>CM068368.1:230537938-231737938 GCA_034769895.1 Magicicada septendecula | reverse complement strand
TGGACGGAGACCGTCATTCCGAGCTCGAGAAGAGAATGTAATGAGCAGATAGGTAAAACAAGGGCCGACAAGCATTCGGGGAATTATTCTTGAAGATACTGAAAGGTAACGGTCAGTGGCGTAACACCCGGGCCCGAAATGCGGGAGGCTCACAAATATTTCCCTTAATTGTTTAAATAACCGGCGTAAACCATTGAACATAAGTAAAAACTCATAAACGCCCCGCATGCATTTAACACTAAAAACAAATACACTTATTTCTTTATCTTATTTTATCAGTACCTAATGATGTACTTTGAGAGTGTACATTATCTGATCAACTATACAATAGAACTTTATCTAAAAAGTTGAGGATATTATTTTGAAAGAGATTGAATCTGCTCAGTCTCTGCAATAATGGATACTACTGCAAGGTATTAATAGAAAAGATCAATTGAATCAAAAAATCACCTAGTATCAGTTTCTAAAGATGTAGCAGGAAGGCCCACCAACGAAAAAATTAATTAAAGCTTCTTAGGATTTAAAAAATAACCTATGAAACTGGCCTAGTCTTAGAAGAAGAGATTTTAAACAATCTTGAAAAGACATATTCTGTTTACATTATATAACTTTAATAGTTGCCATAGTTTTAAGGAGGGGTTAGTATTCAAGAGTGAACGATGGCCTGAATTAAGTAAGGATAGTAGGGGGGGCCGCAAAGGTTTAGTGCAGGGGGCCTAGAGAAAGAGTTACGCTTATGGTAACGGTTACTATAGGCCTACTATGGTCACATACAGAGGAAAGAGAATAACACTAGACAAGTACCAACTAAAGCAAATACTAGAGGAAGAGGAAGAGGTGAATATTTGTAAACACGTGTGAAATTACATAGGAACACAGTTAAGGAGAGGACAGTCAGGCAGACAGAAGATGCACAAGGCGTCCCGCGCCCTGGTTTGTTTGCGTAGTCCAATGAACGCCAGGTTCTTACAGCGTAGCTCAGTCGTTCGCCTTCGTGGGCCCTTAAAACCTACTGCACACCTTCGTGGCCCCTTAAGACATCGCCCGCAGGAGCTTAGAGGTGCACTGGTGTGGTCGATAGGCTCGATTGCCCGGATGCGAGTCGTCCGTAACGATGGGCGAGTGGTTCCCGCAATTAGGCACCTTGCACACCTCGTGGTTTTCGCATAATTGAGAAGAGGACTTGGTAGTCGAATAATGTCAATACAACAGATACTAGAAATGGAGAAGCTGCGGCAGCTCATAATTTCCTATCACTGTAATGATGATGATAACAATGACAAAGACGTGTAAGATTAAAGACATTCGTTCTCCAGCTTTCACCTGGCAGTGAAATACCTAAATTTACGGAATGTATAATTCCTTAATTTACGTAATCTAATTATTTAAGTGTGTTTAATATTAATAATTAATATGCACAATTATTAATGATTAATTATATAATTTACAAATTATATTATATTATTATATTATTACAGATTATTTACCATTGCATTAAAGATCTGTTTAAGATATCCCTAGTATCAGCAGCTCTATGGTGGATGGTTCTCTTGTACTGTTGCCTTATACGGGAGTGAACCTTGGACAATTGGAGAAAGTGACAAGAAAAGACTCCAAGCATTTGAGGCCTGGTGCTACAGAAGAATATTCAAGATAAGCTGGAGGGAGAAGATACGAATGAGGAAGTCTTTAGAAGAGCTCAGGAGGAGAAAAGCTTTCTACGAAATTTAAAAGGGAGAAGACCAAAGTTTATAGGGCATAAGGCAACTTAAAACATGTATTATTAAAATTCACGAATAGCTTGAAGATAATGAAGTAGAAATGTAACTAGATAATTCATGTGCTGAGGTGTCCGAGTGGTTAAGGAGTTGGACTTGAAATCCAATGGGTTCTACCCGCGCAGGTTCGAATCCTGTCCTCAGCGAAAATTTTTTTAATTGTATTTAATAAAATATGTTATCAAAATGTATTGTTACTTGTAATTTTCTTTAAAATTTTAGCTATAGTCATTACTTCACTGCAGTTAAAACGCCTATTAAGTATTCTTTATGATACGATTATTTTGTAAACCATCTTCAAAATTTTTAATTTTACCAACAGTTCTCGCTGTATTTGTCGCTGTTCTACTGAATATCCGTTGTCTTTTTTTATAGTAATGTAATTATGTGATTTCTTTTCAGTGTGTGAGTCTGTCTATCTGTCTATCTGTCTCTCTCTCTCTCTCTCTCTCTCTCTCGCTCTCTCTATCTACCTATTTATCTATCTGTCTACCCACTTACTTATTTATCTGTCTATTTTCCTTCAAAATCACATTTATTTTTTCTGATAAACTCATAAAAATTAAGTTTTACCATCACATGCAGCGAATCTGGAGGTTAACAGTATGAATTATTAGTGCAATATATATTTGATTTATTGTATAAATAATACTCGCGTGCGTGAGTGTACTTGATTGAAGTTAATTAAATATACACAAACATGTACAAATTGTTATTTTCATAGGAAACCCGTTGCTCGATCTTAATAGAATACGAAAAATGCAGATACATTAGAAGAGAATGGACAATTTTTTCCGTTGTAAAAATTGTTCCAAAGCCACTTTTGCAGGTAAATATACAAATTCGTACTGTTTAAAATCACTCCTCCTAATTTTTAAAGCTATATCAAAACTAAGGTTTTGTTAAAACTTGTTTCTGATATAAATATAAAGTCGGTGTAAGTTGGATTCTATGGTGAATTATTATTGACCATAGGAGTGTACTACTATTACATACTGCTTAATGGACTTTACGTGCTATTTCGTTTAGTGACTAAAGACAAGTTGCTAAGAATGCAGCTCCTGGCATCCATGATTACGTATTAATCTACAATTACATATAAAAATCTAATGTAGTCGCATACTGCCTAAAATATTGAACATCAACTTTCAAAAGTCAAAAGTTTAAACCAGTGGTTTTCAACAATTTTTGTGTTCACCGCACACTATCCTCTGTATTGATTCCCCGTGGCAGGCTGGCATAAGAGACTACATTAGTTCACCGTCATAAATTAAATGTTTTATTGTACGCCAATAAGTCCTCGTAAAAATCAACTGTTCGACCTCTTCATTATTTTCTGTGAAATTCTTATAATTATTTCTAACTGCAGTACCGCAAAACTATGCAAGTTTAATCGCACAGCTTTTGAGAAATAATAAAAAAACGTTCATAGGACACAAAATGAATACCGGTATATGAAAAATTTTAATGTATGTAAACTCAATAACCGTAAGTGATTTCCTAAAAGACTGATTCAAATAAAAATAAAATAAGATGATTTAATTATAATTTTAAAATTATTATAAATAATTTTAATAAATAACTGTCCAAACAGATGATTTTCTTAAGCAAATATTACAAAAATCAAAATATTTAAATCTGATAAAATTGATTTTTCTTTAATTATATCATAGCTTATTAGAATGAAGTATATATACATCTTCACAGCCTAATAATCTGATGTAACTGTGAATAACATTGTCATTGCAAGAAACTTAAAAATTTGAAGAGATACTATAAAGAAATACCCCCCCCCCCACACACACACACACAATACTTGTATATATAAAATAAAACGTGAACTCTATCTACAGAATAAAAACCAGAACAAATGGCAAAACCTACTGTATCGCTTTAAGGTCAACGATCTTAAAGCAAACGTTATTAAATAAGACAGTAAATTAACAGTTCTGTAACGTACTACAAGCGGTAGGCTACACATAGTTGCTCTATAGTTGTATACACAATACGTGAAAAGTATTTAAGAAAGTGACAATTGTAATCCCACTGTAGTCGATAGTCACTTGTTATCAGAATTGACTGTAATTTACAGCTGTAGCTGAGACATGTAATACGTCGCGCCTACGTCGAGTTACGTCAAGTTAGCTGAGTGACGTCACGCGACTAAAATAGCACCAGGTCAAACGACATACCACTTGCTCTACTTGATGACGTAACTTGCTGATACAATAAACTAGTTATTCGAGAATTGTATAGATATAAACACGTAACTAACTATTCAAATTGAATAGGCTACGCATTATATATTGTGTGTGTTGTATTTGAATGGGGTGTATACTTGGAAACCGAATTTCAGATATTGATTGTTCATAATTATAATGTTTTAAATTCGTATTTGTAGAGTTGAAATACAAATATAGTCTTCAGTTTAAATCGTCTTAACGAAAGCTTAAATAAGCGAACGGTAATTAAAGTAATTTCGTAGTATACTGCATAAAATACGAAATCAACTATTAAATCTGCATATTGAATAACCATTTTTTATGTCAGATAAATGTACTATTGGTTTTCTATACAGAAACGTTTTGGATCAAAAATGGCACGTTCTGCCAACAGCGAACACTCTAACACTTTATAGTTCTAACGGCCATAACAAAATATAAGTAAACGGACATTAGCAACCGAATGATGGAGATAAACCAATGCTGCCAAAGGTAAACAAAATTACAATAAACACAGATATAAGGGAAAAATAATGTTATTACAAGTCAGATCCATAGTGTGAGCAAATAAAAAACAAATCAAGGTCTGTTCGTATTTTTCGAGTGACTAGTGTCAAAAGTTGATTTTGGTATAAAGCCAGTGTTAGTTGGTTTCTATAAAAACATGACTTTTTATCATTAACGCCCGCCTACTGTTATGCCATAAGTCGGTATTATTATACTGGCGTCATAGGCAGTGGGAATGGCGGATACACACGTTTTTTATCGATAGGCGTATACCAGTTTGTTTATTTATTTATATTACTTCAAATGTCCTTAATGATTGTATTTCCTATCCCAACCTTAAAAATTTGAAGCACTTTAGAAAACCGCATGATGTTTTTAAACTTCATGTTTGTAAAATCTGGATTACTTAATATTTGGAAATGCTTTATTTTTATTAAAGGCACAGTTTACCTGTTGCCTGACACTAAGTGATATTAGAAAACGCTTCAGGTAACTACAGATATAGGCCTACACAGCACAAAACACTACTCGAAGTCTCCCTGAAGTGTGGCGAACTTTAGATTGATCTCATAAAATTAATTATTGTAAGTTTAAACCAGTTAATAAATGTGCATATTATACACAAAATAGCCTGTAGTTCAATAACTACTCTTACAACATGTAGTAATAATAATAAGAAGAATGCAGAATTTCTACGTGTTAATAACACGGTACGCCTATAACTGCTATAATTCATAAAATTATAATTCTCTATAATATATTTAAATTATTGAATAAATATAAATGAACATTGTAAAAGTTTTAACTGTAGTTTTTTATGAATTTAAAGTGTACATGCGTGTAAAAAGTAATGTGTCAGGTGTGGGGTTCGAACCCACGCTCCCAACCGGGAACCAGAGCTTAAATCTGGCGCCTTAGACCACTCGGCCAACCTGACTACGTTCCAATGAACTTCTTCGCTGCCTTACCAGGTTCATGACTAATTGTCTCTCAATTCTTTTAATGATGTATATAAAATCCAGGGGCGAACCTAGGGGGGTGATTTGGGGCATATATCCCCCCAAATCCGAAAATGTTTGAGCAAAAATTTTAAACTGCTTGCGTGTTTTTTTAAGTAATTAATTGAAAAAGACTGGCAATCGTTATATTTTATAACAAAATTATTTAACATTATTTTACATGCTGTAAAATTAATATCCACAATCCTATTGGATAAATTTGTATCCACAGCAATTATATACATGCTGGTATGCCTCACTTTTTTACTTTTCTAATTTTAACGTTGTCTTTAAAGTATTTATATTCCACAGAAAGGTATTATTAGGCTCGCAAGACAAACTCGAAGCCTATCTTATGTATGTTTTTAATTTATTTCAATAAAATTAGTGAATTACAACTATTATCTGCCTATTAGTTTGAATTTTTGGTACGATTTTCATTATAACATGAGAAAAACAATTCTCTAAGAAAACGATATGTGGTTGAAAAATCCCCCCCTCCCAAATGAAATCCTAGGTTCGCCCCTGGTAAAATCAGTTGTGTTTTTAAGTTAATCTTTTCGAACCAGATTAGACCTATTCCATATTATTTTTTAGTACCTGTATTCGTGCTATATTTTCAGAATTGAACTTCTTACTACATTTTATTTTGTAGTTCTACATTATATTACTATGAAACTAATATAGTTCAAGTATTCGTATAAAAAATTTGAGTTATAGATTAACATAAAAAGTATTCAGTAATTATAATAGTTACTTTCTTATAATCTGAAAAAAAGCATTGAACTGCAGCACCTGCATGGGAAGTAAGAGAATAAAATTCTTTTAAAAAAATTATAAACAAATTTCATCGTTCCTGTAAGCAATATGTTGATACCTATCACTTTCTTATTTTACACACTTGTAATTGTGTGGTTCGCACGGCAATAATTTCTTATGGTTATCTGTAAAGACTTGTTTGTGTTTGTATGAGTTGTTTGACATTACTCAAGAATTATCTGTTACTGTCTTCTGTCTTGTAGGTAGTAACATGTTAAGTACACTGAGTCGTCCGAATGGTTTGTGATGGTCACTGCAACTTGCTGACTGTTTTTAACTGAAACGGATCTTGTAAATTTCTGTTGAAAAATACATGAAAGATGAGTGAAAGTGATGTTATTGGATGCTGCACAATTCTAGCATAGAAAATAACACCATAGGTTAGTGGTTGTAAACAAGTTTTACCCTATGGTGACATCATATATCACAGGAGCACTTAATAACTTTGGAAGCTCAATGTTCATCATATCAAAATCTAGTATGGATCTAGTAAGGCCAGTACATGAAGTTGAAGAACAAAATGATGTCATCTTTATTGCCAGAGTTGAGAGACTGTTGATAAAAGATAACATCGAGGTGGCCCAAGAGAGAAGAGAGAAAGGGAGTGACCGAGAGGCGTGATATAGAAAGAAATCATTATTTACATACTATTACATTTTTATAGCACGTGAAACGAATTGAAGCATTAAATAAAAACCTCTCTGTCTCTGTCTGTCTGTCTGTCTGTCTCTCTCTCTCTCTCTCTCTCTCTCTCTCTCTCTCTCTCTCTCTCTCTCTCTCTCTCTCTCTCTCTTCTACAGTGCTAGAGCCCAAATTGGGTCCTGGCCTTTACCAATTTCCGTCCTTCGTCTCCAATCCACTCTGTCCATCGCCGTCCTCTTATATTTCTCATCCCCATAGTCCTCGCATCAACCGCAACACCATCCTCCCATAAATAAAAATGCATTTGTTCTAAATTAAATAATCGGCAACATTAAAAGAAAACATCAAACTAAGTAACAGTTCTTGGTAACAGAGTACTATGCAACACATAGTGTATGCTTATACTCTGTTCAGAAAAAGCTATCTGCCACTCACATAGATTCATAATAAATTGCTCTCGCAACTCACGTTTAAGCTCTACTCTTGTCAAGCTAGGACGAGATTTGTGAGAGGTACACATCTTACAAACCGTAGGGCGGTCAATCGTAGAGAGGGAGTGTTCTGTAGCCCAATAGAAGCAGATACAAGTCGCATCTCCAATCCCTGTCAGCGATCTCTTCGGGAGTCAGAAGAATGTGTACAGTTCCAGTACACATAAACGAGAAAGGAAAGTCTAGCTTGCATTGTTCAGCCAGAGGTTTAGGTAAATCTTTCCTTAACCCTCCAGTCTAGGGTTTTCATGGTAATAACACGCTAGTAACATGGTAAAACTTAAATGGCGTTTTTACAATAACGATTTGCAATACAATATGGTGTCAGGTATTAAGTGCCAAAGAACAGTTGATAATAACTTTGTAGCCCTCGTAACTAATGGTGGTTGTTGATACCAATGGCGTACCTGAGGGGGCGGGTAAGAGTATTCAATCCCCCCCCCCGAGCTATAAACAGTTTATAATCACTTAATGTAGATCTATTTCTAAGCCAGTAATGTTTGTTAAATTAAGGCTTATAAATAACTGTAGAAAAAAACGATTTACGATATTTGTAAATTAATAGAAAAGAGTTTTCGTAATAATGGCTTCGTAATAATGACAATCACTCAACAACTGAAATATAACTTACGTATTTGCATCCCTAAAAACAATTATTCATGCGCCAATAAATGAAGACAGGGCCTATTAATCTATCTTTATCTTTTTCACGCAGACACACTCCTTACAGAGTTGTCTATGTCATGACTACCCTTGTCTAACATCTCTATGGTTTCAACCGTCATCTTTGCACAGGTAAACTATAGTTACTTGACTTTAATTCAGAAAAACGAGTAAATTTTATTGCTGGATTTTACATAAAGAGCGATGAAGACCTACTTTAACACAAACTATAAGTTGCAACATTCTAGGGACAATATCCTTATAGGTCTATTAAAGTGTGAAGGGGTAATAAAACCGGAATTTTCAAAACATCTTCAGAAAGACTCATTTTGAAATGATTTATTAACAACATAGATTTTGAATTGCAGTGATTTCTAATGACATGGGATTTATAAATTTTAATATAAATAACAATTAACCAAGCTAGAATATTTTGACGTAGTTTTTAAAATTTTCTCACCCTTATACTTCACGTTGGTTTAGTTTAAAACTTTGAGATGCAAATAATTTTTTTAAATGTATTTATAAAATTATATGGGAAAAATCCTGAAATTCTCATTTGGCCTGAGGCAAATAGGAGTCTCCAACCTTCAAGCCCATCCCCTCATTGCTCATCCCCCTCCCCCCCACAGAAGCTAATTTCATATCTCTCAGGGCAGATTCTAGGTACGCCACTGATTGATACTCGGTGATTGATAAGATGTATGTGTGTATTCTGTGTTGCCGGTTATTAATCATAACGTATTGACTTTAATATCTTGATACATTTAGATACAAATTCCTGCAGTATTTATCCCTCTCTGTCCACAGTTAAGTCAATGCGTATTTCATACTGATCTATATTTTACAGTATGACTGCTACATTACAGACGCACTACTCCCATCTAGCTGTCAACCTCGCCGATAAACATGTATCGTCACGGTTTCGTTATGACACAAATCATAACAAGCGATGCAGCGTAACGTGTGAAGAAGCGATAATGCGTGACGTCACTGCTGTCGTAAGGCTGTAAGCCACGAAGTTTCTCCAACAGTAATTAGTCTGCAACTAAAACACCTAATCTCTGTCGCTTCACATTTGACAGATAATACGTCTAAAATGGGCTCAGAAATACAAATTACTTATTTCCGGTTTACTTTGACTCTTTGAACTAATTTTTCGTTTAAAATCGGTTAACATGTTTTTGAAGCACGAATAGATCAACATAGAAAGCTATCATCTATCTTCCCATCTCCTTTAACATCCAACCTCGTGGCTGGTTTAACACATCCATGATTTGTCTTCTTCCTGGCTAACTTTTTTTATATCTGGGTTTTCTAGCCATCTAACTTTCTGAATAATTTTATTTCTCGGCGATTTTCTATTTACCTTGTATAAGCTATTGCTGTTTCCTTCTATGGTTTATCGTGTTTCCGATTCTCCCAATTAGCGTCTTCAATAAACGTTTATTTTATTAGATTCCTAAAGAAATTCCCCTATTTTGCTATTGCAAATCTATCCAGCTCATTAACTTAAAGCTCCACATCCCTGATCCGTCTAACTTATTTAGTTCGTCCGGTGTTATAGTCTAAGAATTGGGCCTATGACAAAATTTGTTGCTTCAAGCCACAATGAGTTTTTCGCTAGTGATGACCTTGTTTTCAGAAGAGTTTTCTTTTCTAGGAATACACGCCTGGCCTGCCCGATTTGGCGGCAGGCTAACTGTACAGACTCTTCTGTCCTTACTAGATGTGGGCCGATATACCTATAACAGGTATTTTGGAACGATATTTTTGTGGAATGGATGTAACAGTAACTGAAAAGTTGAAATACCTGTTATTCGCGGCCTCGCTGTTCCGAGTCGCGGGACTCCCCTACGCAACGAACGAGTACACAAGTAACAAGTAAACGAGTACTACAAGTGTTAGGGGTATTACGAGTACACAAAGAATAACAATTAAACGAGTATACCGTACAAGTATTAGGAGTATTACGGATACACAAGTAACAACAAGTAAACTAGTACAACGAATATTAGGAGTATTTCGAGTACACGAGTACGAAGCCACTTTTTGCAGAGAAGTTTTTAACTATTATCTATAAATGCATTAGTATTCTTTTAAACCAATATCAGACTAAAGTTTCATGAATATGCTTTTCGAGATCTAAACAAACAGATATAAACAACCAATGGGTTAATTTAAGTACTACCAACAGGTATTTACTATCATGTATCTTTACCGATACATCTTTACCTGCCGGTGCCGATAGGTATCTTTACATGTATTGTCATTTGTCATTCTTGCACCTATCCATCCTAGTGCCGCACTCGACTCGAGCTTATATCTCACTAATTATATTACAGTACGCCTATATGTTAATTTTCTTGATCGTTTTCAAACAGATCTGAGTCGTAACATCTTAAGTAGATTCCCTAGAGTCTCCAGACTTTTTAATTTAATACTTGTTAAATAATCGGATTGATTCGCTCTTGCTTGTAAATGATCTATGACACTTGTTAAATAAATATTATTGAATACTGTTTAGTTAAGGATCACCTGATTCCACAGGCGAGAACAGTCAATTTTAACAAGAAGAAACTAAGTTTACATTATTCCGTGGTCAGTTTGTACGATTTACTTCAACGGACGTTTTATTTAATTAAATACAAATTTTTTATTTTGTGATTCCTGAAGACTGAACGTAAAAAAGGAGTGTTTAGCTCGCTCAGCACAAATTATAACTGAAATGAAATTATAATTGAGACAGAAGTGAAACAAATTATGTCAAAAACGAGATAGCGTTACACAGGAAATTTTATTTTTAAGTGAAGAGCCAGGGGAATCAGTACAACAGGTTTACAGTAGAAAAGTGTATTTTTTGCGGAATTTAACACAAAACTGGAGACGTATTGGCAGAGTTGTTATTATCGAAAAGTACAAGCAAATTACAAGTAGCCTATCTCTGAAAAACAGGAAAAGCTCTAACCTACAGAAATAACAAGCTGCGCGGACACTCGGAAAGTCTTTTAAAATAAATTAAAAAACGAAACCAACTTAGCCGTTTTCTTTAACACGTAAGAAGCTGTTGTCAATTACAGAGGCAGTTATATATGACTTGCACAAATACCGGAAAAACGTAGATGTACGTTTCAAGTCATCTACGTTTAAGTCAAGGATATATTTCTTTCTCAGTTATCATGCATACCTTCAGTTAGAATAACTTCAGTAACGTGAGGATGCTTAAAGTCAGCGTGTGGATACATTGAGAATTTGTTGGTATAAATACCTTACTCGTTTCTGACGAATCGATCTTATGACAAGTGAGTGCTGCTTGAAGAAACTGTGCATAAGCAAACAAATATGTTGTCCTTCATTCCTTACCAGAAAAAATTGCTATGACTCAGACGACAGTACTATTGGCCTGCCTTGACAGTAAAGAAGCATCGGCAGGAAAAAACTGAGACTACTATAATTTATAACAGAAAGTAATATAGGCTTACTTTCCGAATATTGCTTTGTACGGAAACGAACCTGAGCATTCGGAACATCCTTAGAACATCCACTGTCATAGAAAATTAGTTATCTTCAATTGGATACAAAATTACACAGTGAAATTTGTTGTCTTCTCTTGATTTAACTTGTATAATTAGAATATACTGATTTTTATTAATAGCCTATTTAGAGTGAAGATTCTGCTGGATCATAACGCAAAAACGTGTATAATGCCTTTGAAAGTTTATCGAAGCATTTGATATTGAGCACATGCATCAAATTCAGTTTAATAAGAGTCGCATGTAGTTTTTTTAAGTAAAAACAGTAATGGAGATTCCCTGCTTAATATCTTGGTCACATTTAATTCTTTCTTTCTTCTTTTACGAAAAACTACACGAAAATAATGTAAAAATTCCAGACTCTGAAGTTATCAATAATATTTGTATAACAGGGCCTAAATATAAATTATATATATTGTAGCGCGACAGAAAATCCACTACATATTAAGTCATATAAAATCATAAAAATTAATTACACCACATATGTTAAAATAATATTCAATGAGATTTAATGAAATCAAAGGAATGAACCACAATAAAATAAAAATCCTCATTACATTATATAAAAAACCACTGTTTAAATATCAAAGAAATTATTAAAAGCAACTCATATTATAAGATCAGGAATTTACCCAGGAAGTTAGGAGCAGTAAACAAATTAAATAACACCATATCAAGAAGAAAGAGAATCAGTTTAAGAGTGGTGAACACCAAAATACCCCAAAGACAAGAAGAAGGAAGAATAAAGTTTGTGATCAGGAAGAAAACAATACCCTGAAACCTTTAGAGAAGAGCAAGGTCCGTGTCAGTAAATAAATTAGATGCTCCAAACTAAACATCAGTTGAGATAACATGAAGTACCTTGGTTTACCCAAGAGTGAAGAATGAAGACAAGAAGACCAGAAGAATGAAGACTAGAAGAAGGACAAGAAAGAAGATAAGAAGAAAGACAAGAAAGAAGACAGGAGGAGAGGAAGAAATAGTATGAAAGAAACACCGTTGTAAAACCTATTATTATTATTAACTACCATCAACCCCAAACCCATAAAAACGATTAAAAAGAAAGTATAACATACCAAAATCCTATAAAAATGTAATTATTTAGAAACCTAAAGTGTTGTATAGTATTATAAGAAGTGAACCGACTAAAGCTATTGTGTGATAAAGAAAATAGACAAGTCTTAACAGTCCATGATTACTAAAGGTCTGGTCTGAGATAGTGAGACTCAAAATATCAGAACCACCAGTGAAAGTGAATTTGTGTAAGTGTTTTTTGGAAATGCAATAAACTTAAAGTTAGTGATACTATGACTTATCAATATGCTATATAACAACTTTTATATCCAATAGTACACAGCATCATAAAATAATAAAATGGAAGATTTCCAGTATTTTATTATTTTAATGTAACTCTTTATTTACAAGACGTTTGTAAAAAATGCTAATAACTAGAGTATGGGTGGTCATGTTTACTGATGAAGGGGATCATAAATAATAATGGTTTAGACCAGAAAGGACTGGCATTCATAGGTTTAAAATGTTTAAATAGGCTGTTTGTTCACAGCCATAAAATCAATGTATTTGTAAGAATTATTAGAAAATAAGATTTATATGTGTTAAAAATAAGTTATGTTTGCTAAATAACAGCATACATACCATTAATAATGTTTCAGTAGGTATGCTGTGTTAATTCAAAAAGAGTTAAATGTATATGTTCAAACCATGTCAGCAATATGTTCAATTGTACAGATTGCTAAATAATGTTCATAATTATTTTTTTATAACAGTAGTGTTAATTAAATACTACACCTCACAATAAGTTATAAACCATTTTATTTTCATGTAATAATAACTATGTAAAGTCAGAGGAGTGGTAGGATTAAATTTATTTGAGAAAGACAGAAATGTAAAATTCTAAACTCTAGGCCATTTGGTGAATTCACAGAAACCATATAAACCAGTATAATTCACTTATAAATCCTGTAAACTAGCAAGATTTAGATAAGGTAAATCAGTTAACCACAACTGGGAATAATCCTATGAGTTAAAATGATAATAAGGAAAAATACCTTAAAATATTGTAAATTTTCAAAATATATATAAGTTAATTAATTTTAAAGGGCAATGTCAAATTCAGAGATTAACACAAAAAACCAGTTCAAAGGTTCAATTTACATGTATTTAAGGAAAGGAAGAGAAATATGACTAATTAAAATTTATTATAATAGTATTAATAACAATTAAAATGGAAGAAAAATTGTATAAAGGCGGAAATCAATGTTTGAGCATAGGTTTCCAAAAAGGAAAGAAATTTGGTAATTTCCACAAAATTTCTACAGATATGGACTATAATAAATCAATTTAAAAGGAATGAGATGATTAAACCAATGATAAGGTTCATAATTCATGAAAGTGATGAATAAAATAAATAAATTCCATATATAATGTAATTTTGTATCATGTGTATGGGTAATCGAGATATATTAACAATACTTTTTCAAAGATTAACTGGGCCAGATTTTGACCAAGTTAAAATAGTCTTTTGTTGAATATCAAGCTGAATAGTTGTGTGATAAAACGTTCCTTAAAACCGAGTAGAAAATGGTAATACGGTTAGCCATGCATATAAGTGAATCGAGAGTTAGATGAATTAAACACTTTTTTTACTAAATCTACCAAAACGTTAACGACAATAGTGAAAACTAACGTCTAACTTCATTATACGAGTGATCCAGAACAGTAAAACAATATATTTGATATAATTCACGCTACAACTCATAACCACTTTTACAGACAAATTAATCCACAGAAGTGAACACATACCAAATAACTTAATTAACACCAGTATACACAGAACACTTCTTCAGAACACACCAAACAACCTAATAGACAGATTACACCAGTGCGGGGACATTTCAAACATTCATGAAGGTAATTTTGTTGTGAGATTTTGACACGACGACATCGCAGTAACCTCGCCAGATCTAATAGCGGCCATCTTGAAAATACGAATCTGCCTTCCACATCGAGTGACGTCATCGAAGCTACATATGGTCTGACAAAACAATTTATTAAACATTATATATCAGAATTATTTCAATATTGTTAAATAATAATTAATTAAATTTTTCTTTTATAAAATTGCTAAACTGCTACAATTGTTTTTATTATTTAGACAAAGCTTTTCGTCATTACTGCTAATGTCTAATTGTTATAGATGGCTAAGAATTCGATGGCTGCTAATTTAAACAATACGAAGAATAATTAATGAAATTACTTTAATTGTTAATGTTATACTTTCTCGTTACCCTTCTCTGACTATTAATTTAATCGCTCAAAGAACCTGTCCTTTTTATAATACTTATAATAATTTTTCTACTGTATGCACGAATCGATAATTCCCTGAGACGGAGTCGATTGTTCTCAATCGATAAAAAATCGATTATTTATTAAATTGTTTAATAAATCCATTTATTTCAATTGTATTTATCTGTTATTATTTCACAGGATAATTTAAGGTTATTTATTAAGGCAAAGAGACTTCAAGAAGAAGAAAATTTTTTTTTTTTCAGTGAGATATTGGACCAGCAAGGAAAATCATCAATCGATTGCTGACCGGAGTTAATCTGATTAACTCCAGACTTGGTTCAGATCTTCCAGAAGTGCTCAATAGTTAATAAATACCTTCCTGATTCTTAAAATTTTACAGAACATTTAAAACAGCATTATTTCTTAATTATAAACATCTATTAAAACATAAAATTTATTTTTTTTGAAATAAAATTTTTTCTATTATTTTTTTTGTAAAGACCGGCATACAGGGTCTGCTTACAATATATATGTGCATGTGTGTGTGTGTGTGTGTGTGTGTGTGTGTGTGTGTGTGACGTATTGTAACTATTATTTCAATGCAATCTTACTCTAATTACGATATAACACAATTATGTAATAACGCTTAGATTCTTCTGCAAATATATCGTGTTATACTTTATTTTACGTACAGTTCTACAGATGAGAAATACCAAAAAATTATAAAATTAATCATTGATACGTTTTATATTAACATATTACAATAAAAATGTCTAGTTGTACAAACGTCCTACTTCTCTAATTGCCATGGAAATAATATAATCGGGAAAAAGTAAGTTAAATAATTCCTCCATGTATTCGTAAGCCGCTTTAAAATAAACTTGGTTTATCATATCGCCCAGCTTACATACATTTGCCAAATAGTTATATACATTTCTGTTGATACAGAATTATCATTATGATAATTGTGACTCTCTCTCTCTCTCTCTCTCTCTCTCTCTCTCTCTCTCTCTCTTTCTCTCTCTCTCTCTCACACACACACACATAAAACTTCCCTTGTCTCTCTCATTCCCGTGGAATAGTTTGCAATAGCTTCGCGGTAGTTGGGGCAGACGGCGTCCTCCAATATCTGGTTCATGTACTCCAGCCTCGATCTGCCATTGGCGTTCTTACCACCCAACGATGATGGTCTTGTGTAGGTTGTCACGCTCCAGGTATCTCGTCTCTCTTGTACCGTTTCTCATAGGCATCACCTTGACTGCTCCATCCTCCACACTACAATCTAGTTCGTCTTTGTCTTCCCAGGGAATCTTTAGCATTTCCCGGTAACAACAAAACTCGGACGCTACTACTCTTCTCTTTTCCTGTTCTCCGAGTATCCATGTCTTATTACCATGTAATAGCACACTCCACACAAAGATCTTCAACAGATGTTTCCTGAGGTGCATTTCAATATTGTTAGAGGTGAAATGATCCCCTTTCTTGTTAACGACAATCTTGGCGTGATAGATGCGGCTAATGCCTCACGTTTGATCTTCCACCAGACGTTACTGTGTTTCCAAGATAAATGAAGGATTCCACACTCTCCAGAGAAATTCGTTCAGGAAATCAATTGGTCTTATATCCCTTGTTATTCATTTTTTAATTTTTTCCCTCCTACTCCTACTAATTATTTAAATCTTGTCTCTCCTACTCGTTATGTCAAAACCTATTCCTTCGTAGACATACAAGTGCTCACTGATTCGCTGCAGACTTCACTTGTATTGTTATCTAGTTGGATGTTTGATTGCTTTGTTCCTTATGACAGATATTTTTAACTGTACTTTCATTTTAAAGCCTAATCTTCTTGTATTCCTCCTGCAGTTTTCAGGCTAAACATTATAATTGTTTAGGTCGTCTGCAAGTTGCACACAATACAGGCAAATTTCTTCGAGATCAACACACATTCCTTTACTTTTTCATTTCCAGCCCCTTAAATCATTTGCCATATAAATCTTAGTGTGGGTGAAACACAGCATTTTTTATGTGAATATTTATTTCAGAAACGTCTATGATGGTATGTCATGTTATCAACGTTACAGTTGTGTTGATTGAAAATATTTTTCATAGCGCGTAATAACTGTATGAAGGGAAATAGTTGGATGTTAATACAGAATGTATGAGCAAAAGATAGAGTTGGGCAAAAACTGAGCCGTCTTTGTCTCACTGTCCAGTTGTAAGTTGTTTACACGTTAAATGATACTTTGTTTAAAGCAGAGTAGCATAGCCGCCTTCTTTTCCTAACAGAAATCCTTTAAGACAGAGAAGGAGGATAGAGAAGAAAAGAAAATGAAAAGAAAAGTAAAAGTAGAAAATTTAAAAAATAGAAAACTAAAAAATAAAAGAAAAAAAGGAAAAGGAGGCACTAGAAAAAGCGAAGATACGAAAATACGAAGATACATCATATTGAAAGAGGTCTTACAGTATACTCAAACAAAGAACGGGGAGTTTGTATTTTTAAATATAGGTAATCAACAATTCCATCTGATACAGATGTCGGCCAATAATTGGACAATTCTCGTACAAGATCGCACGTGAATTAGCGTACGTTACCGCTACTGATAATCACCACTGGACCGAATCCATGTAGAAAAACTATTGAACCACAATCACATTTTCAAAAATACAAAGGCCCTATCATGTCAGAGTTATCAACTCAATTTAATGAAATATATATTATCTATAGTCTTAAAACTGAGTACTCATAAAAATATTTCTTGTATGTTATTAATAAAGTAAATTTAATCTGTTAATTTAAACTGAGACTACTATATGATATTCATTAAAACAAATTAATTCAGCGAACGTACATCGGTCAGTAGAAAGTGCGTGCTATGAAAAACCAAATCATTCTTTTCATCAAACAAGAAGAATTACTAGAAATCCAAAATAAGAAGAAGGAAGTGTGTTTGTTCGCCGGACGCTGTATTCGTTCTCCCAGCTCCCATGGTCGCAGACCAAACAGCTGGCGCCGGTTCACTCGAATTTGGTGCAGGATCCATAAAATCCCCCTGAAATCTATGCTCACTGCCTGAGGGGATCATCCACTGTTTAGTTTCTCCAACCAGCGGTAGAATATGCGTTTAATTTCTGTTGATATTTTACCTTTACACATTTTCTGTTGACTGTCTTTTCAGTGACCTGTGATTTGTTTAATTTCCCAATTATCAAAACAAGAACGCAATTATGCATTATTATTTATAACAACGTATAAAAACTTGTTAGAAATTTGGTGACAACACTTAAAGGTTACGTATCCATAAATCTAAGTGGCAGAATAAAGTTTCATAATATTCATTTCAGCTCTAAATATTATTATTTTTTTCTCAGTATCACTAATAACATGCTCCTCCCGTGTGATACACTACTTACTGCTTATTAACTGCTATTTGAGTCTCGTGGATACTCTTAAGCTTAGTATTTGTCAATGTTCCTCTCTTTCTGCAGAAATGTTGTTTTCTAATTAGAAGACTTCTCAAGTTGTCAATGCAGTAGCATGTCTGTATCTCAGCTCCTGGTGTGTGAGTTTACTAAATCATAGAAACAAATCATTAACAGTTTTTCATTTAAAAGTGTTAGAAAACTTCCATTTAAAATGTTCTCCTGTATCTTCTCGTGATTGTGCATGACCACATTTTCAAAATTTTCATCGATTTCGATAATATCATTTAGCACTTAACAATTCAAGCTCAGCATTTTATATCATAGTTCAAGTATTTTTGGAATCAAAAACCAATCGTCGGTCGGTCAAGTATAGCGAGCTGTTCTCACTGCTCACACTGAAATCAAGATCAAATTAAACAAGATTCCAAGACTTACTTGCACAATAAAACTACACTGACTTTGTCACTAACCCAGTAAAATATTGGTGCATCTTGTGATTATTAAAATATAATACACGTAGGCCTACACGACTATGATACAGCAAGGAAACCTATTCCCTTTACAGGATTTAGATAATCCAGATTAGGAGCGGTTCTTTGAACAATATTTTCCAATTGTACTGAAAGACATTTTATTTCTTTTAGCGTTGAACCTACTCAGGTATACCAGCCGCACCGAATTCAAGTCAAGCCCATTTGAAGCCAAGCATACCATCGGGAACCATCCCGAAACCACCGGGAACCATCGGGAAGACCATCACAAAATTTCCGTCAAAGTGTAGTAGACATATGACCCCCTGAGCTCTACCAACTACAGAGAAGTGGTAAAAAACATACAGCTCAAAGTTGTCTTTATTTTTTTTAGATACGTCTAACAATGTTAAAAAAATGTGCTCTTTTTACGTACAACTAAAATGTCTAATCTGTCTTAATCTCTACCCAAAGGCTGGGGGGGGGGGGTTAGCCAAAAAATTCAGTGCAAGTACGAATTGCAAGGATACGATTTAATAAGTTTAAATACGTTTTATTTAAAGCAAGTAAAATTTAATGTCTTGCGTTGCCATACAGAGACAGACAGGTAGACAGATAGTGACACACTCACACAAACTAAATATAAATCGTAATTACTCTTCAGTGAAATTTTCTTATTTGGTCACATAAATAACTAGTACAGTTTTCCCATTTGTGATCAGATGGATATCTTACCTTGTATGGGATTAGGGAAAAATACTAATCTACGCGTAGACCAAGTTTATTGACTTTACTGTTAAGAAAAGTATTTTATGTTTTGTCATCAGGCTTCTCTTCTTTTTTATTGTCTGGCTCAAATATGGAATTCTAACGTTTTTTCGTATACAAACAGCAAACACGTATTTTCGTTATTCCTTAGTAACGTCACTCAGAGTCAACAGCGTCGTTGTCAGGTCACGCATGAAAATATACAGCGGACCCCGAAGAGATACTGTCAAAATATAGCTACTGTCCTTGTGGAAGCGCTAACCCCCCACTCCCCCAAAAAAAGAGACTCGACTTGATAAAACCCCATGCATATGTATGTATTCTGTATTGGAAAAAGGTATGTAAATTGTAAACGGCTCTCGAAAAATAATTTCTCACAAATCATCAATGTGCTGCACGAGTGTGTCCATTTCGAAACTAAACAATTTTATATTTAAAATGTTTTCTTTTTGTTCTTCTTGAAGTTAGGAGCCCATAACCTCGTTCTGTCCACAACGAAAAAACTAGGAAACTCAGCGCTCACGTGGTTAGCGTTGTAACTTACACAAAAGACTTAAAAATATGTTTAATGTTTATTACCGTTACTTCACGATGTTCTGTTAACTTATACATAAAATCTGTAATATTTGCATATACATAGTTCATATCTGTTCCTTTACTGTATATATTAAGTCGGATTAGTTTGTTTTTTGGCTTATGTAATATTCTCAAGGAAGTTTAGTTTCAAAGTGAGTTGATTCAGTTTCAGTTTCAACTATGAATATCTCTTATATGTCGTTGCTTCCTTGTGCCCATTAATATGACTTGTGCTCTCTGACGAGATGCGTAATTGTATGCTGCAGGTCTTTATTTTTATCACCGTGTCTTTACTTTAATGTTAACTTAAGTTTCTTAAACTTCCATTACTGGATATGCTCGGATTCTGCTTAATCTGTAAATAGTTATACATTATTATATATTGTAAATTCTGTAACTGTAATTCACCATTATCAGTATTACGCCCTCAACAGTGACTACTACAATGGTTAACAGTTGTTATTAATAACGGATAGTGTAATTATCTTTTACCATTACGTCACAGCTTTTCCCCTTTTTGTCGTTTTGACAGATGACATGATTTATTTTAAACTGAAAAAAGAGATTTTTATTTCCCTTGTTAATGGAACGTGTATAGGCTATCTGTTTCCTACATAAACTACCTATGACACAATCATTTAAACTACTGTTAAATAATAAAAAATGAATGCCGTAATTAGTGACGGAACTGAGTGAAACAGCGAATCATTGCCTCGTGTAGTCACTAAATGAAGCTGTGTCTTCCGGTACGTATTGTAAGTTTACTTAAAACTACGCTACAATATCAGAAAAGCTTCTCGCTTACCTTTCCGAAGTCCTATCCCACCTCTTCTACCACGTTCTCATGAAACAGTCGTCTGAATGCTTACTCCAAACTAAGACCGCATCCTGTTAACATGTATACCTTCTGCTATGCGATCTCTTCTATCGTTCACCAACTCCTACCTGTCTATCTAAAACTCCTAATTCCACGTAGATCCTGGAGTTTAGAATTCCATTTTTCGTTTATTTTCCTTATTCCCAGGAAACCTCCGGGTTCCTATATGGCTGACTTTGTCCACTCCTGGCCGCTTATCTGTTGTCCAAGACCGATGAATTTCTCTTTGTTCCGTGAGTTAAACAGCACACGAAAACCCTCTGCCAAAGTGCTCGTCAAGCTCCCGAGACTATCCTTGACGAATTACTTTAGATAGACACGCTGTCTAAACTCTCTCTGCTTGGACCATTCCTCATTAAACTGAAACAACTCCAGGCAGAGATGTAACGTCTCACAAAGGTACAGACAGTAAAAGCCTCTAGACTGCAATAGACGGAGGCAAAACAGTCTACTCAACCCCTCAACTATAGTTGTGACTATAGTTTTCTGTCCTGGCTTCCGCCACTTGTGTCAGGATCCACTGTATTTGACTGGATCTAATGCATTTCAATTCATTGTAGAGTTTTTAAGTTATTTAATATAAAGTTGGATAATTTACATAATACAACATTAGAATTATCATCGTTTATACTATATTAATATCAATATAAATTAGCATAAACAAATTAGTATAAATTAGCAATAACAAATTAAAAGGGGCCGTTTTCTTTGGTAATAATGGGCTGAAGACCGACTTCATTAGAGACATAATTTCTCTTGGAAAATGAAACAAACCGATGGCCAGATCTTGTTAACGAGAAGAAATAATGTATTCTGTTTCAACAATTAGTACAGCATCTATTTCGTGGAAATTGAACATTGCTAGTCTGTCTACTCAAGTTGACTCGACCCTTCGCTGTTGTTCCTGAAAGCAGTAAACGCACCAGTGCCCTTTCATTTTCAATAAAAGGAAGCAAAAATTGTAGCTGTATAGAACACATATGACAGCTATGTTCTGACTTGTAAAAATATCTATGAGGAAGGTAAAACAAATCGCCCTTTTACTGAGCGTAATAACAACATTATTTTTGTACACGTTATACACATATCATATGCAAAATATGATTCTACTATAAAAATGGACGTTTTCGGCCTTGTTTGTAATATAAAAAAGTTTTTCATACAATGCCTTGTTTTCCTTGTTTTTAATAGTCTGTTTGCGCGAATTAAAATTGCAAAACTTTGCAAATAAATTGATGTGAGACGGCGTCAAAGCGCGATATTCAGCAAGTTTCGCGCTTGCCTCACACATTCCTTCCGCTTTATCATTAATTATCAACACTAATGCACCCCCCTGTTTATATATCTTTTGCATACATTCCTGTCTCTCTCGCTCGGTGCACCCTCAAATATCGCCTTCACACCCTCTCCCTGTATGACTCCGACGACAAAATGGCGGATACGAGGAAGAGATTTCAATGCACCTTGCAATTTTTCCAAGATGGCGCCGTCGCTGTTCTGTTTGTGTTGTGAAATGAATATTTCAAAACAAGAGCTACACACGCATCAATATTATAATGACGAGGAGTCAGTAAAAACAATGGCTGCTAAAAGAAGGCGTTGTTAATATTTATCCCAGTATGTGCGCACACCGGTTCATTACGTAACTACAATAATGATGAGTATTTGCATGCCGTACTGGGAGGCAACATGCAAGCGCGCAGCAGACGTAAACTTATGCCTTTAGTAAAACTACTAACGAGTTTTTATTCCGTCTAGCCTGCACAATTCAGGTGTTGTGTAATACACACTAGACACACAAGTGTATACATACAACAGTATAGAAATGTTTCAGACATTTTAATTATACGTAATCACTGCCTTCGTTTAATTCATTATATCAATTTAATTCAGCAGTGGCAGTGATGAAGAGGATAATACTGAATCTCGAAAGAGCTTTGCAGAATTAAAAATATAAACGTAACTTCTTGGGAAAAAAACAGTTTATTAAATTAGCATAGTTACAGACGCGCGCTCGCGTATATATAGTTTCCGTATTTTTATTGCTGTTTTTTTGTTTTCGGAAATGAAACCAACTATAACTTTAAAAATATATACTGACAACAGTGTGTAGCCAATACAGGCCTACAGAAAATTTATAGGTACTACTGGAATTCAGCTTCCATAGAAAAATAAAGAATACGAATTATTTTACAGTTAAATTTTATATGGGAGTAAGATAACATTTTAAACATTTAATATTAAAACTTGTTAAATCATCTTTATCATGGATACAGTATGTATGTGCTAGCAAGTATGTACGCCTACTTTAGAATACGAGAAATTATAGGCCTACTGTATTTCGAGTTCTCTATAATTTTCACCATCAAATTATTCATTATTCTTTATAGATATCTATTATCCCTTATTCTTTCTTCTTCGTTTTTCGTTTCAGCTATCTATGGGCTGCGATTACACATCTTCTTTCACATTCTCAAGTTCTTTCCTTCTTCGCAAGTATTCCTTCAGTCTCTGGCTCGTTTTCACTCAATTTTCTTCCGATAACACTGTCTTAAGTCTTCTTATTATCTCGTCGGACAGGTCCCTTACCTCCGCAATTTTCTCTGAAAACTTCTCTATTTCCTATATCTTCTTCCTTGATTCAATCTTTTTCTATATCCTGATGAACGTCTTTCCACGCGTGGTACAGGTCTATCGCCTGAAAATTGGGGATCTTATTATTATTATTATTATTACTTTAATAATTAGTTTCATTTAAAATTTATATTATCAGTATTACTATCATTGTTTGCACTCTTTGGATAACTACGTCAGAATTTGTATGAAGTTTTATTCGTTATCCAATGAGGAATCTGTCTAGTGCAACATAGGACTGTACGAATCAGGTTGGCTTGTACGAGTATACATTACCTGGTAAACCCCTGGTTGTTTCAAAGCCCCTAACTTTTCCTTATCACTGTTTATGTGGACATGAGACATTCTTTTCCCTTCTTTAGTTCTTAGATAGTTATTTCAAGACTGAATTCCTTATGTACGCACACCCATGCCTCATAAAGACGATTACAGCTTTTGTGGTCACGATGTTTAGGATCTCAATTAAGTTGATATTTTTCGTACATCCTGATAGTATAAAAGACTAGCCACGGGTCAACAAACTACTGCCCGCGGGCCGGATGTGGCCCGCGGCGACCCGACCGATGCTGCGTGCAGTTTTTAAATAGATCGTCAAAATACCTCAAATATTATAACATTTTACTAAATAACGAAACAAGAAATAAGTTCAGTAAAATGTTATAATATTTTGTACAAATTTAAAACATTTACGTGGTTAATGTGCTTGTTCGTCTGGCTGCCTTGAATGAATCACGCTTTTAAAAAACGAACTTTGTAAAATCAAAGTACAGTGCTAACTTGTCAGACGAACACTTGAAGCCTTTGCTAGTAATAGAAGCATCAAAATTTTACCTAAAATGGGCAGACATTATATGTCAGAAGCAACTCCACACATCCCATAAATACATAAAAAAGCCGAAAAATAATACATAAGAAATAGCCTATCTTATGTATATTTTCCTAACAGCCCAGTTTTTTAGTCATAATTTTGAATTTATCTTTGAATGTTATTTTTTTCCTTACTTTTATTTACACTATTACGAATAAACGAATTTGCTTTCTTTGGATAAGTCTGCTTAATTTTTATTTAAATACCTATTTTATTGACTTGATTATATCGTAAACTTAAAAAAAATAAGTTTACAATATATATTATATATTCAAACACTTTTTGCTACAGTCTATTTCTTGATGTATAGCCTATAATATATTTAAAATTTATATTTACTTTACCTCTAGATGTTATTTTTCCCTTATTTGGAATATGTTTCGGGATTCTTAGTGATATCATCATCGGCCTTTATAATTTTTGAATTTTTACAAAATGCATTCACTGAAAAATTAGAAAGGCTGATGATGGGATCACTAAGGATCCCGAAATATGTTCCAAATAGGGAAAAATAACATCTTGAGGTAAAGTAAATATAAATTTTAAATATTATATATATATATATATGTTGTTGGCCCCCCTGACTTCCAAGATTTTTCAATTCGGCCCTCAAATGAAAAAGTTTGGAGACCCCTGGACTAGACTATCTCACAGACCAAGAAAGATGATAACAAATTATAAAATAAGCAATCTGTGAAGTAATCTGTTACATCTTAACCCTTATAATTATCCACAATTTTACTCTGTCTATAGTGTAATGAAAAATTCGTGTTTCGTAGTTGGAAAGACAGACATACCTTCAAAGTAAAAATGATAACATAGAAAATATCTGTAACAGTTTGAAATATCTCCTTTGGAAATTAATTTAATTGAAAGGAATCCTACTAAGCCTAATAAAACCGATGTATAATGTGCGATAAAGTAAACTGACCGACTATATCGGTGACTTTGTCTACTTATGGCCAATTCTCTGTTGTCCAAGACCTATGAATTTCTCTTTGTTCCGTGAGCTAAACAGCACACGAAAACCCTCTGCCAACAGTGCTCGTCAAGCTCCCGAGACTATCCTTGACGAATTACCTTAGATAGACACGATGTCTAAACCGAAACATTTCCAGGCAGAGGTGTAACGTCTCACAAAGGCTTCCAGACTGCAACAGATGGAAGCAACACAGTCTACTCAACCCCCTTAACTGTAGTTGATTATTTAGCTTAACAAGATAAATTTAGATAAAATTAGTAATTTAGCTTATTTATGGTAATTATTATGTACGAAAAACGTTTGATATATGTGTGTAATTAATTCATTGTAATAAATAATTAATTTGAATTACTGATACCGAATCAAATGTATCCGGTACATACAGTACACAAGTAGACCAGTATCGTAAACGTTGTCCTCACTCTACATATTCGGATTCTATACATCAATATAAGAAAAAAATCCTATAAACACAGATCCGGAAACGCCTTGTTTTTCATCTGGCCAATATTTTGTGTTTTTTAAGGAAAATTTGTATCTCAAGAAGAATTTGTTATGTCTTAATAAAATGTGGTATATATGTTTAAATTGAAGTTCTTTTAGTAAACACAGAAGCACGGCTACTTTGTGATATTAAATTTAAAAATGCTAGTCACTTTAATCTTTTTGATCACTAATAGTTCTGAAAACTTTAATTTTACCAAATTATAGTTTGTCAAGTAAATTCTTTAACAGTTAATTGTGAACACAACGACACCTTGTCTATTCATATCCAATAACAAATAACCATAGCAAGTTATGGCGGAAAACAGCCTCCTGTATTAGAACATAAGTAGAAAGTGCTTAACGGGCATAAGGTCTAATCCTAACTATTAACACTGAAATGAAAAAAAAAACAGGTTTTGCCATATAAGAATTCATAATAATTGTTCAAAGTGTTTTCAAGACAGATCTGTAGACTACAATGGAAGGACCTTCTCACTCGCTCGATAACTTCTGGCGTATTTCAGATTTGCTGGCAACCTTTAATAATTCTTTGCTGTAAATCCTTAATATGTTGAACTATAGTTGAGTACAATGTGGTTTTCAGGTATCCCCATAGATAAGAATCTAATGTATTTAGATCAGGTGATGTAGCCGTCCACGGCCTGTCCGTCTTTCATCATAACGTTTATCTAAAAGCGACTTACAATGTGTGTAAAGCGTGCTCGAGCATCATTATGCACTTTAATAGGTGATTTCATAAAGGGCATTAGTCACAATTTTTAAGAAATAGAGTTGACAGTGTTTTCCCTTAATAAGGGTCCGATACATCGTTTATGTTAGAACAGGCATGAGTCTCATGCACGTAAGCTTGGCAGTGTTCTAGTCATTTGTAAATGTGAGTACAGAAAGAGCACGAGTCCTGCTGTTTGTGCACTCAACAGCTGATAAGTTGATCAGCTGATCAATTCAGAAGTATAATAGATTGTATGTTCCTTATGAAATTCCATCACTTACGACTGAAATTATTGCAAGATTTAGGCTACCACGACATCTGTTAAAACAGAAGACATTTTAAACTTTAATGGCTGATGGCCTTCACTCTTCAAAAAAACATGTCTTTCAAATGAAAGCCCTGGGAATAAAGTTCCTGACTTTTTAATCCTTAGCGTACCTGGTGTTCACATATCACAAAGAACATTTAGGTGCAGTTAAAGCACGTACATTTAATGATGGTGTGCCGGAACATACTTTTGTCCTGTGAAGAAAGTGTTGGGCAACAGATCTACCAGCTGCTGCATTAAAATATGAGGCAATGAAGACAAAGTGAAAGACATTAAGAAGACCGTGCAATATACTGAATTTGAATACGTGGACTTTTACAATGAATTTATCGCATGGCCGTCAGTTATGCAAGATGGTCGTTGGGACAGAACAATGTTTCTAGTGATATAATAGATGATGAAAATTAATATTTTCCTCGATTTGAATTATTGTTATCAGTGCTTTTAGTATTTAAAAGATGTAAATAAAGAAATTTGTTACAAAAATAATTATATTTTGATTTTTGTTAGTAAACGCGATGAGGAAAACTGTTGATTGCACAAAGAAAGTAGGCCTAATCATATTTTTTTAAATTTTATTTTTTGCTATAAATGCAATTCTTTAAACAGTAAAACTACATTAATAAAAACACATTTTATTAACACAAATTTTGCATTAACACAAATTATGTTTTTAACACAGTATAAAAGTTGATAGGATGTTTTTAGTGTTTATTGAACAAAATTTAGTTTTGATGAATCATGCCCTTCTTTAAATTACCAATTCACTTTATTTATTGAGGTTGCTGGAACCTCTACAATGGAGATACGAAGAGTGCGGTTTTGGTACAGTCTGATACCTGAAGAGGGTAGACTGTGATTACACAAACGTTTGACATGCGAAGAGTGCGGACACCACCTCGGACTATTGGGGGTGGGGGATCGAGTAGAGATACCGAATATTTCTTGTATCTGAGTATCAGATAAATTGTATTGAAACACCTTTACTATTTTGCAAACTGATTTCCAACACACTTTTCCAGTTTGAGTTGGCAAAATGACAGTAAGACTGATAATCATTTTGGCGGGTTTAAAATCAGCTTTGAGTGTCTTCTTTTTTTTACATTTTTGTATTTACGTATTGTTTTCTTAATACTTTTAATCTATTAATTTCTTATCTGCTGCATTTTTATCTATATACATATTTACATATCCATAAATTTAACATCGACCTACTCCAGTTTTTGAATGAAAGAAATAGCTTTTAAGCATGATTTGATGTCGCCCTTCTTCATATCTTTGAACAGTTTGTTCTATCCTCTCATCCATCCTCACGTAGGACTACTTTATTTTCATCTTAGTTCCTTTCATGCTTAATTCCATTCTCACATATATACTGTTGGTGATCTCCGCTTCTATTTTCAAACGTTGTATGACATCTTTCATCTTGGGTTTGGGATTCAGAAGAACGCTGTTGTTTTCATAACAACCACAACAGCGTTGGTTGTTCTATGTCGTCTTTTACGACACACAGGTACAATGGGGGGATTTCTTCATTCTCTAGCCACTGATCAACAAAATAATAAAAAAATAAAGAATCTCGACAAATCCATCTTCCACATGTTCTGGCTAAAGAAAGGCGAGTGCTGCGCGTACCCTTATGTGTAGTCTTATTTCTTGGTTTTCTCGTTTCTCTGTAGTCGCTGATAAGACTATGTTCCTGTACTCTCCTCCACAAAACTTCTCTATGTGGAAAAAACAACCATTTACCTCCGCCAAAGGGAAAACTTTGAGAAGCGCCGTAATTGCCGCTGATTCGATGTGGTTTTTTGTGGTTTCTATTCGGAAATAGCTTCGAAGATAAGTCGTAACATACAGACCTAGGTTTCTCTTTTCTTTTTCGGCAGATGAGCAAATGCCACAGGACAAACGTTTGTTTCCTCATTTCTACTTACAAAGTCTGCATGAATGGTATAAATTTGTCCAAATTGCTTATTGCAACACTTGAACGGTCCAACCACAAAAATATCTTGAAATGCTTCAGGCTTTCTCTGCCTTTTCCGAGACTGAACAGTACAAGACTGCCTTTTGAAGAATCCTCGCTTAAAAGAAATGTGCTTCCGTCATTCATTTTTAAACACTCGTCGCCAAGAACAATTTTATTGCGCGTTTTCGGCTCTTTTTGGTTTCTTCAAGCGACACTTCTAGTGTTACATGACGGAGTTTCTGTTACAAAATCGTAAATTCAGTTACGTAGATCACAAATTTCTTCTATATATATTTGGGATATGGAGATGGATTCCTCTCGGGCTCTCTGTCTATAAAAAACACTAACAATACGATTTTTTATTTAAAAACGAAAAAACTGCTCATTTACTCTTTACTTATCTTATAGAAAGATGTAAAAAACAAACGCTTGGTGGATTTACAAAATTTATTGTTACATTCTGACATTTATTTCAGCCGAGTAGGCTATTCTCAAAGAGATGGTAAGAATAATTAAATACAAAGAATGTGTTAGACCAGGGATTATAAACTATTTCATTTGGTAACAGTAAAGAAAACACTGCCGAAGTGGGTGTAAGAATTAAGAGAAAAATATTTGTGATTACGTAATTGAATGAACCGTATATTACTTATAGAGTTTTAGTCTAATTGTTGCATTAAGATTTTGTCTTCTGTTCTGGACGAACACAGCCTATTTTTGCTCTCTCTCTCTCTCTCTCATACACACACACACACACACACACACACCACAATCATTTCACATCCGAGCCTGTTATTGTTTTTACTTATTCATCAAATTTAGATGCGAGTGTTGTGTACGGATAACTACTGTATCTGTTACTATGTTTTCCTGAATCGTAACGTATACATTACACAGTCCAAAACACGGAAAGTTAGTTGACGTTTGATTTCAGCTTAGTAAGAACATATTACATATCTCCAATAGGTATCCACAGGATTGTTAAAGACACAACATTGCTAAGTTACAATTTACAAAATAACAGCTGTCCTAAACATTTTATAACTCGGTGAAATGTTCATATTGTTCCCTTCCTGTTGTGTCTAATGCTTATTTCGTCTTTCAGAACTATGTGTACTGTACTTGGTCTTGTAACTACAGGTATTGTATAAAATTTAGACTGTGTAGAGTCAGGTAAAGAAACTGACAGGTTTCTGCACATAAAACTTTTACAGATGGGCTATGTGAATTCTCCGATCCAACCCCCAACCTGGACGACCAGGAACTTTGATTTCGGGGTGCTCTTCCCCTAGAGAGTTGCTTTCACCTCAGCTGACGAGCTCTCTCTGCCCGGTCGCAGTAGGCTAACTGACTAAGCCCATGTGTGCAGCCGTTGGACTACTATAGCCTCCTCCGCCTCCACACTAGATGCACACCCTGCTGCCGATGTGCACCATCCTGCCCAGCCAGGACCAGGATATCCCCAGGCTGTCCTGACAGAACCCTCATCTCTCGTTTGCTTACCGATCAACTCCGCCGAAGGAATTGGTTACCACAAGCTTGGAGTGGATTGCTCGGCGTAATAGGGCCCACCGACGTGTAGGTGAGAGTAGAGTTGCTTCTTAATAGGTGCATCTTTGGTCTCAGACCCCTGTTCCAAAGCAGAATAATTGCCAGGAGCATCAAGCTGCTTTTGTATAAAACACTGATCCGCCCAGTTCTCACCTATGGTTCTGAGATCTGGACCATTTCTAGAAAGTCTGAGTTAAGCCTGCTGGTTCATGAACGCAAAATCCTCCGTAGTATATTTGGTCCAATATGTGTAGGAGGTGAATGGAGGAAAAGAACCAACCAAGAACTGAACACACTTCTGAATGAACCAGATATTGTGAAAATTATAAAGCTTGGTACACTCAGGTGGGCTGGGCACGTAATCAGAATGAGGGAGAATGAAATACCAAGAAAGGCACTCACAGAACAGATCTATGGTACCAGGAGAGTTGGTAGACCCAAACTACGTTGGGAAGACGGCGTGAGCAATAATGCGCGCCACATCCAACTGGAGAGCAGCTGCACTTGACCGGGACAACTGGCGGAGGCTGTTAAAGGAGGCCTTGACTCAGTGATGGATTGTTGCGCCGCTGATGATGAGAGACAGGTAAAACGTTATAAGTTTTTATATTAAAAAAAAACCACGATTAACTTGTTTTTATGTTAGGCAATTAAAGCGTCCAAGTTTTGGTGTTGTCCGCACTCTTCGCATGTCAAATGTCTGTGAGTTCACGGTCCGCGCTCCTCAGGTATCAGACTGTACCCACTGTCCGCACTCTTCGCAACATTCCTGTTGTCCGCACACTTCGTGCCACTCTCTACAATGTATTTCGGTAAACAGTTTTGAAGAAATTCAAGGCTTTTCAGTCATTAAGTCTTGGTGGAAAAAAAATCAAGACCAATCAAGACGTCACCGATATTGTCTGCCCAGACATTGACTGAAGATAACTGCTGGAATCTATGGAATCTAGACTGGAAGGTGTGGGAAGGTTTCCTTTTGACCAATAATGAATATTATGGATATTAGCAACTTTATTTTGTGTAAAACTTGCTTTATCAGTTAACATAGTAGAGGCCAAATAAATGCGGTTTAACTCCAATTTTGTGTAGAAGAGTAAACAAAATCCCCGTCTCTATTCATAGTCTAAGTCTTCAAGGGCTTGTGCTCTTTGTAGATGGTTTTAATTGTTGGCTTTATGAAATCCTGAGTACAGTCGTGTGATCCACACCTTCAATCATAGCCATGGACACTCTATGTGACAATATTCATCCGTACGTCCACGTGTTCTAACTAACGTGATAACTAACGTGATAACTTCGCAACTCCAAATTTCCAAGCATTTATAATTCACCTGCGGTGATTTAAACAAAAAACTGTAAGAAAAGTATCATAAAAAAGACAAATTTTATTGCAAGACAATCTGTATGTAAACTTTAATAATTTTAATAACATAACAGGATACTAAAAATACAAACAATCAAGGGAGGTTTGTAGGGGCTAAAACAACATTCGCCGTTTCTTTATATTTATAATATTGGGGAAGGAATGACTATTAGGCCTAATCAAAGTAGTGAAGATAAATTAAAAAGATTCCACCTTTGTAATACTCACTGAAGTAGTCATCAGTACCTCTTGGCAGTTTCGGTGAGCACAAGGAAGGTTAAGACATTGTGAGAGGACTACTATGATTTAAGTGGTAGACAACCTGCCCATTATCTATTTTGCGACCACACTAGCGAGTATTACAAATATTTGCCTATCGATACTAACAATTTTCATGGAATGTCAGCCAATAATTTCAGAATATTCCAAAGAATATTTGCAACTTTCAAAACTTTAAAAGGAAAGGTATGGTAATGGAAGCAAATCGATTTTAGCGAAAAAAATGGTTGTAACTACAGTATGTTATGACTTGGACTTGTGGACACCAAGGCAAGTGATTTGTAACAGCTATTCAACTAGTAGAAATTATACTTTCTATGGCCGGTGGTTGGCCATCTGTGCAGTTTCAGATAGTCAAAGGACAATGTGTGTGTTCTGTGATCAGTGCGGACTTTGATGAGCCACAACCGGTTCGTCCTCTTGTAGAAGGTTCTCCGACTCTTGGTTCACGTCTTCTTCGACGTTCGGACGCTCTGCTGTCAGAGGACAATCTCCCGTGGTCGGACGCCCCAGAGGCTTGTGGCATATACCGCCTTACCCGGTGGCTCCCTCCGTTCGTCGTCCCTGCCTGGCACACACTGCCTCATCGTTTTTCGCGGTAGCGAACTGGCCCTTCGGCTGGAATAGAGCTGACGGATGCCAGGCCAACAGTGTGATGCATGACGGGGCCAGGGTACTGCCGTCCCTAATGAGTAACTGCACGGAGTGCAATGAAACCTAGTCACCGGCTTGGAAAGAAGTTGCCTTGTCCCTGGTAAGTAGCTGTACAGTGAATCCAAAGTATCGCCGAGTGTTTTGGGAACGAAGGCCCTCTTCCCTGGCAAGTAATCTCCAAGCGAACCGTTTTTTGGAAAGCTGGCAGGCGAACCCAACTCACGCATCTGTAAAGGGCGCACGGGCGGGGCTCGTGTGACTGAGTAGCGATCTCTGCGCGTAGCCGGGGAGGGGCTCCGGGGACTTACGGTTGCGGGTGGCCTCCCGTGGGTCCAAGACCACACCCAGATACGCACTGCTTTTTAGTACGCGGCGCACACCTTCTATCGGTAGCATCGGCACTGGCGGTTCGGAAATGTGAGTATTGCTAACGCGAAAGGTAAAGTGTGTGACCCTTACTCCTAGTAGCGCCTTGCGAACGGGAACCAAGGTGCGCATTCCCTGGTAGACCTCTCATGCCAGTCCGTGATGTCCATTAAGTACACAGCTGAACGATCCATCCGATAACTAATATCATCTTGGATGTACGCTGACCTGGCACGTGATGCTTTGGCACGCATATCCAGTGGCGACCCTTACTGAACTCATGAACAATCCGATTATGCCGCTCCTAGGTCCTTTTGATAACCGACATGTCATGCACACGCTCCTCTTTGTGCACATTCTTTTCAGTTAGAGGATGACGACGGGCAAAAACAAAAATTCATTCGTGTTTTCATTCGTTCATTCATTCGTGTACCAAGTGCATTAACGAAACCTAAACCTTCCTCTTACTAAGCTCTTGTCCAGACAGATATATGCAGAATCTTTTTAACCGATTTAGATTCGATCACTGCCTACGAGGAATGTTACCTACACGCGTAGAGGCAAATGTCTCGTAGATGTGGTTTTCATCTACTGTTTCAGTTATTGTGTTGGTTTTCTTAGTTCTACAATGTCTCAGGACAGAAGACGGTAGTATTTGAACTGCCTATGACGAGATGGGCCTTACTGTATTGGAATAGGCATATTCTAAGCAATGAAGACGAAAAAGTAGACGATTATTTGTCAGTAATTACATTAAATTGTTTCTAGATTCTAACAAGTAAGTGGAATATTATTATTTATCCCTTCGTTAACGGCATTTGTAATTACAGTCATACTCTGTTCTGATTCTATAGTCATGTTTACTTCGTAATTACGAAGATTTCGTCATTTGTTAAGATGTTTACAATAATTGACATTTTCAAAGAACTGTCAATCTTCCAAATTAATTCTAGTTGCTGGTAATAGTAGCCTAATAATATATTAAATAATATGTCACCATTACCACTGGAGACTTTAATCTGTTGATAAAACAATCTTGTATTGCAAAATTTAATTCAGTCATACCTCTGAACTACATCTATCCAAAACATCATAGGAAGACTAAATTATTGTAGAAATTATTTCTAGGAACTCTGTATTTTAAATTATAATTTGATTTCAAGTTTTTTTAACCTTTCTTCCAATGTGATTGAACATAGTTGCCTTTGAAATTCAAAAGCGTGTCCTATTGTACATTTTTCTGCAATAAATAAACTTTGACAAATGGTGGTTACATCATAGACACGCATACAAAGAACAGATCTAGTAATTTATATTTGGCTGGGAGTGTTATATTAAGTACAGCATTCATTAACCGATTTCAAAAAGGAGGAGGTTCTATTTAATGCTTCTTTTTATAATGTATATTCGCCGATTATCGAGAACGGCTGGACCGATTTTAATAAAGCTTTTTTTTTGAAAGGGCATGTGGTCCCATAGTATTTAAAATTAAAATTGGTATTGGACCAGTACTGAGCCAGTACCAACAGAATACTGTATTTTATACTTTGTATTAACAAAACACTTGTGCTTTGACAATTCAATAATAGACTGGGACTACTGCGTTACTAGGATCACTGCGTTACTAGGATTACGTTTGTATCATTCGCTTTTGTTAATAAACAAATTAGGACGTAAAGGTGTATGGAGTTCTTCAATACTCACAAAAATGCATACAGCACTATACACCTCTGGGTGTTACTCTATGACTCTAGATCCTCTAGCATGTGAATCAAGAAACCAAATGTATTTGATATCTCTCTATTCTGTACATGCCGCAGCTACTGAAAATTAATTAGCAGTAAGATTCCCATACTTGTGATTTTCGAAGAAAGCGGGCAAACCATTTTTCAAATTTTGAGTTATTTTGATCTTCATCAATCTTGAAACGTGCATTCAAATTTATCCAACGATTATTAAAGTATAACCGCGACTGAAGGCCCTTCATCGTCAAATACTCCCTATTTTGCTCTTGAATATATAAACTGGATTTGCTTGCAATGATATGCATTCTCTATAGGCTAATACTTATCACCTACTATAACTATGTAATCTATGTCACTTACAGTCCAAGTATTTGTATCTACAAATAAAATAGGTAGGTAACTGTCGCTATTCGCTATTCCAGTATAGGCCTACTGTTTACCACGTGAATCGGTGTTGTACCACTTATCACTCTGATGAAATGAACCATTTAAATCGACACGCTATCATTTGCAGTTACATATTTATTTAACGCATCAATCGGTGCTTTGATATTTCTTTGTTAGATCTCTTGAGTCTGCATTTGTATGTCATCTCTCTATTCCGCATTTTCTATCACCTCAGAAAAATTACAACTATCTCAGAAATATTGTAATTCAATACATTGGCAAAGCTGGGTCTAGCGTGAATATGTAAATTGTTATGCTTTAATAACCACTGAAGTTCAATACTTAATCGTTCAGTATGTATAAGGAATTCACTGTGTTGCTGCAGATTTTCGTGACCTTCTGCTATAATTATTAATCCTGCATTACACAAAGTCAATGGCAGTTGTTTAGCAACTTCTACGACGTATTGAGCAAACAAACGGATTGCCCTTTACACCAATTTTGGCTAAATTATTCTGTACCTTCATGGTTCCTAAAAATAGAATTATTCTTGCCAGAATTCGTTACTCTATATCTGATAAATTCTTCAATTCAGGCATGACTCCTCTTTTATTCTAAAAATTTACGTTTCTTTATACTGTTAGAGCAACAAGTGCATACCACCACATTAGACAATTCCATTAAATCATTAAATAGTAGGTCAGCACGGGACGACGTTTCAAGTTTACAACGCTGCCTTGTGTATAACAATTTTTTACATACAGTACATGAAACATCAGCGAATTCATTTATTGATGACACAAAGTTATCTTCATTAATACAATTATGACGTTTATAATTTCCACGCATGTTTTCTAAGCGTTGTGTTCTTTGCTCCTTTATTTCGTTTTGCCGTGCTTTCGACTACGTTCCCGTGCTCCCGTCATCCTTTTATTTCGTTCATGAGGAAGCTTCTCTTCCAGACGTTGGTGAATCAAATGAAGCTGATGCTGGTTCTGTTCATCTGACTCCTGGCGATTCCTGAGATAGTCTATAAAATATATTATCTCTCATTTGCAACAACCTGTTTTGTCGATCAGCAGAGGTCTTGAGAATGTGATTTTGCATTTCGCTAAGCTTTGTTTAGTACGTAGACGAATTCTCTCACAGTAATGCATCTTTCCTTTCGCAAGAGAATAATGATATGAGAAGCTATGTGAAGTCGTCTTTTCTACCATATGTTTAACGTAATTTTTATGAGGGTGAAATATTGTAGCACTGAGTGATCAATTGGCAACACTGCTATTTCGTTTCATCTATTTCGTTACACATTGAATCAGTTTACTGCCCTAGTAACGCGAGATGTACGGGAGTGATCCGGGCATCATAGTGCCGTAAATGAAGTTCTCAGCTCAAAAAATGATTTGGCACCGACTATTGGGATAAAGTTGGCTCAAAAATATTGGGAAACAGTTATGTGGAAATTTGCTTTTTCAGCTACGTTGCACAAGACACTAAGTACACAAATTCATAATAAATTTGCGGTACAGAGGTTTTTTTACAAAATTTGGTAATTCTTATATTCCATATCATTTAGTATAAAAATTATTTTTCAAATTTTAGAGCTTACATACTATAATTTCCGACGTGTTAAAATACTTTTCTTCTTTTTGAAGTTAGTTTAATTTTTCTTACTTCCATGTTCCATAAGGAAATCGAAGTATGCCGGTGGCGAAAAAAATCGTGTTTGAGATAAGGGCTCATTCTGATTGTACTACCCTCAAAACGTGGTCATTTTCCGAAAAGTGTCTGTGTGTAGAATTTTTCAATGGCGAACGACAACTGCCGCAAATTCAAACAGAATCAAGTAATTTCTTGCATGTGTGTCCGCGTTGTAGAGGACTCAAGGTCTATTGATTTTGGTGAAGATCGGTTAAGGGGGAGGGGTAGTTTACCTGCAACGTTTTACGTTTTAACCAGAGTAAAGTACTTAATTTTGACAAATAAAGTATCCTGAAAAGAAGGTTATAATAATCCACTGTAGACAGGTAGATGAAATATCTATAAATGAAAAGGGTAGTTGAAAGGGGAGGGAGTAATTTGTTTACGTTTTTATTGATTTAATGAGTTTGACGAAATTAAATAAAAATGCATTTAAACTTTTTCAAGGAATGGTTTGAAAAATAAAATAAACTTTTCAAACTTTTTTAAAAATAAAATAATTTTGTTGCCAGGCAATAAACTTATAATTTTTTTATTTTAATTTAAATATCTATGCGTGAAGATCCGCGATAACGGCCCAGCAGTGGTCACATAATTGTTTTGTGGCCACATAGTTACATAATTATATCAATATGTAATTAATGCGTGATTATCTGCGTAGTTCAGTTTCTTTATAACAATAAAGTACCTAATTTTTATAGATAAAGTAACTAAAAAATAACATTATATTAAACGACTACCATATAATAACAGAAATATCAATAAACAGTAAAAATATTTTGAGGGTGGGGGATATTTAGGCTATTTAGAAATTATCGAACCGAATTCAAGTAAATGATTTTACATATAAATCTTAGAAAATGGAAGTCATGTATGGTTCTCCATACAGATATTTCAATTTCTTTTTAATTTTCAGTTTTGCCCTGTAGACTACTCCAAGACGATTTATTACCATTTTAACGGCATTTTTTAAATACTCTAATATGTTGCATACCTCTATTAAGGGTAGATGACAAATGTTATCATCTTATACCCACGATAAGAGGCAAATTTAAGTAAAAGATCAAAATTTATTACGATCTGTGACAATAATAGTTACGCGTTTCACACTTGTTACTCTAATTCAAACTTAAAGCTAGATGATGTTAATCCTGTCAATTAAGGGTTCAGTTATATTTTTAATTATCACAGAGCCAACTAAAAGAAATTTTCTAGTTTCTTTATATTAAAATGAATTTAAAACAACATTGCCTCAAATCCTCTTATCATCACCTGAAACAACAAACTATTGTAGCATGACAGATTATCCACATTATAATGAACGAAATAATGATCATAAATAAATTAAAATTAAAATTAAATCAAAGAAAAATACAATAAAAAACCATTAAGGACCACAGTAAAGTGCACTCATAGGTTGAAGAAATTAAAAACAACTATGCAATATAAATGAGTAATAAAAAATAAAACAAAAAACTAAGATAAAGTAAGAAGGTACCCAGGTAGGATAGGAGTAAGTAAGGTAATACCCAAAACAAACCGACATCCCTAATAACAGGACTGAAATTGGAAGAAACCACGTAGTAGAATAAAATAAAGTAGGGAAATACCCAAAGCAAACCCAGTAATAAGAAAAAACGAAACCCCAAAAGAGAGTATATATAACTAATGAAAGTATAACACCTAAAATAAAAATAATGTAAGGTAGATATAAACAAAAGTGGCTAAAGGCAGAATTAAAAGTGAACCAGTGGAAATTATTTATATAATGGAAAAAACAAATCTTCATAATCCTCTATAAATAAGATTCTTGATCTTATAAGACTATAAAACTGATTAGAGATAAGATAAAGGAATAACAGGGGACAAGTGCAAGTTATTTTATTATGATAAATAGACTTCATGTGTCAATGTTTAAATTCATAAACTAAATGAATTGGTGCCTTTATACAACTTTAAAGTTTTGTATTGAATACAGAAATAATATTTGATAGAATATTATTATTATGAGAAAATAGACTACAAATGTTACTAAGGGATTGCCACTCTTTATCTAACAACATTTATTAAAATGACAAAGATAAAATAAGAGCAGGCAATAAATAAGTGAAGTGACAAAGGGTACATCCCCAATAAAATAAAAACAGCCAAGACTGCACAAAATTTAGTTTTAAGAAATCATTTAAATAAGGAAAGGACAGATGAGTTTTGTTTAGGCTATATTAAGGTCAATAAACTCTATACCAAAATGTTTGAAATAGAGTGTAATGTTTTTTAATATTCTGAAACATTTATTATGTTTAATAGTATTAATCAAGGCTGAATTGTCTGAGCTTAAATACCATTCTTTTATTATAAGATATTTATTATGTGTTACTAGTATTGATCAAGACTGAGATGTCTGAGTTTGAGTACAACTCTTTTGTTTTCAAATATTTGTTATGTATTGATAGTATTATTCAACACTAAATGTTAATTTAGTTAAGTATAGGAATTTTAATTAAGATCGTATAAGAATAGAAAGTCAGAAGGGGTATAAGCAAGCTGTAATAGTCATAAAACTTTATATGTGAACAAAACTAAAATCTGGACAAATGGTAAATCTCAACAACATTATCAATGATAAATAAGTAAAATAAATTAAGTAAATTGATGAAATTTGTATAATGTAAATCCAACACAGTATATTCTAACAGTACCAATACTTTAGAAAGAAACTGTAGAAATGTATAAAGGATTATTGAAAAAAATGCAAGTGTAATAATACTGGAACATAAGGGGAAGATTTAAATTAAAGATATAATTTAAAAAAGATAACTAATTCATAAAATTTCAAGGAATTAAGGAAAAATAACCATTTTATTTCAATCAAGGATTGTGTCCAATAATAATTATAGCTTCATAAAGATGGTAAACCATTTAATGTGACAGGAAGTAAAATTTTAGGCCTACATGTAAAAATACTGTAAATAAGGCATTTCGAGATGAAAAACACTGTAAAAGTATCATATTTGGTATTAAATCACGTAGAATTAACTAAAGTAAGAGAATATGTGTTAGGTATTTAATAAAATTAAATAATAGTAAAAATGTATTCATTCATATAATGTAAAAGTCAACCATGTAAGCGGAAATGATAGAGATTTAAAACAATGTCTTTTTAGTATTAAATTGGCTAAGACGTTTCGAATAAAGAAGAAAGTTGAACAGTTGATTATTAGACATTGAATAGTTCACATCAGAACGAGAGCTCGCGAAATATTCACTTAAAGCGAAGGAAGAAGAAAGATGGCGAATTTTGACAAAACCTTAAATAACCACTAAATTCAGTGAATTAAACCAGTATAACTATTAAAGTGAATTAATATTGAACAGTAAAAGGTGCAATAACCAAATTAACACACATAAACTATAATTCCGAATATTAAGACAAAATCTGCCATTATCGACCTTATGGTATGAAGGGAAATAAAAACATTATTCAACACAAATTACCGAAACGAATCACTGAACACTGATCCAGGACAACTACACTATCACCAGAGGAATTAATCACTATTGCTGGGACGAGGAAATATTGGAAAAACAACTTTTATTTGCAGAGAATTCTTTGAGGTGTAGCAGCCGTCAACATCTGCGATACGAAGCAGCCATCTTTGAAATCCCATGATCCTCTGCAGTCCGCCGCTAGCTTCGTCGTCACAACGATTGGTTCGAAACATTACTTTACTAATCATTATATATTAAATAATATCTTTGTATTTTTAGATTATTAAGCTTGTAATGGTAAGTGTTATACTTTCCTGGCTTTGCCCTTTCTCTGACTATTCTAACATAACAGTTTAAAGAACCTGAGAATTTATATTAATAATTTGTATAAAAGAATTCGCTCGCCCTGAGAGAGTCAATTCATCAATCGATATAAAATCGATTATTTTATATTTTGTCAATAAAAACCATTGAATGTTATAATTTTGAATTCTATTTATTTCTAAACTTATAAATAGAATAATATAAAATAATATTTGATACATAACTACCAGAACAGCTGAAATTAACAACTTTAAAGGAGGACACACTTCGAATAAAGAAAGATCACAAATCGATTGTCCCTGGAGACAATCCATTTAACGCAGAATCATAATTCCAATCACACAAAGTGACATAAGTTGATAAAAAATTAAAGAAACGAATTAAAATTTACACGAATAGAATAAAAAAATTAATTAATAAATAATAAATAAAGAAAAAAATATATACCGTATATAATAATATTTTTAAAAATAAACAAAATAATTATTTTTTTACACTATTCATTATTTAAAATATCAAAAACACAAAATAACCAACATCAAACATTCGCGAGGAGGTGAGGCTACATGATTCCAACCACATGAGACAAAAAAAGACGTACAGTTCCCAAAGGCTCTACCGGGAAACTCACAGCGCCATAAAAAAACTTAATGCAGTATCAAGAATTCAGTATGACAAGTAAACAAGTAACATTTGACCTAGGAATAACTCACACTACAAACTAGTTATGGGGAGAATTTCATATTTGGCCCAACTCCCACGTAAAAAATTTATGTTATTATCGTCAGTATTTAATACCATTCTCCGATCAGGCATACTCCCATAACAATTAAAACATAGTCCAGGTCGTCTTTACCGAAATCCAGGAACTTATTTATGCAAACAGTCAGTGCAGCTCACTGTATGTACGTCTATAATTCGCACACAGAGAAGAAAAACTATTAAACAAACACAGAATTCGATGAAAACGATTTTGTGTTCACAATGTTATTTTGTTTTATAGCCTTTATGTTCTGGGTTAATCTTCCTGAACGGAATAAGGCAAACTTAGTTAGTAAAATTACTTATTTATTGACTGTACCGACAAGTGACTCAACCCAACTAGTAGGAACTTCAAGAAACGTTCATTAGTATGAAGACTAATGATATCGTTAATACCTCAGAGGCAGGCTGGAACTGTGGTCTGAATCACATATTTTGAATAACAATTTATTGTAAACAACACATAAGACACTGTAGAGTTTGAGCTTTTCTATTTCTCAGTCCTAACGGTTCTTTACTGATAGTTACATTATGTCTCGTTAGTTTATTTCTCAAGGTTAGTAGGCTTTTTATTTGTAATAGCTGTTATAAAAATAAATATCTAATTTATAGTGATAGTGGCGATTTAGTGACCCATACTACAATAAACTAAATAGTCTATATAACTGTTTATCTTCGTCACACATATTATCCCTGAGTCTGTCTATCTGTCTGTCTCTCACTCCGTCTCCCGCTACTTCTGACTCTTTTCATTAACTCTATTTTTTAAAGAAATTAATAAAACTAAAAAACAGAAACATGAAAGAGACAGTGAGCGAGTGTGTCTGAAAGAGAGAAAAAGGTGGGAATCAGGCTGAGAAAGAAGTTTGTTTTGTTCAATTTAATTGTTATTATAATCCATCCAGTAGAGGCAATAAATTGTTATTCAATTAAGAACATTGATATGTTATCCACTACAAATAAATAATATCTAGACACACTTTATGAATCGGACATTGGTAGAACAAACTAAGAATATAGGTATGTATTAAGAACGAGACGGAGAGAATATTGTAAGGAAATAATTAATTAGAGTAGAGAATGCAAGAAGTAAGTGAACAAGACGTGTATCACGTCAGAAGAGACAAGATAAAGTAAAGAAGAATCGCAGTGTAAATAAAGCGATAGATTGACCAGAAGAGGAGTGAGAGTGGGAGAATGAGGCTAGAGACCAGAGGGAAGAGAGAAAAATATATTAACCAGACAATTTCCCAATTTCTCCAATAAAACGATGTAACACGGATCACAAGTGTTAGCCCAGATCCGCTATGTGTTTTGCAATTTCTTTATTAAACTTTGACGGAGAGACAATAATTGTTTTATAACAATGTTTTATTAAAGTTTGTCACGGACACAATGGGCAGTTGGTAAGGACAATTGGACGTATTGGGGTGTATACACCGTCCGCTTCCACGAGATAAGAAATTGGATTACCCCATCCCCTAGCCAGCAGTACACAACTCCTATCAATTTAATGTGCCTGTCACAATCCCAGCTAGACGAGGAGAATTTCAGAAAAGAGAGAAAAATTGAGCAATTTTCTAGATCCGGCCCAACCCCCTGCCTCAACTACTCTTCTCGCAAACAGAGACATCATTCAGCACTCCTTGGGCGAGTTAATCGTGGTCCATTCAACGTCTTCGTCTCATTCCAGTGCACCATTGTACGCGCGCGCGTGTGTGTGACATAAATGAGATACAGTAAAGAAAGTTATTTTCCGATGATAGCTAGCTAAGTTTAATATTACTTAAACTAAATCACTAGAAACATTGCCTTCTTTTTTTTTAAACTACACAAACTAATTTCTCCCAGGTCGGACTTTAAAATTTGCTGTAACATGTTTATTTGAACTCACTAATTATAATAAAACTTTTATTATTCTGGAAAAACAATACGTTACTTATATTACTGTTTTATGGTAATTCAATATTGAATAAAGTACAGAAAGACATAAAGACTCTCACTCTCTTTCTCACACACACATACACACACACATTATCAATTTCACGTAACTTTGTGTAAATAAACTAACACTCTCAAAGTTTAAATTTAAAACTCGCCTTTAGGCCTACATAACTTAAACCCTCCTTAGTAAGATACATTCCATTCAGACATTTGTGGAAATTAATTAGTTTATAAATCCTCAAGTTTCTGTAAGACTACAACTTAGTCTTTTAGTTTACAACTTAGTTTTGTAGATGCTTAGAAAACTCTAGTATTTAGTTTCTAAGAAAAAATCAAATCTTCTTTACAAACGTTGAGTCAAGACACGATACAACCACGGGGATGAAGAACATCATAAGATGATGTCAATGAAAACAACGATTGATATAATCGTTCAACTGGAGTTGCGCTGATAACAGTGATAATTGAAAATGAAATAATCTACAAGTTACAATGGTATCTAAATAGTACTTAGCTATGGAATAATTATTATAATAGTTCCTAAATATTATGATAGTGAAGGAAATAATAAAACTAATAAAAACTAATAAATAATAGAACTGGACAGAAGTTTAAGACAGGTGAAAACATTTAGCCACACTGATATCACACAATAGAACGTTATATTATGAAACTACACAGCAGAAACACAACAACAGCAGAAAACTACAGAAAAAACAACGACAACTAGAAGGCTACACAGCAGTATAAAAATACGTTCCTACGTAATAGTAAAGTCTCGGAAGAAACGACCGTTGAAATATTCAGAAAAGTGATTTTCCCTATCTGAACAAATGGGGCAAACCCATAAAATGGGACAATGAAATAAAAACAATAAAGAATGAGGCAAAATCTCTAAAGAAGAGAAGCAGAGGTAGGCCTACGTGTTATACAAATATGAACATGTAATTGATTATATATTTTATGAGTATATTTTTTTGATAAAATATCTCATTTTATAAATTTCTCAATGTATATATTGTACTTCTGTTAAAATACACAACAGTACATAAGAATGAAATAATAATTTTAAAAGAGAAAAGGTATAAAATTAATAGTATTATGAACATGTGTTAGAAGTGTAGACAGAAAAACTGATTTGTGAGTCACAACCAGCATAGAGGTAGACTCCAATATTATATAGAACAGCATTAAGAAATATGTGTTGACAATTATTTTATTAAATTGGAAATAAACATTCAAATAAAATGAAAGATTAATAGAATAGTAATTTAAAATGTACTAATTATATGGATAATGTAAAAAAGCAAATAAATGTAATTAATAATAATTAACTAAATTATATATGTTGTTAAGAGTCATATTTATGATGAAAAGATGTGACGAATATAGTTAGGTATCTAAATGGCAAATTGTAAATTGTTAGATTTGAATTGTATTCAAATGAAAGAAAATTTGTTTAGTTTAAATTTATATTTCAGAAGATACACATCAAAAAGTCTAATTTTATATTTAAGAGGAGCCACATCAAAAGTCTAATTTTATATGTAATAAGATACACATTAAAAGAGTTTAATTTTTATAAAAGAGTTTAATTTTGTATTTAATAAAGGAAACCTTTAAAGGAAGGGAGTTAACATTGATATTGAATTTAATAAACATACGAGAGTATAAATCTATAACATTGAAAGAATCATAATTTGTATATAACTTAATAAACAACAATATTTCAAGAAGTCTGAGTATATCATTTAGAGAACGCCGAACTAAAAGAAGAAGCCTGTACTGGAAGATAGTTTGAGTGTCAATACAATAAAAATTCGATATTCCGAAGAAGTATCAAGTTAGTAATCATAGAAGAAAATATAATTAAACATTTAATCTAATAAGAAATCCCAGAGAAGGAACAGACCACGAAGCCGAACATTACCTTTAAGATGATAAACATCAACTAGAATTGAACCCGTTGCCGTTGTGAAGAGTTCAGATTCAAGCTATTTACATTTATATGGTAGATATTCTTACCTTGTTATTTATTAAAAAATGTATATACTAACGTTATTTGATACGGATTAAAGAAAAGAATAAATCATACACAGTATTAAATAATATAAATCAACTTAATAATTGTTAACCCTGAGATAGAGTTTTCTTTTTATGAGCAGATAGAAATACCATACAAATAATAAAATAACAGTACATTAAACGGCATCCACAATGTATGGCATATAGAAATAAAATATCTGCAAATATTTACAGCACAATATATATATATATATATATATATTGTAATGGTACATATCTTCACCTAACAATAATGAAGATACATAACAAAATAAGTTATTAAAATAATTAACACTAGAATAAAAAAGAATGAGTCAGAGATTAAAGAATGGGTGATTCATAAATAATGACACGATCAAACATATCAAGGTAATCAGAAAAGTAACCTCTAATAATAAAAAAGTAACAAACAACGAACCAAAATGTTAAATACGATAATACCTGGCGATTTAACCACAATGACCCAATAGATGGTAAGTGAGAGAGTAGAACCAGCCCCAAGAAACCAAGAATATAAAATAAATTATGACAATTGTAAGTGATAACTAGAACTAGCCACCACGCTAACATAAGAGTGTATAAATAATAAGAATAATGATGAATAAATAATTAGCATGGAAGTGTGAAGATATAATCAGCCACAACACCAAGGAAGTGATATATAAAATATGGCAAAGTGAAATAAACACAGTGAAAGAGTACGAAACTAGTGTTAAACCAAGAAAAAAGACTAATCAATAATAAATTGTATACAATAACAATGATTATAAAAACAGACAAGCAGTCTAAAAAGTTAGAAGTATTAATTGTTAAGGACTTAAGATGTAGAAGGGTACACTAACCCAAACAAATAGAGTAAACTAGGACAAATCACACTAGCATGACACAAACATATCAATTGTTTAATCAAACCACATAGAGTGAGAGATAGTAAGTTATAATGATGATGAACATTTTAAAAATAAAAATGAGAAAGAGAATTTTAAGTAAGCAATACACTAGTTTTTACCCACCAATAACACAATCCATATTGAGTGCAAGGTGTTATTATTAATATCCCCAAAGTGAAAATAAAACCCCTTAATAGTGATAAACACTGATAAGACAGTGATAAAAGTTTATAAGTGCAAAAAGTGAGTGAGAGCTAATAATGGCTAAACACAGGAAGGTCTGTGATAGTTAAAAGCCAATATAAGTGGACACCAAAATGTAACAAAATAAACTAAAAGTAGTAGGATTAAGTTATCAATAGTAATGACTAATTATCATGTTCTAAATTTTTATCAATTAAGATTATCAGTGACAATTCATATTATTACATGAGAGTAAGAAAAATAGACTATTAGAGTGTCAATACACCGTATAGAGAATTTCTGAAATACTGAAAGATAAAAACAAATGTTGTTCACCCAAAATTGATAAGGGAAAGACAATTAATAAACATTATAAGATTTTAGTAGAAACATAGTAAAATATTATTAGATTATCTAGTTAATGACATAGTGCCAAGTAAGATTAGTGATAAGGAAATATAATTTTGTTCAAAGATTTAACTAATGTTTATATGTTTGTTTGTTAATACTATGTAATAATTATTACTCACTAAAGAGTATGAGTAGGTAATGAGAATGAACATTTTCAGTAATGAAAAGTAAATAAGTATGTTTTAATGAATAAGAATTATGTCTCAAATAATTATGTTATAATGAATAGAATTATATCTATGGAATTATTAAACCATAAGATTCTATGTTATATATTATGTAATAAATAATGATTAAAAACCAAACAAGAAACAAGATAAATACAGACAAATACAATAACACTAAAAGGCAGTTATGACAATAGACAAGCTAGAAGATGAAACCAGTAAAATCACACATAATTACAGAACAGACTTAAAACCATTGAACTAATAACCAAAATCATGTATTAGAACCAATCAGGGACCCATACAAGGGGAAAATAAAATGTAATCTTAGTAATTAAAGAAAAATAGCCAATTTCTGTTTAAGCCTAGGCAAATTGCCAACTGTCAAACTACAAAAAACTTCAATTTTGAGAATTAAACAATAACATTAGTAAGACTAAGCCATATAAACAATAAAAGGCAATTAGACAATCATATTAAAACAGAAATATAATAGTAATCATGTAAATTAAGAAAACAGTATAATTAAACAAAATCAACAAAACTGTCAAAATGTTGATACTTAAGTAAACACAATAGTATTGGATGTCAAATTATTCCTTGAACCAAAATATGAACAGTGGTAATGATATTTAATACTAAAAAGGGAATACTGAAGATTAATTACATTCAGAATATCTGTAACCATTTTAAATAAAAATTCAAATATCCTAACAATGGTCTTAAGCCAATTTTAGCCAATCAGAAATTTTGAGTTACCATGACAACAACCGAATATTGACTAATTTCAGTTAGGAACATAAGAATCAGCAGTGACGCTTGACTAGGGAGACGCCACGCCGTGAAGGGCCCAAATTTTTAACTTAAAGCATTGTAAGTGCCCACAATTTTATGAAGAAGGACCAGACCAACCGATGAGAGGACGTTCCAACCAACCTAGACCAAGGACCAGCTCAAAATTAATCCAGATGACTGTAATATATGGAATTTAACAAGAAGAAGACGCCGGACATCCCTGAAGCCCAAGATTGAAGAAAGAAGACTCGACATCAACCAATTAACCTACGTTGACTACTGACAATACACCTCCTATCTACTAACGTTAAGTATTGCTGAATTCATTGATTTCTATAAAACAAATTCTCTTTCAAATTTATAACTAAACCGTGAAACTCTCACTATCACTATAAGTATTAATTTTCAAGGATTGATAAATAATAAGTAACTTGTAAACAATGAATAACTATGATAACCTATGTACTACACCAACGACACTGTCACACATTTTAACACAACAACATTGAATTTACAGTAAACCTTGTTTGATTTTAATGCTCACGAACATTAAGTGATATATTATAATTTGTTATCTTGTTATAAAAACTTCTCTGTCGTACTTAAAAGGACTCTATAGGCAGATTTATTTTGTAAATAATAACCAACGCTGTCTTGCATCTAATAGAAACATTGTACTGCCAACCCAGCAATCCGCTGAGTGAACGACTATATTTTGCCGAGGCTAAAATTATTATATCAATTACTATTTTGTATAGAGCGTTAACAAAAATTAACAGTTCAGAGCCTAAATAAAAAGTGTGTACCGAGAACAACTGTCCAGTATTTATTTATAGAGAATATTATGTATGTTTTGTTTAATAGCAGTGAGTCAACATAACCAACACTATTCAAGTTGGTAACACGTTTCCCCCACTCAAACGAGAATCGGTTTCATGCCAGTCGGCGAACGATTCAAATTTACACTAGTGCACTGTCAAACCATACAGGTAAAAACTTTTAATTGTTTGCTCATAAAACAATTTGGCGCCTATCGGGAGTTACAAAAGAGTGAGAAGGGACAGGTAAGGCACACAGGCTACCAGACGCTTCCGAACGAACACTAATTACGTTCTCTTAATAATTCCAATTGCAACTTACAATTCTAAACTAAAACTAACAGACCAGGAAACCCAGTTTCTCTGTCTCTCTCTCTCTATATATATATAGTAAAGTAATAAAAGTCTCAATAAAGTAATAAATCGTATGTCAAAACTGCTGACAATTATACTCACTTATTTATTAAGGATTAATTTTTGGTTTTTACTGAGTGTCAAATGATCAAAATATGCGACTTTGCCTTCTAGCGTTACGGTATTTGTGAAAGTAATATAAATTAAAATAAATTACGTTTGTGGTCAGTTTGACGTACAGCAAAAACCGAAAAAGCTTTTTAGTTAAATGTAAGAATGGAAAATGTTTGATGTAAGAATTAATGTAAGTTAGTTAAATGTAAGAATTTTCTGAGGCTACATGTACAGAAGTTATACAAAATGGGTCTCTGGAAGTTAAACTAGAAGCTAAGAAAAGTGATAACATTGAAATCTCTTCAAGGTTAGTCAAATTGACTTCTGCAAAAGCAAATAAAAAAATACACAATTTACAGTACAATAATAAAGAATATTTTAAGGTCTATTGTGGACGTCTGAAACGTAGCGCATTGCATAATGTTGCAGGAGGAACCCGAAACTCAATGGTAATTGACGTTTTGGGAAACTCGATACTAATAATAATGACTAACAATGAGAACGGACGAAAATTTATTAAACGATACTCTGAAGCGGGCTTGGTATACTTGATACAAACATTAACTATTTCAGTAGGTTTGAAAAAACAAAGATCGAAATAAGTGAGAGCATTAAAATATGTGGAGAGGTGTCGCAAAGTTTAGTAACATCAAAAGACTGGAAAGTGCAATTCCGCTGCGTGACCACGACAATCCTTAGTGTTTCACGGGTGATATATTTTTAGAAATTATCGAACCGAATTCGAGTAAATGATTTTAAATATAAATCATGGAACTCATGTATGGTCTCCATACCGACATTACCATAACTTGTCAGAGAAGTCAAGTCTACAGACAGATCTTCACGGAATTTGAGAAACAATGCAATGATTTCGATTCAACTCAAGGATACTTTTAAAAAGATGGTGCAACTTGTCACTCTTCATATGCTCACTGGATGTCGTAACTAATTCCTTTGAACACCGCATTGTTTCGAAATACCTGTGGCCACCAAGATCACCTGACCTGAGCAACTTTTATTTTTGGAGCTTTTAAAGGACAGTGTCCAACGATCTGGGAGATGGTCTACATTTTCGAGACAACATCATTCGAGAAATTAACGATACTGACGTCAAACACACTTCTTTGATCATCCCAAAGCATAGGGCAAATGATACAGACATTTAGATGAAGACCTGAAGAAACCCTCTTCAAACTTTTAATTTAAATTAAAAATGTTTAATTAAAGATTTTCTACATATTTATTTCATCGTCATATAATTTTTGAGTTTTTAATTAATTTTTAATATTAAGTGAAAATAGCAGAGGCTTTCATGGGTCACCCGGTAGAACTGAATCGGATGACGTCTTGAAAGTTCCCAGACTGATGTAGGTTATATAAATGTGTGCAAAAATGCTATGTAGAAGGCGGTGACACTGGTGAAAGTCGTAATCAGCAACTATAGAATTATTTTCTTTCTACGTTTTGAGACGAGTGACATTACTCATATAAAGTAAAACATATGGACAGGCGATATGGTAGTTTTAGGATTTTGATTTTGCATTGTGAAGAACTAATTAAAATATTTGCGTATCTTAAACAAGCGATTCTGTAAATGTCTTAAATAAAGAAGTGCATTTAATTCATAAGGGGATTCGTGAATACGATTTTAATTATCAATATAATACATATTTTATTTACTTTATAAGAAAGATTTACATGTCGGTTTTTAGGTGATGTCAGAAATTGGAACATTAAAAAACATAAAGTTAATAGTCTGTAATTTGCCTTCTGTCTGTTTACAAAGTATATTTACATTTTACAAAGTATCAAATTATCGTAAATTTAAGTAAATTACTTTTATTGGTTTTAAAATATAATACATCACATACATATGTGAACATATGTACGTGTGTTTGCATTTATAATATATTATAATACAAATCTACCCCTACATAAATTATTACTTTAATTGACATTAACCGTAATAATAAATTATAAACTCGACTATGTGTTTCCGTTCATTATATAAGGTAAAACGTTTAAACAAATATCAATCCCAATCTTACGCTATATTATAGATTGTTTAAGAGTTAAGTTTTCTATTCGCATTTGTACATGCGTTAGTGAAGGAAATAATATAGTGTATCTGATGTGGAGCCATCTCTGCTTCTGACAGCACAATCTGGCGCAGCACCATAGCTGTATTGGCAACCTTTTAGCAGTCAATCATTGTGTGTGTGTGCAGTTACTCTTCTATCAACTAACCCTACAACATCCCCTGCCCTCCCATTACTTACATACACACACAAATACACATTACAAAAAGCTTAGCTTTAACAACACTTTTTCCTTGATTTGTGCAAACAACGTTACATCAGTTTCTGCACAGGACTGACTCGCGTCAACGATGTTCCTTTAGCAGTCTTCAGTTAACGTTTTAGGAAACTGTCTTGAAAGTTATGGATGTCTGCAGCCACATAATTTCCACTATAACGTTCCACTTAACTTCATATTGGTCTTGTAAACATAAATGATATGAAGATATATATTCTTTATCTTCGTTTATTTTAACTGTACTACACCTATATAAAAATATGCATATTGTATAATGTTTGACAAAATCACAGGATTTGTGTAGGACTATATATATTACACACACAACAACAATATATGCCTTTAATAGTGTGGGTAAAACGATCTCAAGGAAATGTGTAATTTCCTCCACTCATTACTCCAGTAACCTCCTACCGTCTCGCCTTCAAATTGGATGAATCAGGATTCTAAAACTTAACGTCATGTGAGAACGAAATAATATCAGACATTCCTCTACTTTTCGTTATTTATGCGTTTAATTATATTCAAATCTGATGAATGCAATATGTTATGTACTGAGATGTAGATAGAAAAATACGACATAAATAAAATCTATAGACCCAAGATAATTAGAAGTAAATTGGTGATAACTATGGCTAGGATTTTTGTGTGCTCCAGTTTTCGAAAATATTTGTGGAATTAAGCGACGTAAATCCTAAAATTACTGCACATTAATCCATAAAGTGTGACATTAATCTATTAGCTGCTGTGAGCTTCACTGTATGAAGTGCTCTTATTTATGTTACCTCTGTCCTGTATTTTCTGTTCTTCTTATTTACTGTTTTTTTTTTTAGTAATGTTCAAGACTTTACTGCTTGAAGTGATTTACCACTCAATAGTAAGAGGAAAAGCCGATGAATACATCGTGTTTCACTGCCACCCACACGTGGATTGCCCGTTGGGGAATCTCTGCCATGCGGGAGTAACTAGAAGGAGATGTGTCTTAATCACGTGGATAATTTGCAACCAATGCATTTGGAAGAAGTAAGACATGAGTCTAATACATGTTACTTTTTGTGAACTTAGATCAATGCAAGCATAAAGGAAGATTAATGCATGCATGAATTAAAATGTGTGGAAAAATGACAAAAAACCTTGAGGAAAAGATTATTTGTATTATATGCTTTATTACAAAATAAATTTGTGTGTAGTTACTTTCAAAATATTTATATTTATATAAACGATGTATTTACATTACAAATATGTATTTAGCCTATGTGATAATATGAGCTTCTTTGTGTCTCAAAAATTATTCAATGAAAGCTTCAAACTTGCCAGTTGTCTGAATGTGATCTGATGCTAGAACGAAATGTCTCATATATATCATGTTCTGTTCCTTCTTCATCCTGACATAAGGTATTTGCATTTATTATTAAAAGTTATGAGTCATGCGACGTTACATTCATGTGCCTGTTTTGATGTCCAGAGAGACAATTCAAGAAGGTGTTTAAGTGCCGCCACATCAACTAAATGGTCCGCGTTTTCCGAATTTTGTTACAAGAAAACATTTACTTATTCTCCATTCGCATTGCTTGCGAAAACCTTTTTGCCCTCTGCGCTGCTTAGTAACAAAGAGCTGGTGGACTGGCGTATCCGATGGTGCATATTCGTTAGGAAATTATGTGGCGTACGTCTACGCATATTAAAGAATTTATATTTATTTGCAAACAAAAAGTCATAAAGTGGTTAGCTAATTACAGTACGCTGAAAAAAAAATTTTTTGTACGACGATTTAGTAAAAATAGGTGGTTTTAATAGTATTTTTGCTGCTGATTATAGATGTAACTTTATTTTTTTTCTAATGCGTCAGACTTTTTTATAAATTCATTATTTACTTTTAATTTTTTACTAAATTTGTGAATTGTTTTATTGCTTTTATGGCAAAATTTATGAAGCACAACAGAAGAATACATATTTATTGCACATATTTCATATAATCCAGTCTGTATGACTATAAATATGTCATATGTATGACTATGTATTAGTACGTGTGACGATACAAATGAAACAAATATTCAAAAGCCTGTTTTAGTAATTAAATAGGATTTATTTTGAACACTTCATTTCAATTTGATTTCGAACATTTTACATGGGATAAAAATATGTAGTAAAGTTGTGTATCAGAAGATACGAGAACATATATACATACAATTTACTTTTCCTGTTCACTATGCGGTTTTATTTTTTCAAGCTTCTTTTCTGGTGAGTTGAAGTTTCTTTTTCTTGATTTGCGCCCCTCAGCAGTGCCGTCTCTCTTGAGCATCAAACAGTAGTCGGGCATTATGTTAACATTCCAGCATCCTTGGTGTTTCTTCTCCATGTCTTTGATAGCTTGGTGGAAACTTTCTCCATGTTCTTCGCTAAATCTCCAAGATTCTCAGAGTAAAAATCGATGTGTGAGTGGAGATAGTGAAGTTTCACTACACCCCAATTTCCTAAAATTTAACATGGTTTTTACTTGAGTTTTGTAGTTTTGAACTTTTTTGTAGCCCATGAAGTTTTTCACAACTTCTTTAAATTAATTCCAAGCATTTTTTCTGTTGGATTTATAGTGTTTTCAAAAACCTCATCACTCATCAAATTTCTTATTTGCGGTCCAGCAGATACCCTTCTTTTAACTTTTCAGTAGATACTTTTGGAAACTTTGTTTGTAGGTATTGGAAACAGCTGCTGTCTTTTGCAAGTTCTTTAATAAACTGTTTCATCAAACCAAGTTTGATATTATGAAGAGGTGGTAGAAGAATTTTTTCTCGTTGTACAAGTGTTTGCTTGTAATATTCTTTACCCAGTTGGAGATTGTCTCTTTTGAGCCAGTCTGTTACATCCAACGCTTGTCCTTTGCTCAAATCTCCCATTCACAAAGGAAACATGGCAGTTTTGTATATCCAGATTGTTGACCAAGTAGCATGCCAACCACCTTCAAGTCACCACAAACCACCGAAGAATTTCTTTCGTAGTTTTTCAAGAATAACTCTGAGATTTTCATAAGGCTTTTTGAGGTATACTGAATGAACAATGGGAATAGAACCAAAAAGATTTCCGATGTGTAAAAGCACACCATTCAGACTACGCTCTGAAGAGTCTGTAAAAAGCCTCCACTCAATCGGATCATGATTTACATCAAATAAAGTCATTAAACCATCTATATCATAGCAAAAAACCACTCCCCCTTCTTCTTTAAAGAATAGTACAACAGTCTTCTCTGTGTTTCTGTACCAGGAGAAAGATGTTCCAGGCAATAAAAGGCTTTGGTTTTAAGCCTTGATCCCAGCAATTCAGCTGCATCTTTTGTAAGATTAAGGTCACGTGTCAAGTCATTCAGTTTATTGTGATAAAACAATTTAGGAGCTGAATCTTCTTTCGGTTCGTACACGTCGACATCGGTTTCGTTTTTACATCATCACTGAGATATAACAAGTGTTACCAACGAATTCCTCTTGTCCTAATAAAATTCCCCATTTTGCGAAATTACCAGGGTTTTAATATTATTTACGCTCATTTGAATAATTGCAAAAAAATTTTAGGTTATAGAGACAATTTATATCATCATCAAAACTCATGTTGCATCCTGTTCTTGCATGAATTACGAGTTCTTCGAAGATTACATTGTTTCTTTTTCTTTCTGCTCACCTTGATGCAGAAATTGTAGGTCATTACTTGTATTTCATGTGCAATTCTACTCCTTTTTTAGTTACCATTATTGTCTTAGTTGTTTTATTTTATAAGATTTATAAGTTCATCTTACCCTGTTGATTGGCTTTGTACCTGTTTCTCAATTTCATCTCATAATTCACTTTTTATTAGATTAAAGTACTGATAGCTATTTAATAATATTTTACATATTAATGTTAAAAATGTATAAAATTTGAGAACTGTGTGCAATTTTAAATATTTAGGAGCAATACTAACTGAGAAAAATGAGATGAGATGAGGTATAAACAATAGAATACAGGCAGATCATAAATCATTTCAGATACAAACTGTTAAAAAAAAAACAAATGAATTAATGTAAACACCAAAATACACAAAGGAGCAATAAGATCGGTGGTAACGCATGTGGCAGAGACAACGTGTTTGACAGGCAAAGATTAAAATAGGATTCTAATATGCGAAAGGCAGATTATAAGAAGAATTTAAGCGCCAAGGAAAGTAGGAGAAGATGATAATAAAAGATGGGTGACGAAGAAACTTTGAAAGAAACCTAAGAGCTAATAAAAGCCTGAAGAATTCGCTGGTATATAGACAAGTGTAAAGAAGAGAAGACGGCTCAACTTCAAAAAACATCACCAAATGATAGCCTGGAGAAGACAGAAAAAGTGGGGAGACAAAAACTCAATGGGAGGACCAAGTAATAAGGGATGTGAAAAGTTGGGAAGTTGTAACATGTAGGAAACACGTGACAGATACACAATGTTGGGAGAAGAAGGAACTCAAAAACCTGTAGGCGATCAAGCAAAATACAATGTTGAGTAACTCTGCACAACTATTGGGTCTAAGAACTGAGTGACAACTATTCCACAAGGTGCGATGAGTGGTCTTATTATGCAAACTCAGAACCTTCAGATCGTACTCAGTTATGTGCTAACTACTTGTGTTAAATTTACTAATGACTGATATATAACCTTTTTCTGTACCTATCTATTTATTACACTGCTGTTTGCGCTTTTCATTGTATATTCCTTTTTTACTAAGTATGTATTACGTGTACTACTTGGTTGCTCCAAAGTCCATAAGCCTGCCCACTCTTTTATTTCTCTCTCTCACATTTCCAAGATATTTTGCTTTAATCAATACTCATATTGAGATCTCCCACACCACTGTTCACTGCGTTTTCTTATGTTTAACAGTCAGAATGAAATGTTATGTACATCGTTTAATTCCTCGTATTCACTATTTTCAGTACGAACAATTACTCTTATTACGTCAATTTGTATCATTCTACTTATTTATAATTAGTTGCGCAACTTTTTATGGTGCGTACTCCAATCCATGATGGATTACATCATTAGGACATCTCTACATCATTATTTTACAATAAACGCTGTACCTCCAATCGTTGCATTCTGGGCCCCTTGGCAGAATAGTGTATTAAACTTGACAGTTTTAGATTGCTCTCATGTTTTGTATGAACCTATCATAATTCAATGAAACAAACCTACAATATGAGTGTTTGTAGATTAGGGTTTAAAGTTTGCTAGGTTACTCCACAAGTCAAATGTCTCTCAGCCAGATCTCTTGAAAAATCATTCACTTTTCCACTCTCTTCACTATTCTGTTAGAGACTCCATCAAGGTGGAAAATCATGGCACAAGCTCTGACAGTATGTGTAGTGGCTGTAATTCCAGGTCAACGACTGTCGTTTCCCAAAATATTGACCTACTCACAGCATATCAAATGAAGCGGCAAAATTATAACGCCTTTTCACCTGTTTTTAGGCCAATTTCGCTCAAAACTGGCACCCAGTGAGCAATATCCATGCATTTCCGCTTAAAAGACGAATGACGTATTACGTTGCTCCTACAAGAACTTTGGAGGCACAACCTTTCTGGGTCTGTTCGTTTCCCGAGAGACGCGGGATACCCGAAACGCAATCTCTAGATGGATGTGATGAGGGGCTATACTGGGGGCCACCAACACTGTAGTAAAACCATTACTGTCCAAAATAACACCTTTGGCCGCACCAATTCAACGTTTGCGGGTTGGTAGTAGCTTCGCATCTTTAGGGCTAATTAGATGACTGAATTACAAATCCGAGGTAGGCCTACCAGAAGACTGATTTTAGTTTCAAACGTGGCAAATAAAACGTTACTTTTAAATGTTTCTAAGAGTGTAGTGAAAAAAAAATGTTATCCGTAATAGGTGTGTAAGCACTACATAAGGGACACACACCTAGTATAGTAATGGCCCTGCAAACGTCTTTAGGTCTCTGAACCTGTCACTGGATAGAGTGAAAATATTATTTTAGGAGATTTTTTCCATTAATTCCCTGAGGTGAAGACAACATCCAGTTGCCAAGAGTCTTGTATAATATATATTGATTAAGTAAGTAAATTTGAGTTTACTAAAATTAATTAACACAAAGTAAATGAAATACTTAATTCACCTTTAAGTGAAAACAAACTGTTTTTAACATTCAACGCTTCTTTTTATAACTGTCTTACGACAAGTTTCAACTGGGTGCTGTCCATATTTCTCGGTCATATGTTCACCTGACTGTAGCTCCTTCCGTTTCTGATGTCATCAAGCAGTTTAACGTTTCTTTTACCTCATCCTCTCTTTCATTCTACCTCCCTCTCTCTGATCCTTAGCTGCAGACAGTTTCTACACAATGTATGCACCAAGCAAAATGTTTTTCTCTTTCTTATTACTTTCATCGATTTTCTTTCGTCTCCTATTCTCGCCAATACTTCATCGTTTCTTGCTCTATCAGTCCGTATCATGTTAATCATTCTTCGCCACAACCACATCTTGAAGCTAATACATCTATTCTTATTACCACTTTCTGTTTATTAACACCTCCTTTATTAGTTTATACCAGTATTTTTCAAAATCTTAAGTAGTATAATCTTAATGTTTACATTATTATAAATGGGTAATCAGTGTTTTCTACACAAAACTAGATTGTGATTAAGTCGGTTTATGTGTTTTTGCAACCGTGTAATTACATATGTATATGTAAGTATGTATATGAATATTGTGAGTAGACGGGTACGTACGGTTTAAGCCCACTGTTGGGTTCGTCAATTTGTATCGAGACGAGTACGTGCGTCTCGTTCGTATCACGCAATGTAAACCTATTTGTTACTAGGAACGGGTATGCTTCTCTGTCTCTCCTCTCTTCGGTCGTGTTAATTTAACTTAATTTCGGAGATATTTGGAGTTGGGGAATATAGTAATTTCATTAACTAATATTAGCTTATCTCTCTAAGAAAAATACCAGTGTTAGTGTGCTTGTAACTTAAATAATTAATGTTTTATTCTATAATTTCGCTCAACCCTAGTATACCTCGAAGAGAATTATGTAAATTTTATATTTTAACGCTCTTCTCTTTGGTGTCGGAGAATTCCGCAATCAGCGCTGCGGTTCCGGGGCAACGAAACTTAGAGGTTAATTCACTGTTTACGATAACCAATTGTTATATACTTAGTCAGTTACTTTTTATTCCCAAATCATTAAATAATACCCCAAATAATAAGATTTTGCAACTATACAAGGTTTCTTTATTTATTCACTCCTTCAACATTAAATAAGATAGGTTCCAATTGGCATACACAAAGGCTATAGATTGCGTGAATCGATTATTGTTCGGTCCAATACTTTATTTTATATTCGGTCATATGATTTGTTTTTGTTTATAATTAATTTAATTCAGGGTGTGAAGGTTCTTGTAACTGTGGGGAAGATTAAAAATACTTAGATAAGAATGCAATATTTACAAATTTGAAGTGTTGTGTTGTTAATATGATTTATACAATGATAATTTACCAGACTAGAACGAAGCAACTCGAGTAGGCAGTTGGTTGATAACCTCGCCGTTCAGAATGGATATGTCGTTCGAGATTCCTTTCTTCGGTTTAATAAAGTGGAATTCTTGTCCTGTTCACCTCGGAAATACAGCTCCCTGGGTTTATTTACGGCCGGACTGGTGGTCCTTCTGCAAATTATGGATCCAAATACGTTCTTCGATCGTTTGAAGTAATTAGTGATGTTCCGTGTATTTAAAAGGTTATGAGTTCCAATGTGGTGTATATTATTTGTTGTGACACAGTTAACTCTTTGTATTGGTTTTAATATATCGTTAGTTCTTTTCTGGTATAGGACAATTCAAGTCCTTCCTTGTAGAACCCAATTATTTATTTTTTATAGTGATACTGTACTATGATCTCATTTGGTTACACTTTGCTGGCATAGGTTAAGAAGATTATCATTAGTATTTTGTGTATTATAATTGTAGCAAAATAATTCAGAATATTCCAATTACATTAAACATTTCTTGGGTTTTTTAATCTCATCACGTTCAGATCATAAAAGGTAATAATGAAAATCAACAACTTCATACATTACTGTCGTCCTTAGCAACACATTATTTTTCTTCCTTCTCAATGTTTTGTATATAGTTATTATTTCATATATTTTTCGTCCATTCCTTATTAATCTTCTATTATATCGGAATATAACTTTACCAATAGATTGTTTATTATTTTCTACATATATTCTGCTGGTTTTTTGATCTTAGTCTGTTTCTTTTATATTTATTACTTTTTCGATATCAAACGCTATCAATCGATATCATGGCATTGTGGCATTATCATAATTTGTTTAAATTGAGGTGGTTTATTATATATCATTACTTATCAAATGTTTTTTCTAGCCCTTTGAACCGTATTCATTAATTATTATTAACTTCCGTACCTAACCTTTATGTTATGAGTGGTTATATAGTGTTATTGGCTGTTAGGCCTTTTATTGTATATAGACCTACCTTTGTTTATAACTGGTGAACAACTATAGCCCTTTTACATAAGTTCATACATATAATCAAATCTTAACTATTAACATTTACATAAACAATTATTCTTTTCATAACTAATAACATTTTTTATCTTTATCAATGGATCACATATTATAAAATTGAGATCCATTAACACTAACTAACTGTTTCCCACATCCTTCTATAACAGTAATTGAATAATACATTTTGCTTCATTACTTTCCATTAACTCCACAAGTAATTTGCATAACATAACATAAACTTTAACATAACATTCATCGTTACAAAATACTATCATTTAATTCATAATCATTACTTACTATTGCTATAAGGTAAATTAATGTCTCGTTTTTGTTTAATTTCATTGCCATTTACTTTGACATTTTCTGTACTAGTTTCTTTCTTACAATTCTCATCAGTATAATATTTATTTACTTTTCACTGAACATGGGTCTCTAACTATTGTCTAATTTACAGGTTTGTTTATTATTGTTATTTCTACCATGCATCCTTATTCATTTTTATCTATAATCATAAATGTATTTATTAGACCTGTGCCGGTATAATACCGGCCGTCGAAAGTTTTAGAAAATTAATTATAATATAACGCGAGAGCAAGGGTCGGTTGAAGCGAACCTTGGTCGGCTCCGTTAAAGCTGCGCGCGCACCTCGTAGGGAGGTTCGCCTTGGTTAAATTGTGGCCGTGTATACCAGTCATCGCCCGGCGAGCAAGAAGCACCGACATCCTGATCCGACAGATATTACTACGCAGTTTTCTTCCACTCTGATGGCTAGCTAAAGTTACGAGACTTCCCGGTAAGGATCATAGCTCTTATTGTGTGTATCAGTAATAATATAAGCGATTAAATTTAATTAACAAAAGTATGCAGCCGTATGAGAAAGACGAATGCATGTGGGTGCGATCCGACAGTTTCTATATTAAAAAGATTACTTAATGTTCAGTATATAGCCCATGTTCCTTTTATTATTATTGTAATATTGTAAGAGTCACTGTAATTGTCATGGTCATTGTAATTTTATAGAACGTTAGAAGAATTTCTAAGCGAAAGGCAGTGCGTAGTCATGGAATCGTATTGTGCACATACATGAAGCAGATTGCCTGTGTGTTCTCTTTAATTAACTTTGCAGTAAAAATTACTTGTGAGAACATCCTTAGAGAAAACATTATTAATATTGAAACATTATTAATACTGTGAGTGCCTTGAAGTTAATCATTTCTTGACAAATTGCAATTATTGTGTCGCCACGTGGTAATCTAACCTGTTGCATTCTGTCGATGCGTGTCGAGAGCGTGCTAATGACTTTACTCTACGCCTTTTAATAAAATCTTCTCTTTTTGAATTAATCATTCCATGGCAGATTTTTTTTACTCTTTAAGCAGTTTGCAAAGAAATTATCACCGAAACTTGGTGCATTTATCTTGAGTTGGTTGAAGGCCCGTTCTGAGGTTAATTACCTGTGAACTTGGGTGTACGTTTTTTATGAACATCTTTTCTAATTTTTATGAATTAACAGGGTTCTCGCTTAAGCCGGAGATGTGGCCTTGCTGATTGAACTCCATCCTCATCAGCCATTAACCATCAGAAACGCATCTGTTCGGAAAAGGAGTCGTGTGACTAACTCAACATGTAACGCTTGCTCAGCATAATTAAGGTGATATGCACTCTTTTATTATTTTTGGTGGCCGGGCCTGCTGTGCTCCTGATTTACAGATTAAATCTTTCTGAAACCATGTGCCCACGTGGCCAGACAGTCTGCTATATTCATTCTGAACATTTTGTGTTAATGTTAATGAACACTTTAATAACTTAACTTCATAACACTAAGTACAATGCTTGTAATTGTGTGCTGCACTGGAGGAGCGTGCTAGAGATATTTGGTACACTTAAACATTTTCACATATTGCCTATATTCATCACCATTCTCACTACAAAATTTATATCACATGTTAGGAATTCTGTTCCGGCTGGTTCAGAATGGGTTGACATTAATTTCCTTTGGGGTTTAACATATAAGGGCTGGGGAGTTTTTCGTTTTCTTTTTGGCTGTTTTCGGGGGTATAAAAGGGGACATAGTTTTTGCCAGGCACATGTTGATACAGTTTAAGGCAGGTTGGATTCCTGTCACATAAAGTTAAGCACAAGCTGGCGCGCTCCCACATCTGCTAGGGCACAACAATCCTTATTGTAAATTCATTTATATATACATATATAGCCAGTCGGGCTTTAATAGAAAAGAACTTTCACATTTTTCTGGGCATATACTAATTAATTTTTCTTTGTACTTTATAAAGGTCTATGCTGATTAATTTTTTTACTTGTAAAGCATCTACTGATTAACTTTTTTCCTACTTGTAAAGCATATACTGATTAATTTTTTTACTTGTAAAGCATACACTGATTAATTTTCTACCCTGTAAAGCATATATTGATACATGAATCCATCTGAATTTGTAAAACAAATTAACATTTTAGTACCGCATAACAATTGCTTAAAATCAGGTGATGGAGTTTTCTATTTTTATTTTATGCTGTTGAAGAAACTTAAAGATTTCATATGCTCATGATGGGGCAATTATCAGTGGCTATCTATACATATGGGCGGTCCGGTCTCTCTTATGGGTTATGAGTGATTATCATTCTTTCAGGGGTTTTTCGTATTTATGCAACTTAAGGGAAATTGATAAATGACGGTGACTGATGGGCGAACATTTTGGCCTGCGGGTTTTAGGGCATGGTAGTAACACTGCCTGCAGAGCAGGTGTATTCCAGGGGTATTCGTGTTTATAATATTTGTGTATAATTATGAGTATATGTGCCTTTATGTTTCTGTACGTGTTGTTATGTTTCTGTCTATGTTAAGCTAGTCACAAAAAGGGGGAGAATCATATATTTACTGAATGTTATTCGATATACATATATATATATATATATATATATATATAATCATCACTGGTATACAGACTTTGTCTTTTCACACTATTAAAACATGGAGCTTATTTATTTATGATATATTTGTGTGTTATTCCTAATATTAGGTGACAAACTTATGTGATAATTATATGATAAATTTTTCATTTACATGTAACGGATTGGGGTACAATAAAAGCTGTTATTGTTATATTACAGCCGAGTTTCATTGCAAGTCCCGTCATACTGGATCCAGCACAATTTTGGCTTCTCTAGGCTCCGGCCTAGCTCTAAATAACTTGTGGCTTCTCTTTAAAAAAAAATTAAATAAAAAGAAATAGAAAAAGAAATAAAAAGAAGCGTTACCGTGTGACGTTAGCGGGATGCGGTATGGCCCGATCGGAAGTCGGTACCGTCACCGACTTAATATCCTGTTTACGTTGGATTACTAATTCCCGAATTATGAATTTTGATTGTTAGTTGGTTTTTGTGAGTTATGTGTTGGTGAGACGTGTATGTCGGATTGATGTTTGATGTTGTGTGTGTTCAGTATTGTTGGTTGTCACTTGTCTCCTTCTGTGGTGGGAGTAGATGGTTCAGAATAGGCCAGGTCTCCGCAGCACTAGAGAACCCGGGGGTCCTCTTGATGGAAGAACAGTACTCAAGGTTTTCCTGGTTTAGTGATTGGTGTTTTCATGTTTGTCTGTGGTTCGTGTGGTGAATAATTAGAGCATTGGCGGCATGAGTGTCATGAATCCTGATTTATTTTTGAAGCATGAGTTGGAGTTCGAGATTAAGTCCCGGGGTGGGAGGCCCCAAGGGGATGTCGCTTCTTTGAGGAAGCAATTAAGAGACGCCCTCTCCTCCGGAGGGGCGACGTCGCTCGTAAAGATCACTGATGTGACAGCGGAGCTCGAGTTGTGCCAGGAGAAGTGGGGAGAGTTGCGGGAGGTGATGGAGGATTTTGAGTCGGCCCCTTCCAGCCTCAGGGCACGACAGAGAGTGCGTCAACGAGCGGAACATCTGCAACATCGACTGGAGAACTTGTCCGCACAAACTACAATTGCTGAAGTCAGCGCCACGCTGAAGCTGATTTCGGAACAGGTGGCGAAAGCATTGCGGAACTTCGAGCCCGTGAAGTCTCAGCTTTCCGTGAGCTCTCCCCAGCCTCCTGACATGGACATAGCGCAGACGCCGAACCCGGCGGCCCCATTGCCGACGCTCTCGGGCGGATCGAGCGTTTCTTATAATAAATTACCTATCCCCCTGTCTTCCATTATTCAGCAGCTTCCGGTCGTTGACGGACTGGACGTGGATAAATTAATGGTTTTTTCGAATTTTGTTTCAGCTGTCCGACTTCCCGGGGATGTCGGATGGCACCCTACTCGAACTCGTGTATCCCTATTGTTGGAGGTCTGTGGCTGAGCGGGTCGCGCGGACTATACGAGGTGGCGGCAGTGTGACGTCTTTCCATCGGGGGGTGTTGGACGCATGCGTGCCTGGCCGATTGCGAGAGCAGCTGCACCATAAACATTGTTATCGGGTGCAAGCCCACGGGGAGAATTTTGCGGAGTTTGCGCGGAGTATCCGCGAAGCTGTCCGGATTTTAGGGTTGGGACTGCCCGAGAATGAAGTAGTGCAGATGATATTCGAAGGGGTTACTTCGCAGGAGAGATCTCGTTTAATTTTTGCTGAGCGAACGCGCAGCTATGAAGACCTCGAGAAGATGTGCGTGTTATCCCGGGCTATACAAGCAATTGATGAGTCCCGTGGGCCAGTAAGGGCCAGTCCGGGCGAGTCCCGAGTGGTGGAACGACGGGTAGTTCAGTCCCAACCCCGGCCAGAGAGAAATAACGGCGAGCGTGGTGGACAGTTCAGAGGCGTTGTTTGCTTTCGCTGTCGCAGACAGGGGCATGTTGCCCGCGATTGTCCGGAGGGTGGTGTGCGTCCAGCGCTTCCCCCGAGGGTCCGGTATCCAAAAAACTAAATTACCAAGGGGGGACAAGTCGGAGGTTGTCTTCCCCTCGTCACAAAACTTTTCGGAATTCCAGTGCTTCCAGGCAAAGGATAGGTCCTGACTCTTCTGATACCAAGGTCCTTGCTACCGTCCCGCAAAAGGCTTCTGTATGCCCCTTCCTGTCGCTCGAGGTAAAGAAGGGTCAACTCAGAGCGTTAGTTGACTCCGGGTCAGCCCGATCTATCATCTCATCTCGAGTATGTGCGGACCTTGAAAAACAGGGCTTAATAAAAGGGTCGGATCGGTCGTCCGTAGTGTGCTGGACTGCTTCACGGGAAATTCTGCCCATCTCCCGGGTGATTTCCTTTAAGTTCAAGATCGATGGCTTTTCTTGGGTGTGGCCTTTTCTGGTTTCTCCGGCTCTGGGAGTTGACTGTATTGTAGGTGCCGATTTCATCGCTAAAAGTGGTCTCGTGTTGGACATCCATGGGCACCAGTGTTATTTTAAATTTAATCGGGGCGTTGTTATTCCTTTTCTTGGATACCAGGGAGCTAAGGGAGGTATCCAAGAGGTCGCTTGTCCCGATTCTGCACGAGATCATCTCACTCCCGCACAGCAGAGAGCTTTAGACCGACTGTGTGAGGAATTTCCCTCCGTATTAACGCCTAAGTTGGGACTCACACATTTATTAGAGTATAAAATTCGTTTGACGGACTCTAAGATAGTGAGGTCGCACCCATACAAATTCGCTCCTCCGAAAATGGCCGTTCTGAGGGAGAAGGTTCAAGAGCTGTTAGAGCAAGGGGTAATCGAACCTTCCAATTCAAGTTATGCCAGTCCAGCGTTCCTGGTACCCAAGCCTGGGGGTAAGCGCCGTATGGTGATAGATTACCAGAAATTAAATTCTAATATTGAGGTGGATTCGGTTCCCCTTCCGGATCTCCACTCAGCTTTCGATTGGTTTAGTGAGGCCAAGTACTTCACCGTGATTGATCTCAACGCTGCATATCACCAGATCCCTTTATCTAAGGAAAGTAGACCGTACACTGCGTTTTGCGTCCCGTGGAATTTATATCACTATACGCGGGTCCATATGGGTCTGGCGGTGGGCGCCCAAACGCTCACGCGTCTGCTTGACCTGGTGTTTCAAGACGTAAAATTCAAATTCATTTTCAATTATTTGGACGACTTGCTGGTCTACAGCAAAACCTATGATGAACATCTATGTCATCTCAGGGAGGTGATGAGCAGGTTGAGAAGCGCGGGCCTCACGGTCAATCCGGAGAAAGTGCGAATTGCACAGGAGAGCATATCATTTCTGGGGCATCTGGTGTCGCACCGAGGAGTTACAGTGGACCCTGAAAGGACCCAGGGTATCCGGGATTTTCCCCCGCCAAGGGATGCCAAGGGCATCGCCCGGTTCGTGGGGATGGTTAACTTTTATCGACGGTTTATCCCCAATGCAGCGGAGATAGCTGCACCTCTAAATGAATTGAGAAAGAAGGGGGCTAAGTTTGTGTGGGGCGAAAGCCAGCAGAAGGCTTTCGAAACGTTGAAGGAAGCTATCATCTCCCCACCGGTGCTGCGGATGCCGGATTTTTCTCAACCGTTTGTCTTGCAGACGGACGCGAGTTCGGTGGCGCTCGGGGCGGTTCTGTCTCAAGTCGTTGATGGTGCTAGGCAGCCTATGGCCTTTATTTCCCGAACGTTGACCCAGCAAGAAAGAAAGTCATCAGTCTATGAGCTAGAGTGTTTAGCTGTGGTATACGCTCTAGATAAGTTCAGGCGCTTTCTGGAACACGCTGAGTTCCTGCTCGAGACCGACAATCAGGCTCTCTCTTGGCTTCTTGCTCACCCCCGGCAACTGGGTAAAATTGGTAGATGGGTGGTCAAGATCTCATCCTTCAAGTTCAAGGTGCAACACATTAGGGGAACTCAAAATGTGGTTGCAGATGCTTTGTCACGCATGTTTTCCCAACCCAGTGAAATCCAATCTGAGCAACCCTGTTCTGTTCTGCTAGACTTTCCGTTAGCCTTCACTGATGTGTTACCCCATCAGTTGAATGATGAAAAGCTGGGTCCTATCATCCAGAATATAAAGGAGGGTAACGTGCAGGCCCCTTACTTCTTGTCCAAGGGCGTCCTGTGTTGTCGAGAAAGAAAGGGACGTGCCCCTAAGATCGTGCTGCCTAGCAAGTTAGTGCCCATGGTCTTCAGCTATTATCATAATTCCCCAGTAGGAGGCCACAAGGGAATTTCGAAGACCATTTCCGGTATTAGGAAACACTTCATCTGGAAGGGCATGGACAGGGACATCGCAACGAGGGTTAAGAGTTGTCATCTGTGTGGCTTAAGCAAGCCTGCCCAGAACACAAAGTTAGGGTTGTTGTCATCGGACGTGGCGAGCAGACCGATGGAGAAGCTATTCATCGACTACGTGGGACTCTTCCCGCGTAGCAAGTCAGGTAATGCTTACCTACTTGTCTGTGTGGATGCTTTTTCGAAGTTTGCCTGGCTACTGCCCTTACGGAAGGCAACAGCTCGTTTAACCATAAGCGCGCTTCAGAACCATATTTTTCAGCATTTCGGTCTTCCGACCATCATTGTCTCCGACAATGGACCACAGTTCATTTCGAGTGAGTTCCGGCGGATGTGTTTCGCCAGCGGAATCAGACATGTAACCACTTCCCCGTATTACCCACAGCCGTCCCATGCGGAAAGATTCAATAGGAATCTCAGGTCCGCACTCATTGCCTATCATGCGGAGCAACAGACCACCTGGGACCAGAATCTGAAGTGGTTGCAGCTAGCTTTCAACACGGCCCTGCATGACAGTCATAAGGCCGTGCCCTTTGAGATCATGTTTGGATTCTCGCCCGCACTCCTGTTGACTAACTTGTGGAATATTGATGATCTTCTACCACGGGAGCCCGATAATGGAACTGCGGAGAGATGGAGGGAGGCTCGGAAGAATTTGCTGCGAGCGCATGAGCGGGTCCGTCGACGATACAATCAGGGGGCGAATTCCGAACCCCTTTCAGACCGGCGACTTGGTCTACTGCCAGAGCCATCCGATCAGCTCAGCCGCGGACAAAAGAGCCGCTAAATTGTGCTATCGTTGGTCGGGACCATACCGTATCCTAGGATTCACGTCACCAGTGACGGCGCGGTTGAAACAGCCGGGCAGTAATCCTAAAGAGATTACTACACATATTTCAAAATTGAAACTGTGTAGACGATGGTGAACGGGGGGGACACGGGGGGAATGATGGTGGTCTCTGTGTGAGTGGGGATGTTGTCAATTTTAAGAGGGTGTGCTCCGGGGGCGGTATTGAGAATGATAGGGTAGCGGGTAGTGGAAGATGTTTCCCACAGTCCCAGTGGGGTTCGTCTACTTCAGGGATGCGCCCCTGCCTGCGCGAGCCTTGGCTTTCTCCAATCGTCCTTATGTCCGGAGGGAGCCATGTCCTTGCCTTTAGTTTCAGCCCATAACCTTTCAATGATTCTTGACCTTCCTCCTTCCGATTTTCCTAACCTGTACCTGGAAAAAAAAAAAAAGAGGAGTTAGAGAGAGGAGTGAAACCTGCCGCGTGGACGGGGGCGGTTGTGCACCTCTACGCGGTAGGTATTGGCATGCAGATGGCCCTGTTAAGGTGGCAGACGTGTTCTGGCTTGAGTGGACACCTCGTCTACGCGGTAGGTTTTGGCATGCAGATGGCCCTGTTAAGGTGGCAGACGTGTTCTGGCTTGAGTGGACAAGCCTCAGGAGGTCGGAACTCAGGGAGCTCCCGAACTTTTCTTTCGTCTTTCTTATCTGTCCCTCTTTGCTGTGGGCTGGCCCTGATCAGGTCAGCGTGCACCACCCGCACACTTACACACTACACGTCTTCTTTCGTCTCTTTCGTTTTCCCTTCTGACCCTCTGTTCTCCTGAGAGCAAGTCCCGCCGGGCCACCATAACCACGATGTCCACGAGTTGTTTTGGGAAGGGGGTACACTGCAGGGTACTCTCCCGAGTTTAAGAGTGGGGCAACCGGGTTGCCCTTTCGGGGTGGGGGTGTGCCGGTAAAATACCGGCCGTCGAAAGTTTTAGAAAATTAATTGTAATATAACGCGAGAGCAAGGGTCGGTTGAAGCGAACCTTGGTCGGCTCCGTTAAAGCTGCGCGCGCACCTCGTAGGGAGGTTCGCCTTGGTTAAATTGTGGCCGTGTATACCAGTCATCGCCCAGCGAGCAAGAAGCACCGACATCCTGATCCGACAGATATTACTACGCAGTTTTCTTCCACTCTGATGGCTAGCTAAAGTTACGAGACTTCCCGGTAAGGATCATAGCTCTTATTGTGTGTATCAGTAATAATATAAGCGATTAAATTTAATTAACAAAAGTATGCAGCCGTATGAGAAAGACGAATGCATGTGGGTGCGATCCGACAGTTTCTATATTAAAAAGATTACTTAATGTTCAGTATATAGCCCATGTTCCTTTTATTATTATTGTAATATTGTAAGAGTCACTGTAATTGTCATGGTCATTGTAATTTTATAGAACGTTAGATGAATTTCTAAGCGAAAGGCAGTGCGTAGTCATGGAATCGTATTGTGCACATACATGCAGCAGATTGCCTGTGTGTTCTCTTTAATTAACTTTGCAGTAAAAATTACTTGTGAGAACATCCTTAGAGAAAACATTATTAATATTGAAACATTATTAATACTGTGAGTGCCTTGAAGTTAATCATTTCTTGACAAATTGCAATTATTGTGTCGCCACGTGGTAATCTAACCTGTTGCATTCTGTCGATGCGTGTCGAGAGCGTGCTAATGACTTTACTCTACGCCTTTTAATAAAATCTTCTCTTTTTGAATTAATCATTCCATGGCAGATTTTTTTTACTCTTTAAGCAGTTTGCAAAGAAATTATCACCGAAACTTGGTGCATTTATCTTGAGTTGGTTGAAGGCCCGTTCTGAGGTTAATTACCTGTGAACTTGGGTGTACGTTTTTTATGAACATCTTTTCTAATTTTTATGAATTAACAGGGTTCTCGCTTAAGCCGGAGATGTGGCCTTGCTGATTGAACTCCATCCTCATCAGCCATTAACCATCAGAAACGCATCTGTTCGGAAAAGGAGTCGTGTGACTAACTCAACATGTAACGCTTGCTCAGCATAATTAAGGTGATATGCACTCTTTTATTATTTTTGGTGGCCGGGCCTGCTGTGCTCCTGATTTACAGATTAAATCTTTCTGAAACCATGTGCCCACGTGGCCAGACAGTCTGCTATATTCATTCTGAACATTTTGTGTTAATGTTAATGAACACTTTAATAACTTAACTTCATAACACTAAGTACAATGCTTGTAATTGTGTGCTGCACTGGAGGAGCGTGCTAGAGATATTTGGTACACTTAAACATTTTCACATATTGCCTATATTCATCACCATTCTCACTACAAAATTTATATCACATGTTAGGAATTCTGTTCCGGCTGGTTCAGAATGGGTTGACATTAATTTCCTTTGGGGTTTAACATATAAGGGCTGGGGAGTTTTTCGTTTTCTTTTTGGCTGTTTTCGGGGGTATAAAAGGGGACATAGTTTTTGCCAGGCACATGTTGATACAGTTTAAGGCAGGTTGGATTCCTGTCACATAAAGTTAAGCACAAGCTGGCGCGCTCCCACATCTGCTAGGGCACAACAATCCTTATTGTAAATTCATTTATATATACATATATAGCCAGTCGGGCTTTAATAGAAAAGAACTTTCACATTTTTCTGGGCATATACTAATTAATTTTTCTTTGTACTTTATAAAGGTCTATGCTGATTAATTTTTTTACTTGTAAAGCATCTACTGATTAACTTTTTTCCTACTTGTAAAGCATATACTGATTAATTTTTTTACTTGTAAAGCATACACTGATTAATTTTCTACCCTGTAAAGCATATATTGATACATGAATCCATCTGAATTTGTAAAACAAATTAACATTTTAGTACCGCATAACAATTGCTTAAAATCAGGTGATGGAGTTTTCTATTTTTATTTTATGCTGTTGAAGAAACTTAAAGATTTCATATGCTCATGATGGGGCAATTATCAGTGGCTATCTATACATATGGGCGGTCCGGTCTCTCTTATGGGTTATGAGTGATTATCATTCTTTCAGGGGTTTTTCGTATTTATGCAACTTAAGGGAAATTGATAAATGACGGTGACTGATGGGCGAACATTTTGGCCTGCGGGTTTTAGGGCATGGTAGTAACACTGCCTGCAGAGCAGGTGTATTCCAGGGGTATTCGTGTTTATAATATTTGTGTATAATTATGAGTATATGTGCCTTTATGTTTCTGTACGTGTTGTTATGTTTCTGTCTATGTTAAGCTAGTCACAAAAAGGGGGAGAATCATATATTTACTGAATGTTATTCGATATACATATATATATATATATATATATATATATATATATATAATCATCACTGGTATACAGACTTTGTCTTTTCACACTATTAAAACATGGAGCTTATTTATTTATGATATATTTGTGTGTTATTCCTAATATTAGGTGACAAACTTATGTGATAATTATGTGATAAATTTTTCATTTACATGTAACGGATTGGGGTACAATAAAAGCTGTTATTGTTATATTACAGCCGAGTTTCATTGCAAGTCCCGTCATACTGGATCCAGCACAATTTTGGCTTCTCTAGGCTCCGGCCTAGCTCTAAATAACTTGTGGCTTCTCTTTAAAAAAAAATTAAATAAAAAGAAATAGAAAAAGAAATAAAAAGAAGCGTTACTGTGTGACGTTAGCGGGATGCGGTATGGCCCGATCGGAAGTCGGTACCGTCACCGACTTAATATCCTGTTTACGTTGGATTACTAATTCCCGAATTATGAATTTTGATAGTTAGTTGGTTTTTGTGAGTTATGTGTTGGTGAGACGTGTATGTCGGATTGATGTTTGATGTTGTGTGTGTTCAGTATTGTTGGTTGTCACTTGTCTCCTTCTGTGGTGGGAGTAGATGGTTCAGAATAGGCCAGGTCTCCGCAGCACTAGAGAACCCGGGGGTCCTCTTGATGGAAGAACAGTACTCAAGGTTTTCCTGGTTTAGTGATTGGTGTTTTCATGTTTGTCTGTGGTTCGTGTGGTGAATAATTAGAGCATTGGCGGCATGAGTGTCATGAATCCTGATTTATTTTTGAAGCATGAGTTGGAGTTTGAGATTAAGTCCCGGGGTGGGAGGCCCCAAGGGGATGTCGCTTCTTTGAGGAAGCAATTAAGAGACGCCCTCTCCTCCGGAGGGGCGACGTCGCTCGTAAAGATCACTGATGTGACAGCGGAGCTCGAGTTGTGCCAGGAGAAGTGGGGAGAGTTGCGGGAGGTGATGGAGAATTTTGAGTCGGCCCCTTCCAGCCTCAGGGCACGACAGAGAGTGCGTCAACGAGCGGAACATCTGCAACATCGACTGGAGAACTTGTCCGCACAAACTACAATTGCTGAAGTCAGCGCCACGCTGAAGCTGATTTCGGAACAGGTGGCGAAAGCATTGCGGAACTTCGAGCCCGTGAAGTCTCAGCTTTCCGTGAGCTCTCCCCAGCCTCCTGACATGGACATAGCGCAGACGCCGAACCCGGCGGCCCCATTGCCGACGCTCTCGGGCGGATCGAGCGTTTCTTATAATAAATTACCTATCCCCCTGTCTTCCATTATTCAGCAGCTTCCGGTCGTTGACGGACTGGACGTGGATAAATTAATGGTTTTTTTCGAATTTTGTTTCAGCTGTCCGACTTCCCGGGGATGTCGGATGGCACCCTACTCGAACTCGTGTATCCCTATTGTTGGAGGTCTGTGGCTGAGCGGGTCGCGCGGACTATACGAGGTGGCGGCAGTGTGACGTCTTTCCATCGGGGGGTGTTGGACGCATGCGTGCCTGGCCGATTGCGAGAGCAGCTGCAGCATAAACATTGTTATCGGGTGCAAGCCCACGGGGAGAATTTTGCGGAGTTTGCGCGGAGTATCCGCGAAGCTGTCCGGATTTTAGGGTTGGGACTGCCCGAGAATGAAGTAGTGCAGATGATATTCGAAGGGGTTACTCCCCAGGAGAGATCTCGTTTAATTTTTGCTGAGCGAACGCGCAGCTATGAAGACCTCGAGAAGATGTGCGTGTTATCCCGGGCTATACAAGCAATTGATGAGTCCCGTGGGCCAGTAAGGGCCAGTCCGGGCGAGTCCCGAGTGGTGGAACGACGGGTAGTTCAGTCCCAACCCCGGCCAGAGAGAAATAACGGCGAGCGTGGTGGACAGTTCAGAGGCGTTGTTTGCTTTCGCTGTCGCAGACAGGGGCATGTTGCCCGCGATTGTCCGGAGGGTGGTGTGCGTCCAGCGCTTCCCCCGAGGGTCCGGTATCCAAAAAACTAAATTACCAAGGGGGGACAAGTTGGAGGTTGTCTTCCCCTCGTCACAAGACTTTTCGGAATTCCAGTGCTTCCAGGCAAAGGATAGGTCCTGACTCTTCTGATACCAAGGTCCTTGCTACCGTCCCGCAAAAGGCTTCTGTATGCCCCTTCCTGTCGCTCGAGGTAAAGAAGGGTCAACTCAGAGCGTTAGTTGACTCCGGGTCAGCCCGATCTATCATCTCATCTCGAGTATGTGCGGACCTTGAAAAACAGGGCTTAATAAAAGGGTCGGATCGGTCGTCCGTAGTGTGCTGGACTGCTTCACGGGAAATTCTGCCCATCTCCCGGGTGATTTCCTTTAAGTTCAAGATCGATGGCTTTTCTTGGGTGTGGCCTTTTCTGGTTTCTCCGGCTCTGGGAGTTGACTGTATTGTAGGTGCCGATTTCATCGCTAAAAGTGGTCTCGTGTTGGACATCCATGGGCACCAGTGTTATTTTAAATTTAATCGGGGCGTTGTTATTCCTTTTCTTGGATACCAGGGAGCTAAGGGAGGTATCCAAGAGGTCGCTTGTCCCGATTCTGCACGAGATCATCTCACTCCCGCACAGCAGAGAACTTTAGACCGACTGTGTGAGGAATTTCCCTCCGTATTAACGCCTAAGTTGGGACTCACACATTTATTAGAGTATAAAATTCGTTTGACGGACTCTAAGATAGTGAGGTCGCACCCATACAAATTCGCTCCTCCGAAAATGGCCGTTCTGAGGGAGAAGGTTCAAGAGCTGTTAGAGCAAGGGGTAATCGAACCTTCCAATTCAAGTTATGCCAGTCCAGCGTTCCTGGTACCCAAGCCTGGGGGTAAGCACCGTATGGTGATAGATTACCGGAAATTAAATTCTAATATTGAGGTGGATTCGGTTCCCCTTCCGGATCTCCACTCAGCTTTCGATTGGTTTAGTGAGGCCAAGTACTTCACCGTGATTGATCTCAACGCTGCATATCACCAGATCCCTTTATCTAAGGAAAGTAGACCGTACACTGCGTTTTGCGTCCCGTGGAATTTATATCACTATACGCGGGTCCCTATGGGTCTGGCGGTGGGCGCCCAAACGCTCACGCGTCTGCTTGACCTGGTGTTTCAAGACGTAAAATTCAAATTCATTTTCAATTATTTGGACAACTTGCTGGTCTACAGCAAAACCTATGATGAACATCTATGTCATCTCAGGGAGGTGATGAGCAGGTTGAGAAGCGCGGGCCTCACGGTCAATCCGGAGAAAGTGCGAATTGCACAGGAGAGCATATCATTTCTGGGGCATCTGGTGTCGCACCGAGGAGTTACAGTGGACCCTGAAAGGACCCAGGGTATCCGGGATTTTCCCCCGCCAAGGGATGCCAAGGGCATCGCCCGGTTCGTGGGGATGGTTAACTTTTATCGACGGTTTATCCCCAATGCAGCGGAGATAGCTGCACCTCTAAATGAATTGAGAAAGAAGGGGGCTAAGTTTGTGTGGGGCGAAAGCCAGCAGAAGGCTTTCGAAACGTTGAAGGAAGCTATCATCTCCCCACCGGTGCTGCGGATGCCGGATTTTTCTCAACCGTTTGTCTTGCAGACGGACGCGAGTTCGGTGGCGCTCGGGGCGGTTCTGTCTCAAGTCGTTGATGGTGCTAGGCAGCCTATGGCCTTTATTTCCCGAACGTTGACCCAGCAAGAAAGAAAGTCATCAGTCTATGAGCTAGAGTGTTTAGCTGTGGTATACGCTCTAGATAAGTTCAGGCGCTTTCTGGAACACGCTGAGTTCCTGCTCGAGACCGACAATCAGGCTCTCTCTTGGCTTCTTGCTCACCCCCGGCAACTGGGTAAAATTGGTAGATGGGTGGTCAAGATCTCATCCTTCAAGTTCAAGGTGCAACACATTAGGGGAACTCAAAATGTGGTTGCAGATGCTTTGTCACGCATGTTTTCCCAACCCAGTGAAATCCAATCTGAGCAACCCTGTTCTGTTCTGCTAGACTTTCCGTTAGCCTTCACTGATGTGTTACCCCATCAGTTGAATGATGAAGAGCTGGGTCCTATCATCCAGAATATAAAAGAGGGTAACGTGCAGGCCCCTTACTTCTTGTCCAAGGGCGTCCTGTGTTGTCGAGAAAGAAAGGGACGTGCCCCTAAGATCGTGCTGCCTAGCAAGTTAGTGCCCATGGTCTTCAGCTATTATCATAATTCCCCAGTAGGAGGCCACAAGGGAATTTCGAAGACCATTTCCGGTATTAGGAAACACTTCATCTGGAAGGGCATGGACAGGGACATCTCAACGAGGGTTAAGAGTTGTCATCTGTGTGGCTTAAGCAAGCCTGCCCAGAACACAAAGTTAGGGTTGTTGTCATCGGACGTGGCGAGCAGACCGATGGAGAAGCTATTCATCGACTACGTGGGACTCTTCCCGCGTAGCAAGTCAGGTAATGCTTACCTACTTGTCTGTGTGGATGCTTTTTCGAAGTTTGCCTGGCTACTGCCCTTACGGAAGGCAACAGCTCGTTTAACCATAAGCGCGCTTCAGAACCATATTTTTCAGCATTTCGGTCTTCCGACCATCATTGTCTCCGACAATGGCCCACAGTTCATTTCGAGTGAGTTCCGGCGGATGTGTTTCGCCAGCGGAATCAGACATGTAACCACTTCCCCGTATTACCCACAGCCGTCCCATGCGGAAAGATTCAATAGGAATCTCAGGTCCGCACTCATTGCCTATCATGCGGAGCAACAGACCACCTGGGACCAGAATCTGAAGTGGTTGCAGCTAGCTTTCAACACGGCCCTGCATGACAGTCATAAGGCCGTGCCCTTTGAGATCATGTTTGGATTCTCGCCCGCACTCCTGTTGACTAACTTGTGGAATATTGATGATCTTCTACCACGGGAGCCCGATAATGGAACTGCGGAGAGATGGAGGGAGGCTCGGAAGAATTTGCTGCGAGCGCATGAGCGGGTCCGTCGACGATACAATCAGGGGGCGAATTCCGAACCCCTTTCAGACCGGCGACTTGGTCTACTGCCAGAGCCATCCGATCAGCTCAGCCGCGGACAAAAGAGCCGCTAAATTGTGCTATCGTTGGTCGGGACCATACCGTATCCTAGGATTCACGTCACCAGTGACGGCGCGGTTGGAACAGCCGGGCAGTAATGCTAAAGAGATTACTACACATATTTCAAAATTGAAACTGTGTAGACGATGGCGAACGGGGGGGACACGGGGGGAATGATGGTGGTCTCTGTGTGAGTGGGGATGTTGTCAATTTTAAGAGGGTGTGCTCCGGGGGCGGTATTGAGAATGATAGGGTAGCGGGTAGTGGAAGATGTTTCCCACAGTCCCAGTGGGGTTCGTCTACTTCAGGGATGCGCCCCTGCCTGCGCGAGCCTTGGCTTTCTCCAATCGTCCTTATGTCCGGAGGGAGCCATGTCCTTGCCTTTAGTTTCAGCCCATAACCTTTCAATGATTCTTGACCTTCCTCCTTCCGATTTTCCTAACCTGTACCTGGAAAAAAAAAAGAGGAGTTAGAGAGAGGAGTGAAACCTGCCGCGTGGACGGGGGCGGTTGTGCACCTCTACGCGGTAGGTTTTGGCATGCAGATGGCCCTGTTAAGGTGGCAGACGTGTTCTGGCTTGAGTGGACACCTCGTCTACGCGGTAGGTTTTGGCATGCAGATGGCCCTGTTAAGGTGGCAGACGTGTTCTGGCTTGAGTGGACAAACCTCAGGAGGTCGGAACTCAGGGAGCTCCCGAACTTTTCTTTCGTCTTTCTTATCTGTCCCTCTTTGCTGTGGGCTGGCCCTGATCAGGTCAGCGTGCACCACCCGCACACTTACACACTACACGTCTTCTTTCGTCTCTTTCGTTTTCCCTTCTGAGCCTCTGTTCTCCTGAGAGCAAGTCCCGCCGGGCCACCATAACCACGATGTCCACGAGTTGTTTTGGGAAGGGGGTACACTGCAGGGTACTCTCCCGAGTTTAAGAGTGGGGCAACCGGGTTGCCCTTTCGGGGTGGGGGTGTGCCGGTATAATACCGGCCGTCGAAAGTTTTAGAAAATTAATTGTTATATAACGCGAGAGCAAGGGTCGGTTGAAGCGAACCTTGGTCGGCTCCGTTAAAGCTGCGCGCGCACCTCGTAGGGAGGTTCGCCTTGGTTAAATTGTGGCCGTGTATACCAGTCATCGCCCAGCGAGCAAGAAGCACCGACATCCTGATCCGACAGATATTACTACGCAATTTTCTTCCACTCTGATGGCTAGCTAAAGTTACGAGACTTCCCGGTAAGGATCATAGCTCTTATTGTGTGTATCAGTAATAATATAAGCGATTAAATTTAATTAACAAAAGTATGCAGCCGTATGAGAAAGACGAATGCATGTGGGTGCGATCCGACAGTTTCTATATTAAAAAGATTACTTAATGTTCAGTATATAGCCCATGTTCCTTTTATTATTATTGTAATATTGTAAGAGTCACTGTAATTGTCATGGTCATTGTAATTTTATAGAACGTTAGATGAATTTCTAAGCGAAAGGCAGTGCGTAGTCATGGAATCGTATTGTGCACATACATGAAGCAGATTGCCTGTGTGTTCTCTTTAATTAACTTTGCAGTAAAAATTACTTGTGAGAACATCCTTAGAGAAAACATTATTAATATTGAAACATTATTAATACTGTGAGTGCCTTGAAGTTAATCATTTCTTGACAAATTGCAATTATTGTGTCGCCACGTGGTAATCTAACCTGTTGCATTCTGTCGATGCGTGTCGAGAGCGTGCTAATGACTTTACTCTACGCCTTTTAATAAAATCTTCTCTTTTTGAATTAATCATTCCATGGCAGATTTTTTTTTACTCTTTAAGCAGTTTGCAAAGAAATTATCACCGAAACTTGGTGCATTTATCTTGAGTTGGTTGAAGGCCCGTTCTGAGGTTAATTACCTGTGAACTTGGGTGTACGTTTTTTATGAACATCTTTTCTAATTTTTATGAATTAACAGGGTTCTCGCTTAAGCCGGAGATGTGGCCTTGCTGATTGAACTCCATCCTCATCAGCCATTAACCATCAGAAACGCATCTGTTCGGAAAAGGAGTCGTGTGACTAACTCAACATGTAACGCTTGCTCAGCATAATTAAGGTGATATGCACTCTTTTATTATTTTTGGTGGCCGGGCCTGCTGTGCTCCTGATTTACAGATTAAATCTTTCTGAAACCATGTGCCCACGTGGCCAGACAGTCTGCTATATTCATTCTGAACATTTTGTGTTAATGTTAATGAACACTTTAATAACTTAACTTCATAACACTAAGTACAATGCTTGTAATTGTGTGCTGCACTGGGGAAGCGTGCTAGAGATATTTGGTACACTTAAACATTTTCACAAATTGCCTATATTCATCGCCATTCTCACTACAAAATTTATATCACATGTTAGGAATTCTGTTCCGGCTGGTTCAGAATGGGTTGACATTAATTTCCTTTGGGGTTTAACATATAAGGGCTGGGGAGTTTTCCGTTTTCTTTTTGGCTGTTTTCGGGGGTATAAAAGGGGACATAGTTTTTGCCAGGCACATGTTGATACAGTTTAAGGCAGGTTGGATTCCTGTCACATAAGGTTAAGCACAAGCTGGCGCGCTCCCACATCTGCTAGGGCACAACAATCCTTATTGTAAATTCATTTATATATACATATATAGCCAGTCGGGCTTTAATAGAAAAGAACTTTCACATTTTTCTGGGCATATACTAATTAATTTTTCTTTGTACTTTATAAAGGTCTATGCTGATTAATTTTTTTACTTGTAAAGCATCTACTGATTAACTTTTTTCCTACTTGTAAAGCATATACTGATTAATTTTTTTACTTGTAAAGCATACACTGATTAATTTTCTACCCTGTAAAGCATATATTGATACATGAATCCATCTGAATTTGTAAAACAAATTAACATTTTAGTACCGCATAACAATTGCTTAAAATCAGGTGATGCAGTTTTCTATTTTTATTTTATGCAGTTGAAGAAACTTAAAGATTTCATATGCTCATGATGGGGCAATTATCAGTGGCTATCTATACATATGGGCGGTCCGGTCTCTCTTATGGGTTATGAGTGAGTATCATTCTTTCAGGGGTTTTTCGTATTTATGCAACTTAAGGGAAATTGATAAATGACGGTGACTGATGGGCGAACATTTTGGCCTGCGGGTTTTAGGGCATGGTAGTAACACTGCCTGCAGAGCAGGTGTATTCCAGGGGTATTCGTGTTTATAATATTTGTGTATAATTATGTGTATATGTGCCTTTATGTTTCTGTACGTGTTGTTATGTTTCTGTCTATGTTAAGCTAGTCACAAAAAGGGGGAGAATCATATATTTACTGAATGTTATTCGATATACATATATATATATATAATCATCACTGGTATACAGACTTTGTCTTTTCACACTATTAAAACATGGGGCTTATTTATTTATGATATATTTGTGTGTTATTCCTAATATTAGGTGACAAACTTATGTGATAATTATGTGATAAATTTTTCATTTACATGTAACGGATTGGGGTACAATAAAAGCTGTTATTGTTATATTACAGCCGAGTTTCATTGCAAGTCCCGTCATACTGGATCCAGCACAATTTTGGCTTCTCTAGGCTCCGGCCTAGCTCTAAATAACTTGTGGCTTCTCTTTAAAAAAAAATTAAATAAAAAGAAATAGAAAAAGAAATAAAAAGAAGTTTGTTTTATACATATAAAAAAACATAAAAGGAAAGAGGGGTTACAGACCTTTGTATTATCATGGGAGTTAAATATTGATTTACTTATTAGTTTGTTAATATTCTATTTATGTAACATGGATGACTGCATTTCTGTTGTGTTACAATATATATAACTATGTATGTAAATTGAGTACATGCATGTTACCCTACGCGCGCGCGCACTTGTACAGTTTATGGGTAATTAATATTTCTGAATTAAAATAAAATAAGACATAGCACTACACTGTGAAGGCCAACAACGACAGGTAAGAGTGTGATACACACCGTGGATTAATTATTACATCATACAGTATCGTCACTATGTTGTATTCTGTTGTGTGGAAGGTCCCAGATACCACCGGCGTCTCCGTTTCCTCTCATCGTACAACACCCTACGTTGTACGTCATCCAGAAGTTTCAACTTACTCCTCCACGTCTGCTCCTCAAAACGGTTATTTCGAGTCTATTTGGCCTTGGGTGTGTACAATTCGGTTTCCCTTCCTCTCGTTTGTAACCTGCAGTGTTATTACCCACCTTGATTCTTTTGTATATCTCTTTACTCTTTATTTTATCCACTTACTTTATTCGTTTCGTCCTCCTTTAAATCCAACTTCTCGAATCTCGATCCTGTCTCTATCCCTTACTAATTGTCTATGTTTCTGATGCATTAAGTAAAATAGTCCACAAAGAACACCAATTTCACCTTTAGGTCCAAGTATCTGCATCTATCAACCTGCTCCGATCGCCTCATTGATATTTCTTCTCTCATGTCTTCCTCATCGATTACTCTCATGACTTTCGTTTTTCCCACATTTATTTTCATTCTAACCCTTATAAAGTTCGTAACGTTCTCTATACGGTTACAATCATACAGTGTACCACGGTAAATGTTGTATCGTATTTATACTTTACACGTATAAGACAGAAATTCCTTCTCATTGGCATTTCTCTTAAGATAAATTTTATGTCTCCATAATACGTTGAAGTATGCTTGAAGTAGGCCTACTGTAAGACATTTTTTTATATTAGTTTCATTTATTTACATATTGACTACGTATCTTCGAGAGTAATTAAGATTTTCTCCCAACTGTTAAGCGAAACCGTCATAACGAAATTGAAATATACATTTTTCTGTACCTATGTAGTAGGCAAAAAAACGGACTTTTTGTCTAAAGCCTCTGGACGTTCATTAAGCAAAGCCGTGAGCGACCACAGGAGTGGTAGATGCATTCGCCCTCACAACAAATTATACGTGTTAACGTTTCTTTATTTATGAAGTGCCCTAAGTCGTAATTTATTGTGTTCCTAGTGTAACGCATGCATACTCATGCGCACGCATAAACCTCACGTGAGAAAGTTCATGTAACTAACTTTATGTAAATAATCAGCAAATCGGCAATCGAGCTAAGACGAGAATAAAAAATTGTCAATATACGTTAATTTTTAATTTTTAATTCTCTCTTTAAATTTTAATGTCAAACGGTATCTTATCGAAAATAGCGAACGAAAATGAACGAATTTCTGAAAGTAAGTTCAAATTAGCTAAGGAATACAAAAATTAACCGAACATTTCTAAATATTTAACTAAATAATACAGATGAGCAATTTTATTGAGTTGTAATTTATTAATTCATCTCTCTCCTTTCAAAATCATACAAGTTGCAATGGCTCACCTCTGATTATTCCTTCTCTCGTCAGTACTTGTTGCTATGTGTCAATATTGAGCTAAGTGTAGAAAATAGCTTAATATGACACGCTGATTGTAACTCATGGCAAACTCTAGATTTTCACTTCCACTGTTCACCGGTTAACAGGTTATTATTACCTCCTACAGTCTTGAAACTCTATACTCTATACAGGGACAAAAGTACTAAAGAAGAAAATATCAATTGCAAAGAAAAAATGTCTCTCCCATGTTATTAGTACAAATTATAAGATTTCGGATATTAGTGATCATATACTCAGATTGAACCACAACGTTTTGACTCCTAACAAATCAGATGCATCATCAGATTAAGCAATGAATTAATACAGCACAATATCAGTAAAAATAAACAGATATTGTCATCACAAAACAAATGTACAGTACTATTTACAAAATACGTAGTAATGAAATGTTACCAATACATTACCAGTAACATTATCACTTCCCACCTCTCGAGTGCCCATCAACAGCACTTACATTCCTCCTGCCGTCTTTGTGTTTTGATTGCAACAAGTAGTTAATGCTTCTTGTAAATTATCATCATCATCTGCACTTCAAGGACTAGCCTTTCAGTCTACTATCTTCATTCCTACTAATTTCTGAGCCTACCTACGTCACTTCTCCTTCGGGGTCTATAGGTAATTACTTCACTTTAATAAAAATGAACTTTATCTTGTGAAAAACTTACTTTTTTCGTCGGACGCGTTTCGGCTTAAGTATCCGCCTTCTTCAGCTTTTAGTCAGACTGCCATCATTTCGTAACGGTTTTTGTGTGGATGGTGTAGTGGGGGTGGTGTGTGGAGGAAGGGGATTGGTGCAGGGATTCAACTTGATGTTTGTTTTTTGTAAAATTGTGTCAAAAAGTGTATGTGATTTATATTGTAATTGAGTATGTTGAGTATGTTGTGATTTAATCGTTGAGTATGTTGTTTGGTTGTGTTGTGTGGTGTTTATAAACCACATATAAATCACATACACTTTTTGACACAATTTTACAAAAAACAAACATCAAGTTGAATCCCTGCACCAATCCCCTTCCTCCACACACCACCCCCACTACACCATCCACACAAAAACCGTTACGAAATGATGGCAGTCTGACTAAAAGCTGAAGAAGGCGGATACTTAAGCCGAAACGCGTCCGACGAAAAAAGTAAGTTTTTCACAAGATAAAGTTCATTTTTAGTAAAGTGATAGTGCTGTGAAAGAAGAGATGAACAATCAAGACAACTATAGGTAATTACTTGTTTAATTAAACTGTCTCCGCTCGTTCTTTCGATATGTTATTTTCATTTGTGTAAGTAGTGTCGTATCCTAACTCTTATACTGTATCTTCCCAACTCGGCCTTATATCTCTGTTGCTAATTTGTTCTCTTAGGCTACATATGACTTTTATTCTTTACAAGAATTTCATCACAGCAGTCTACATTCGATGAACATCTCGTTTCTAAACATCCACGCCCCATTTCCATACGTTGGCGCCGGTTTTGACGTTACCGTACTTTGCCAAATTTCAATTTTATTTCTCTCGCTTTTTCGTTACGCAACGTGAGATGGCACCACATGTTTGTTATACGGCGCCACACATCAGCTTATATATTTTATATTAGGGAGTTTGGTATGATATTATTCTCGAATTCTTAAGTAATGTCACTAGAAAGTAAAAGGTAACGTGTGTTCCAAAGGTTGAGATTTATTATTACCTTAGAAAGTAATAGTCTCCTGTAAATACTCTCGGAAACCTTTGTTTTCCTCTCGGATTTTTTAAAATTATAGTCCTTACATCAGTATTTTTGAATTGTATTCTTTCCGTCACGTTATACATAAAGTTTCAAACCGTACATCGCAATTTTTAAACCACCCTCTGTCTTTTGTGTCATCCACAAAATTATATAGTCATCCTCAAACAACATTGTGGATTTCTGTATTGGGCCAAATCGTATTCCGGGATTTCGTACAATCCCGTCAATATAGGCCTATAAAAACTACACTCCTCTGTTGGCTAACATTGGTTGTGATCTGTTTCCCGGTACTGATGACTAGTTCGGTATTTTAATTCCACCTCGGCCCACAATTATTCATAGCGTCTATTCTACGTGATATTGTATACTGTATATAACTGTACTGTATCTCTTTCGTGTTTAATGAGTTGGCGCTTGAACTCATGTACCTTTCTGCCTCTCACGAACGTCATCACAGTGGCGGATAACAACAATCTATCCCATTATTTCTGGTATTCTTGTCTTACTACTTTTTAGCGATATTATGTTTTCCCTTTATCGCAGCTTGATTTCTTGCGAGTTGTTTTGTAATGTGGCTATATAAGCTTTAGTTTCGTAATGTGGCTATAGCCTATAAGCTTTAGTTTTGTAATGTGGCTATATAAGCTTTAGTTTTGTAATGTGGCTATATAAGCTTTAGTTTCGTAATGTGGCTATAGCCTATAAGCTTTAGTTTTGTAATGTGGCTATAGTATATAAGCTTTAGTTTTGTAATGTGGCTATATAAGCTTTAGTTTTGTAATGTGGTTATATAAGCTTTAGTTTTTTCTTAACAGCGTCTCTGTATTCTCATAACAGATTTTAGGTCTATTCCGCTTTCCATCTTCATATTGTTTCCTAACGTCTCATTTGTGATCGATTGTTCAAATAGTTTTTATGTTACTCCAGTCTTGGTTTTATGTCATCAATTATTTCTTGACTTTACCAGTATCGCAGTAGGCGTTGATTATATAAGCTACTTCTACTAGGCCATATGCTACTTCTTGTAAAAGATGTACCTTGTGTACTTCTTTCTATATTATAAGATTTATTTATTCTTTGTCTTTTCAATTTATTCTAGTTAAAAAGCAAAAAATGGTTAGAATACATATCACTTTCCTTATACACTCACATTTGCATAAATGAGTTTATTGATAATGATATAATGAATATCATGAGGCCTATAACCTCATGCACTCCATGTATGTCTTATTTTCTATATGGTGATTCAGTTGGAGGTTACAATTTAAGTTGGCAATACTGTTTTCTTGTGAAAGATGAACAGCTGATATTTGAAATTAGTCATTATTAAGTATTGACATTTGTTGCTATGGAGCGGTATTCAACTCAAGAACGTATTTTAATTGTTAAAACCTACTTTCGAAGTGGAGAAAATTTAACTAACACGATTCGCGCACTGCGAAATGACTTCGGTAACCATAAACGTCCATCTCGTGCCGCGGTTAAAAAATTAGTCCAAAAATTATTCAATAGAACCGGGTCAGTGTTGGATCTGCAAAGACCAGTACGTCCCCGTAGTGGCCGGTCACTCACAAATATCGCCGCAGTGAGTGCCAGTGTCCATGACAACTCACTGCGTTGACCTCCATTCGTCATCGTTCCCAGCAGTTAGACCTTTCCTACAGCACCACGCAGCGCATATTAATTAAAGATCTGCATTTGCATGCCTACCAGATCTAATTAACCCAGGAATTGAAGCCAACAGATCATAGACAACGTCGTGACTTCGTTGATTGGGTGTTAGACAACCACCAAGTTGATGGCGATTTTGCGAAGAAAATCATATTCAGCGATGAAGCTCATTTTCAACTGGATGGGTATGTAAACAAACAAAATTGCCGCAATTGGGAACTTGAAAATCCACGAGCCATTCTCGAGCAACCAATTCATCCACAAAAAGTCACAGTTTGGTGCGCATTTTGGGTCGGCGGCATGATTGGGCCGTACTTTTTTGAAAATGCCCGTGGTGATGCAGTTACAGTCAATGGTGAAAGTTATCGGAAGATTATAACAAATTATTTTTGGCACCAATTGGATGATATTGATGTCGAAGACATATGGTTCCAATAATACGGTGCCAATTGCCAAACAGCGCGAGAAATAATACAGTTGTTTCACACAAAGTTCCCCGGCTGTGTCATCTCTCGTTTCGGCGATCAACATTGACCACCAAGTCATGTGATCTCACGCCGTTGGATCATTTTCTTTGGGGTTATTTGAAGCAGAAAGTGTATGCCAATGACCCCAAAACGATTTGAGAGCTAAAGGACGAGATATGCCATGTTATTCATGAGCTGCCGCAGGAGTTATGCGGGAAAGTGATGGAAAATTTCATCAAAAGGGCGGAAGTCTACAGGCCTGCTCGTGGCAGCCATTTGGCCGATATCATTTATCATGTTTATTGTCAATGTCTAAACAACATATAGAAATAAATACATTAAGAACTTATCAAAAACCAATGCGTTTTATTTTACATTAAAATTGTAACCTCTAATTGAATCACTATATATAGAAGCTTTAGCAAGTTTTATCTCATTACAGATGCGGGATGTAGTAATATTTAACTGTTACTGCTTACTGTGAGTTCTCCTAGTACCCCAGCTATTCCTTATACTAGTACGGTTCTTATCCTTGCATTTAAGTCGCCACTGATTATGGAAGCAGTCACACTTTAATTTGCTAGACTGGTTTGTAATTATTCATTAAATTCTTTTACTTTTTTCCATTCTCACTGCATATACCTTTTTTGATTAGATAACCTCTTTTCGTTTTTAATCGTGTTGTCATGATTTTTCGTTTACACACGCGTAACTCTGAATCTTGTGTTCTGAAATGTTATTCCGAACTGAGCTCTCGTTACCAAACTCACGGCTATAAATCGTAACATAATCTTCTAAATAATTGGTGCCTCACAAATTCTTTTTAGTTTCAGTTGTAACCGTTATCCTTGTAGTTCGTGATTTTAATTGTCTGTTCAGTTTTCATGTCGCCTCGACCTATTCCTCGTACATTTCAACTAGCCTGTCTTAGTCTTTCTGCTAACCAAATTGTTTTTTCGTAGCTTTGGTCGTTTACCGTTTACCTTAAGACTCTTAAGGCATTCCGTGAAGATTACAAATAGTTGTGCGAGCTTCCTGTCTTACCTTCATTCCTTCCTAAATGATACCAACCTGTACTAGCTGAGTAGTCAGGTGATGAGGTTGCCATCTTGAGGTATCCTGACGTACCTGATTCTTCCATTTTTATTGTCTGCCTTAGCCTAAAAGGCAAAACTTTTTATACCAGTCCTAAAAGGCAGGGCTAGCATTTGCGCTGGATCTGCCGTACCGATGATCATCTTTTCGCATTCTGGTCTTCCTTCATAATTCCGGAAAGGTAAAGGATTAGCTCGCCACCACGTTTTTTATTTGGCCAATACCCTCCAACCTATGAGAAACCATAGAGCTTTTCCATTACCTAGGGAAACGCTCCTAGAGGATCTGCAACTCCACCCAGATGCAAACGGATAACCTGGACTGATATTTCCCAGGAATCACCACAAGGCCCCTCCTACGAAAGCAATGACGGATGCCCACTGGAAGTCCCACACGTGATGTTGCAAATGAGAAACACAAATAAAATCTTTTCCAGTACCAACGAATCAAAAAAATTTTTAATTAGGTAACTAATTTCAAATTTGGCTTTGATATTAATCTTTCCTTCTTACAAGGTTTTATCAGGCGCTTATACTCGTGCAGTATCTTAAACATTAATCGTTTCACAAATGTTTTTAAAAACACACAACTACTTGGTAAGTTTCACTGTGAAACTTACCAAGTGTTTGTGTGTTTTTTAAAAATCTTTGTAGTAATATGTTTCATCAAGTGCCCAACGAGTCATTAATCAATATCATTAATTATTTCTGCATCTATCATCCACAAAATCCTTTGCTCTCTTCTAGCACGCTGTCGAAAAGCCTGTAATTCTGTAGTCGGTAATTATTTTACATCTCAGTGATTCGCGATTCAGTGCCACACAAGACTCTTCAGAAGAAAGGTTTATAAGATTTTTTTCACACTTTGTTGTCAGTGATTCTTGAGATTAACCCTGCCTCTTTTTTTAAGAAACATAATGTGTACTTTACTAACTTAGATTTAGATTTAATTTTTTTGATTGATCTTCCTTCACAGAGACATGACTACTGTTATTCAGGTTTCTGAAAGTACGTAATTATACACTTTTGTAAGTCCAGTTGAAAATATTCGCTTTATGGGCAAGCTCGCTTTAGGTACTAGCGTGGCTTACACAGTCAGTAGCCCTACTACTTAAAACACCGATATAAAGTAGAAATATACATGTTGTATTCCGTACATATCGTTTAACTAAGAGGTCTAAAACAATCCTAAGGTTCATCCGATTGTCTAGTACAGAGAAAAAGTGCTTTACGAAATTGATAAGGACTTTTTAATGATAAAGGTGAAAACATGTACGTTTGAGAATTTGTTAAATGTACTCATAGCTCCAACCAGGGGCGTAGCCAAGGGTGGCAGGGGAGGCAGCTGCCCCCCCCCCCTAGATCAAGTTACAAAGTAAAAAATATAAAATAAAAGTAGATAAAAAACGCATGCGAGGAGTGCTAGAACAGGAGCAGTGATGGACAGTTATCCTTACTTTACTTTAAAGAATTAAAGAAACATATATAGTTAATTTACAGTTTTGAACTTCCCGCTTTTGTAAGTCCATAGTTTTAAAGCATCCGCCATTTTCCTGGTGAACAGACCACTCGCGTTATAGCTCAACTCGGCTTTGCAAGCTTCTTTTTAGTTTCCGTCTTTATTTAAATATAGTCTAACCTCATCAGAGACCTCACTTCATCCACAGTACCTACAGGACACATCAATAGTTAGTAGTAAAATGGATATACGAAAGTTTTTTAAAGGTAAATTAGCCATTAATTTTGTATGTCGATTTCTAAAATTTCAGGATATTTCTACAACGTTGAATAGTATTAAAATATATTGGTCACGTAATAGTATTCATAATTATACCTATAGTGGTTACGTTATTTTGTTTGTCTCAAAAAAGTCAAGACTACAGAACTCTCCCTGAGTGAAGAAAGTTAGGTTAAGTTTCGATTATTCGGACGCTTCCAATTTCAAAAACTAAAATTTCGGATACACTAATTACAAGCAGATGTGTATTTTGTGATTTCGAAATACCTCTCGCAATAACAAGATATAAAAAAAGAAAAAACTTACATTTTGATCTGCCATTTCGTCTCGTTCCACTTTGCGAATATTCACTTACTTGGCGTAATAACCAGGGTTGTGAAATTTTCGAAAAAAGATGGCGGATATAATTTTTTCACAGTTTCTGGAAAAAGAAGGACTTGACCCGAAGAAATGTGTAGGTCAGGGTTATGATGGATGTTCAGCTATGGCTGGCAAGTATGGAGGTGTACAATCAATTATAAGAAATAAGTATGAGAAAGCTGTCTTCTTTCATTGTGCATCACACAAATTAAATCTTGTTGTAAATGACTTAAATAGTGTTCCACAAATACGCAACACCATCGCCACTATCAAAGACATTATAAGGTTCTTCAGAGAGTCAGTGTTGAGAAGACGCTACGCCCCGAACATTCCAATGCTCTGTGAGTCGCGATGGTCCCAAAAATACAAGAGTATTTCAGTTTTTAACGAGCATTTCATAAAAATTGTTGAAGGGTTGAAGAGATTATCACTGGAAGAAGGAAATTCGAACACGAGGAATCAGGCATTTTAATTACATTCTGCAGCCACAAAACCTGAATTTATTGTTGCTGTTGTTCTGATAGCCAAATATTCTGCCTTACTGGAACCTTTTGTAAATGCTCTTCAATTTAAAACCCTGGACCTGGTCCAATGCTCAAAACACATCAAACGGATCCTTGGAGTGATAACAACTCATCGTAGTGATGCAGAGAAAGTTACTGCAGAGCTTGTAAATGGTGTCGACGAGATTACCAAAGATGTTAGAGTGGAATTGACAGTCCCAAGATCTATTCAAAAACAAAAACATCGCTCCAATCCTCCAGCTTCCAGTCCTTTAGAGTACTAGAACAGATCCTTGGTAATTCCTTACTTGGATTCATTAGTTTCTTCACTGGAGGCACGTTTTTCAGATGAACACTCACCTGCCTTTTCAATTTTGTCTCTACATCCGTTAATTATGCTCGAGATAACCATGAAAGACTTTAAAATAAAAGTCAAGGAGTTCTCAGATTTTTATAATTTAAAAGATGTTGCCTGCGAAGTTGAATTATGGTACGCTATGTGGGAGAAGAAGAAACTCAATAAAGAGCAGCTAAAAAAACTGACAATAGCAGATCTAGTAAAAGAGGCTGAAATCATTTACCCGGCCACAAAAAAAGCGCTGCTTATCTCTATTACTCTGCCTTGCACCACTTGTACTGTAGAGCGATCGTTTAGTACGTTGCGGAGATTAAAGACCTGGGTTAGGTCGACGATGACAGGGGAGCGTCTCAATGGACTATGCTTAATGAGTGTCCACAGGAAAACTGCTTTAGAAAAAAAGGAGCAATTGGTGAAGGAAGTGCTGAAAAGGTTTTCTGAAAATCCAAGAAAACTTATTTTAGTTTAACATTTTTTAGTTTTTTGATTTAGTTTTTATTTTAGTTTAACTTATTTTAGTAAGTTATTTTAGTAACATGTTTTAATTTAATACTTATTGATAAAATATCCTTTGCTAGTTTGCATACGAAAAACTAATATTGTTTTAAAAATATATAATTGTATAAAATTATACTGTAGTATACTAATTTTATATCATACTATAAAACTTTAATTTTTTCATTCATCACGGTATTTGTACGTAATTCTGTTTTTTCATTGTTGCCACGTTTTAATTAAAATCACATTATTATTTGTGACTTTTGGTGATTATTTTAACCCTTAAAGCATCTTGGGGTCTCAGACACCCCAGAACATCTTTTCTTGGATCAAGTAACACCCCTTGAATTAAAATATTTTTGAACTTCTTGCGGTATATATTGACAATCTAGGGTACCCTCTTAACGACCAAATAGAAGTAATCGCCCAAGAATATAACAAGTGCCTAGTACAGCCACGAAAGTAAAATATATCAAAACTAAGTGTACACTACTGTGGTTAAATCTAAAACATTTCTTCGTAGTATTCTTCATCCCAGAGAAAAAATTCCTAAAGTTTTTAAATAAAGGAAAAATTTAATTTTTAACTCGATAACGGTGCGTGTTACTAAAAAGTAGCTAATAAAAAAAAATTTTATGTGAGAGGTAACTCACAAATAAAGTAACATAAAAGTCTTTTAAATAAATCCGACAATCACTGCTTTGGATCAATGGAGTAAAACTTTTTTAAATTCCCTTTTGGATTAATTTAAAAATTTTTTTTTTAGCTTAGATTCCTATAATAGGTATGCCATAGTTATACTGACGAGCCTTAATAACATACCGAGACGAAACAATTTGCTTATCCCCCCCCCCGGCGCATTTTAGGTAACCCTTTAGTCCTCTGCCCCCCCTATCCAAAATCCTGGCTACGTCCATGGCTCCAACCTGTTAAGTTTTATGTTAACTGGGCTGTAGGATCTGAAAGTGTCTTAAAATTTAGGTTTTCACGAAGAAGTTCATAAGTTAAAAACGTTTATATTTGTTTCTTATATACAAACAAAATAATTATTTTATAACGACATAACACAGATTAGTGTAATTGAACTGTATTTAATAACTGGTTATCGGGACTCAAAAATCACAATACAGTAGCTTTTCTGTTCTGTTCTTAAATTCAGATAAAACAAAAATTTACACACAAACATTATTCAACAAATAAGCTTATTCAAAAACAAACATAATACAAACCATTGCGTTTTCAGTTACTGTAAGTTGGCAGAGACTCCATTCCGTCTATTTCAGAATTACTGCCATTGCTGCTGTTGGTTTCCCAAGGACCACTTCACCTTGCCAGTTATACAGTAAGAGGCTCGATATAATTTCACACTTCTTCTTCAATTTCTTTGACATATTTGAAGTAATTTTCCCATTGAGCTGCAATAACTGACCTGAGAACTTTGCATTTATTAAGGCAAGATAAGACATGTGTACGAGTTCTTCAGTGTAGGAGTCTACTTCTCACGATGGAAATTGTCCAGAATTCCATTCTTACCGGCATTGTCTGATAATTCGGCGTTTTTTTTTTTACTTTAGTCAGTTAGTAATATCAACTTTTAAAAAAGATCTTGTGAATTCTTAACAAACTGAGTTCATAATTATTTTGCTCAGTGAGCGATCTTTTCTGGGAACTCTACCTTATCTTCATAACTGTTTTGGACTATGGTTCCTAATAAGTCTACTATTTCTCGTATGGATTATGTACGCTCTTACATGTGTGTGTGTGGGGGGGAGGGCGTGTAACATTATGTAAATGTAACATTATGTAAACTCGTAAACCCTTCAATAAAACTATCAATCGCAGTTGTTAAATATCAATACATTTCCTTCATATTTATTAAAAAGGCCTACTTAAAGTTTATACGACCTGTCAATCCACATATTGGTTATCTTTTCTTTCGCGTATAGTACTGCGTTAGTTCTGATGAACCGAATCCACAATTTATGAAATCGAAATATACAAATAGAAAGTATTGTATCGTTGTTTTATGGGTGCACTAAAGTTACAATATTACTTACAATTTTGAAAAATTTATAACCATTTTTGTAATAAACCTGTAATTTTATTTTTAATAAACAGATAGCGCAATAATTTTACAGCAGCCAATTATAGTTACTTACTATTAACTTTGTTATATATAGAACGGAAATTAGACAAATTTACTTATCGTCACTCTGATTCAATTCTGTTACGGCGAATGGAGGGTTGCATGCTATAAAATATTATGTACACTGGCAAAAAGAGGGTTGTGATAACTGGTAGGAAATTCTTCAATCATCTATTGAAGGAAATTAAATATTCTGGTGGGTTATTTACATTGAAAATCTGATGTTCAAGTTATGCATTCATCTGAAAAATCTGCTTTAATTGCTATCTAGAATCCCCTCTACACCCACATCAATACCAGTATAACCAATCAACAAAAATAATCTGATACCATATTAAAAAAAAATGTATTCTCAAGATTATAATATTTAAGTGTCCTATATTATAACCCAGTCTAATAAATTAATCAAAAGTTTTTAAAGTAATTTAATAAAGTTAAAGAGTCATTTGACCCCAAAAACGTATTATTTAGCGAAAGAGAGAAATCTGACAAAATGAATTCATTATTTTATGTACAGGAGTTTATTCTTCATTAACGAGTTTTTACTTTCAATCCTACACGTTAACAAAGGAGCAATACTAAACCGACCAGCAACACTATCCACATTAGATGTCATTTTTAGAAATAACTTCATCGACAATAGTACAGTAAGAACATGCATAAATAGTGTGTGTTGTCCTTCAGTTTTATAGTTCTTATGTGTCACTAATGATTCAACTGAACAAACGTGAATTATATATTCTTCCCATGTATTATATGTATAAATTCCTCCTTAAATTTGGCGTAATTTGTAAGTATTTATAATTTGTTGGGCTGATAGTTTGAAATGTGTAGAAGATAAATAAATGTTACAGTGTGGCAACTTAATAACCTCTCCAGCTTCTTTATACTTCATTAGTGTATACAAATATTCGTATAGGCCTACTTATTTATTTATTCTCTTATATACACATATTAATAATAGCTTTAAATGTTTTTATTATAATTTTCTACTATATTCATTTTTTTATGTGCGATATCTTTTTTATATGTACATTTTGTAAGAGCTTCCTTACGTCGTCAGAAATAAGTTCACATTAACATATTACATTTGTTTTAAATCGTTATAGAAATACGCACATGGAAAAAAATTTAATAAATAAAATTATGAATTTCATTCAATAAATACACACACACACACACACACACATGTTCATCCAGTCTTCGTGACCACGTATTTCCACGACACCTTACTGCTTACTGCTTACTAAAGAGGAATCTATCCGCTTTCTAACTGTTGAATTTATCCCTTGACTTTTCTATCACACGTAGTCAGCGGCATTGAGGCCGTTTATCCACAATTTCGGCTCTACGGCACGTGGCATTGCTGCGTGTTTTTGTCCAATGCGTTCTACAGAGTGAGTCCATGCCAGATTCCTATACGTTCATAATGTTAGCAACATTTCTGGTCCGCTTCTGTTCCTCTTTCGGTCGTCTGCGATCCACCTCACTCTCTTCGAGCACACCACCATTTTTCCTCTCCTCTCCATTCCATAATTTCCCTCTCCATATTGGATTTCTCCTCTGAACACTCCACCATTCCAAACTCCGCTTCTTAACTTTGTATAAAACATTTCAGTTTCTCATGTCGTGTACCCCACATACTACTCATCACCGTTCGTACTTCTGATTTCTTTTCCTCCACATGTACAAATGTTACGATTGTTTGAAAGTAATCATAAACTCTTTCTTATAGGCATATTGTTTCAATTAATCGCTACGTTGCAAATTGCTGTGCTTTTGGTCCTTCACTTTCATAGCGTCAGTTTAATGAATTACACATCTACGCATCTGACACGTTATCTATATCTAAAACGTACTCGTGTTTTCGACTTTAGAGTATCCTGTAAACAGTATGCACGTTTTCCTACATAGGTGTAGAGGAAGCAAGTAGCTGTTCCTAAGTACCAAGTGGAGTGACACTATCCTAAGAAACGTGCCAGACACTCTAGCACAAGCCAAGCAACATTCCACGGCGGCGGCTTTCCCACCCTTAGCTGCCAGTCCAGCGTCTGAAGAATATTCATATCCAGACTACAGAACCAGCTCGGGGCTCCTCGGCTGCTCGTGTCGTCCGAGGCACGAGAACCGCTCCTTGCAGGAACCATCCCCTTGAGCGTGACAGCCTCGAGAGCTGAGGCAGCCGTGCCTACCGCTCACTCCAGTACGGCTCTAAGCTCCTGCGGGTGAACCCTTAAGGACCATGGAGCCGTACCTCAGACGTAGGGACAGACCGGTGCACCAAAACGAATACAATTTTTTCAGCAATATGCTCGAGTCTCTCCAGTGCGCTGTCGTCCTAGGCACAAGGTGCAATTGTCCATCTACGACAGCTCATCGATATGACAGAAGCCATACGGTGTCCACGTATATCGTGCACGCCAGCAAAGTGCACAAACAAACAGCGATCATAGGTTTTGGAGAAAAAAGTATGTGACGTTAAATAAATTACGCGTGTCTTTCAGTAAACGTCAGTCACGTGTTATGATCGCGCACAGACATTTCCTTCGTATCTGCGTAAATGATATTCACCCATTGAAAATACAATTTGTCTTGTGATATTGTGTGTAAGATAATAAACGTTAAGAAACATTTTTACAAACATTTTCTTCCAAAAAAAGACTTGATATATTTTAAAGGCTAATGTAAACTAGAAATATTTCGATATCCTTTACCTATCAATGTCTGTTTTGTAATTCATAAAACTAGTATATACATCACATATAAGAACATAAGCTACAGTAATTTTACAACACACAGTAGTTTATTGATGCAACGTTAGGCAAGACGTTCTTAATTACAGACATATTGTACGTATACAAGAAACGAATGAAAGTAAAGCAGAAACAAGGTGAGTGAAGAGTGTACGACATGAGGACAGCAAATATTTTTGGATATTATTAAGAAGCGAAGTGTTGTCGAATGTTGAAAGGGGGAATACATACTGATAAGAAGAACTAATATAATTTAATTACAATTATTTTGAACTGTAATCGATGGAATAGGGAAAAGAGGCGTACCTAAAATGACAGTAGCATGCTGAGCTTATAATGGTTTGCGCCTAACCCGGAGAACAGAGGAATCCGGGGAAACAGTTGCAACGATGCTGATTCCTTATACCGGAAACGTGGTCAAGGATACATTCAATGGGCACAGATACCATTTTACTTTCGTTTTGTTTAACTCGTTGTTATTGTTTGCGGTCTAATGACAGCTATTAAGGTTATGAGATTAACTTAGAGAGCAACATCGTAACGTTCTCTGCCCTAAGGCCGTAACAGGAAAACCAAATAGATTTCATGACACTAAATAATGATACAATGTTTAACAGTAAAGCTCATAAACTTCATAGGTTTTATCGCGTTTCAGCAAAATTACGTAGTTATTTTTATGTGTATTTAACTGTGGAATATGCCAGCCTGTATCATCCACTTATCAGCTTTGTTCATTGACATATGTGATATCAAAGATACCTGCTTTGTTTAAGAAAATATTTAGTATTTTAAATATTTTAAAAGTCACACGTTTCAAAACTAGAATTAAAAAGTAAATTCGACATCAAGATGGCGAACGGTGACGTAAGACAAGTTGGGTAGGGTAGGGCGACCGCATGTTGGATTCCCTACGCAATTACAATCAGATTTTGTTCAATCATAAAACCATTTTGACTGCTTGAGTGAACTCATTTTAGCCCCGTGAATGTCAACCCCCGCCTCAAATGTCGTTAAAGCCTTATTATCACTGCGAGGGGTTGTTGGTTTCCAAATGAACAAAATGGCAGAGGCCTAGCTGCCACGCGTTCCGTTGAGTGTAACCATCGTCGGTTGTGGCCTTACACTTAACTGTAACAGCCAAATTTAATGTCAACCACCAAAAAAGTTAATCACAAAACGTAATCATATTGGGCAGAAGGTGACATTTACTATCTGCAGAATTAATTAAGTCCGTTATAGGAGCGTTCTGGAGTAGTTTCCACGACCTAAATACTACAGACTTTACAATACCAAATAATAGGTGGTGACAGTTCTATCAAATCTAAAAACAACATTTTCGACTTCTTGATTGAAGATAGATTGACATAATTATATTGAATCCACCGACTCTACTGATTATGTAGCCGAACATTACAACTATTAAGTATCATATTTCTTTGAATTTTGCAGCAAATAAATCCAAGAAATTTACTGGTAACAACTGTTTTCTTGAAAACCGTTCTTGTGTGATTCATGTATAACGTGTTAGATAATCGTTTAAAAGTTTTAGTCTTTAATTTGTAAGGAATAAAATTTACAATTGAATTTATTCTAAATTTTACTATACTATACGTTTTGAAATAACATGCAGGTCAGTAGTCTGCAATGCGAATGGCAGCTAGTAATACACAGCCATAAGATGTAATCATCTACAACTATATAAAGAATCAAGGATAAAGACAGTTTTGATCATCAATCCGGTAGGTAAATTACTATCGATGAAGAGCGACAAAGAACTAAAATAATGATAATGCAGACGACCTAAGATAAAACTTGGAAAGCACACTGTTAATTAAACAATAATAACAAATTAGAATATTCTACATTATTAGTAAATTTAATATACCATTTTAAAATTGTTCACAAATATTGTTAAGTTTTTCTCGAAACGTGAAAAAGTATGTTTAACGAGTCACGTCTGTTCTGAAAACCTTAATGTGTTCTTAAACGCTTACCTTGTTTTTAAAAAAATGGCAATTTAGTTGAACAACTATCGATAAACTGGGCAGATGATCACTTAACAAGATTCCAAGAAGGTTTGATGTTATAAAATGTTATGTTACACCAAATTATTACATATTTGTAGCACCAAATTGTTCATACTTACATTGTTTCTTTTTATTTTTAATGGGAGCACTTTATAACGGACGTAAACAGACAAAATAGGGCTATGTGACATTAAATAAAACGTACGTTTTTCAGTAAGCGTTAGTTACATGTTATGATCGCATACATTAATAAAGATGTTTTCATTATCTTTACGTAAATTGTCTTTATCCATTCAAAATATAATTTGTGTTTGGTGGAAAAATGTTTCTTCAATTATGTTGTTACAGATAAGTGTGTTTCGTATTATTAAAAAAATTATTGACTGAAAACTTGTATGATATGAATATGGCAGTGTTACACTATGTGTAACTACATTGCCATTTAACAAATCTACGTAAAGCGACTTTATATAACTCACTGCTCAAATTATTGGCTTCCTAACGATTGATTTAAATGCTACTAATACCGTTTAGCAACAACGGAGGACTGTCAAGAAATATTTTAATGTGACCATTATAACATAATGGTCATCTTTGTGTTACACAGATACATAGAAAACCTAATAACATCGTGAATAAAACTAAAACTCTCGTATGGCTTAGGTGTGTAGTTTGGTCATGAGCATATTTCTTTATATAGTAATGTTGCAAATCGAAGTAAGCCTAAACACAGAATAACGGGAACTGACATAACACGGAAACCGTTACTTTATTAACGGTATTTGTTGCATAATGTTTTTTTTTATTTTTAGCATTCTTTTCTTATATAAGAGAGGAGATAAACACGAGGGATAGATGCTTCGTAGAATGCGAGCGTTTTAACGGATAATAAGAGAGGTTGCCCGCAAGTTGACAATCACAGACGGGTTTATAAGGGAGCTGGAATGTGTTGGATAAAGTACGGAGGACATACTGGATAGAAGAAAGGTCTAGTGAGTGACACAAATTATGTGTAAATGGAAAAAGAGGATAAGATAAGGTTCCGTGAATAGATTGAATACATTCATGAAACACAGTGACTGCTACTAGGATACCTTCATAACAAAGCAGACAGATTCGTTTGCTCGCTTTCCGAAAAGTATGACGTATTGGGCGTTACTTTAATTTTATTTTAAAATTAAACTGTACTCTCAGAGCCGAACTGACGTAAAGACGTTCCAATTACCTATTTGTTTTAATACTTTGTAACATCAATCAATGAGTATGGTCAGCAAACATTGTAAACACCGTCAGAATACTATATAGTGTATTAGCAATGTCTGCAGTTTCTTATGCGTACGATGTGAACTCGGTTTCTGTCAGTTTTCAGTCACACTCAGTTTTTAAAATTTTGAAAAGTAAAATGGATGTTCATCGTGCTATTGATTATACTGTTCGGCTGGCCTATTCAAAAAGTACTACGATTTCCTCAAATGACGGAATATTTACTACCAGTCTGTCAAAACTGACGTGTGTTTTTGCATTCCAGGATTACCTGATCCCGAACAATAATACTGACAACAGGTAAACAGAGCATTCAATAAATGGAGCTCACTTTGATACGGTAAATACAACCTTTATATCCACACTGGTCTGAAACCGATGGGGATGATCTAAATGTTTATTTCACTACCTGAATATCTTATTTCTTTAACGGAAAACGCCCACTGGTGTCGTCTGAACGAATCAAAGTGTCCCTTCTCTACTGTTGAGTGATTGTATTTCATGTAGTATATGTTACGTATGGTTTCACATAAGTTAGTATAGTATATATTGTTTTACATTTTATGTTATAGTTTAAAATTGTTTAACTTTACTCGGCTCTGTAAAAATTTGACTTACATTCAAGATTAAATCTCTAAAAGTGCTTGGGAAATAAATAATTTTTACGAGTTAAAAGTACAAATAAAGATTATTACTTACTGACGGAACACGAAAGGCAGTAAATTTGTAAGTGGATGAGAGCGATTGTGCTCCCGCGCATGTGTTCGTTTGGTGTTCATGTGCGATTGCTAAAAACGTGATATTCAGTGAAAACTCTAAAAACATTCTATTTATTAAGGCTTTCACGGCCGGTGTCAGTTGTATGATTAAAGTTACCCGGGCTGTTTGGCCGTGGTCCATGGTTTATTGCCAAACCAAACATGGTTTTTTGGCAAACCAAACATGGTTTTTTGGCAATAAACCATGGACCACGGCCTAACAGCCCGGATAACTTTAATCATAAAATTCTGTTTATTACTTTGAAAACAACTGTATTTAACAGCAATAACGCAATTGACTGTAAATAATGAAAAAGTTATAAAATATTTTTTATACTTTTGGTATCACGTAAGCACTAAATTTCAGTCTCATAACTAACGAATTTGCTAAAGCGCAAAACTAAATTATTAATGACACCCTTCAATTTATTCTAATTTATTTCGTTGTGGTCTCTAAATTGGTCGCTTACCACTAGTTCAAATAGTTTCTTCTTTTGTCAGCTACACTTTCAGTGTTAGATATCTGTGGAGATTCTTATTTCCTAGATATTGAATAGACAGTGTAGATAACATACTAACAGTGTTGCTTGCCTAGGCCCAACCTGATAGACCTACTTGTTTCTACATAGTCAAACTAGTTTAAATGTCTTTCCGCGAATTATCACGTTTTTCTCTAGCACAGGTTAAGAATTATCTGAAATCAACCAACAGATGTTTCTTATTTTGGTAAGCCTGTCTACCTTATCAGTTTTCCATTTTACCTTAACATCTATACATTATTCATAATATGAACCTTTCGTTCACTTATATATGAGTCTTCAGTTGGCTACGTATGTTGATTTTCCACATTAGACTTTATATACAACAGGTTGATGTAATCACTAATGTTATAATTATGTCCGCCAACTATGATGTTGTCTGCGGCCACCTCAAAACATGAATATTTAAAGCCTCCTCTCTTCCTCCTTTTTATCACTTCATATTATTTTTGTATCGTGTCACAAATGTCGTTCTTATAATTTGGAGCACGCAGTTATATTTCCCTACCTTTCTTTATGATTTTCAGTAATATATTTTATTAGGAAAATATTTATTTAAATTAATTACCGCTTCTAGACTTTGATCAATGCAAAACCCTGTTTCATCCCACGGTTTTTAATGAGTACTAGTAAAACAACTGTAATTTTAAAGATAGTAGTAAATCATTTCTACAGAATCGATATTACAAATAAACTCGTATATCATGGAATTATCATTTGTGACCTCTTGCACATGTAGTTAGACACCAGTACTTATACGTATCATTCAATCGTTGGTATTAATTTCACGAAAGTAAGTACAGTACCAACTACTGAGCTGTTCGATACACATAACTTTGGCCGTAATTATGTTGCATTCTGTCATATGTCAATCTAAGCTACGCCAATAATAATATATGATATTGCAGCGGAATAACTAAAATATCAAACCCACTCCTGTATACTAAAAACATCCACGTACATATAAATCATTTAACTGTACTTGCCCGCGTGCGCGTGTGTGTCTACGGGCCTATGCATTATGCATGTACATAGATATGTCCGCGTGCAGTGGTGTATTAATCCCCCCCCCCCAGCTGTAAATATTTTTAGCGAAATTCCGTAATCACTTAATGTAGATCTATTTCTAAGCAAGTTGTATGTGTTAAAATAATACTTATAAATAATTGTAGAAATAAAATGAATTACAATGTTTGTAACTTAATAGTCTAATATAAAGTTAGAATTTTCTTAATAATCACAACCACTCGACATTTGGTAAATAACGTACGTATTTTCAGCGTTAAAAAACGATTACACACGCGTCAGGAAACGAAGGCAGAGCATATTAATGTAGTTTATCTTATTCTCCAGTCACACTTTACTTTACAGAGTTGTCTGTCGCATCTCTAATCTAATACCTCAATGGTTTAAGTATGGGTAAACTAGCAGTTTCTTGACTTTAATTCGGAAAACGAGAAGATCTTATTACATGATTTTACGTAACAAGTAACGTACTTTAACACGAACTGTAAGTTGCTTAAAACGTTTTGGGACTTCATCCTTTAATTATAATGCAAAGGGATAATAAAACTGGGATTTTAAATTATCTTCGTGCAGACTTTATTAAGAATATAAATTTACAATTAAAGTGATTCCTTATGCCATAGGACTTAATTTGAATAGCAATTAATCGAGATAGTGTATTTTGAAATGTACTCTTGTACGAAAGTTTGTGTTCCTACATAATATAAATGATGGAAAAATATTGTGGGCCTGCTTTAACGATTCACACTTGTGCTATTATGTTGTTTGTGGCATACAACTTACTTGGTATTTCTGGTTAAATTACTGTGTAAGAATAAGAATACTCAGTACATTGATTTCTTGCCACAAGTAGGACAAATTCCGTGAGAGATTCCACAAGAAGATTCTATTATAAGGGTCATCTTTACGAAAGATAGAATATTGCGAGAGACAAAAGCTTCTATGAAAGAAAAAGGTCCCTCACGAAAAGGACGTTTACAGATTTGGTAAGGATAACATTACACGAAAGTAGAAAATAATTTACAATTTACAACTTTTTTTGCTATTGAATATAAAATAAGATGGCTCTTCTGCTAAATACATTTGCTAAATATACATTTGAACTTAATATAATGGACTCTTTACAGAAACAAAGTGGTTTGACTATGTCCATTAAGAATATTAAAAATTAGTAATGTATTTTAAGCTGTATTTTAATGAATAATATGTTTTATATATTAGTATACTATATACGTAAATAATAGTAACGCATATTGACGCACTAATAGATTCTTGTACCGTATACCGTTCATAACCAAATTTCTGTCGATGATATGAAATGATACGACATGAAATGGTTCACCCAGATCGTAGCGAAAAGTAGGAAAGGCAGTATATTAGGAGGGATGCGCACAAACCAACCATGCAGCTGTTCTGAACACAAAATGATTTCTCCAAAAACAACGCGTCAAAGCTTCTCATGAGCAATGAGATCTTTTCACTGCGCAGCCAGACACCTGTTTCATGTACGTATAATTATTTTGGCTCAAAACAAGGTAAGTCACAAATCAAATACAGTTTTGTATAATTTTCTTTAGAGAAAATATTTAAACTATATTATTTAAATGTAAGATATATTTTTCCACTTGTTTTCAATCACTTCCTTCTACAGTTAAAATTCAGACTAATTTCTTAATAATTTTTAAGAATTATTTTTTTATGATTACTAATTTAGTAAAAAATATATGAAATTTGATTCATCTGTAGTAACCACTAATGAAACAAACCGAATAGTAATATTTCCATCGAACAAATTATTCTTCTGCATATTAAAGGTATACTTTCATAAGCTATCAATGAAAATTTAAATATGCAAGTAAAGTAATAAAGTCAGAATTTTTAAATTACTTTCTTCACTTTATTAAATTATTTTGTATACATTTTCGTTTCTCTAAAGTAAAATCTTTGTCACGACAAATGCGTTTTGTCCTTTTTAGCGATCCCGAAGATTGTAAATGTGGAAAAGCACCTGTATCATTTTAGAAATATGGCTTCTTGGTAAAAATATTTTACAATAATCTCGTATTTCTGTATGTATTCAAGTCAGCCACTGAGAATGTAATTAAACACTTCTCTTGTTTTTTTAAACATGAATTGACAAATTTTATGAAATACTAATTGCTAAAAATTTTAAAACCAAGGAAGCCTGTTAGGTACACTCAGCTCTTCAGGTAATCACGAAACTATTAAGAACACAATGAAAAGGATTTTTTAAACCTATTAGATAGATTTTTAACAAAACATTTTACTTAACATGCTGTAACTACATCAATTTCATTGTTTGACAGCTCAACATTTTAGATCAACTTTCGACATCGCGGAACAAAAGGCTTCAGAAATGCTCAAACCTACAGGCACACAGAAGATTCGTTAATTTAGTAAGAAACCACTTTAAAAATATCGGATTCCACAACATTTTTGATATAACGTTTTTCTCGTCATATTAAGATTGTTAGTACTAAGATTCTTAACAACTTCCACATTTGTTAAGAAATATAGTGGTAATTTATTCGAGATAAATAGAAATTCAAAATCGATTATCTTTTAAATATATAACGTTATGCACTTTTTGCGTGTGCGTGCGTGCTGAGTTGTGTTGTGTCCGAGTCTCTAAAATATCGCCTGTATTGTTTGAACAAGTAGTCGATTTTTGAGTGTCTTTTTTGTCAGCCTATTTACTTCCTGTTTGGGATAAGAATTTTTTTTTACTAAGTGCGCTTCCAATTTCTTTTATTGTACAGCTCAGAAATAACCGCTATGATCTACAGTTTTCTTGTCTTTATGATTAATTACACCGTCAATTGTAACCCGTGATTAATCTTTCAGAGTAGTCGTAGATAATAATTATCCCTTATCATCAAAACACTTAAATATTCTTCCAAGTAACTTTAAAAAACCCAAATGAAAATTTTACACAAATGTTTAACAAATTTCTGACATTTTTAGCATCGTTTAATTGTTCTAACAATTATGGAGAAAGTAGGATCCATGAGTCAATTCTTGTCACAATTAGTTATTATACACCCGGTTTAATAACAAATTTTTCTCTCCATCCGCTTTTAATCAACCATTACGTGAACATATATAAGTGAATATTTAAGTTTTAACATGCACATTCAAGTAACCTATGTGTAAATTCGAAACTCAATTTCACAGAGTTTTTAGAGTAATTTATTTGTACATGGATGATACTTGATAATAGCAGATTAACCGGGAACTATGAAAACGTATTGCACGTGATGCCGGTGGGTAGATTAAAAACACAGCTGGAAGCGAAGCAATTTTCTCTAAGCAATTACATTAGACTGAATTGCTTTGGTTGAACTACTGTCGAACTCAGATATTATTATGGGCTATTTCGCTTTTTCAATAGACCATCACACAAGACAACCTGATTTAAAAAATTACTGAAATATTTTAACATGTATAAAAACAATCATACTTGCTTTTAATTTCTCCGTTTTTATAAAACTGCATAAAACATTTCCCTGTTCAGATTAAATTGCCGTAGATATTAAGTTAAATAACAATAATAGATTCCTTTTCGTTAGATCAGATTGGTTTGTTGCTAAGCTTTAGCTGTGCGGTATTCTGAAAGTAGTGTGGCCAGCACTACGTCTCGTCCATTGGATTTAATTGTACTTACCATACAAACCACTGATTGTAATAGCTACATGCGCATATCAGTCGAAATATACAAGTTAATCCGAAATAAATAAGTCTTTTTATTATCCACTGATTTAAACACAAGAAGAGATGTTACACAGTCCATATAACGGAATGAGAACATATTAATGGCTTAATTGAGAAATGTGCCAGAATCGGATCGGCGATTATTCGCTACAGAGATTAATGCATTACTCCCTATTTGGTTACAATATCTGTAGTTCTATTTTATTAATTTTACTAGTTTTTCAAAAAAACGGTTTTTTATCGATAATTATATGCATCACTTAATCTGTCGAGTGCCTTTGGATCCGGTCACTTATCTTTTGGTCCGGTTAGTATTGATCATTGTCTGTCCCGAAGAACACGTGTCAAACGAAAGCGTGACAAATAGTTTGATACTTGTTTTGGAAAAGCAAAAGCGTGTGAACATTTTCGAATACTGATACTTCGCTAAATATTTGCATGTTAATTATTTAACAATTAGTTTTATTTAACTGTATTATTAGCTCGTTACACTAACTAACATGTTTCGTTAACACAACAACCACACAGCTACAAATACAGAGGCCCCTGTTTTAAAGTCATTCTTCAGTTGGATTTGATGAAGTCCATGAAATGTACGAATTGCTATGTTAACTAACATCTGAGAAATACAACAGAATTAAAGAGGAAATAAAATTGGAGCACACCGCTACATAGAAAGTTTTCGACTAGCGCTTTCAAGGCTTTCAGCTCATCATCAGATCGGAAACACACAATCTGGAACAGATTTATTTCGTCAGGATCAAACAAGGTATTGAGGATACTCGTTATTTTCAAGATTCAATTACAAAATTGTTAATAAAATGGTAAGCGAGTGATAATGATTAACAAATAACTAACCAGAATTTATTGTGCTACTCCCTCGAAGCCATCTGTGCTGTCGACTGTCCCAAGCCAAACTGATCTCATTACTCAGACTGAATTAAAATAGCCTACGTACAACAGCAATCATTATGCAGTTCAGACTGTTTTAGTTCTGCGGTCATCCAAACTCGATCCATTGCGTAACCACTCTACGCTCATACATTTAAAGTGCAACCTTGCTTGACAAACGGTACCTTGCAACGGTCCATCGTTTAGTACAAAAAGCTGAAAGTGGAGGAGCGGTTACGTTAATTTACGTTATTTAACGGTTACGTTAATGCGTTACATGACCATGACTTGTCTCTATAAACAGTCAAGTATTTCCATAATGAAATCGAGTATTAGGTACTTCGAATATTAGAAATTCAGTCTTGGAAAAGGCTCTGTTTCCAATCTGCGGATTAAGTCTGTATTCTTATCTGCGGAAGTTGCATCAATGCGAATGCAAAAACAAATTCAATTCAACCCTGGTATCCTGAGGGAACGAGGTCTACAAGTACATTAACCTTAAATTACAAGACGACACCTGTTCCCATTCTGCTTTGCTTGTAGCGCTGCAAGAGCCAGTGGTGCAAATCCGAAAAGGCTGAAGTTGTAATTGTGTGGTTGAGCCGTCAAGTAGCGGTCAAGAGAGTTTGATGCCTGAGGGTGGCTGTGCGTTGTCCAAGTTGTTCAGGAAGGGGTCAGGAAAGTATAATTCGTCGGTCTCGATGAATAGAGAATGGCCAGGGAGCGGCGACGTGTTACGGGGTAGACACGCGGAGGCCCCGTCTGACTCTGGGAACTACAAAACGATTCGGAGTGTGCAATTTTTAAATCGCTAATTTTGGGGGTAGGAGATAGGACCTTGCGGCGCCAGTAGTAAGATCATATGAACTACCTTGTTGATTTCTGCACGTTAGATAGATCGAGCTGCTGCAAGATAGCTACTTTGATACGGACTGCCTAGCGGCTCATCTGCGAAAGGTTTGGCTCTGACGCATCCAGCCTTGTTGAACGTGTCGGTCATGTGAGCGGTGAAAGGCAGGTCCCAGTCTATCTAGATGCCTAAAAATTTTACTGACGCTGTCCATTGTATGGAACTCCCCTCCAAGGAAAGGGACACCGTGTTCACGCTGTCCATTGTACGGAACTCCCCTCCAAGGAAAGGGACACCGTGTTCATCGTTAAGCGCCACTTTTACAGCCGGTATGGAGCAATACCCAAGTGAAGATACATTATTACACTCGCTTCAACTGAGAATACTGGAACGTTGACGGACGACGAAACAGGGAACTGGCTAGTTTGTAACCCAGGTCTTCGTGCCGGACTCTGCTGAAGGCTTTGTCCAGCTTAACGGCTCTTGTAGATAGGTTCGAGTGATCCCGCCGAAACCTGAACTAGTCCTATGATATGATACCATTCACTAGTAGCTGGGGAATACTAGCCGATTGGCGTTTCCAAATTTTTTCTAAATCACTTACAATTGCGGTATTCGACGGTAGTTTCTAGGAAGCGTAGGCAGCTTCTTGAGTTGCGGAATCATTACGATGTTGGTGTAGCTAACAGCCCTAGTAGTACTTCTACTGCCGAGATTTAACAATGCCGTGGCGCCGAAGGGAACAACGTAAGTAAATGGGAATCTATGGGTAACTAGCATTATGAGAACTGGAACGGAGAACAAGGTTTCCATTGTGTATGCACAAAAAGTCTATGCATAAGCTACAAACATCAAATGTTATAATTATTTTACCTGAAGAACAGATTTTACAGGCGTCCCTTATTATCATAATTGAAAGCTTTATTATACCTGAAGACTTAATGAAATGATATTGCTACGTAATAAATCTAGGCCCATGTTGCTGATGATTCAATAAAGAAGGTTCTTTTATTAATCATTAACAAAATTATAGAACAGCCATTAGACGACCTATACGTTTCAGCTGGAAGTCGGTTTGGAATACAGTAGAAAGTATTCGCTTTGCCTTATACACACACATGGATCAGGCATACGGGAAATTACAAAAAAAAAGAATCGGCTGAACTGAAAGGAGTGTATATTTATTATTAAAAAATAAGCTGAGGCCAAAATATTTGATAAAATAAAAAAGTGAAGGAATTATAAAAACAGCCTAAGTTGTTTTGGATATAACAGAAGCGAAGAAATTGAGTTGTATAGGCACACAATTGGATGATGGAAAAAATAGGCCCAAAATTGTGGAATATGAAGACAACCGAAAAAAACAAGAGGACTATCGGAACATTTATTGAAGAGCAACTGGAAAACGCAACTAAGAGTCCCCCAGTTGAAAGAAAAATGTTGGAGACAAAGAAATGCACAGACCAACTGGCATAGGCCTACATAATAAAATTATGTTCATAATAAAGTTATTCGTGTTCGTGATAAAGACTATCAACTCAGAGGAAGTATATAAGGTTTATCTGCTCCAAGACGACGGTATAAAATACCTGTACCAACAAAGATTGGGAGCATATTTAGCAAACATCAATACAGAAAATGATATTAATAGGGAATGGAAAAATATACGAGCGTGTATAGAGAAGAGTGCACATGAGGTAATAGGTCGGAGGAAGAAATTTAGGAAAAGAAAAGGATTCAAAATTTGGACGGAAGAACTTGAGCATGCTATAAAAGATAAAAAGATAGCGTATCATAAATACTTACAAACGCCAAGTGTACAAAATGAGGAAACTTATAAGTTAAAAAGAAATACCGCAAAAGCTATAGCCAGGAGAGCCCATCAACAATACTGGGATATATTTGTAAGCAACATAGAACATGACCTGCATGGACGGCAGGAAGTAGCCTATAAAATCAATAAACATCTAAACTCTCAGGAAAGAGGCACAGCTAGACTAACCGTGATCGAAGATGAAGAATGGAAAAGGCACTACCAAGAACTATGGTGTCAAGCAGAAGCAAACAGGGACGAAGGAAGCGACATAAGTGGTTGCGTGGATATGATTACTTTAGATGAACTGCAACAGGCACTAAGAGACTCTAAAAATAGGAAAGCAGATGGACTGGATAAGATAAACATGGAATTGCTAAAACACGGAGGGCCTCTTTTTGAACTGCGATTTCTTCATTTGATTAATGAATGTTGGAGAGCGAATGATGTGCCATCAGCATGAAACAAAGCGGAGGTAATATCCCTTTTTAAGAAGGGTGACAGACATAGGTGTGATAACTATAGGGGAATCAGTCTACTTAACTCAGCTTAAAAGGTCTATTCACGGATAATCAACAATAGATTGAAAATTATTACTGACGCATTGCTATGTGAAGAACAGTCAGGTTTTAGAAAGAGACGCTTTTGCATTGACAGTGTTTTTATAATACAACAACTCATTGAAAAAAGAAGAGAGTTCAATCTTGAAACGCACATAGCATTTATAGATTTTAAGAAGGCGTTTGACAAAGTAAATAGACAAAAGCTGTGGGAAATTATGAATATAAGAGGGTACCCTCGACACTTGATCCAGGCATTGAAAGGATAAAGTGATAAATACGGGACGAAGTATAAGCACAGAGCTAGTAACAACACAGGGTGTGCGACAGGGTTGTAGCATATCTCCAACTTTGTTTAATATATACATAGATCACATAATCAGGATATGGAAGGAAGAAGTCCGTGGAGGTATTAAAATAAACAGCAACACCACTTTAAATTCGTTACTTTTTGTAGATGATTTAGCAATAATTCAAACGACTGAAGATGGCCAGCAAAGATCGGTGTGCACATTAGAAACCATAGCTAACGAATATTCCCCAGAAATATCGGCACAGAAAACTTAAATTATGGCATTTAAAGGGAAGAATCCAGTACGCTCAAAAATAATGGTCTATGGACATCCTGTAGAACAAGTATCACATTTTTGCTATTTAGGATCGGATGTCAGCTATCTAAAAGGACATGATATAGAAAGAAAACTTCGGAGATTTGAATACATAGGGGACACGATAAATAGAACGTTGGGAAATAAAACGCGTAAGGAGACAAGATTAAAGTTATATAAAACCATGGTTGTCCCAATTCTGACGTACAGCAGTGAGACCTGGGTTCCTTCAAAGCTAGATAGATCAAAGATTCAGGCAACTGAAATGCGCTTTCTGAGAAGAGTCAAGGGCTGTACATGATTAGATAGAATACGTTATGACGACGTCCGAAATGCGCTAAACATCTACAATTTGAATCATCGAATAGATGATTACAAACGGAAATGGCGGGAACACATCGACCGCATGGACAAACGTAGACTACCACAACAAATAAGATCTTATAAACCAACGGGCAAGCGTAACGTTGGAAGACCTTTTTCAAGATGGGACCAACTATGACATTGTGGAGACGGAACAGGCGTTTCTGCCTATACCATGAAGTGTAGAAGAAGAAGAAAAAGAAGAAAGTTATTGCTAGAATATTGTAATCCTTATCATATTGAATTAATAATGTATGACGCGCACTGAGATTATTCTAAATTTTTCATATAAAGAGACAACTCACGTGGTGTCCGTAAAATTCCCGAACTTTAAAATAGCGCATCAGGTAGCGCTACTATCGAAATGTGTAACATGTCGCGACCTATCGGCAGAATAGGAAAGCAACCTAATAAAAACTGTAATGTAATATATTTAGTCATCGTATTGCGCCTGTTTGTATCAATAAGTGTACACTGTGATTTTTATTGCGTTTAAAATAAGTTATTTTCATGAACAACGAATTATTGTGAAACTTTCTGTTACATTAGAAAAATCTTCTACACTAAATTTGAAATGTTACAAACACCATAAGGAAAATGTTAATTCACCGTATGAGAAGGCATTAAGCCGGACTCAAACGTACAATGATGGAAACGTTTCAAAGATTGTAACTGATAATGATCGTAATTCAGACCGACCTTTAACATCCAAAACTGAGAAATTGTTATAACAAATTATCACTTCATGAAATTATTATGCATAAGTCGCATTGCAACTAAATTTGTGCCTCGCTTTTTGACTGGTGAGTAAAAACACACTGACGTTGATGTGAGTCAACAGCCGGAGATGGTATATCAAAATTGAAATTAAAATCTCAATCCTCACGTTGGTTTTCAAAAGTCGAAAGGCTCACCACGACTAAAAAGCAAGACAAGTTTGGTCAAACATTAAAATCACACTAACAATTTTTTTTTAATCTAAGGTCGATGTTCACCATGAATTTCTCCCATAAGACACGACAATGAACAAAGAATATATGACGGAATAGAAAGAATAAAATGAAAGAATTGTAATGAAAAGTCTTGGTGAGGCTGTCAGAAAAAACGGGACGATGATTGGAGGTCAAACCAACAACGCGCACGTACACACATCATTATTTATCTGGCTCGTAAACTTTCGTCGTTTTCGTTAATAGTAACAACACTGTTTTATTAACACACGTAATTTAATTTTTTTGAAAACCAAACGTTTCATTCATACTACAATGAGGCATCTTCAGCAGCTTGACTGAGACAGAGCACAAAGTCTTGACCGAACTCTATTAATACAGTAAGCCCCCTGCCCACAACGTTATAAATAAGGCCATAATTTACAACAAAGTATCCCCATCCAATAACCCCAAAACAAATTACAATAAATTATTATTTGAGAAATTAAAAGATAATACACAAAACAAACATATAAGCACAATATTTTGACATTTTTACAACACCAATATTGACTTTTATTTATTATGATGATCCTGTCACCTAATTTAAACAGGTTTCAAAATCCCTGCAACTTATAGCTATCGTCTCTGTTAAGGTTGTTACAGATCCGTCACTTTTTGGCAATAACAAGACAGGACAGCAGTCGTTCAACATCCTCAGGGGCGCGCCAATAGCGTCCGGCGCCTGTGTGCAGAAATTTATTTGGTGCCCCTATACCCTCCAGCCACAATAAAAAATCACTTTATAAAAACGTATCAGTGAGTACAAATGAAGTACAAAATATATTAATTATAAGTTTACTGAACAACACCAGGAATTACAAAAAATGTATAATAAAACAATAATCATATAAGAAGGGTACAAAAACAAAACATCAAAAATAATTTGGAATAAAATAAAGTAATTTATTTCATTTGTCAAGAAAATCATTTGCAAAATTGCACCTTATGAAGTTTCTCCTGAATTTACAGATAAAATTACAGTTTTATAAAATCATAAATATTAAATATTTTTTGGTACATAATTAAACTTACTATATTTTGGCTGGCAAGAAAATCGTTTTGACTTGTCTACTTTGTACAGATATCACATAAATAGGAAACAGATAAACGTACAAGTACATACAATAGGATCATATTACAAACATTATTTGGTAAAGAAATATGTAAGTAAATAATTAAACTGAAAGAAAAATCATTTAGTGCGTTGAAATTTTATAGCTTTCATAATTAAAATTCTCGAATAATATCGTTTTGAATCAAGTTGATCCAAAATATCTGACTCTGTTGACACAATGGCAGGATATGAAAGTCTGTCTTATATGATTACAGAGCGCAAGTGTTTTTTTTTTTATTTTAAGTTTAGAAAAGAGTCGTTCCACAGATGCTACAGATACCGGTAACGACCAAAGAATCTGAAGAGCAATTGTAAAGTTTGGGGAAACTGTGATTAAGTGGTTTGAATAAATAGGCCTCTACTGAATTATCTGATCTACATTGTATTTTTAATTAGAAATAAGTGGTTCACAGTGTAAAATTTCATCGTATAAATCATCTGCGTCAATGTCTGAATTATTCTGTGAAGAGAATAATTTTCTGGTCCTTTAACAATTTAAAATGATGTAGGCCTACAACTTAACACGTCAGGACCACCAAATTAACACCAGTCATAAAAAGTTTGCGAGAATACCCGTCCAGAGTACCAATAAGGTTAATACAGTTAACTTAATGAATATAATTTTTTTTTAATATTTCCTCCTTCCCTGAAATTGTTGGCGCCTTTACTATCCTGGCGCCTGTGTGCAAATGACGTGTGTTAAAAAAACACACGTGCACACTGTGTCGGCGCGCCACTGAACATCCTCCCCGCTTGCCTGATCTTGCATCGGCGGACTTTTTAGAAGAATAGGTTAAGGACTTTCTTGATACGGGAAAAACAGTGGATATCTCACGCATTGTGCACATATTGTACCGAACCACTAATCGGAATGGTTTTTAATGAATTCAGGCAAATTACTCGGTGTCAAGGTGCTTGGAGACGACAATACGAAAATAATAACTTCGTAGTGCCACCAAATCCAGGATAATGGAATTAGGAGATCACAGACAAAACATATTACTGTCTATAAGAAGATCGTCGACCAACACTTCGGCGTCATGTAAATCAAGCAGTCAATAAATCTTTACTTCTTTATTTCCTAACGTTGTTAAAGAAAACAAACCTAGCTCTGTGCTTCTTAATTTTAGAGATCGCTAATATGAATAATAGTTAAAGGTAAAAGAGGTTATTATGGACTATGCCCATAATAAAGATAACTTTTGGATTCATAATCTTTAAACATTTACCTTAAACATTCGAAATATTTCGAAATGCAAGACCAAATTTAAATGTAGGTTGACTTTCTATTCAGTTAGAATTACGCCCTAACAATGAAAATATTTCACTATCTTTACATATAATAAATTTTCCCTGAAATAGGCTTATACGCGATAGGAAAGTTAATTCTGTTGGTATTTCTCATTTACAAATTTTTAAAACATATTTGTTGAAATTTCTGCATAAAATTTCGCAGTATGACCCCGCACTAATTCAGATCAAAAGCAATAACAATCTTTTGCGTAAATAAGAATCATAACTTTTTTTAAACTTGTAACTTTCAATTTATTTTTGTATTGCCTTACTACACAAATTAAAATTACTGTGTTTATAGTTCAATAAAACTGTATTTACTTACAAATAGCCTGTAAACACCGGTATGATTGCAGAAGTGGTAACTTGGGATTCAGGGAACTTTGAAATGTGATTAAAGTGACCACACATTCGCACAGATTAAATGCGACAAACGTTTTAAGCACGACTTTAAAACTTCGTACGATCTACGCATGTAGACCTAATATGAAGATCGGACAGTCAAAATATTGAAGTCTGTCCAACCAACATTACAAACTTGCAGTAGATTTGATATGTTTTATAGAAGACCTTCATAATAAATTAATGACTTACTGTTATTGTAGATCTGTTACTTGCAGTACTAGGCAACAAACTCGCTAGAGGAATCGTAATCTTACAATTTTGTCTGTCTAATATGTACGTGCAAACAAAAATATCACGTTTGCAGACGAATAAAGGAGCGCAAAAATTAACTAAGTAAAATTTGGTAGTGCGAAGGGTGCATTATTTCATAACCTGGAAAAGCAACTGTCAAATGTAGATTTAAGAAACTACAAAGAAACTTTGCAGTAACTTTTCTTATGGTAATATATTAATTCAATTTTAATTAAACTAATTTAATTAATTTTTGAAACCGGTTACAAAACTCTGAAAACTTTGTGTTAAATAAGATTTGTGTAAAAGAGTTTAGTAATGTCAGTATCTGACCAACAGAACTCTGACCAACAGTAATTAAAAACTAGCATATTACGTTAATATTCCATAATAAAGTAAATGAGTTGTTTGTTGGAATTCTCTCACCAATGAAAAGAACTTAAAGGTTTTCCTTTAAAATAGAAACACAAAAAAGTTTCTAAAAGCTGTTACATACTGTGTAGGCTTGTACATCACAAACGTATAAAACAATGTATTCTTAAACGTGTACACGAGACTGTTAAAATCTCTCTCACTCTCTCTCTCGCTCTCTCCCCCACATACACACACACATGCAGGCGCAAACAAACGCACACACAAGTACATATACTAAATATAGGTAAGCTGCATATTTTATGAATCTTAAAAGAAAAATTCCAATGAAAAAATACTACTTGTTTCCGCCCAGGATCGAACTGGGGACCTTCTGCGTGTTAGGCAGACGTGATAACCGCTACACCACGGAAACAACGGCAGTCAAATATACATTTTTATTAGTTCGCAAAAACATGAACAACGTGTAGCCTATTTCTCGCCACATGACACAAACAACGACTATTTTCGTATTACGAATAACTAGTTACACGATAATACTAGTAGACTACAATTTAATTAGCTGTACAGTAATAGTGTGAAATCTTGATCGTTACTTTAGTAATATAATCACGGCTTACCGTATTGTTACAAAATTCACTGCTATTCAAAACTTAACAGAATCACGTAAGTGTTTAAAACTTTAATTCATTTCACAGAATTTGTTATCTTATTACTACTTTCGTTTCTATTGTCTTGTTTCACAATTGTCGAGTTCACAAGCGCGTCATAGACAATCATTCTAATAGCTATTATTTCACAAGTCGCTAATTTGCAATCTCTTTCTTCTAAGTAGTTAGTACAAATTCACGGTACTTCGAATGTCGCTGAAGTCGCAAGTGTATGTCGTTCGTATTTTGATCCCTGGTTACACTGTGACTTCTAACTCTGTCTAGTCTAATCTATCCCTTGACGGATCTTAGGATTCATCTCCGATGTTTTCTCTGCCTCGTATTCTAAATTCTTTGTCGTACCTAACATTCGGGCCCGTACTATAGAGAAGGCATCGCCAAAACTATAACATTTCATATACGTTCTTACGTTGCTCTGGTAGCCTTCTCTCCTTTGTTATGCTTCTTTAAAATCTGGTTCATTATACTATACTGTACTACACTAGGCATATACTTGTGAGGGCAGGCTTTTATTTGTGTGTGTGTGTGTGTGTGTGTGTGTGTGTGTGTGTGTGTGTGTGTGTGTGTGTGTGTGTGTGTGTGTGTGTGTGTGTGTGTGTGTGTGTGTGTGTGTGTGTGTGTGTGTGTGTGTGTGTGTGTGTGTGTGTGTGTGTGTGTGTGTGTGTGTGTGTGTGTGTGTGTGTCCTGTTTATACACTATATATTTTACCTCTCCTGTCTATATGTATATACCAAATACATTTTTATATGTGACGTTGTGTATGGACGTAATAATTCAAATCAGCTCAGTTCCCATGCCATAGTTAGATACGTAAATATAGGCTATTATTACGACGGTCTCACTGATCGTTGTATGTTACAGTGGAAACAAAATACAGATACCAATGAAATCACTAATTATCAGCTTTAATTAATCATTAATAACAGTTTGTAATCAACAAGTTATTTAACAAGATTATATTCGTACAATAATTCAAATTGAATTTGTCCACACGCAATAATAATGTCAACTAATAAGGGTTCCGACCAATATTCACTTTTCACTAATAACCACTTGAGACGCACTGAATAAATCGCCCGACGTAAAACTGAAACTAATCGGCAGCAGTTGCCTATTTATAGCCTGCAGGGTTTTATAATATGCGTCCTTAACAAGCACTCGAAAACTCTAGAGGATACTTGAGTGCGGCATTGTCAGAAACACGCATCTGCTGAGCTACCCGAGAAATGAGTAGAACGACACACTTCATTGTTCGATAACGTTCCGTATTGCGTAACAGTGCGTCCCCTCCTTAAGCCTGTTCGTCCCGAACTGGCAAACCGTCTCTCAAGTAATTCTTTGACAGCTAATCTAAGTGGACGACCTTAAATTTTTACTATTATTCCTGTTGAATCCGTTAGACAACGTCGTTGATTCTCTTTTTCACAGTGTAAGGTCCTTCCCAGTTAGTCTGAAATTTAGGTGAGCGACCACGATGGCGCTTTGGGTTGAACAACCAAACCTGATCTTGGAAGCCCACACTATTGCTGCGAACGTCATACCGAGTTTTCCGGCGGCCTTGGCAGAAACACGCACCTGCTGGGCTAGCTGAGAAATGTGTAAAACGACACACTCCATTGTTCGATAACGTTCCGTAATTGAGTAGCAATATTATAAATACGTGTAACACACACACGCCCACGCAAGCATACATTAAAAATAACATAACTTTGCAGTATGGATGAGTCCAAACGTATGTACACAAATTCTACGTGAAACCAAATTCAGAAAGCGTTCAACTCATTGTGTAAAGATTACATGTACGTTAGAATTTTAGATTGTGTTAAAATCAAATACGAGTATACAAGTTTACTTAAGTTATCCTAAAAATTTCCTAAGAACAAAGTTTACAGATAAAATAAGTCGGATATATATATATTACAGATATATATTATATATATGTATATTACATATTACATATATTATATATGTATATTACAGATATATATACTTATATATATATATCACGTTAAATGCGATACCATGTACTGAGTATACAGTATGTGAATTATTATAAGATAATGACCACATATACACAAAATGCGATGTTATAAAGTAAGGTAAAATAAAGTGCTCAAATAAAAGCGCACGTACATACTTCCCAATAATTCTCTTAGTTTATGAAACAAAAATAAACTAAATTTTTTCAATTGTAAGTTATGACCTTGTGTGTATGTGTGTTTTCATAGAGGTTTCTGTAAATTAAATTAGTTACATCGATGACTATGGGTAGTATTTCGATTTATCAACGAATTGTAACTTGGTAACTTGTGTCCATGATATGCTAGTTATAGGTAAATTGGAAAGTGTTCTTTTTCTACGTCGTTGTGTACAATATTGAATCGTGAACAAAATAAAAATACCTGGGTACTCGGCCTTTTACCCTGAGTCATATAGTAGGTGTGGTCTTCAATAACGGATGCGTCTGCGTTAAAACGGAGCCACATAAATGTACAGTATGATGGACAGGCAGTAACAATTGGTAAATATTTGTGAAATCCATATAGGCCTACGCTCACCGGATCTGAGGACCACCAACAACCAAATACTCAAACTCGAGGTCACGACTGGGCCTGCCAGCCCAAACCTACCTCTTGGTACAATAATACAGCGGTCTTGGCTGGTACTCACACTACACACGGCTCACCACCACACTTAGCTACTAGATGGCTGATCTCTCTATACCACATCCAGTTCCCGCAACACGCGCAGGACTAATGCTTGAGGGGTGAAAAATAAGAGAAAAATTGCTTGGAATGAGGTGGAACAAATTTAGATGTGTAAGAGAAGTAAAGAAGAAAAGGAACTTACTGTACGAAATGGAATCGATAGGACATTGTAACGGTATTATCACGAACCTTGTGAAAGGCAAAGCGGGGGAAAAACACATTTATAAGATCTTAATATAAACTTAATACTGAAATTTTTGATCACCTCCGAATAAAACAATTAAATCTAACGGAATTCTCCCAAATGCATTTATTGTAGACCATCAACTGCATTTCCGTCGAACGAACTGGAAGGTAACCATTTCACGCCTCAGTAAACATAATCTGGTTTTGTAAACATACTTGGTGTTTGCCTACAGTACCTCTACTTATCAGCCGTTCGCAGCCGTCGTTGAATTGTAGAATTGTAGATTGGGTTATGTGTCAACAAAAGACATATAACTTACCCACCACGGCTTTATACAGACAAATAACCAACAATCCAATGAACTGCGACGGTTAAAGAAGAGGGATATATTTTTTATCAAAATAAATTATAGCTAAATTATGGGCATCGTAGAGTATGTTAGCTAATATGAAATGTGGAGCATCAGTGATAAGTGTTAAGAAAATATTCACTTACGTGTCAACTCCAAAATTGTAAATAATGTCTGACAATGTTCAGACAAAAGAATAATACCTGACTGCAAACAACAAAACGAATTGTGTAGATTGTTAAGAACCGAAGTTATTAAATTATTCATAGATAAACCGTCAGTTTATTTCAACAACGTGTAAAACTTTGCTTATTTTCACCAGATTTCCTGTATATAAGTGGCATTACGACAGAAATTTTAAAAAATATATTACCATTTTTAATAAATCCTGATGACCGCACATAAAACAGACGATTGAGAATATACGTAAAATAATTTCGTTATTGTTTCAAATTGTCTCTCTAAAAGTGACATACTGTAGGTGCACTCACGTCCAAAGCGTTATGAGGAGGCGAGGCGTTTGATTTCGAATCCATCTCAAATCATGACCTCCAACTGCTCTCTTGACCCAGCAGCTCTGATGCGTACCTGACTCGGTAAGGGTGGAACGGAAAGGTTGTCATGGCGAGGTGTTGGTTACAGTATCCGTTGACCAGCAAGCAAGACTGCCATATTTTGTACAGGGTTATCCACTAGTAGCTTTTGCAGCTCATTCCCAGATACTGATGGCGCCACAATAGTAACAATGTTATAAGAAAAGTTCGGCATTAAAATTTTCAGAATAAATTTTAGTATGTCATGATCTAATATATATTCCGTTGATAATTTTGTCATATACATCTGTTTATCATGTCAGTTTAAAAAAAGGTCAACAAACGAAAAGCGTACAGCAATAAGAAATCAATTAATTAATTTTAGTTTAACGGTTTTGCTATAACTCTCAAGTAACAAACAAATTGAATAATATTTCAGCAATAAACTTAGAACGTACAATGTATATCACTTTTATTCATGTATTTTATATAATATTAACGTAAAGAAACACCCAGACAATAATCTGAATGAGCAACGTTTATTCCACCCAAACTGTAAGCTAACTATTAGTAACATAATTTGTCAGCAATCCAAAAGAAAAACATAATATTATACAATGTAAATACTATTAATTTTATACAAAATGTTTTTGTAGTTAATATTTTCTTACACATATCAAGTTAGGTATAGTACATTGATAGACACGCATTTTTCATAATCTTATAAACAAATCTTTTGAAAATTTTTAGTAAAAACTAACTAAATACATAAAAGATTACCCATTATTCTATAAATTCAGAAACATAAACAAATGTTATAGTAACTTTTGACAACACTGTAACATATGACAAATTTTAAAATAAAATTCTACTTACGGTTTGATCAATTGAACCCAAAATCAGTACCCACATGTACTTCACACATGTACAATGTGCGTGAAGGTACACATGTAGGCCTACCTTCAGGACTGATTGACAAATTTGAAGTCATACTTGAAATCAAGATATTTGATAAGTTTGGAAGGTAGATTCAGACACACACGTAATTATAAAACTAGTGTCGAGTTTACAGGTGTTAATATAAAAAGCCAAATAATATTATTAATAATCTACAAAATACAGTACAAATTGTTAATTAATAAATTAATTTTACATGTTCATACTTTATTAACGTGAAATTATACTTCAGTTATTGTTTAGTTATCTTATTAATTGCAAAAGTATTAGGCCTACATTACATATTATGTATTTGTATAATCAGGTAGAAATAATATTCCAGGTTGAATATATGCGCATTTAATACATGTGTATTTAAGTTAGACCGTTAGCTAAAGTTAACCTCTGTACAAACATTTTTGCCAAAATTGCTAACAAGTACAAGCAAAATGCTATTTCCAAGCAACCGATTATATACTCTAAACCAGTACAGCTTGGGTAACCGCTGTCAAGAAGTGCTAATTTCAAATATGAAAATGTCAACTCGGACAGATCTCTAAACGTTGTTTGCACAGTACAGCTGATAAACGCCATTGCAGTACTGGTCATTTTGAATTCGGTTGACTGAAAACGATAAATTTTCAAATCAGGTAACCTAATAATATATAACTTCAACCATATTAATATTATTAAAGCCGGGAGTCCAGATTTCTTGTTATAACTATAACTTTCTTAACTATAGAGTTTAGATTGCTACCAACAGAAGTTAAAGGTGTGCTGTAATTAATAAGTGCTGTAGTTTCTATTCTATAGGCAAAAAAAACATAGTTCTACAAGTAACTAAAGGAAGAGTATTAAAATAGCGTTATTTGATTTTTAAAATTTGTATTCTATCGTAGTTTTTGTAGGCTCTTGAAATATCAATTTTTTTAATAGCATAATAGGCCTCATTCTTGGCAAATTTTTTGGAAATAGTTTTGTAAATTGCCTCTCACTTACTAAAGTAGTTTTTGTGTACAATCAGATCACGATTGTTTGCCTGAAATTTTCCGGGCGGTCACGTAATTTAAACTGAGAAAAACTGACCCAAGCCAATCAGTTAGGCGTTAATTCACAAAGGTGCTTTGAAGGTCAAGCTACCTCGTCTGAATGGATGATCTTGAACCACACCACTAGCATTCTCACATTTGATGTCTGCAAGGATTAAACATAATCCACACGGTTGATGTTTCTATTTTTCATTCGCAGTTACCAATAGTCTATTCGTGCTATTTAAAAACACTAGTTTATTAAAACGTTCATGAACTTTTAACTTTGTTTGTAGGCCTGTATATGGAAACTTTGGTTTTTAACTCCTATGATTACTAGCAAGTTGTTATTAATGATAAAGCTGCCTTTGAACCATTTGTTATTTTGTGAACATTAATCTTAAATCTTGTAAGTGTAGTATTATCAAAGAAAGCCAATTTGTTGTAGATAGTTTCTAAACCTGTGATTGTCTTTAAAATTACCTGAAATTAATAACATATCTGCAGGAAGTATAATTCTCTATAATTACAATAATATTTGAATTTTTGTTACCTTAAAAAGTAACTGAACTTAAGAATACAATTCTTATTTGACTTTTATGAATACGTGATTAGAATTAATATTGTTGAAGAGAGCTCAATAAAATACTATTTTCTTATATATGCATAGAATGCTATGAAGACCAAAACAAGATTATGCCGAATAATTGTGTATATACAGGGTGTTCACATTAAAATAAAACAGATATTAATTAAATAAGAAAAGGTATTTATTTATTATGGTTCTTCAATATTATAAGAAAAAAGTAAAACATTTAAATAGGCCTATTGATATTACCAAATTGTAATTACTTCTACAAGTGGATTGTATTAATTTTAACGTTTTAATTAACCTGACGCACGTTTCAGTGAATAACAAAGCGGTTATTAGTTAATTCACTTGAAACCTCTGAAGATATTGATACAGTCAGTGAAACGTGGTCAGGTTAATTAAAACGTTAAAAATAATACAGTCTACTTGCAGAAGTAATTACAATTTGATAATAGACCTATCAGAATCCTGCAAGAAACTCGAAGTTACTTTTAAGAAATTTAAATATTGGTATACTTATTTTTTAGTATAAAAGTATCTAAAATTGCAGTTATTTTACTAGTACAAGAGTATACCTTCTTTTCATATTCCTAGCAACTTATGTAAGCGTAAATCTTTCAGTTCCTTTTATCAGTTGAGTTACATTTCCTTTAAAAGTTCAGGATTATTGTGGTATACGAAGGACTTCGATAGCCACAGAGAAAATAATTCACTGAAGAAGGATTAGGACATCTAGCAGATCTGGCCTTCCCAGTAGTATTTTTTTTAGTTAACTATATGAAATATTCCCCGTTTTGTTAACTAATACCTGTCATTTTCCTCTAATATTGCAATAAACTATTGAAAAAATCCTGATAGAGCTCTGTACTGTTTTAAAAAATAGTACCAATAATCTTTGCCGTGAAACAGTACGCTATATACCAGTTTTCTAAGAATGTAGAAGTTAGATGAAATTAGGATGTTACGAGGTCTAGTACAGTCACTTCTGCCAACGTGGTCACTTAAATGGATCCACACCCCATTCAAATAAAGATTTTGTCCAATACTTCAATGTTTTTTCAAACAAAGGAATTAAACCACCGACAATAGGCTAGACTACCAGCATTATCAGCTGTAAGTAACATAGATTTTTATGATTTTATGCTAACTAAGCCTAAAGGCTTTAAAAACATTACGAAGAAGCATTTTCTTTTGATACTATAGTTTCGTAAAGATAGTTTTGCAAAGCGCGACAGATCTAAATATACTATGGCCTCTTTAATTATGACATGTTTAAAAATGTTTAATATCACACACAGAACCATTTGCTTTCAGTTTTTATATTAAACATTAAAAGGATGTTTTGTTTAGTATACTCACATACAAGAAATAGTTTCAAAACTCTTCCTGTCAATAAATAATTTCTCTTGTTTTGAAATAATGTTTCACGATAGACGATGTTTCCCTTTTGTTTGGAACCGTTTTTCGAGTCAAAATAAAATGAAGTCAGCACATAAAGTAAGGAATTACATAAACCCCATCAACATTGTTATCAGACGACAGAAAGTCAGATAAATTAGGACTACTAATCTTTCATATGTGTAAATTATGGTAAAAATTAATTAGTTGTATAGTTTTATATATAGTTACTTATATTGTTACTTATATAGTTGTTCTGTATAAACAACTAAACACTCTGTTGTTTTCAAGTGAACATCGTATATCCCTACAACATGGTCCCATAGCATTTTGCTTCTTTATTACCGCAGTAGCCTGTAGACCTGTTTGAAGCATCATAACAGATTCCGCGACACCATAACAATGGTTTACAACAACATTGTTACTGGTTCCCCGGAGCTATTCGCAATAACAAAAGCATACTATAATTTCAACTTTAGTATACTCTTTTATGACCAACAGTAAAATACGTTTTATCAGCATATCACTTTACAATACAGTAGACTAAATAGTAGGAACTAAGTTTTTCATAATTAGACTTTTCATTTTATTCCACATTTGTTATTGTTGTTAACTGATGTTTTAGGATTTCCCAGAAATAATGTTTCGTACATCTAAGGAGATGAATCATGTGAATTATGAAAACAAACTTTAACAATAAATAACCTGCTAGGAAACTTTAGTTGCAACTGTGCAATGTTTAAGCAAACTCCCACAATCTGACCTTACAAGATGCACATAACCTATGATTGCCATCACACAAACGCTGTTGTAGCGTCTTTGTTTTCTTTCCATTGAATTTTAGGACGTTTTAAAAATTATTAAAACGCCTAATTACGACAACAGACAATACTGGAATGAATGGTGTGCTGTTATATGAATGTACGATGGTATAAATGTGTGCTTGATTTGGCAAATTGAAAGGTATAAAATAACTCCAATAAGACAGCCTACCTTGCCCAGTCCCTAGACAGCTTAAACGGAGAAAAGGAACTGTTTTTATATAAAATAGTTTTTAAAAATTATAGGTGTTACAGTAAATACGTTCAGATTTTATCAATCGTATTTGCTATAAGCTCAAACTTTTTGTATGAATCTTTACGTTTTTACGACTCCAACGTTTACAGAATTTCATTATAAGTTATAGCCTAAATGTTTAAAGATAATCTTTTGAATAGGCCTAAACAACAAATATAAACACACTAATAAGTGAAATATGTAGTGTTCAACTGGTTCAGTTTGTTTCATTCAACCAGTTTTGCTACCGTTTGGAAAGTGTACATAATAATTGCATACAATAATACTGGTATTTTTGAAACTAAGTTTTTCGGTTCAGTTCCGTTCCGTTTTATTTCCCATAGACTCAAAACATTTCAGACGTTCTACAGAGCTATTTCTCACTGGCTGCCCGAGGTTAGTCTTAACTACTGAAGATTCCGCCTCCTAGCAAATGAAAAATATATAGTCTAGACTCTACACAAAATTCAATGCGTTGAAACTTGGAACTGTGTTTATTAATTCTTAATTCCATGAAAATCTTTGATTAGAAACTTGTACTTCGTTGTCGTGATGATAGAGATTAATGCTTAACTGTAATACTACTTTTACCACTGTTACGGAGAGTGCAATGAAAATACATTTTAATAGCGTTGTGATTGTAGTTAGGTAAAAGAAGAAGCGATTTTATTGAAAACAATCCCCAGTATCAGGTGCATCATAATCTAGTTATAGTACGGGTAACATAAACTATAACTGCCAAATAATGGATCGACTTTAAAATCGTATAAGTGTGTTTCGGGTAATATGACTCGCACTGGTATTCATATTAGTAACAAAGAAACCATGGGAAATTAACAACTTTGAACGGTAATAACACAAATAAAATATATTAAGTATCAATGTATGTTTGTCGAGATAAGCAGAGTCCTGGACATCAAAGTTTGAAAAGAAACTAAACTGAAATTTTAGAAGATGATGGCTGCCGCGCAGTCTTACTGTCGAGTAGCGAAACATAGACAGTCTTTAAAACGCTAGAGAGTAGAGTACAATCCTCGGAAATTTCATTGCTCAGATGAATCCACGGATTCTCGAGACTTCATCGTTTTACGATTCAAGACATAAGGGATAAACTAAAAAATAGCCTATACAGTATTATCGAGAGGATAGCAACTTACACAAACAAGTGGTGTGAGAACGTGAACAAGTGCCCAATTCTTAAATAAAAATGCCAGGCAAAAAATGTGGGGAGAGACCTTGGATGTCTGGAGAGAGAACAGGTCAGTGACCTACGCCTGGACTTGAAATGTTAACGATGAGAATCATTTTGTAGAGTTATGAGAAACAGAAGTATAATAATAAAATGTCACTATATTGAATGATGCCGGATATCCAAGATGTCTGTAATGGTATCTATAACCACTAACAGCTATTCAAATGTGCAGATTTTCTTTGGTTATTATGCAAGTTAAATAGAGATGCTGTCGAAGTAAATTTAGAGTTTATGTTATCGATAAAAAACAATATTTTTCTCTTCCTATAAATATTTCTTCAGTTCACAAACTCTTGCGCGACTGTCACCAAAACACACACACTCAGGCATGCTCACAATATAATAGTACATTAAAGGTTAATGTTCACAGAGCTATTGTGAGCTTTAAGATTATTCAAAACTTGAAAAATTGCATAATACTAGTTGCTATTAATGAAGGAACAGTATACGTAACTCATAATCTAAAGTCGACCTAAAAATGTTTACCTTTAAGTAACAATTTTTATCGACATCTAGTAGTTGCTTAAGGCGCCGCATGCGGTGTGTGTGTGTGTGTGTGTGTGTGTGTGTGTGTGTGTGTGTGTGTGTGTGTGTGTGTGTGTGTGTGTGTGTGTGTGTGTGTGTGTGTCGCTACGGCAGTGACTCAAGCCTAACCGCCCGCCATTTGTAAACTCATTACGATAACCGGATTAAAGGAGCTGCTGCGAATGAAATGCCTTACTTCTCTCTCTCGCACCTTCACCTTCTCACTAGTGCTCTTTTCCTCTCCCCCTTTCTCTCTATTTGTCTCTCTCTTTAAAACTACGCCCACAAATTGGATGAATTTTCAAGTATGATTCGTCGAGCATTGCCTTCGTTTCGTCTCCGTTTACGATTTAATAAACTTAACGGAAATGCTGAATATCACAGCCTGGAGCCTCCTCCTGTTCCTGCCTTCCTACCAGTAATAAGGTTGGAAGGTGGTAGCGCTTGTGGTGTTGGCAGGAGCCGTGGAAATTATCATCTTTGTATGGTGAGAAATCGCATCTTCCTTCTCAGTTACCAACAAACCACCCTCTCTTTCTTGGTTTGGTGAATTTTGCATTTTTTTATATACATAATGTGATTCGTGTTTGTTGAGCTGTTGTCGTATTTCGCTCATTAGGGAATCTCGTTAAATTAAATTGAAGACAATCCCTTTGTGTGTTCTATACTGCAACACCACTGAGTAACAAGCTGAATCGGTCTCACTCAGACCTTTCTCTGTGATCGTTCTGGAAAATATTACACGAGTTAGACAAGTGTAATTCTACACTGACAGAAATTATTTGGGGAATGATCAGGTCTGCAAATGTCGGTGATCTTATCATTATCGCCCTACAACCTCTCGATGTAAATGCAGCTTTTATTTAATTCTTATCATTATCTTACTAAATCTTGCCGGTACAACTAATAAATAATTAAGAAGTAGTAGCCCTATATTCTTTTTTTATTGCTAGCTGTCATTTATCAACTCAAATAGGCTAGATGACATTTATAAATCATTTTAAAGATAACAATTATATTTCCATATATATTTGTTAGTACAAGATTCTTCTGCACCATTAAAAAATTAAAAAGTTTAATTAAAAACACGAAAAAATTAAATGCATTATTTATAATTAAAATTAAAATGAAATTAAAATTGAGAATTAAATGAATAAAAATGTTTATAATTAAAGAAAATGTACAGTCCGATATATTTTAAAATTATATAACATTACATCTACGCGTTTCACTTATTCTCTGATTTGATTCCTCCCCCTTACGTTCTCTCTCTCCCTCACTCTCTCTCTCTCTCTCTCTCTCTCTCTCTCTCTCTCTCTCTCTCTCTCTCTCTCTCTCTCTCTCTCTCTCTCTCTCTCTCTCTCTCTCCTAAGCACAGGATCAGGGATCAGAAAACGTAATTTAAATGTCCTTTAAAACGTCATTTAGTAGCTTACAATCTATTTAATTTTTTAAATGCCTAAATATTTTAATATTTTTCTGTTAAGCTTAAAGGCCTTAAATTATCTGTTTAGCTTAAAGGCTTCATAATTCCTGAATCGTACTTTTAAAATAATCCAGATCATTTAATTTTATATTGTTGATTATTACCGGATAAAAATTAATAATCTGTAAATAATTCGTATAAATAACATAATTAATTTTCAGCCTCAGTTACATCAGTTTAATTCTCGTTTAACAGTTTCATAATTCATATCAGTAAGTAATTTAGCAAATAACGCTACATAAATGTTATAAGCATGAGTGTTGATTTTATAGCAGTCTGACCTCTTAGTGAACAAAGCGTTGCAAAAAATAAGATTTTATCTTCCCTAGGAAGACGCTTTTTTATTTTCCTTAGAATTTGTTTAATACGTTCTATTTACAGCAAATATGTATAATTCAGAAGCATTAGCTTAACAATTTTCATTTATATGCACGTTTCTTTCTTAATGAATTTGTCTTAAACATTTTCTTAATCTTTGTCTTTCCTTTCTTAAATATTATTTGTCTTCAAGATTCCATTTTACATTAATAAATAGTCCAAGTCTTGATATTGTGTAATACGCTAAGAGTAAATATGAGTGTACTTTAACTAAGAAAATAGTATCATAATTTTCACACACACGATTCCAAGACATCACAGTTTATCATTAGTCATGTTTCATGTTTTGCAACTTGATTAAATAGTTTACTCTTAATTTATTTTTATAGAGAGAAATATATTAAATATGTTTTCCCAAAATTATTTCCCTTTAACGGTAAATTTGTCGTATTCATTAATTAATGTTTTCATATACTTATTACTATACATTTCCAGAACGAATTTCTACGTCAGTTAACCTTATTCTTTAACGTTACACAAAACGATAAGAAAGAATTAACATTTATCGAGGCTTCAATTATCAACATACTTTTAATTGTCATAACTGTTTCTGTATGATATTTTGCTTTGCTTTAAATGCACAATAGTTCGGTGAATCTAGAGTCATCCATATGAGAGTTTCAAAACAGTATACAGCTGATTATTTTTTTCTTCATTCTGATTACAAACTACATAATTATTTATTGCTTTAAGAATTTTCATTTATGTGGAAGATATTTTTTATGTAGATTAAATTTTGTTTGTAGTTTCAATTCTGTATTTCAATTTTGTCTGTAAGACAAAAGATTTAATTATCGTAATGATCTCAAATTCCCATAGTAATACTTTAACGAATAAAAATAACAATAATATTGGTAAGGCCGTGAATAGCCTTTTCTCATTTTACCACCCTGCCCTCAACTAAAGAGCAGCCCCTTGCTCCACACTAAGTAAACACAATGAATAGAACATCTCTATTATTAAGAGAAGACTACCCCTCTGTATAATGTTACTACGAACCTTCCCCTATTTGTAGAACCAACCAGAAATGCGAAAGGGAAATTAGAACTGCAATTATTATATCTCTTAATGACGAAAGTTTTTTTTTATAACACATCTTTGAATCATTTGTTGCCCTCTTCAGAAACTGTGTAAGGCTTTCAATGTGTCGTACTGTCGACCGGCCTCCTACGACGTACAACTTTAAATTGCTAAATCATCGTTAGAAATAGTTTACGACACTGTGAAATCTGCTCGATTCATAAAGAAAACATGCTTCACGTAATTGAAGCCCTCCACAGAGCTCTTTGGAGGTCTGCGAGGGTGAAACATAAGTGGCAAAACTAAGGATAGTTTCAATTGTCCAGCCTCCATCACATGTTTCTAGTACCCAGCAAATAAAAGCACATACTACACCAGTGATTAACAGAGTCGAGTGTATTCGTCTAGTTCCACTTACAGACTTTTTTACAATTTATGATCAATTTTTTTTCCCCAGTGGCCTACCATATTTCTCACCCATAAATCCTTTTTCATTATAATAATAATATCTTTTCTTCCACAGCAGTTAGACTTAGTTACTGTAATATACTATGCTGCCATAATGTCCATACGTTTTCTGTTCTCAGGAAGAGGAAAAGAATACTCAGAGACAAAGATTTTGTCTTTTGGCTATTTGATGAATGCAAACATCAATCTCTCAAGGTCAAAGAGATACATCGTCTATTAGAAATGTATATATTTAACGTAGGTCTATTCACAGTCATCAATTTTCACACATTCCTAAATGTGTGTGATAAATAGTCGAATTAAAAAATAAATTCGTCTTGCACCTTCGATCAAGACATTTGTTAGAAACTGTTTTAATAAACAGTTTTAAAGTCACCAGACGATCCTGCTGATTACTCATTTGCTTAAAACCTCTGTATCCTACTACCACAAATCATCTCTCCATCTACTTGACACAAAAATCTTTCCTGACAATTTTTCATTAATTTTATCATGTAACGTCACAATAAAATAATAAACGTTTCTTATTAAGTGCCATAACCAGTAATATATCTTCCTTTCTTTTTGTTTTGTCAATCCCTTAAACATTTTCTATCACTCATTATTAACTGCTTTATAATTCAAAATCATTGGGAGCCTCACAATAAAGATTGTAAATATTTTTCCAGATCCAATTCCAATTTTTATTGAGGAAGCTGCTAAATATTCATAAAAGTATTGTTCATAAAAGCTTATTTTTCGCATATCGTTATATATTTAATAATGCATGGTTGATTATGGATGGTTCTTTCATCCACTAGAAATCTGTTACCCAAATATTTATGTCTTAACCTATTCGATCCTCGGATCCTTTAACCAAAAACCAACTTTTTATGTATAGTCTTAATCTAAAATCATTTCTGACTTCCTTAAGTCGTCTTCATGTCAATTTCAAGAAGTTAAATTCTTGCATTCAACCAAACCAGCTACGTTTTTTTAATCTGAGGGTTGCAATTATTATTTCTTTTCTTTAAAATATTTTTCAAGGGAACAAAACATGAACAATATGATATATTGAAAACTTAAATTTTACAAAAATTGAACAGCATAATCCTCTGGCAAATTCGTTAAACAGTAGTTGCGGTAAGACTACTGTTTAGGCCTAACTGGAAAACTAAATTGTGAAGCTGACAGTCTCTTAAAAGTGGCAATTGATGTTTAAATTATATAGGCTAGCTGTTACGGCCAAAGATTATAGCTTGCCAACTGTGCATGTCTGAATACGTCAGTCCACGCAGCAATACACACACATTAATGTTGACACGAATGTCACTGTTAGGCCTTAGGATTTACACTACGCGTATGAATGCAGTCTTGCACTCGTGCGTACTTTTTTTAAGAAAACAGATTATTCACGCCAAGCTTGCAGAATATCCGCGAGATGTGTACTGACAAAGTACATTAACTAATAATTGCCAAAGAATACACGTGAACTATCTTTACTACCAACCGTACTTTAATATACTACAGGGGTTTCTGCTGGTCCTAAGTACATTATGCTGTGGTACGTCTTTATTTCCCTCAGTTGGTTCTACTAATTCCAGATATTTCTTTCCAAAAACTTTCGCTTCAATACTCATCTATTTTGTTATTCTTCTCTTTCCACCTAAACTGTAGCAGAAGTAAAGACAAGACAGAACAGAAGCAACTCCAATGGTACTGCCGGACGACACTCACTCTATCATCAGAGCAAGCGATTAATATAATTTAAAACTACACAGCACTTAAATCATTATTTTTTCAGCACTATGCGACTCACAAACTCTATCTAGCTCAACATTTACTTGTGTTATTTGTATTTACAACCTTGTTAAAACTTGTCAATGTTTATAAAACGTATGTAAGTTTACAAGTAACTTTGTGTAAACAACCTTCCAAACTATTTTAAGAGAACGTATTAACTATACTTTAATTTCTTTCAACGTAATGTAATGCTTATATGTAGACTTGACTGTTTTCATTTGCAATCCAAACTTGTAAAACATGTATGTTTTTTCATTTATATTTAGTTTTTAAATAGATATTGTAATATTCATTATTTTAATTTAATTATTAATTTTATTTCTTAGTATGTTTCAAATGCTTGTATATATTCTGAGATGTTACATTAACCCTTTCGAGCAATCTCAACAAATTTTTTTTCAGTACTAATCTGCTTAGCAATAATACGTTGTACAACACTTAATGCTCCATCACTTTATATTTTTTATCTGTTATTGTCTAAATATACGTTAATTTTTGCCAAGTCACAATGAATGTCAATATTAAGTCACTATTATTTAAGCTTCAGTAAATAAAATCAAAACATTTACATGTATTAAAAAATGTAACCATATGCTTACATAAGAGATAAATTTTATACTTTTCACTAAAAGTCTTTACGACGAGATAAATTATCAAATAATTCAAAATATATACCTACCTGTAATACACAGTATAAAAAGAAGTTACAGTTGTCTTTCAATTTTTACCAAAGTTAATATCACATATAATCTTGACACAGTTATGTTTTAGTACAAAATGTACTATGTATCGTACTATATACTATGTATGTATTATGTACTATAGGCCTATATCTGTGGCAAAATGTATATTTATGAATATTTTTCTATGTAACAAGTCTCATAACAAAATACAAATTACTGGTTTGTGTAAAGGAGGTTTTGTGTCTGCCAGTGATGACACACGAAAAACTATCGAGAAAGCAGCTGGTTGTGAGAATTCACCGCGCATGAGAAGAAACCTAAAATTTGGGAATAATTACTGTGAACCAACTATATGTATAATTTGAGTCTTGAATTAAAGTGTTTGTTAATCTCTCATACCAGTGTTTTCCTTAACGACTTCAATCTGCTACATCCAAATTCCCTTTAAAACTAAAACCACGATCTTGCTCCAAATGTAACTAAAATCGATATTATTATAAAACAACATTAGAAAGTGAAGTTATTGTAGAAGTAATCTCTCAAGTGCGTACACAAATTACAGTGCTCTATGAAGCGAATCACAACACATGTTTCATTTTATATGCCTATCACTCTGATGATTTATATAGCACTTTTTTATAAGATATCCACAAATTACTGCCAGGGTATGTGTGATAATTCAACAATATTCTGTATTCAAAACTGGCTGAGTGTCGCCGGGAGTAGTAAGGGTGTGACTAGGGAAAGTAGGTCTATTTTATTAAGGTAAACAACGCTCACTGTTAACTTGAAATGTCTTTGCGAGCTACTGGAAAAGCCACATGAGTTAAGTCTTCTAGAGCAGAAGCCCGTAGAGTACAGTTATGTATCAAAACTAACTGAGAGGAACTGAACTGACTACCATGCTAATGATGTTTATGTCTCCAGCTTGATGTAGCGTATAGCATTTCCTTTACAATTAATTGTTGTTGTACCTGGTAAGAGTGTCACAAAATCTCCTTATATAATTTCTTTTTTTGGATTTTTCTTCATACATTTTTGTGGAATCAGTCACATAAAAAGAGTATACTAAACCTCTGCAGAGACTTTTGTGCTTTCACAAGTATTTTTCACGGAAAAAGGTAATTCTCGTCTTACGAAAGTGTGTTTAAAGTATCGGGGTCCACTTGTAAAATTAAGCTGTAAATCTGGATCACAAGCTAGGGATCTCAGTGGCCAGAGATCTCTACCATGTAAAGGTAAACAGAAGGTGAATGTCGATCAATTAAAAATGGGCAAAAAAATTGTTGACCGTTTGAAATCACTACTTTATTATATGCGATGTTTAAATTTTAAATTTATAATCTTTACGAGTAAGTCTGAAGTAGGATTTGTAGTGTGAAATTCAATATTAATCCTTGATAGAAGACACCTGTATTTTGTAACAAACAGACAATGTTATAATGAGTTTGAATAAAGTAATCAAATACAACATGAAAAAAAATGGTTGTTAAGAAAGAATGACGTCTAGTTAATACATGGAGTACTCTCACATTCACAGTAGTCTAGAATGTCCAAAAGCGAAAAATTTTGTTAGTCCTTGTTAAGTCCAAGTGTAAGTACATACAGCTGTCTCGTGACGAGATGAACAACGTACAATTGCAACTTATATAAGTAATGGCTCTTAAGAAGTGAGTTTTATATTCGATTAAATGCGGCCATACAATTGAATCTGACATTTAATGCTGTGAAATGCTGTATTTTGTTCCATATAATGGAGTATATCTTCTTCCAATGAGCCTTTACTGTAGCTGTAACACTGTCACAACGGCGAATTGCATTTTTACAAGACGTGGACGTTTTTCAATACATGTTTCACGTTAAACTCGTTTACGTGCAAAACGTAGGTGGAAAGGCTTCAAAAGTTTCAAAGAAAGAGGGAGAAACAGTGGAGCGACAACTTAAAAACGAAACGAGACAACAAGACTCAACCCACAACGCATACTTCTTGACTCCGTTCACGGTAACATGTTTGGCAGTCGGTTCTGTTTTCCTGTGACACAAGTGTTAATAACGTACTGACTACTTAAACAGCAGTGCTTACGTGTTTGAGTTAGATTACTACTCAGCATATTGGAGCAGTTAAGAGTCAACCAGTGGTGTGTGTGTGTGTGTGTGTGTGTGTGTGTGTGTGTGTGTGTGTGTGTGTGTGTGTGTGTGTGTGTGTGTGTGTGTGTGTGTGTGTGTGTGTGTGTGTGTGTGTGTGTGTGTGTGTGTGTGTGTGTGTGTGTGTGTGTGTGTGTGTGTGTGTGTGTGTGTGTGTGTGTGTGTGTGTGTGTGTGTGTGTGTGTGTGTGTGTGTGTGTGTGTGTGTGTGTGTGTGTGTGTGTGTGTGTGTGTGTGTGTGTGTGTGTGTGTGTGTGTGTGTGTGTGTGTGTGTGTGTGTGTGTGTGTGTGTGTGTGTGTGTGTGTGTGTGTGTGTGTGTGTGTGTGTGTGTGTGTGTGTGTGTAATAAGGAGGGTCATGAATATTTCCAACTAAAATATATAACGCAGCGTTTTTTAAAAGCTTTGTTCTGAAGCGGCTACGTTTTTATTATGTTAAACATATTCTGAATAATTTCTATAGACGTCGTTCAGTAACAGGGAGACATGAGGGAGAGATGTAATGAGAAAGAGCGAGAGGGGTGGGAGTAGTGGCACACGAAGAGAGAATAAAACAGCAAAAGAAAGGAGTGAGCGAGTGGTGTGTTTTGCATATGATAATGTTCCCTGACATTTTCCAGTCACTCAAAACTCGTGACATAATAAAGAAGACAACGACGCCATCTTGTTTGTTTCAGCTGTTTGCCGCCATTTTGACATTACCATATTAAAACTCGTCATTGTTGTTGATAAGCAGTGCTTATCTTTTTTAGAGTCACCCTCCTCCTCTACCCTTATAGAATAACACACAAAGGTTATTCATGGACTCATTTTGACAACAATTATAGGTTATGTCACCTTGTCATGCCTTTAACTCTTCGCTTTCGTTTTGAAATACGTTGATAAAAAAAACATGCACCGGTGCGATTTGATTGAAGAGAATTGAATTGTGAACGCTGGTCGTTATGGCCATTCACGCATTGTTTGCCTACTTGTAAAACATTAGAAATTTCTTTCCGTTACCGCTCAATTTGATTGTCCAACGAATAAATCACATAATCCTATTCCGCCCCATTTATTATTAAATGTGCTTTCTTCATTAGAGTCGTGTCACGGCAAGATGGTCTTCATGTCACTTATCGCAGCGTTACTGAAACAAGGACGCCTCCTTAACAAAATGAATCATTTCATTACAATATAATATTCAATATTAGTCGACAATATCAACAACGAATAACTAGACTCCAACTCTTGCCAAATGTATTACTGTATGAAGAGTAGCTTGCATTATTGATAAACCAACCACAGCTTAATAATTGTTCACGTTACCGAGTAGGCCTATACCGTTAGTACTGATTATTACTAATACCAGCAGATAACACTATACAATAGTAATTCAAAATTTTACATTCTTCTACATAAAATGAAATTTATTTTATAATCCAAGAACCAATCACTTGTATTCCATTTGACGCTATCTAAGAGTTGTGGACTCTCCTTGCACCTTTCGGTGTTCTATTAAATTGGACTGATTTTAACTAGCCTGCTATTAAAAACCAACCTATTTTAAACATTTAATAAAAATAATTCTAATGAACAATATTTTCCGACCTACGTCAAGAAAGGGTGTATTAATACTTAAGAAATTAAAGTCAGTAGAAAAATTATATTTTCTCCATATAAATTGTAGCGTTGTTCTTAACGCTATTGTTGTTATTGTAGTGTTATTATTGTGGCAACGCTGCCTTCAGTGAGTAACAATTAATTTCAAACTATCTGTCTTAGTCAAACGGTACTAAATAAGTAGTTATAAACTTTAAAATGTGTTATTTGAATCCGTGTGAATACACTGTATTTGGAAGTGACAGCAACTGAATTTATGAGATTCCTATATTTGTATTCAGATGTTGTGTGTTAGGCCCGTAGTCCTATACAAACTCACAAATTAGCAGTACCTGTCAGTTAAGGATCAAAGCCATTACATGTCCAAAACAATATATGATATTACAATTTGTTGTTTTTATTACGAAATTAAATCTTGTAATAATTATACGGTAGTTTCACATAAAATGTGAAAAACTGATATTTGTGCTAACGCGTTTTTTTAACACAGTAACTTTAATTAAAACTCGGTATGAGCAATGTATTATTTAACCAAGGAATTAAGATGACATGACACGACTTGAATTTGAAAGTTTGAGGGTTTACTGTTAAACTGAAGCAAATGAAAATGCCACTAAAAATTGTGTAACAAAAAAGTCTGTTTTTCTGGAATTTTGAATTGCCCACAGCGTGAACCTCTCTGCCTATGCAAGGAAATAGCTATAATTTCCCATAAATTGAACTTTAAATGTTTCCAATGTTTTCAAATTGTTTTGGTTAGAAACACCGGCAACTAACGAAATCGGATATTCTGAAGGCGCGGCAAGTAGTCCGCAAAGAACTCAATTCCCGGTTCCGTGCGGGGAGACCAAATAGAGGCTCGCAACACATCAGCGAGGTCTCGCATAGACAATAGGCCTATTAAATAAAAGGTATATGCCAATTAAGCCTATAACATGAAACCCATGTTGTTGTGTTAACATAATAATCACTACTACTTGACGAACACTCGCGCTGATTGAAGCCGAAATACCGTAATTTCAAGTTTACTCTGATGAAATGTATTGCATTGATGAAATGACGAAGGTTATTATATTGACGGGATAATGAAAGATGCTCTTCAAGCAGTGAAGAACGCGCGTTATGATCAAAAAACTTTCTTGAAAACAAAAATGTAACTTATTTTATTTAAGCCTTGTACATTAGCTTATGTTTTCTGTAGTAATCCAACCGTGACTCAAACTGACTAAATTGCTATCATTACTAAAAACTATTTTCCTTTTCTGTAGAATTAAGATAACACCCATCATCATCAGTCGAGGCTGTCGAGGCTTGGTGGGTCTTGGCCTGCTCCAACAGTCGATTCCATTCTTCCCTATTGCGTGCCCTGGCTTTCCAGTTTCTTATGTTCAGCTTTCTGAGGTCCTCCTCTATCTGGTCGGGAATCTACTTCGGGGTCTTCCTCTTTTTCTACTACCCATTAGTTTTTTTTAGCAAATATGTTTCGTAGGCTGTCCTTCCTCCATTCTCTCTATGTGTCCAACCCACCTCAGCCTGTATATTTTGATTATCCTGACAATGTCCGGCTCTTTTTAAAGATGGTATAGTTCATAATTATAGCGCCTGCGCCACATTCCATTTTCTTGTACTGGTAAGATAACACCCGTATGGTTGTGAAATATGTAACAACCATATCTTGGAAAATTTCGTGAAACAAATTGTTAGAGTGGAAGAAACTAACTCAGATTCACGAACAAATTTTGAATTGATAGTGCAAAATATATCACCACATTATTTTACTATATAAATGAAGGCAAATAAAAATACTAATTAAAAAGCTTAAAAAGTACCTTCGTTAATTACAAATTTTAGAATGATTTTAATGAATGTACAGAAACGTATAGGCTGCAGACCAACATAAGAAATAATTACATAAAATATAAATTGTACTAGCAGGTATCTTGATAACAGCTATACGTACGCAATACAACAATTAAACACTTAAGCTTTACTACAATATGTTGTACTATTATTGTAGTAGGCCTACTATTAAGTAGACTACTATTGTTTAGAAGTAATAGTACATATAAAGAATTATACTATTATTTGTATTATTATTATTGCTACAGTTCTTATTGTTTTTGTTGGTGGTAATAGAGGTGGTTATGTGATTCCTGATATTAATTAATAAAATGGGGCAAAATACACATTACCTTTGCAAGTTCCTCATCGACTGACATCTAATTTCAAGGTCACAGGCATTTCCTTAATTCTGCTTTAAGCCTACTCTTTTATTCTCATCGTGCCTTAACGATACTCTTGTGATTCTGATTACAGCAGCAGGACTATTTTACGTTTAGTTTTATTCAGACACGATCGCTCTGTGTATGCACATTTATAACAACATTTACTTGAATTCAAGGTTAAATAGGAACGTACAAATAGTTAAAGTGACGTTTTTCCCTTCTTGTTTGCAGCCTAATCTGAGACCTGAACAGCGAATTATAAGTCTAAGATCCAGTCTACGGTACGTTTGTAACTGTAATGACTTTGTGCGATGTGTGACGTGAACATCTTCTCTTGTAGGCGGACGTTGTAGTGCCCCATATAGCTCATGGAAATGAGCCCAACTTCAGGTTACATTAAACATCAGGTTAAATTTACATTAAGAACCTAGATAACTGTAAAACCACGCAGCATCAGTGCTGACATTCAGTGGACGTTCAAATTTAAATTTAAGTTTTATAAAAGCTAATAGATTTATTATTACTATAGTGTTAGCTGTTCTTTCCAAGGAACGAAGTGAAACCTCTATGCAACTCGATAGGGGTGAGTTGTATCATGGATGATGTATCTGCGTTATATCCTGATACTATTGACAAAAACAATCTTTACAATAAATTGTTGTTTACCTAATCACGTAATCCTACAAGGATAATGCTGCAAAACAATAATTATAAAAATAATTACTATTTTAAAATCACAAATGTATTATATTACAAATACAAATTTTACAATAAATTTTAAAATTTCGCATATTTCCAGTCGCATATTCTGTAAGGTTTTAACTGAAACTATTAGTGCAATAGGAATCTGTTTTGAAACCTCCCTGAGAAAGCCTGTGATCTATTTCCAGATGTCTCTAAACAGTCGATTCTGATTAGTGGCTACCATCTTGCGGAATCTGTTAACCACTCGCGAAACAAAATGGATTGACGCCTTGAAGAGGAATACCCCAGATAAAACCAAACCTCTGGCTGACAACAGACCACCGCCTAGCAACCAAAATACTTGATGATGATGATGATTTAATTCCGGCTGGATGTACATTAAGAAAAAACAAAAAATTCAAAAGCATAAAATTGTTCACCAATATATTTTCTGTTATTGTAAAAAACTATAGCATTCGTGTCGTATAAAATGAACTACCACAAATTTTGTATTTTTGCATTTTTTTCTGTTTTTAATTATTAACTTTCAGTTCGTTTGCACACACAATAAATTAACAGCTCTTAGTCGCCCTGCTGCGTCTCGTTAATACGTAACAAACGAGCGGTACTGAATCGGAGTATGTAACATTCTTTGTGTTGTATGGAACGTTACTTAGAGATTAAAAATCGCCAGAAGTATACCAGACTCGGCAGTAGGATAAGCCGCCTTAGGGAAGGCTGCACTACATTACTCATTAACACGTGTTGGTTTACGTTTTTGCCAAATGATAGATTAAATTTGCAATCTCCATTCAATTACATTTTACATCTTCATCCTATTTACTTTGTGTTGTTTTTAACTTGGAACTGTCCGACAGTTTTCCCCACGACACGTTCATAACGAATTAACATTACGTTCAAAACTGCTCACTGCTTACCGTTACCTTATTTATATTACCGATCCATATTTTTTACACTTTACAAATGTCTGACAATTTTAAACATACAATAGCCCTATCCAGTTGGCTGAATTGAAAGACCGATGAGCCTTTTTAGTTTCTGGAAAAAATAAATGCATATCTAGTACTGTCCGATTGTATTTGTGTTTTTTAGTATGATGATGATGATGATGATGATGATGATGATGATGATGATGATGATGATGATGATGATGATGATGATTGTTGTTGATGACGACGACGACGACGACGACGGTGATATAATCATTTTAGGCCTTATCTTTATTATCATTATTGACGGTACTTTGTAATACGTTGTTGTTAGCGTATTGCATTTGTTTTACAATTATCTACAAAGATTCGCCCGTTTCACATAATAGCCTAGGCTATTATGTAGGCCTACGTTAAATTGATGATTCATGTTAATGTAGCTTAAACGAAATTAATATAGTTATGCAGTCTGTTAGCAGTACAAAAAACGAAACGATCTGTTAGTAGCAAGTATTCCCCACTCTCAGTGTCATAGGCCTACTATTTTCAAAAACAATAGGCCTATTGTTAGTTTAGAATTTATTATTTTGTTGCATTAACATAAGTTATTTAAACATTTTTATTTTATTTGACCACGATAACATGTGCAAAAATAGGTGACAATAAAAAAACAAATTGATATATATTTTGAACTAACAGTTTTTGTTCTATTAGTTATGATTTTAGTATTTTCTACATTAAGAGTGCTTAGCAAAAATCACTGGCAATATTAGTTGCTGCTCTACTACTACTATTACTACTAGTAGTAGTAGTAGTGGTGGTGGCAATGGCTGTAGAAAAATTATTTAAAAAATTATAAAAAATAATTTTTTTAAATATATTTTTATGAAAGGTTCAAGTATATTTCCACAAAGACATTTTAAGATTAGTTTCATTAGCACTAAAAATTTTTATTTTTTTCAAAGATAGAGAATTTTATTATTTTTATTCCAAAGTGTGCATAACGCTGCAAGCCTACTTAAAATATGAGGCTTACTTTTAATTTTTGGAAACAAAATATTAAGTAGTAAACAGTGTCAAACGTGGACTGACAAGAATGGACTGATTCAATTTCTTAAAATGTAGGACGTATAGTTACAACATACTTCAGGTCATTCACAATGGACATGCACAACAAATATCAAAAGTGACTTGCTAACTGCTCATTCAGGCCTACACGTACCTACGGTAGGCCTACTGTACCCTGTACGTTCGTTAATATTGCCTAACAAAATTGTTCACGGCTTCATTTACATCCAGACAGTGTGTCCATGTAGTTTTAAAACAATTTACACGTACCTGTATGCGAATCAGATGCTCCCATATTTTTGGATCACTATAGCTAATTTCTCTGTCCACACTACACACGATAATATTACATTAACATTGTTATAACGGTGAGCTATGTTTTGTGCTCCGAGTTAGTGATAACTTCGTAAAATTGGAGAAATCGCGTTTTAAATCCAGTTATCAATCTAAAAGCATTATCAGATCTTGTTGGGAACTATTTTACAAAAAATATTTTATTAGCCTTATTTTTTATCTATGATCATACCTTATTGGTGTTGTTTCTTTACAATAAATTGAATGCACACGTGCATATAAATATAGAAGCTATAGTACTCTAATGCATGTGTACCTTTATTTAAAATTTAATTCCTCATAACATATTTTTCTTCCTAAAGTTTATCTGTTTAATGCAGTATATATATTCCGTTATATGTGGGCGTATAAACAACATATTATGAAGGTTTCTTTTGATCTGCTTCTTATTTTGTTTTGAAGAAAATTTTACTTTCTCACTCTACTTAATAAGTTATAGGCCTATAGGCCTAGTGCTGTATTATTTTGTATTTTATTATTGGTCCGGCAATTCAAAGCTATAGTAAACTGAAACATGTTTTCTCATTTAAACTTGTTCGTTTTTAAATTACATTTGAAAACCTTTTATACAGATGCTATATTTAAAATATTTTGATATATTCATGAAATCTCAATTAATTAATTAGAAATTCTTTCAATCTATTTTACATTATTAATAATTGGGCAAAGGATCAAATACTGACGATAAGCATACTGTACGATACTCGAAACATTTTGAAAATGAGAAAATACATCGTGGTAGCACTTTTTATAATATTAACTTATTAATTTAATTTCCGGAAATGTGTGTTTGGGTATTAAACTGTGAGGTTAAAATTGAGAGTGAATATACATAAATTATTTATTTATTCATTCATATTTTGGTTGAAGAATTGTGCATGTGCGTGTGTATGTGTGTGGCGCCCACATACGAAGCAACGGACGCTGCCATACGGTAGCTAGCAGACGTAGTGCCACTCGTTTATGCAGATGTCAGAGCTCAGTGCTAAACTTTCTACTCTGAGCGCTGAACACTACTTGAAAATGCATACGTTAACTTGTTTGTATATATACATGAGAGTAAATATTAGGAGTAAAAGAGATAAGGGAAGGGAAGGGATGGAAAATCATGGCGGAAAATATGGCGGGAATGATATTGCAAGAAGAAGGAGGCAGCGGAGAAGAGAAGAGGGTTCTGCCATTTGTCAAGACTCTTTTGAATATGGAATAATATGAAGGGTACACAGAAGCGTGAGGGGGAGAATTATTTCATTTGCACATTTCCTCGCAGGCCGTCCCTCTTTTGCATAGATTACGCCTGCTAGGGGAGGGTCTCTTACCCCCCTTCTGTATGTCGTCGCCTTGTGATGCATTGTTGCACTTTAATAATGCTGTCATTGTTTACACAACAATTATTGTGTTCCCTTTCACATTGCTCACATTTACCTATACACACGTGAGTCTGGCTTTGACAAACGTCACAGCAAATAATATAGAATAATCTCTTACGTATACAAACGGACACACGAGCGTGCGCCCGCGGATTCTGGTATTGAACTGATTTCATTTTGATTAAATTTTATGAAATCGATTTTATATTATATGGAGATATTAAAAAAATACATTTCTCTGATGGATCTGTCGCAGGTCTCTTTAGAATATGAAAAACGTACTATAATAAACATTATCTAGGCCTACTTCGTAAGAAAGAAACTGTTATGAAATATGGTTTGATACATAATCCATTAAGACAAAACGAGTAGTTCTAATATAATCTCAAACTGCTGAGCAATATTTTCTTAAAAAGTAAATTGTCCGTGCGTTCTTGTATGTGAGAGAGAGAGAGAGAGAGAGAGAGAGAGAGAGAGAGAGAGAGAGAGAGAGAGAGAGAGAGAGAGAGAGAGAGAGAGAGAGAGAGAGAGAGAGAGAGAGAGAGAGAGATCAAATTAATAAAATGTATATTTTTATTATACCCGCCCGAACCACATTAATAAAATTATTTATAAATTATAATAGGGTATCAAAGATATACAAATTTAATAATATTTCAGAATTTATATTTTTATGAATCAAACAAGTTTGAGCGCTGACTTGGAACTCTTATGGCGCTAACAGAAGAAGAACCCCATAAATAAGGAATACCTTACACCGTTGATAATGTAGACAAATAAAGGTAGCCATTAGAAGGTTTGAAGGAGAAGAAACAATGGAATTCATGACTTGACCACTGAATACAAGAAATGGTGATCATTACCATTTTAGTATTTTGAGTAGGACTACTTCATTCTACTTCAACCATAACTTATAACTGATCATAAAGTATATCTATACCAAATTTTGATTTTATTATTATGAGTAAATGTAATGAGACAAAATTAGAAGTACAAAATTAACTTACCTGCTAAAAAATAAAACTTTCACATTATTTTTATGTGTTACTCTGTAGCCTTCTATGTCCAAATGTGTATCAGTGCCAAAGCTTTTGCCACCTTGGGGAGTAGTTCTGTTATTTGTTTCGGAATTCACAGAACGTGGTATTCATAGAATTTATCTTAATATACGCAAGATATAGCCTACCTGTGACAACGACCTCACTTTTATGTGAGTTATGTGTCAATGTAGTAAAAAATATTAATTTACTAACCTTACCATGATCCAAACGTGTAGCCCAAGACTACGTTTAAGTAACACTGACAATTTATGATTATCAGTATCAGATTGTCTTCTACCAGAGCGTTATAGGAGAAGCAGGGTAGGCTCTTATAACTTCCGTAGAAAATTCTGGGTACTCGTTTCCAAAGGCTGATAGATTGTGAAGCTCAAAAACGCACTTTGATATTTTAGGGCTGGCCGAGATCCCTCCCCCACTACTGCAGAATCTTCTGAAGTAAGAATTAATCTTCAAAGTAAGAGTTAAGTCCAGTCTTTTTACCGTTCACTTCCAGCAGACTGTTAATTTATGAATATACCAAACCGTTACCAAACTATTTACATATTCGATCAGTAAATAAAACGATTACATAATTTTTTCCGAATATCCTCTTTCTATCACCTTAAAATTATGTTTTAAAAACCATCTCTCACTATCTTATGAACGTTCATGTTTACGTAAATTAACAGAAATTTAATAGACGATTTGCTCCACAGTGCTAGACTTGCTAATTAGCAGAATGAAGTTTGGGATGTTTATACATGAATCCAAATTCTTTAGTATTATAAATTTTCTAAAGTGCGAATTCCCATGTTTTCCTAAGTGTTCTAAATTACCCAATTTAATGAATTAAGTATTGATGTGATGACTCAATGAATTAGTATTAACCCATTTTTTCCAAAATGTGCTTCAAAGTCTTGTGTCGTCAGTAAATTTTTATAAACTAAACATTACCTCAATTTCAGTAATTCTATCCACATGCTTATTAATAAAAATTTTGTCTAGAAAAATAAGTTTTATCTAATTAAAATTTTATATTTGTTAATATTTTCTGCAATACTGAATAAGATAAATGTGATGTCACCCTCCTAAAATACACAAAACTTCTTAAAATACATAAAATGTTATAGACTTTAAAAAATTTAAAGAACAACTACAATTTAGCATCTTTTTTTATATTATTGATTTTACTGATTCTTTTATATGTACGAGTGTTTAATGTTAGTTATACGTGACCAATTTATAAATGTATACGTTTCGTGAAAAATATTCTGCCACAGTTATCAATTAAAATATTTTTTATATTGATACCAAGTGTATCCAAATTCTATCAATTGTACCGTCCAGATAAGCTCCATTAATAACAAGGCCATAGAAGGCGGATATAACAATTGAGGTGGGTACTTTTAGAAGAGAGGCTGGAGTTTCAAGAAGAGAAAGGATTAGAAGTGATGAAGTAAGAAGAAGTGGACGGTCATACTGTTCAAGAAACAGAATGCCGACAGCTCGTCTGGTATGGGAACGTCAAGGGATGACGAAAAGCAGGCATCTCAATCAAATTATGAGGTGGACACCAAGGTGGATAAGAAAGCGAAGCCGTCACAGATTGGAGTGACACCACATCATACGGACAATTGAATCAGAAAGGCTTTCGTAAAAGACAGTGGGAGAATACAGACGGTTAGACATCGGACAATGCCGGAAGACTTTATAACTCGATAGGGGGAAGATGAGAGAGAGAGAGAGAGAGAGAGAGAGAGAGAGAGAGAGAGAGAGAGAGAGAGAGAGAGAGAGAGAGAGAGAGAATAGTGACAGAGAGAGAACATTATAAGTAGGCTATAGGTTGTAGTTACATACGTGATTTTTTTTTTACTTTTTGTAATTAGGCCTACAGCTATTTTAAACGAAAAAATTCAACAGCAGTTACGAACGCATTTTTACAAGTCAAGTCCTGCTCAGACTCAAGGCCTATAGCAAGTGGATGGCTTAAATTGTTAGGTGTGAGTGAACGCTGCATACATAAAGTCAAAAATGGATAGCTAATGGGACTTTAATGGAGATTACAGTGTATAATGCTGACGTACTAGCAGCAATTAAATTTGAAGGACCTGGAGAACGTAACGAAGAAGTTCTTGGCCTCAGCCCGTTCTAACAAATTTCGTTTTTCCAATCAGTGTAAAAACAATAAATTATTGAATTTTGTTTAAATTTATTTCGAAGACAACCCGTTGTGAAATGTGTAAATTACGTGAAAAACGTCATCATACATATATACACTAAAAATCGCTTTGATTTTGAAGAAGCTAAAACAGAGATAACGTAAGTAACAAAGAGGTAAACAACAGGAAACTAGTTTATGTTATTTGGCATTAGACTATAATAAACAGTTGGATGAGGGAATAAAATAAAGATTATGAATAAAAAGTAAATATTCCCCTTTAAAGGTACTTGAACAATCGATACGAAAATGTCAATTGAAGTCACCCACAGCGAACTTTCATTACAGAAACTCACAAAACCTTAACGTAAAGTAAAGAAGATTTTCATTGTAAAAACACTTGATCAGTAAAATGGAAGCACCCCTAATTTGTGGTCCGTTAGAGCAATTCACATCAAAACATTCCCAACAGCGTTGAGTGTCATCCTATTACGGGTGCATTCACTAACAATCGTATATAAAGCTTTATCTATGGGAGTTACTACGGATAATCCAACACTACGACGACATATCCTAATGTTTAACGTTTTCTGAATTGCTGAGTATTAGAAACTAATATCTGGGACGTTTACACGCATAACAGAGACGTTTGAAATGTAAACATACAGATTGTTGTTTAGAATAACAGAAACGGCTCTGTTTACAGAAAATACAAATTCGAGTGCTTATCATCTAATAAGTTATCTTAACCTGAAATAAGCTGGTTCCTTAATGACAAGAACGGAACCTTAAATGTACGGAAACGGTAGAAGATATGTGGTCACCGAGTTCATACCTCACACAATGGACAGTCGAAACGAAACCACTGATCAGAATTATTTTCCACAAGCGCCAAAAAATCGCTCAATACAAGGGGATTTTAAGAATGGCAACAAGTACGTTTACCACCACAAACTCTGGAATAATTTAAATGACCGATATCACAAGAGTATGAGTAAATGAACCAACATATGAATGTCTAGTACTAAAGTAAGATGTTTTCACAAAATATTTGTATTAGAGAATGAAGTCCAATGTATTACGCGGAGCTTGTAAGCTGAAAGAATAAATGTTTGTAAAAAGCAGTATGAAATAAGTGACATGCTTGGCAGAATAATTTGAAAGAACTTTAACAAATGAGTCCAGAAGGCAATATTTTAAGAACACCGAGTAGAAAGAAGGTTAAAAGAAATGTTAAAAAGCCATTGAGATGAGACTGAATGAGTTGGTAAATAGACGTGGATCCAATGATAAAGTAGAATGGCAGAAATAGTTGTGGTAAATCAGGATAGGCCTACTTCATTGACAGTAAAGCGCGTTATGTTGTGAAAGTAACTGAATAACAAACAAGTCGTCTTGCTGATCTGTAATAGTATGTCTTCCTAACAATATTGTGTGAGTGTGTGCACATATATTCATTTCAGTAAATAAGGGTCGGACATTCTTTACAAATTTAATCAGCATTTCGATAGGTAACATCAACTTTTTACCATAGGCGCGATAAAGCTGAAATATTCTAGAACACGAACGATAAAGCTTAAGAAATTCTGGAACTACCGTCATAATGGTGAAGCGTGTCAGTAGGGGCCTACGTCAGAATCAAAGTGTAATTCACCAGAACTCATTAGCTTACATCCAGCAAACATACTTAAATACAACACACTATAAAGATTACAACAAATAATTACCCTCAAATTTTGGAAATTACAGCACCGATCCTTGTTTATGATATTAAAATGTCATCGCTAGTTCCAGCAGTAGAAGACGATAGGCGACGCGTGAAAATCATGAAGGAATATTAAAAGTAAGACATTTTATACCATAAATCATTGCAGTGTTATATGTAATCTGTAAACGAAATACGTTTCACCAAAATATAACACCAGTTATCATTGCAAACGTACAAAATTTCCTTTAATTAATATTTACCCTTCGATGGGTTTGTTACTATTGTGCCTGGTAGGGTGCGTTGCGATGCTGGTTAATTAACTACCTGTTTCACTTCGCACATTAATTAAGAGAAACACAATGTACACCGAGCTGCAACCCCTTAGCATAAAGGGTTATAAGGGATGGAACTTTTTCTCTGGTAGGCTGGCTGGTCTTGCAGCCCCTCCACTCTAGCTGGCTTGAGACTTGTAAGCTTACATTGGCAGCTCAATCACATAATTAAAAAAAAAAACCACCTCTTTCCACCTTGTTGCAATCAACATAAAAACATGGCCGCTGGGCATACTAACCTCTTCACATCTCTAATGGCAACCCCTTCAAAGTTCGACAACGCATAGACATAACACGTATACCTCCTTTGCAAAATGCTTCTATTCCGTTATTTTGAGAGCCGGGCGAGCGAATGCGCTTTTCATACTCTAATATTTTCCTACTGTTATGTTTTTTTAGGTATACTCATTTGCTCACTGTAAGGCGTGTGAAGTCTCCAGTTTGAAATTAGCATCGTTTAAAACGTAGTCAGAGTAATTAATTTCCTCCACGTTGCCATCACGTTTATGTCTAACAGTTTTAAATTTATAATTTAAATTTTAAAATATATTACTCGTTCTGTTTTATTTCATTTGCCTCCCTCCACCGCCAATATATTCAGTGCTACGGAGTTAATAAAATTAAAAACAACTTCAACAACAAACATTACCACCATTATTGTTTACAGTTTTTCTACATCTACGTCTACATCTATAAACTTTTAGAGTTTAATTTTGAACAAACGTTAAAGTGATATTCATGTCTAATTTATTACACAAGTTTACACATTTCATATCAGAGTTGTTACGTCATGGATCAGGTTCTATATAGCGCTGTCACTATTGCTGTGCACTATCAGGTTTTTGATAATTATTTCGCTGTTAACATTACATTGTCAGGTTACGCATATGTAAGGGGAAAAGGATAACAATGTAAAGTAAAGAAGCAAAGAATAGCCAGCGCAGCTACGTAACGACAGTTCCCAACCAGTATCCCAATTGGTAGTCGTTTCACTAATCGTTTCATACTGTTTAACCTCACTGCATGTACACTGAACAAGTAAAGTATTTACAATCCATTTAAAAAAACGGACTATACAAATTCCAAGAAGACTTTATTTAAACTTTAAAGTGGAAATTTTTAAATTTAAAAATTAAACGTGTTACTTTTAGTGTTGTTTAACATTAGTGTAACAACATTAGTGTTGTTTTAACATTAGTGTTTCCAGTTGGTCATGTGCAATAGTTACTATAGTCAGTTTTACATGTACGGTGTACGTTTATATAAGAATGTTGTATGTATCTATGTAAATAAATGCGTTGTGTCTAATGTTAATAGATATCTTAATTACCCATTACAATTACATTTATTTACACTAGTACAACATTTTGCTGTTAAACTTAAATCTCACCACCGGCCTTGTCGGTTCCCATAATAGTCTATTTATAATTCAAAAACCTACTAAAAATCAGATGTGTATTAGAGTCGCTGGTCGTGACTAAAGTGTCAAGATCGTTTTTAGTAGTATGGTGTATTTGCCTTCCTGTTCAGATAGAGGCCTAATAGCACTACCTAATGTAAAGTGTAAACACGATACTAAACAGCACGAGACAGCCTATGCGATTATTCGGAATCCTTAAATCACGTTAGTTCCTCAAAGAGTCAAGACAAACGAGCGCGTCCACAAAACACACACACACGCGCACACACATGCATAACATCTTTTTTGTATCTTCTGCGCCTGCGTCTGAGTATTAATAGAATTTGGCAACTAGCAACAATGGTCGCTTGGTACATTAGACATTGTCTCTATTTAGAATGATGTTTTAGCCAAAACATATTCCAAATTATAAGTATAAGTTTATTTTTGCATAATGCTGATGTATTCAGCTTCTATATGCCATTACAATAAGAAGTAGGTCTAATGGCGTACAGAGATCCACACAACAACACTTTCCGTTCAAATTAATATTTCTACAGGCCTAAATTATTCAGTTAAACAAGAAAAATCCTATTCACAAAAATTTCTACACATCTGCAATAATGTCTGCCAATCTCCATGAGTTATGAAATAAAAGCCGTCTATATAAATTTGTTTATACACATAAACATAAGTGCACGCATGGAAGTGAAGCCGATACAGAAGAAGACGGTAGTGTTTTCCTTTGTTCAGTAACTGAACGAAATGCGATTTACTTCTGTAATTCATCCAGGAAAGTAGGAAAAAAATGTTGAAACAAATATTTTATAGTTTAGAGCATATTTAAAAAATTAAATAATTTTTCAACTAAACATTTAAAAGTTTTAATGAATTCCAATATAAAATCCAATGTTACTGAATACTTTAGACAACTCTAAAATTTTTAAATATAAGTTTTGGGAAAATCGTTAGATTTAAACAAACACCCGTTACTATCAAGAATAAAACCGCTTAGTAAATATTTTAAAAATAGGCCTAAAGACTGATGTTATTAGGCCGTATCGGTTGATGTTATAAGTTAACCTCAGTGTAACAGTGATCGTGAGTTATTAAATGATGAACGGCTCTGGAAGGTTCGGTCACAAACTTGGCATCATTTTAATACATTTATGTCGATATTTCGGCATCATCAGGACGTGTACGGGGGCAATTAGGAGAAATAAGGGGGGTATACAGAAATAATTAAGAGCCCTACATATATGATGAGTACTTTTTGTATGTGTTTATATGATGAGGACTTTTTTGTATGTGTTTACATGATACATAAATAATAGCCTACTAATACTAATATTACTACTCCTACTACTACTACTACTACTACTACTACTACTACTACTACTACTACTACTACTACTACTAGTATTAAATGAAATGTAACAATTAAAAGAAATTCGTTTGCTAAAATTATAAATTCGTATGTACAGCGTACTTTTTCGCTTATTTAGCAAATAATATGTAAGCACTTTTTCTACTGAATGTTTGCGAAAAATTAATGATGTTTTGTCAAGCGACCACAACGACCCTATTCTCCCGCAATCTGCGTGGAGTAGGTTCAGGAGATAGGCTCAAAATGGTCAAAATTTTGTTACTATTTACGATATAAATATAAAACAGTTTCTTACATACTTATTTACCAATACCATAATTTAAAAACATTAAGAAAGTTAATTAAAATGAATTACTCATTAATTATTTAAAGAAAATAATTGTTACTTGGGCACAGCTAACAACTTTTAAGTTATGTCAATCTATGTTCAGAATATGTAACAATAAAAACGTTAGGCCTAATCGTATTAACTAAAAATTTACATATGAACGTTATGTACAAGGAAACAATTTCTATCAACAGCGAAAGAATTAATGCGAAATGCAACAGAATGAAAGGTCTCTCCCATTTTCCATAAATGAGAAACTTTTTCTCTTCTGCACCGACACATTTGGAGTGACGCCGATTTATGTGAACTACTTTATTACCCTGATAACAAAACTCTTACCTGGTTTGTTGTTAAGAGAAAGAATCAATTCATCAACGTTGTGAATACGTTTTAGCTTGTCAATTAATCTGAATTCCCTTAGTTGGTTTTCTACAATTCTATAATATAATATGTTTCTCATTTTTTATTTAATCGTTTATATCTGGCCTGAGACAAACCTTCAGGTTTCCTAGGAAATATTTCTACCCAACATGCCTGCAAAGATTGTAACAAATCTTTTCCAGTCATTCTTGCGGTTTTTTATTTTTCTCAATGAATTCAAAGCCTCCTGTCGTACCTCCATCCTATTTAAACTAAATCCGCATTTTGCTAATTTAATTATTCCTTGTGAAAATGCTTCCTCTTTTTCCCTTTAAAACGTGGCTAGACCTCCCTTTCTTTTGGTTATTAATCTTATTTTACTCCGATTGAAACGTCTCTAAAAACATAGTGTCATATGTAAATGCTTTTACTGCTAATCGCTTACTAATTGCACCATCGCGATACAACTCAATCGCCTTCTCCAAATCATTGCCATTCCAGTTTTGAATCGTTTGCCTTTTATTCTTTCCCATCTAAAACATTAAAAAAGGAAAAATTGATATTTGCTTAATTTTTAATAAAATTTAGTTGATCCGATCTGATTCTCCCAAAAATCTATGCCCCTGTTTCCCCGACATTACAGGTAAATTATTATTGTCATGTTGGCAGTACTGACACAAACGTAGGTACGTAAGTAGATAGGTTATGTTAACGTCGTAGTGTATAAATTGTACGGAATATAATACATTTGTAGCAACAGGCCGTTAACTATGTTTAACTTAAAACCTAAAAATTTAATACATTAGATGCGACTAAAAATTAAATGACTTTTAAATTAGGCTATAACATCCAATAATCTAAGAAGACACGAGTACAACAAAATCACACCACTAAAAACTGAGGCCACTCAACGACAACATTTTGCTGTACACTCACTGGTAGCAAAATGTTCATTCTAACATTTATTAAGACGTTACCAACAATAAATTTTTGTAAAGTGACCCTATTACCGCTAATTCCAATTACCCAACTTTATCCTATCTTTAATTTTACATGAAACTAATAATTTTTTAATCTGTCGACCAGATTATCTTCAGAGGATGTAAGCATTATACAGGCCTTCTCCATTGTTTCAATACGTTGGACGATGAACAGGATTGAAAGCACTTTTTAGTGTGTACTTCACGTAAGCGTAAACAACACAGACGTGTCATGTAATAACAAGTTTGTGTGTAATAGCAAGGAATAATGAGTAGCAGGCAAGGAGGAGGAGGAGGAGGAGGAGTGATGAGGAGTCTTGACACACGAAAAACAATGTATTAAAAGGAACAAGATAGTGCCACAAGATGTAAGAAAGTGCAAATGTTGATTTTTTTATGTGCTAAATGCATAATATACGAGTAAAAATATAGTGTCCAAAGTTGGTCAATATGGTAAAAACAATAGTATCAGACACACGCTTTGGGAAACCCGCTGTTAACACATGGAGGTTTGTTATTACACGGACAGTAATCTAATATCTAATCGTGTTTTTTCGTTTAAATCCTGTATGAAATGTATAGCGAATTCCACCTACACTGATTTGAAAAGGAAAGCAAGAAAAAAAAATAAAGACTTGTATCATCAAGTCAAAACCTAATTGTAATCAAAATTACAATACACAAAATCTTTCTGGATATGCCGCTGTTTGTCATAGAGTTTTGTCCCGCTTTCGGCAGATACGATTGACAAGTGGCGAAACGGTAATAGATAGGCCTATATATGTGTTATAACTACACTTATTTTTTGTTCTTGATTATTTATTAATTTGATATCATTAGATCCCAACGTAGCACAGATGCTCGAATCCTTTTAAAATAAATGATAACATTGAACTGAATATGGTAACACTCTGTTTATTTCTTGCTTGTACACATTACCAAGCACTATTCGTTTCCATTAAACGACTGACTTATACAAAACATCCGCACCTTTTGACAAATTTGGACACGAAGGAATGATAAATCACTGATTATCTTATGTTATTGATAGTTTCACAACACATGCTTAATGTTTATTCATTAAAAATTATTTCAACATTTCTGTTTAAGTTTGTAATGTTTGTAAACATCTTTTGCAGCACTCAAAAAACCTTCGTGCCCAAACTTCCGAGCACACGGCTCAAAATTTTTAATTAGAGCCATTCGCTAATAAGATTATAATAAAATTTTCAAGGTGTGTTAAGTAAATAAGTAAGGAATTTATTAGGTTATACAAGTTAGAAGATCTCTACTTCATACATAAATTTTACATGTGAGGCATACAGACACTAACGCGCACACACACGCCAGCTCCCTACATTCTCAACAATAAGCCGAGAATACAACTACTCTTAACTTCGTTATCTTCAACACAACATTTTTAAATGGACTCTCCCCTAAAGAATAAAAGTAGAAAACAAAAAGAAACAAAAGCTGACAGTTGTTCTCCCTGCATCTTCACCTCTAATAGCCTCTTGTCCCCGGCTGCTGTTGGAGGAGGCTCAGTCAAGTGCTCTGTTGTTCACAAAGTGACATATTTAGTCCTCACACTTAACGTTCAACACAAACGCCTGGATACCTGTTGGGTCAATTAACACCTTCCCTCATTAATTAATCTGTTCTCGTATATTTAAGGAATGCTAATTAATTACATGTTGTGTTTTTTCACGTCTTTAACTAGCAAAGGAAGAGAAAAAATGTAAGAACATAGGAAATATATTTTGCAAAGTAATTACTTCAATGCGACTTGGTGAGTAAGGTGACCTACAGTAACTAAGTTTTTGTCTATGGCAATTAGTTTGGTCACCAAACATTCACTCTCTATACCATTCCTCACGGATGTTAATGATTTTCATCATCAAATGCTTTATGACATAACGGATAGAAATTGAGTACGTGAATTAAATACATTACTTTGTGAACAACGAAGTATAGTAATAGCCTCATCTGTCGGCAGCAGCTATTGGATTATTAGCCAGAGTAACGAGTGTATATCTATAACGCCTTAGGTACTTTTCATGATACTGCGGTATGTAAAGTTTACACACCACATAAGTCTGATTGCCATGGGAGCTAATTGATTTAACAGTTCAAAAATAATATTTGTGGTAACACATATTTAATGTTAAATATTGTATATTTAATGTTATAAAGTAAACTTACTTACAAAATACTTACGCAATAGTTATGAACTTAAATATATAAAAATCCTGCTTAATTCATTCTAAAATCACTTACATCTAATCTTCAGCATAAAGGTCTCACACTAAACGTATAATACAAATAAAAATATCAATAACTTTGATTCTGGTTAGAAAAAACGTACAGCGTAGATATAATTGATTACAGTTTACTGTGAATATTGGATTAATAATCTATTTTATTCAAATTGAAGTAACAAACTTTAATTTAATTTAATTTAACACTGGTCAACGTCCAATTATGTTTGTTTACTTTATCCTGTCCTATTGAGACTTTTGTTTAATTAACCAGAATTTCTTGTTTAAACAAGTTATTTAAGTTACATATTCAACACAGTACCGCCAGTACACTTTTACCAGTACTTGACAAAATACAGTAAACAGCTGAATGTCTTTATTAGACTCTTTACTAGAATTATGAAATTATGAAAATCTACATTTTCCCCTTTCTTTTTATTAAAAAGCTCTTGATATTGCATTATAATTCTAACGTAAGGACAGTCCAAGTGGACATATAAGTCATTATTGACATTGTTGAACAAATATTATTTTATGTAACATTGCAGTTCTAGGATATGAGCGGACGCGAGTATGAGTGTGTATGAAAAATTTACAAAACTATTCCGTTGATAACTCATTTGTCTTAAAAGCCATCCACCTAATTCTTGTTAATAGTATTAAGCCTACTTCTACAAAAAGTATACTCGTCTAGGTCCGTTTTCATTGGTTTCGTTTATATTTGGCTGGACGTACATACAAGTACACTGCTATCATGACGGCTCTATGCTCTTTCAGAAGGTGGCATAGCCGTTCTTACAAGCTCTTTTGACTCATGAAGACAAATGCGAGGGGCAAGTTACTTTGCCCCCCCCCCCATTAGTAATTATATATGCATACATAAAATTATTTAGATAACGTATATACGCACAAAACAAGTACAAAATGTATATTTAGTCAGTTATATTTATTTAAGTAGGTTAATACAGAACAAACATTTATGAAACTTATCTCAGGCATTAATAACATAAAATTTGCTTTAGAATCGAACTATCTTTATAATCACTATGTTTTACCTACAATAAACTTACTTGGTGGATAATACTTGTGTATGTTTATTTTCTGATGTAAATTTACTTCATCCTTTGACGAGTTACCGTGACTGACGATGGTCGTAATGTAGACATGCCTATACGAAAATGCTCTAATAAAATGAGCACTGATTTGCACATTATAAATAATATTATTTAATGTATAAATACGAAAACATATACACTCACGCACATGTGAGTCTGGGAGGCGATTAAATCGATAGATTTTCTTATATTAATCAAGGTCACTTCATTAAAAAAAAAAAAAACTTTTTCGGAGTCATATACTTAAATATGGCTCCTGTCGCTACCGTTTCTATTTTGCAAAACAAAGTAAATTTATATTAGTTACATTGGTCTTATTCTTTTCTTTAAATTCACATGAGTCCGCATTCATTTGTGTCTGTAGGGTAACATGTAATTACGTTCATCATATGTTCTTCATGAAATGAGTTTGTATTACTGTTATTTTTAAGATAAAACTAATAAAAATAAATGCGATTATGGAGTCATACTGAAGTTCATGAAGTAACCGACACGTCACATTGATGTATAAAAGCGCTGGGAATCATAGTCGGGTACGATCTATACATTGGTACGTATACATTGATCGTACTAATTTATCAACGATGAACCTTTGTTCCGAGTAATGAACACGACTGATTCGGCGACAGCGAGACCTGTAGATACAACAATTCATTCAAATAAGCAATAAACGTATCAGAAAAGTGTTTTGTGTTAGCAATATGTGCAAATAATATCTTCTATCGGAAGGGATAAGCATGTGCTGAGGTGTCCGAGTGGTTAAGGAGTTGGACTTGAAATCCAATGGGTTCTACCCGCGCAGGTTCGAATCCTGTCCTCAGCGAAATTTTTATTCAACCTTCTATAAACCGATATGAGCATATATTCAGTTCCAGAAACTAGGAAAATCCCATCTCCAATAGTTCTCTAAAAAAATTATTTTTCGTTTTTCGTTTTATTTTATCAACAACTATGGAAAATATTTCAGTATCTTATCGAAAAAACTTATTTTGTTAAACTGTATTGTCAATAGAAATGTCATTTAAATTTAAATGATGGATTTAAATGCCGTTAAATTCTTTCAGCACGCGGTAGGACGATTTCTCTCAGCGAGTGTGTGACACACACACACACATATAATTGTACAGCAGGGTCAATATAAGGAGATTGATGTGACTGCTACGTAACATTACAATAGCGAGGGGGTGTACCGGTCGGTGTTAAGGTGAGAAAATGGTTTGTTGATAAACTGAGAATCGTGTTGGGGTGTTCGGATGATGGTTAAAGTGGGTGGAGCACACCCTTCTCCGTTTAAATGGATCTCGGATAGAACCTTAGGCAAACAACATTATCTGCACGCTACCACTGTCACAACAGACCAGACTGCTGACATCTTGAGAGACGTGTCACCCACCGGTCTTTGTTGTTATCCGTCCTTACTCACATCACACTAGTTCCTTATCTAGCCTCAAACTATAGTTATTCATGCTATAACAATCAGCTGTTTTTATCTATAATGGTGTAGTATTTTCGTAAATACATTAACCAAGACTGTTCTTACCTTACCATGAGTATAAATATTTTCTTTTTCGAACACATAAGGAAATGTTATTTTCTTCGGATAGTATTATTCAAATACCAAAATATTATGGAGTTGTACTACTCGGAATTATTGGATCAACAGTGAACTAATGCATGGATGTTTATTAAAACGATGAATGTCCTTGTATGTATAAATACAAAATGCATTGATTGCACCATTGAACCTACACAATTCACAAGGTATGATTACAAGTTTATCAAATATATACAACTGGATGAAATTCGTGAGAAGCTCGTAACACACACACAGGGGAAGAAATTGAAAGCTCAAAATTTATTTGAATTTATTTGAGCGTTTCAGTGCTCAAAAGTGTGTTTTCTTAAAACCCCTACCCGAATTGTGAATCTTAAGCCGTGTACAGAAATACAGCGATTACAAGAATACACGCAACAATCGAAGACTATCGGACGCAACGCAGCCCACAATGATATCAGACATGGGAAGTCCGTGATGGGAGAATTACTCAAAATTTTTAATACATTTTGTTATTGTTTCTATAGGTTATTATACACATGTAAACGAGACTGGATGTGTCCGGTCTCATTACTTGATGTCGATATATTATTCTGAGACGCGGTTCCAAATTTTAAATTCTCGGATTAAAAGATAACAGATTATTGTAACATTTATTTTACTTTCATTAAATAAATTATGAATTAGTTTTCAAATTGCAAAATTAATTTTCGGAAAATTATTTTTTGGTGTAATTTTTGTACCATATATAATTTTGTAATTATTAATCGAAACTTACTCTGAATTCTGTTATAACAAAAAAACAAAATTATGGAGTCAAACTCTAACCACGCACTCTAAAATTAATTATTATTCCTAATAATGATCATGAACAATACGAAAGCAGTGGGCTTGCTTTTTTACCACAAAAGGATAAGCATGAGAATATGTTAATATTACTTTTGGATTCAGTCCTACTAAACACCGCATATGTTACTTATCTTTAACCTATATACTATAATGTAATATAAATTTTACTCTTGAAATTTAAACGTATCAAGAAATATATCCTGCAGTAGCCTAAACAAATCTCCAAAGCTCTGCAAAACTTAGACAAGAAGTCTATGCTGAGTCGAAAGAAGTGACCAGTTTATTACATCAGCTTTAATGTCCAAACTTCCTTTACACTATGTTCAAAAGTCAGTAAAAGGAGAGGAAAGTGAAAACAAAAATAGATAAAAACGAAGCAAAGATTTTAATTAAAATACAAATGTCTTTGAACAAAATCGTGCGTGCGTGCGTGTGTATGTGTGAGAGAGAGAGATTTGTATCGTCGAATAATTAACAGACGAACAAATGAATGTATTCCAAAATGTACAAGTAATACTGGAAGAAAGTAAATTTTCCATCGTACTCGACAACCATGTGCTGAGGTGTCCGAGTGGTTAAGGAGTTGGACTTGAAATCCAATGGGTTCTACCCGCGCAGGTTCGAATCCTGTCCTCAGCGAAATCTTTTGTTCGTCACTGCTATACGCCAGGAATATTTTGTATATCTGTCATGATTCAGATATATTGATTCTCATGTCGCACGTTTGTATTTTTTTAAGCATTAAAAACTTGTTTTTTGTTACTGTGTTAACTTAATAAACTAATTAAGACTATGAATATTTTAATTAAATTAAAAAAACTATGTGATAGTAAATTGTTTGTATTTATAAACGATAATATTAAACAAATTAAGCTTAAAAAAATCTATTGATAAAATGCTGATAAAAAAAACGCTGAACGCTAGTGACAGTCTAATTATTCCACAGTAATGTAGCAGTCACCGTTGTTACAAATTTCATTAGACTTCAAGACTGTTGAAGCCACAGCGTATTCAGAATTACACCACATAGACCGGCGAGTGCTGAAGTCTAGCTTGTTTTGATTATTTTTGAAGCCTTGAATTTGAAGAAAGCCTAGGATTTCAAATACCGGAAAGCGAAATGAAATAACACATACAATAATGTACATAAGAGACACCGCATAGCTGTCGGGAGGAGTTTAAGGATTCGTTACACTTTTCCGTGAACATTACTCTTCAATTGTTGTAGCCTACGTACTTTTCAGGAAAAATAAATAAGAAATAATGCCTTGACGGTCACATTACTGCACGCATAAGAACAGTCAAGTATAGCCTAAATGTTGCCATAATCTCAGCCACCCGTGTAGTGGACACCAACATCAGAATCATTACTCACAAGTACTGCTGTAGTTGCAGTCATTTTGTTAAATATCGAACTTCCAGAATTCCTTACTCCCTACGTTTTACACTAAAGAAATAATGTGTTGTATTATCTTATATGCTTTAATTTGGCATGTTTTGGTTAGGAAAGTCCTGGCTTTAGGATAATTTTACTTTATGCCTAACAACTGTATTCAGACGCTGAAGTATTATGTAATATACTAAAACATCCACTATACCCAAGATTTCCTTTACATCCTAGGTCCTCTACGTAAGCCTGTTAAAATCTTGATAAATAATTTAGTTTTTGTTAACATACAGTCCAATCACAAATAAAATTGTTACGCTTATTTTAGTAACTACAATATTTAGTGTAAAGTGACAATGTTTAGTGTATTGAATAAATACAGTCATAAAAATTAACTATGATTTTTATAAACAGAATTAACACTATTGCACACCACTATAGAAAAATTATACCGATTAACGCTTTCAAGCTTCATAGCTCATCATCAGATCGGAAAAATCTTTTTATGATTTTTATAAACATAAACATATGATTTTTATGTTTAAGATAATAGCTCTGTTACTTGGTATGATAACCTAAAGACACTTTTGCCACTTTTGCTCTTTCTATGACAAAAATTTAAAATTAAGTAAATTATGTCACACACGCGCGCGCGCACACACTTATTTATTCATTTATTATTTTTTATCCCTTCGTTAATACTAAGTGGTGACGTAAGACTTTTCTAAATAATGTCTCCAGTTTCCGTCTTCGAAAACTATAAATCCCATAATAATGGTATCTTCAGCTTCAATTAATTTATGAAATAATTATGTTATTGAATATCTTATGTTGTAGCGTTTAAGAAGCTGACAGGTGAGATTTATTTTACTCTTTTTAATTGCATAGAGTTCTTTGTTGAGTCGACATGAAATTAGATTACGGACCGGAGTAAGGTGTATGGCGTGAGAAAGTGTAGTAACACAGCACAGCATCCATCACATCATCAAACAACAATTAAATTAGCTTGTTTTGTGGCCAGCTGGCCAGACAGCTACCGTCCTCTAACAATACACACATTCTTAGCTGACACATTGTTGACAACTGTTAGTCGATGTAATCGTTTTCACACCTGCTTGTTGATAGGCCCGTCCCGGCCCTTTGTGTTCTCCTCACGGACATCCACACAGCCCCTATCTTACGTTTGAATCTTGTACTGCTACTGTACTATTCATCTCCGACAACAATTATATACTTATAATGATAGTATAATTAAGCGTTAATCTGAACGTCCAGCGTCTTATGTGTAATTTGTTTAATTAGTTTTTCTTTCAAGTTATTCAGCTTGAGATTCTAGGTACAATCCCACAAGAGATTCTAGCTACAAGAGAAGACGTAGGCTACATATCTGTTTTAGGTGTAGTAAAGCGAGAGCTCAGGTCTTCGGGAAAACAGAAGACTATACTAGATTGTTTTTAAGTCTTATTGGTTACTGCCATCACGGATTATTTAAAATGAATATTGACTAACAGTAGTACAACTAAAAAGTTTAGTTACTGTAAAAATGTATCTGTCATATTATTGCTTTCGTTATTTTTTATTCCTCTTCACATAGTAAAATTGTCCTGTTACTGATTTTTAATACACCGATTTCAGTTCTTGAGTCTAGCTGCATTTACCACCCCATTATGTTATAATAGTTGTCGCCATCCTCGTCCCCACCATCGTCACCACCACCACCATCATCATCATCCTCCTCATCGTGGTCGTTGTCATAATCATCATGAGCTTCACACGCAAACGTTATCTCATTATCGTCGTTAATATAACCATCAGCGTAGTATCATCGGCACCATAAACTGAAACACTATTTAATAATTAGTTACAGCAATCACAAATAAATCGCTGATTACGTAATTACAAATTTTTGTTTTTCTTATGCTTTCGGAGATTTAAAAATCATTTGTGACTAAAAAAAAGATACGTTAGACCTAATATTCATTTTTAACTCAGTTAACAATGGAACAGAAAATATTCTTTTTCTTCGGCACATTGTGAACTACACGTAAACTAGCAAAGACGTAACTGCGTATGTGAATAAGAAGTTCAATATTTGTTTTCTAATTTCTTACTTATTGTTGCAAATATATAACTCATTTTGTCAAACAATTATGTCATTTAATTCATGGTATCAAAAGCTCTCCTGGAATAACGTTTATAAAAAATTTAAAGGATTTTATAGGCTCAGTATAACAAATAACTGTTGAAATTAGTGAACAAGAATATAAACTACAAAAATAAGGCACGATCTCTAGAAACACTACGTGTTCTATCCTGTCGAAGACAACATGAGAAACTGCTCAGTCTGAATCAATCTACCACCAAATTCATCTCCAAAGCCTGCTCCAGTTTAAGTATTTCCAACTCAGCTCGCATCTCACCAAACAAATGGCTGTTGAATTACTAGTCAGGAAGAAATGAATGCATCACGCGTGGAGTTATTTGGTACGCTTGAATAGAATGCCTTGTTATTATTAAGGAACCTATAATTAATATGCAGATTGAGGTGCACCAGTGAACGTATAAAAGATGCCTCTGTTACAGAAACATGTATTAATTACGGATTCCCAGTGTATTTACCAATTCAGTATGTCTGCCTTCACCTAAAATTTAACCCTAGAAATAACACACGTAAATGGCCATAGACAATTCGAACAAGCTTCTCCTGTTAGTGTCTAAATCAAAAAGTGCATAAATTCATGCTAACCAGACATAACTCAAAACACGTAGTAAATAAATATTTACGTATTAAAAAAAAGTGTTAATCTAAGGTTATTTTTTAAACCTCAGTGTTTGTATGACCAGCAACAGCCAAACATTCTTCACTATTAACCTCTTGTGAACCAGTTTGAGAAATACAAGAATTCAACTGTGATTTTGCTACCTAAAAGCAAGTGATTGTGACGTTCTTCATCGAAATCAATAAGATTATACAAAATTGTGGGTGGCGTAAAAAAACAAATTGTTAAATGTACCGTATAATTGTTTGTCAAAAAACAAAAAAATATTGCCGCGTCCAAACATGTTATTTTAACATAAACCAACTCTATATTTCTAAAAACGTATTGAAATTTACAAAAATTAGAATTGTAATATAAGTAAATAAGCGGTAATGTGAAAAAATGTGGTGTCTCCAAGTTTGTAGCAACTAGGGGGGATTTAATTCGTCAGTTAACTTTTTAAGAATATGATATACAATACGAGCAGCTTACAATAACAAAAATTAAACGTCATAGCTAATTTTTTATACTTTTGCTGGAGTTTGTATACTTCTGTGTAGATTAAACTAAAAGTTAATATCAGAAGTATGTGTTTCATTCCTACAACAATGTATTAACATAACTCGAGTCACGTTGTTTCCTTTTCCGTTTTTTAAAAAATAAAAAGTAATATTTTTCAGTATGTGTGCAGCGTAAATCATTTCAGACAAATCTAACTTTATACAATGTTAACGGTTTTTACAAGGAATGAAGTACAAAGTTTTTTTTCTTTACATACAAATTGAAGCATATAGGGCTATGTGAAAATGTATCACGAATCTGCCTCACATACGAGGATGGTAGTATAACCTCTGATGGTACGCTTGTACGAACAACGATGTTAAATGGCTTCAGTCAGATTTTATTCGACAAGATAATCAGCCGTGAGTCATGTCGTGCTGGGGAGCCGAGTGATGCAAATTAAATCCAATAAAGCAATAAGTAATTTTCTTGATAGCCGTTGATTGGTCTTTATGTTATTTCTTCAGTGCACATGCAGCAAAAAACGTATATATACTATGAATTTCATCGTTACGTCCGAACGGGTGCGAGCTAGTGAAGTCCCGGTACCAGCCAATCAAGTCCCGCCTCGTCGTCTTCCCCTTGCTTATATTTCAGTTCGCTTCAATGGACAATTACTCAATTTCAGTTTGTTCACTCCTGCCCCCCACAATGGGCCCCAAGCTATTGGCTAAGGACCCTTCCAACAATTCTACTGCCTACCCAAAGGAGTTGATTGAACCCGTACTCTTGGTAGCAAATTGTAATTTCAAGTAGAAATGGAATGTCGAAATCAGTTCCAACCTATCAACAAATGTGGGAGCATTACATTAACTTAACAGCTCTGTAAATCATGTCCTGTAACAAAGTTTTCTGCATGGTAAAAGTTAATAGATTACCTAAATAAGCCACATAAATAAAATATAAAAAACTCATTTGATTTAAGGACAAGTTAATTTAATTTTGTTTTTGTGTCAGTAAGTTTTTTGGATTTTTTACGTATATAAAGAATGTTTTAAATAGTTACATATTTTATTATTAATTAAAGTGTATTTTTTACGTATATAAAGAATGTTTTAAATAGTTACACATTTTATTATTAATTAAACTGTAACATTTAGCCAATTTATACACAAAACAACATAACCCACTCTTTTAGAATAATTAAACGAGAATTTCACAATGGTGACAGAAAATTCATATACCATCCCGCAAAATTGTGGAATTAGTTTCCCTCTCACTACATCTCAACAACCATCAAAATACCAAAAACTTAAAGATTTTAGGATTTCTTGCTTGTTGATGATTCACTTTGAAAACAATTTTTGACTTTTTAAAATTTAAACAAAATGCATAAAAATACAAATCAGCATTTGTTCTGCATAACGGAAGTCAAATGTGTTCTCAAATTTACACTCATTCATTATCAGTATGATGAATGAAAAGCAGTAATTTTCAGAAGCAAATACCAGCCTTTCTAAATCATTTCTGCAGATAATGAGTAGGCCTACACAATTTCTGCAATTATTTGAGTCTGTATACAGGTAAGCACTTGCAATTTAGTAAATATTTAAAAGTTCAAAGCACTTTCAAGAATCAAACTGAAAATAAGGGGCCTTTATAATGTGAACAATAAATCTCTGAAATAAAATAAAAACTTAATTGCATTTATTAAACTTTTTGAAAGTTAACATCAAAAATTGGCTGGCTTGAACAGAGGACCACGCATTGTCGGACCTTGTTGACATCTTAGTTTCGATATTCTAACTAAACGTATTCTTACATTCAATTACATAATTTTAAATTTTATTATAACAAAAGTCCTATTCACACTACATGGTTTGATAAATTTTCACATGTTTCTACCATATTTCGTTTGCTATTTAAAATAACTACTCATTATAAACGAATATATGTTGTTCTTTTTAAAGATCATTCACAGTATTTATAGTTAATTTTGTAGTGTTATTCGAACTCTTCGTTTTATGCACCTAACGATTACAGAATCACGCGGTATTGAACGTTCAGCACAACGAATGGTACTTCCATAATATTGTCTGCTACGTTTTTTTTATTATCTCAGTATGAATAGTATAGGTACCTACTTATTACTATGAGTATAGCTTAACAATATTTAGTTTATTATAATAAGTATAGCTTATTATTATGTATTAGTTTGTATTTTGATAGAGTCAATGAAAATTTTTCATCATCATCATCCTTGTTGCTATAACTCATTGCTGACTCTTGACCTCCTCCAGAAACTTTTCCAACGGTTAATGAATATTACTTAAATAAAATGCATTTATTCTATTTCTGTTACACACACTACAATTATTTAGTAAAATTGTCTCCACTAAATTAGAGCAGAATGAGTAAATATAAAATATAAAATGAATGAATGAATTTTAATTATAAAATGTATACTATTTATAAAAACAATAAATTTTCAATTAACATCTGCATTTTATAATATTAATATATTTGTTTTTAAAAAACGAATATGACCACGATTTGTTGATAAACTTGAGTAAACAATTTCAAAGACGTCTTCACTTAAATATTCACTTATAAATTAAAATTGCAGTTACTAGAGAAATAATATCAATGAGGCCTAACGTTCTAACGTACCTAATTAATATCTGATTTATATCTTCTAATTGCTTCTTTTGGAGGTTATATTGGGATTGGGATTATATGTATCAGTGGAAATTACTAATCACCCCCCTGATTTACCAAATTTATTAAATGACGAATTTAGTCTTTTTTATGGGGAAGTTAGTTTTTTATGAAATAAAAAAGAATTAAGTCTATACTCTCTCTTACACAACTGCAGATGTAAATACTGAAGATAACAAAAAGTATATAAGTTTTTTAAATTAAAACTAAATAAATGTCTCAAAAATTGTAAATCCAATTTAGGCGCAGCTCACCCGCATATTTAGGTAATTCGATATTATAATATATAAGTAAAGCCTATGATAGTGTATCTGGCGCTCGCGTGTATAAGGCTTAAATAATCCAAATAACAAAAGTGAAAACCGGTCATTTATAACGGAAATCCGGGAAATCCTAAAAACCACCCGATATCGTTATCGGCAAGAAAGGGCATCATTCTTGTATCTTGGATGAAGTGTGTAAAAGTAAATAAAAAAAATTTTAATGTACTTATACTTATTTAAATTATATTTCATGTCTCTTGTGCAAAAGGCTTTGCACAAATATGGCTATTAGATTGCGAAAAAAAATAATAACCTATTACCTAACACGCCTGTCAAGTCCGTCAGACCCTGCGTAGTGCAGTGATAATTATTTAACATTATCTACATTTTCATAACTCCATTAACATGCCTGAAGCATTACAAATACTAATTAATGCACTGAAGATCTCGAGATTTAAAAATTATTTAGTAAAGTCCGCAAAGAAAAATGTGTGGAAACAAGCAATATTGATACTTATTGCGTGTTAAAATTCCCGTCACAGTGACGTCATTTTGCGTTATTAAAAATGTAACGACTCTACGTTCACAAATTTCAAAATAAAACGTGTCGTTATACAGTAATATTAATTGGTAAGTATAATAAAGTGTGATGTAACATCAGTATAACAAAAAACATGTTGGTGCAAAATTTGATTATGTGTAAGAGAAAAGGCAATATTTCCAACAAAACGAGTTAATACTTATTAAAATAATGTTATATAAAACTAATTTATTGTATTTTTAGGTAACTAGATATTCATTCAATTACAAAACTATCAATGTAATTATGTTATTTTCTTCTGATATTAGTTTTGTGTAACATTACCTTTGACAACGGAACACTGACTTGCATTTGATATCACTATATTTGCAGTAGGTTATATTTATATACAATGAATACGAGGCAACTATCAGGGAGGGTGTAGTGAAAGCTGTCTTTACGTTGTTATTTTTATTACGATTTGCACAATCGTTACTTAACATCTATAAAATTGAATAAAAAAGGTCTTATGGTAAGTACTGACAACTATTCTCCACTGACAACTTTTCTCTAACGTTTCTCCACTGACAACTATGATAGCCTAAAAACCGAAAAATTAAACTTATATCACTCCATAGGATGTAGTATTTTTAAAGTTGCAGTACCATGCAGTAACAAACAAAAACACAGCCTGGCTGAAATGAAGGCTAACAACACATAACCTGTCTGTTAGTACTTTACAGCATTACAGTGAGTAGCTACTACGAGTAATATACTCTGTATAAGCTAAATTTAAATTTATTAGATAAACACTTGGTTTAGTTCTGCATGTACTTTATATATTCCTGACAATTGTTACGGCAGCTTCAAAGGTTAGATTTGAACCGAGGGAATGTTCATGCCGTAACTGGTGAAATAATTTCCAGAAAAATAAAAAGCATCTGTTAAACTAAAGAAAGTGTTTATGTATTAAATTTAAATATTATTAAAATATTCTACCATGTGCCTAGCGACTATCTCTAAGTGTAATTCATTATCCGTCTGACTGTCCTGCTCTGGTAACGTCATCATTTTGGAATAGAGTTACTATCTCAATTACTATATAGATTAAATAGAATTACTATGTTCACTAATTATAAACATTGAACTACTGACTTGGAACACTACTATGTTTTAATTTTATAAACTTCAGGTGAAGTTTTAATTTTATGAACAAAAAAATATTATTTTTACAGCTGATAAACTAACAGTAAAAATTACTATGATTATTATATTATTTTATTGTATAATCTAACAGTAAATTATGTTTATGACTTGGCATAAACATTGATAATATAATAATAAGAATAATTTTCAAGTATAGATAACAAAGATTCTACTTTATTAACATTTTAATTAGTAGCCAGAATAATTTAGTGATATTAAACGTAATAAAATCATTACTAAATATTACGGCTAACGTTCTGTGAAGGAGGTGAACGACTGGGCTGATATGATTGTCGAGTAACTCACAAAACAGGTTATACCGAAACCCCGGCAACGTAAATAGAATGTAAAATAGGTATTCAGAAGAAACCCAACGAACGGCGCCAAGAACGAGAAGCACTTCCCACTTGGGAAATGGGAAAATATAAAAATGTAGTTTAGTGAAGTGGAAAATTCTTTAACAATGACGCAATTTGCAAGTATTGACAGGAAAAGAAAAAGAAAAGTTGACTACAATGGTTCGTATCGAACCACCAATCCGGTGAATCGAGGAAGAGGGTGAACTGTGTTAACAATGCGTTCACAGATTAATAAAAAGTAGTTCTCATAATTTTCATCAAACTGGATTAGGGATGTATCTAATACCACGTCCAGTTTACAAAATGAAAGCATTGGAGAAATCACATTGACTGGCACTTTGCCTAGCTCTTGAGAAGAATCTGTACACAATAGTAAAAAACTATCAACTTTGATTTGTGGGATTTTATTAATTTCAAGAAACACGTTTAATTTTAAACGTCACTTATAAATGACATTGAAACTTTACTGATAGAAAAAGATGCACTTGAGTACTGACTTGAAAAAATATATTAAACCTTATTTATCATTACAGATGAATTTAATTTAGGCCTATATTAATTTAACTTTTCCAACAGTAGACACTTTTCTACGCATGTTCGACTTGTTTGAAAGGGATAGACAACATATTAACGAAAACTTTAACGAAGACTTTCGTGTAAGAAAATTGAAATGGATTTTTTCTTATGTGAGCCAGTTTGGTCTCAATAAAAAATCTGGATGTAGATCCGGTTTATTTCAAATCAACACACGTTATAAGCGCCTAGAAACTTTTACTTCAAACAACGATCCATAAACAGAAATTAACGATTTTTCCGAATTTATTAAAGTTACAGAAAGCAAAGTCGTTTGTAACAGAAGTTGCCAGTGTTTCACGTACAGAATTCTCACTGGATTTACAGTAGGTTATTGTACGAAGCAAATAATACAGTATCTGACGTTATCCACGATTAATGAAAGTGTTTATTAACGAGTAGCGCAGAATGCGACTGTGTATAGACGACAGTGAATGTGCCCAGCAACGTCATTAGTGGACTAAACAATGTGACTCAGGTTAAAGAATCGAATCAGCCCATTGCATTCATACGACTCGTTACGTCGTACTTTAATAAAACATTGATCAAACACTCTTTGCATTGTTCACATTTATTATTGTTGTTTTCATATCGTGCGTTATTATTGACAAGTATAATGTTTACTTACCTTGTTTTTTTTAATTCTTACATTTCTTTCTTCAAAAAATTTATAAAACTTCAACAAAAGTTTTAGTCACTGTCTTGACTAGTGACGTTGTAGGAGTAATTGGTCCGAGCAGGCTTTAAGATAATGAAAACTTATAAATTACCAATATTACCAACAGTTGCCGATACAAACTGTTATTAAATTAAATTATTATTTTATTAAATTAATAAATTATTATTTATTAAATTATAAATTACCAACAGTTGCCGACACAAACAGTGTTTTAAGGGCTTCGATTTTTAAAATTGTCTGGCTTTTGGGAATCGTATCTCAACAGTTGAATTTTGCACGCTCAAAAGTAAAAGAAACTGAAAAAAAATAAAAATATTACGCTGATAAAGTGGCTGCTCGCCACTTGGTAGAATATTTTATTAATATTTGAATGTAATAAATAAACTCTTGTTACACTTCCACAGGTACTTTTTTATTTTCATGATAATTGTTTTACCAGTTACCGCATGAACATTCCTTCCATTCAAATCTGACCTCTGAAGCTGCCGTAACGGGTGAAACAATTAATTGTCAGGAAAGTAAAGTGTCTGTGGAACTATACCAAGTGTTTACTTATCAAATTCAAATATCAAATAAAAACATTACAATTTTATTCCCTTAACAAAAATTAAATTTGTTCTTTTCAGGAACTGAGAGTTGCAAGACACCAAGACGTGAAAGTGTTTTTTTGTCATTGAACAAAATCTTTGAATAAATATGAAATCTGAAGACAAATTACTAAACTGAAAAAGTTCAAAACCCAACTTTTTTAAGTGAGTCTTAAAACCTACTGCCCCTAGATTGCAGACCTGTTGATACGCTACTGTTGTTGACATTAGCAGAACAATGAAGTCGGTTGAATAACTGATTAAACCAAAGACGCATTTTAATTTTTTAAATCAAGGTTTTGACTTTTCCAAGACAAGATTTTTTTAGTAAAGTCTGTGATCTATAAAATTTATATTTTGTGAATATTTCAATTTTCCCAAGTTTTTAAAATTTTTAAGCAACAAAATTTAAGTTTAGTAAAGTCTGTTGTCGTCAAGCACATTTTACGGGAGTTTCCATATCTAATAACTATTATTAGACTACTGACAAAAATTGTTGAATACTAAAAAACGTTATTACCACTGACCTCCGATGAGATGGTTCCACATTCAGTCTGCAACAGAACTGTTTTTAGGCCTACTGTCAAATAATGTTACGGCATTATTACTCCACAACGAGTAATACCCATTCTGAATCACATCAGCCACACAGAGTCAGTAAATTAAGGCTTCAGTAATTTGTATTCATTGCCCAAATGCAACAAATTTATTCATTACACAATTCATTAAATAGAGATAAGTTACTTTCTGAAACACCAAAAAAAGTAATCTACTTTATATAAACAGTAACGTTTTACTCCTGAGAGACGATTTCGTTCTTTACAGACTGCTTTGATTCGCATTTCATTTCTCAATAGTTCCAAAGCGTGACGCATTGTCTGAAACGATGAAAATTTATCTAAATGTGGAACGCTGGAATGTCGAAAGAACTAAACAACAGAGAAAATTTAAACTCACTTCAAAACAATTTCGAAATTTTTACGAGACTAATAAAAAGTAAAGTATGAATTATTATTTATTTAGAATTTGTATACGAACACTTCCAGTAAAACGTAATCTGTTTTATTAATAAAGTTTACGGTAAATATTTTACCAAAGCAGTCTATGTGTTTAATGTAAAATGAAAAATAAAGATGTATGTAACACGTACGACAGTATTTTAAACTATTTTATATTACATACACATAACTTATACATAAGACAGTGTGTGTGTATGTGTTTATTACTATTTTTGTATCACATGTATAGCTCAGAATCAAATAAACGCTTATGTAGTTTCTTTGTTTTAATTTATCAAAGTCAGAAGACAATTTGATCCGGGCAATAAACGTGAAACCTTAGTCTGTGATAGCGAGATCTGTGCAACAATTAGGCCTGTATGCTAGTAATATGGCCTATCGAATACGATCAGCATGTGCTGAGGTGTCCGAGTGGTTAAGGAGTTGAACTTGAAATCCAATGGGTTCTACCCGCGCAGGTTCGAATCCTGTCCTCAGCGAAATTTTTGTTCATCATTCTATAAGGCGGTGCTAACTAAACACAAAGGCTTATTCAGTCTTAGAAATTAAAAACAATCATCTCTCGCAAAGCTATAAAATTGTTTTTTATTTTATTTTATCAACCACGACTCCAGCTATTTCAGTAAGCTTTGTCGGAAAACAAAAACTTATTTTGTTGACGCTTCTTAAAGTAGGCCTATTATATTAAAAAATTATCAATTAAATTTATTCTTTCAGAACACAGTAGGTCCATTAGGTCGACTTCTCTCCTCGAGTGAATGATTTTGTGTGTGTATGGGCGCTCGCGCCCGAGCCCGCGGCTGTGTGCATGTGTCTCTGTCTGTGATGTTAAGTATAAAACTTAAATAAAACGAGTTAAGAAAAATGAAACAATAGAAATATGTATAATACTAATGTGTAGAAATATGTAGTGGCTTCTGGGAAGTAGTACTCAACAGTACACATATAAAATAAACGGACTCAAGTAAATAAGATTCAGACTTTCCAAAATAAAGTTCTGTATTAAGGACCATTGCCAACGCTTCACGGCACTGCTATAGAGCGACGTCATCGGGACCGGAGTGTCACTGATATTTCAGAATAAATTAAACGCTTTGTTACCATATGATGAAGCCCGTCTATAACAGCACGTGAACTCTGAAGGCTTTCCGTTCCTCAGCAGTGACAATTTAAGAAAACTCAAGTGGACCAAACCAGTCGAGCTGGTTTAAGTATCATATGAAAAGCACGAAAGTGTCTACAGGTGCTGTTTAGACCTATAGTGTGTAACCTGAAACTGTATGATATCAATGGACGGACTTTATTTAACAATTATTTAGTTTTTAAATGTACCGTGAAGATAACAGTTTATCCCTAAGATCAGTTTTAATATGAAATAAAAGAAAATATATAAAAATGTCTTTCTTGATTTGTATGTTTTTAAGACAAATTTATTTTCTTTCAAATACATTAATTTCCTTCTTCTGTTTGTACCTATTTCGTAAGGCCGTCATGAGAAGCCAATTCACACATTGCGAGCGCGCGTTGTGTATGTGTATGTGTATTATCTACCTCAAGAATTGTCGGGTTAACAACTGTTTGGTTTTACCGTAAACTAGTCCGTGTTATGTGCTGCTGACATTACAAACAAATTATTACTTAATAGAAAACTTTACTAATAAATTACTGTCGTCATAGTCGTACTGTAAAATATCTTTAAATGAAATATTTTTATTTGACTTTTGCAGTAAAGAAAATATTTTTACCATAAGTTTAATGATTTTTAAAAACATTATCTTACTGCCTAACGACATACGGAATTAATTTATAGAATAATTTATGAGAATATTTTATAGACTCATTTTAGAGACAGATTGTTTTAAATAGAGATATTTTAGCAAAAAATTACAATACGTAACTGTTATGATAAATGCTAATTATTTAATAAATATGCACACATAATTTTTTAATAAATCTACGTGTATTTACTAAATCAACATATGCAAATATAATATACGTAAACAATTACGTTCGTGCTTAGCACGAAGTTGTAACCAACTTTTTACTTCATAGTGATTTGTTCAGCATAATTGTCTAGCATTTATGGAATTCTCAATACACTTTTATCTAAGTTTAAAAAACTTATTTTTCTTTTCCAATAATAACGACACAGCTACTTAGAAAATTTTAGTTGCCACATCACTAGAGCAAAAATAGAAAATCTTCATTGCGTACTGTCATGTATTTAAGAAAACTCAACATAAAATAGGTTCCCGTTACACAGAGGTGAGATACCCGTAATTAAATCGGTTGACATATCCGTTACATAACACTTAGTTCACTTATTTTCGGCTGTAATATTTTCATTTATGTTCTGAAGTGTACCTAATACTGACTGTAATTATTTTTTGTCAGACACTTAACATTTATTTGGAAACAAACGATCTGGACAAATAAAAAAATAAAATAAATTCTAATGTTAAAACCCTTGAAAGTATGAGGTTTCAATGGTGCGTATAGTTTGTTAAACGTTTTATAAAGAAATATTTGTTATCAGCAAAAAAATTATACAACATAAGAATAAGCACTGAACATTGTTCTCCACACGTGTCGGACATATATATTGCTGCCAAGAATGCATGTACGTGAGAACCCACGTTCATCAAAAGACGTCAGCATTACCACTTGATAGATAAATAACGTTGGTAAAGGTAAGTAACCTTCTTAGTAAAGATTTCCGTGTTTTCCCCCGTATTAAGATAGTTTATTAATATAAATGTACCGCTGCATTAAAGTAACAACAGACCTACAGACTGTTCAGCTTAAATATTTAAACACATACTTGAACCATTCGAATGGAATGCAACAAAACACACACACACACAAACAACATTATTTCCACCGTAGATCAGTCTTTCAGAACTAAAGCTTCTAATGCTACATTGTTTTGAGTATTCTTATGTAACCAACTGTATTTTAGAGTACAAAACCCACTGGATAAACGAAAATTTACATTGGTTTACAGTGTGACACGGCAGTGTAGCAAGATAGAAATTTTCTTACCTATTTCTAGACAACAAACAAAAGCAACAAAAATAATAATAATAAACACCCTCCGTTTTAGGGGCACTAACCTGCTTATGATCTTTTTTATAAAGAAAGGCGTGAGTTACAGACGAAATAATATAATATTATTGCGATATGGATGGTCTCTATTTAAGCCTACAATTTCACAAATTTGCGATTTTTGTCAGTTGTGTAAATTTTGTCTGAATGTACTACATGTCAATAAAATTTATGTGAGCGAATGTGTGTGTGTGCGTGTGTACTTTCTTCGTCTTTCAGCCAGCTAATCTAACGTAATTTAGCATCGTTAATGTACGCCTACTTATGAATAAATTAGTTTCTATTTTCCTTTTTTTCTTCTATTATTAGAATAAAAGAACACTGGATTTTGTGTAAGAAATAACTTCTTACATTTTTCCATTATCGTTGTATAAGATGTAACAAGTGACTTTAATTAAATTTTTTTTTTACAGATTGCAGTAGGATTTGTTTTGTTATGATTTATAACCATAAATAAACTTTAGTCATATCAGCGTTGAAATAAATGTATTTCTTAATAGACAGTACATTTCACTTAGTTTTATATTAAAATATTGTTTATTTTCCAAAATATTTAGATCATCGCCATCATAGTTACAAAAATTATATCGAATTAAAAGGGTGAATTGCATTTATATTGCAAGTATCTTAAAGATATTATGGTTTAGTAAGAGACTAAGAGGTTTCAACGTTACTTACAATAACAAATCAATTGTTAAATCTTTATGAGCAGAAATGTGTGTCACATTTCATATTATGTTATATTATTGTATCACACTATATCGTATCGTATTTATATACCACATTATCATACCGTTTAACAGAAAACTGTCTCATGTGGTTAAATTAACGACAACCAACCTCAAGATATGATGAGCAGTTCTGATCACAGTTTTAAATTGTCACAGAGTCTTAATTTTATAATCAAATAACATATTCGTGATACTAAGTGCTAAAATCTCTATTTTATTTTAAAAAATCTATTTCCGTTATAAGTACATTTCTAATTATACATTCTTAAATGTTGTAACTAATTACATGAATGACGTAGACTTAACACTTCAGATTTGAAATTTACAATTTCATATTACTTTAGCTTTCATTCAAAAACACAAATTTATAACATGTAATCTTACGTAAAATCATTACAAGTTTTCTTTCTGACCTTCTTCTGTAAGATTAACTTAAGAAATTTTATATTTACCGAAAAAATGTTAAGAAACGTTATTACGAATTTACTAATTGACTAAAAATTGTGAACAGATGAATCAGAAGTTTTTATTCAGCAACGGACACAAAGAAGTTTATAATTGCAGGAAGTAAACCTTTAAAGTGACCCAGTGAAACATAATTGTGCGTATAAAATTCTTTACCGAGTTAATACAACAAAATGCGTATTTTAAATTTAGATAAAATTTAAATGATAAGTGTTACTACTTCCTGTTTCTTCAACACCGATAAATACTATTTACATTGACCTTTTACGCATATGTTTTATGTTACATAGACTTCATAATTTTTTGTTTATTTTCAACATAAGTTCAAGTTTACATCCCGTTTTAGGAAAATCAAGATAATGTTTCACTGATGCTCAACTTCGTCGCCAGAATTTTTAATTCACGAAGGCTTTACATTAGAAACGACAAATGCCAACAATGCGCTGTCTAAACAATGATTTGTTCTTTTCCTTGTCACCAGCACTTTATATTTGCTGATAGCTACACTAATCTGGAGAAGGATGCTTTCAAAGGAATGACACTGATGGTGCTATTATCATCACCAACGGAAACCGGTATCAATAGATTTCAAAAGAACGTCAGGGTTTATTTTGATCAATTAATTTAAAGATTTCATGTTGTCTTTTCCGATGTTTTAAATTTCAAACAGTTTGTTTTGACAGATGTCCGTATCAATTTAAAAACAAACGCCTTTTGTGGAAGCAAATAATAGTAATAATAATAAATAAAAACCCACCAAACCTTTTTGTTGTGACATGCAGAATTAAAACTTGATCGATTGTTGTATTCGATACCTCACGTCGACCACAATCACAGCCATTTTGATTGGGAACTATTGTTTTAAGTTGGCATCTTACTTCCGGCCGTACCCCTTCTTTTTCCTAAAACATTACGCGCCACTATAGCTTACTGACAAGTCGCTCTGGACTTCCAGCTTGTTGTATGCCAGTGATTTAAAGTCTTTATTAATTTTGTGCATCTGTAATATGATATGCTGCGTGTTGACGAAAACAGGTATGAATAAATTATTAAATTTCATAAATATGACAGTCATCGTACTTTGACACACGTGCAGATATAACAATAAGGAATATTGTCTACTCGTTACAATTTGAATTTATTATAAATTAACCTCCTACAGAATCAGTTCATCAGTTTTTAAATATTAGTTTTGAATGCGTGCTGGCAACTGCAAAAAATTATAGGTAGTCGGTAATAAATTAGGCTAACTTAAATGTATCGTTATTTCGTTAAAAGTTGTTTAACATCAAAATAATTATGAATATGTAATAATATTACTAATATTAATCTAACAGTAAATGTGTTAATTCTAACTCTTGTATTAGTGATTACGATGACAATGTCTGTTAAGTTAGATATTGTAATAAAGTGTACTACATTATTTTTAATGAAGAAAGTTGTGTTAGTGGTTGATCTCACAAGCAGAATGATGACTGTTGCACACCACTATACAAATTCCGATCTGACGATGAGCTGTGAAGCTTGAAAGCGCTAATCGGGATAATTTTTATATAGTGGTGTGCAACAGTGATCACTCTGCTTGTTACATTATTTTTATTTGAGTGATTAACAGCTTCCAGAATTGAATTTTATGGCTGAACATGTGTATGTATGTGTGTATATGGCAATGACGAGGGAGAGAGAGAGAGAGAGAGAGAGAGAGAGAGAGAGAGAGAGAGAGAGAGAGAGAGAGAGAGCTTAGACAGACAGGTAGCAGGTAGGCAGGCAAGCAGGAAGATAGACAGGCATATTTAACACATAGCATACATTTAACGGACAACAATGTGCGAAAAATAAAAATTACTCGCCCTTTCATATTTTATGTTTAATAACGTTTCTATTGAAAACTATTAAAAATAAATTAGGTGTATTGTCTTTTGGCATCAAATATTCATGCTCCGCAGACTGGAATTTCAAAACTATTTTTCGTAACAGGTCCCAATTTGTTTTCCTCATTAACTACTTCTCTGTTTACGATATGATTTAATCGATTTTACGATGTTCTCCTCTGTATACCATGAATGAGGATATATAGAGTGCGTTTAACTGTTGTGAAACTGACAAGAAAGCAATTGTCAAGTAAGTAATTTAATAATGTCTGTGTAATGAAATAGATACTCCATACTTTAATCTTTTAGCTGTCTTAAAATATGTAAATTTCAAGACTAACCACGTACTACAGCCTACACGAGACAAGTAGTATTGTACTGACGCGGCTCTTGAAAAAATTGTTATCTGAATATAATAATTAATTACAATAAAATAACTTTAGAAAATATAATCTGAAATATCATCTGAGATGATAAAATATTTTTGTTATAAAAAAACCATCATTAGAATAGACGCTACTATCAATTCTCACCTGTTGTTTTTAAACAATAATATAATAATTTCACTTAAAGTAATATGCTACATCCAACATTTTGGTTTTAGATTACACGTAGAAATGTGAAAAAATATATCCTTATGGAGTTCAGACAAATTTGATTTAGTTTCGCGATCAACACTACCCAAACATGAAAATTTTCTATAACATAATCATCATTTTCTATTTACTGTAATCCTTTATTCTCTGATTAACCACATCGAACTTTATGGGTAAACAAGGTTTTATCTATACTGTACATTAGGTAGGAAATAGTTATCAATTTGACACTCTCCAAATCTCAAACAACGAATAAATTGACAATCAAGTCCTTTTTTTCCTTCCGATAAATTTCATGTGTATCTTATTAGCAAACACTACATGCTTAATACACAACTCAGGTGATTTTCTATAAATTCTTATTAAATAGCAGAGGTTGACTCCAAAAAATCAATCATTACAAAGGATTTAAAGTTGTTATTCTTCCAACAGAAAGTCGCGAGCACATGAGAAAAGGTTGACGGGCACTGGACATCACGAGAAACCCCAGCCAACAATTTCCGCTCAACAAGCTTCTATACTTTCAAACTGTTGACGCTTAGTATTCCTGAATATTGTTACTGTTCATTTACCACATCTGATAATTTCACAAATGTATTCTCAAGCCAACTAAAAAACATCTGTCAACTAGGAGTCGGCCTATCGTATTTTAATTTCGTCTGCAAGCATTTTCGATTTCCTCTAATTAATGCTTATCCATTAATTATAAACAGAAGTCTTCCTCGATTCAATTTAACATCGACTTTTTTGTGTACGTTTCAGATTTTTTAAGTCTCTTATACCTATTTGTTCCTGTTCTTATATACATATTCTAGAAGTCCGTGTTATTTCAGTTTTTCGCGTTTAAACCCTGTACACAGACGTGTGGAATAAATTAACAATAGTGTGAAGACGCAATGGCTCAGGTCTTGCTAGAGACACAAATCAAAACAACAAGCCGAGTTATTAATGAAGTTCTCAGCGTTGTTCTTTTGTCAAACAGGACACAATCACTTCTCTTTGTGTCACCTGTGTGGGAATTAGCCGACATACAGACGCTCAGGCGCCTAGACAACTGGGAAACCCATATTAGCCATCTGGTCTTAAACGGAATACCGTATTGTGTTAACAGTCAATACAATTAATTAATAACAATGGATAGTGAATGCGCGCTAGCGTGCGTGCGTTACTCACACAGAGAGGAACACAGAGGAAGATGTCTGTAGGCTTCTTAATAATTAGATATTATGATAATTAGGTAATGGAGATAAACAATTAGTTTTACAGTTGAATCAGCTAATTGATTCGTTTTATTTTGTATATTTTATAAAACCCCAAATTACAACAAAATATGATTTATTACATCATTACACTAACTTCACGTAAATACTAACTGAGCCAGTAGGCACAAGCCTATGAAGTAAAATTTCTCAAATAGCTTTAATTAGGCCTAAATTAAACTGGAACTCAGTTACACGTTCCTTTCAGCTTGCGTAGCTACATATAAACAACTAAATTGTATTTAATTTATGAAATTAAGAAGAATTTTAATATTTGGAGAATCACTTTGATATGTCAGAAAATAATTATGACGTACAGCCGTCTACGTTTATGTGTCTAAGTATAGATTGTACAGATAAAGCCAATATGTAGTATCTAGATAGACTGTAGTATCTAGTGTACAGATAGACTGTACAATATAACAATATATAGTATTGTATATATACAGCTTTAATGATTTTCAAATAAAACTAATTAATACAGTCATTTCTTTTTTAAGATTTCGTTTCATCTCTGTCATGCACATTAAAAAAATATACATATTAACATCGCTAGAAAAATTAGCCGACAATCAGGGCTCACAAAACAATTAGAATTAACGAGTTTAATTATCGTATACTTGTATTTTTTCTATATGTGTATTAAAACACAAGCGCGCGCGCGGTTTACTTAGTGGTATATATTTATATTTATATATATAATTTATTGAGTTATGTGTACACATACGTTAAATATGTACACGGACAGAGAGAGAGAGAAAGAGAGAGAGAGAGAGAGAGAGAGAGAGAGAGAGAGAGAGAGAGAGAGACAAGCCGCCCTGGGTCGAGCGCAGATAAAATTTAATTTTTTGTAAACGGGAAAAGTGTAAGTAGGTATATTCGTTTTATTAAAGTATTTAAGATAAGATAAATGAATTTAACGAAATTCATCACACAAATTATATAATTCTTTTCCTGCTTTAAAATGAATAAAATTGCAATCGCTATTAATATACCGTATGTCTCAAATAATCTAGTCATATAACCGATACTGACAAACACAGACACACGCGCGAGCGAGCGCTCATACACTGCATGTGTGTATGTCGTACGCATTGGTTTTAAGTGTATATTTATTACTATAACTATTATGTTCATTAATAAATTCACATCTTTTACCTGATTAAAGTTCCATACAAGCATTTTTCTTTAAATCATATTTAAGTATGTTTAAATTTTAACCTTGTGGTATTATAATAACAAAATATGAATATTACAATTGATATTTATTATATTATACATATTATACTGACGTGTGGTAATTATGAGTCCATTAGCCTACAGTTTAATTAAACATACCTATACAATTCTTATGTAGGCCTACAGGTATTCGTCACCATAGAATTCACTTACTGCCTATTTAAAAAAAAAAGGAGCTATTATGAATTCTTCAAGCTCTTCCGATATGAGTAAACTCTGAAGTTTAGGATTCAACCTGTTTATAATTTCCTGCATTTATTTACGTTTTATTCGATGTTATTATACATCAAAAATATACAGGGACAAATATTTAAGAGGTGTAGCGACGTTATGATTCTGTAACAAAATTTCTACTAAATCACATCACATTGGGATTTGCGCTTGTATTCACATGAGTTTGGGTTTTACCTTTAGGACCTGTATGTTTCATTTTGTTCCGTCTAGATTACGTAAGCCAACAAATCTTACATACCGTGTAAACTTTATGAGATACATAAAACTTTCCACCTCATTTTATTTTGTACACGAGGCAAACGAATAATACTTACTTTTTGCCCATCAGAGGAAACAAACGTTTTACTTACTGAGTATGTGAATTATAATGATACTATGCAGGAGATTATGATTGATTTTATTAATGTACTAAAAATACTGAAAAAAATAACACTTCTTCATTATGTTTCTTCTCCGTCTTCCCTCCGTCTCTCTCTCATTACACTACCACAAATTTTCAGTCCGACAAGTATAAATAAATTCGAACGTATGTTTTAAGCCTTTTTGTAACTTAATAATTTTAAGATAAGACATTATCTACAAATAATTACAGCAGTTGATTATAATAAGTGTTCTGCGACCTCATTGTCTTCAATACGTATAGGCCGGAATAAATAAATAATAAAACCGTATTATCGATACTATTGTTATTAAAATATATAGATAATATTAACAATTATCAATATTTAATATTAATAAATTATTAAAATGTATTATTATTGATATTATTGTTGTTGCTGTTGCTGTTGCTGTTGCTGTTGTTGTTTAAATATTATTAACAATTAAATTCTTAGTTTGTCTATTTTTACTTTGTTGTTTTCAATTGAGTCATGTACCTTGAACTGGATCTGAGTGTTTTACGGATATAAATTTTACAACATTATAATATTTACATCACTATAAACATAATGTCAGTTGGAACTGTTTAGCAAAAACAAGCCGTAACCGTGTGTAGTGCACAATACATTTGGTATAGACACAGTGACATAAGGTTTTCAGAGATTTAAATTAATTCAGTATTTTTAATATTAAACCTATAAACCTTTACTCTAAAGGAATCGCGATTTGCCTTTGAAGTCGAGAATGGAAACGATTAAATTTAATTTGCAGAAAGTAAGACAAATGCATGTCACCTGTACTATTACAACGGAATGTACACACTGTGTGTGTTTCCGTGGTGTAGCGGTTATCACGTCTGCCTAACACGCAGAAGGTCCCCAGTTCGATCCTGGGCGGAAACACGATTATCTTTTTTCAACTCTTTATTTAGCTGCACTTAGCGAATATACTTTGGTGTTTTTATATTAAAACACCAAAATTGTTTTAAATTATAACTTCTTGCTCTTTGTATTTTTAGATATAGAGTCTTTATGATCAAGACACAACGTCTAATCATTTTCAAGTAAAACAAACGGTAAATATCTTAGGTATATAATTTAGTCTCAAATCTGCAAAAATTAACATGAATTAATACTGCACCCAAATATCTAATCATTGTCCAAAACGAAATGATGTTTCCATATTTTAGTTGATTCAGTATCAGGTATCACAAGGTCATACGGTCATTTTCCTTGTATAAATTTCGAGCATCTCGTAAGTAAATGAATGTGAAGAGAGAGAGAGAGAGAGAGAGAGAGAGAGAGAGAGAGAGAGAGAGAGAGAGAGAGAGAGAGAGATTACCTATAAACTTAAAGTTACGTATAGTATCTACTTGGCTTTAGGTGCTTTACAATTGCTAGAAATAAGATAGTAATGTCAAGATAACTAACTACGCGTAACATAACGCCGTAGCATATATAAATAGACACTGTCGAGGTATTGTCTTCCCCCTACATCATGACTTCTTTACATACTATCTCTTGTCTACTGTCTGTCCGCTTTCTCGTGTTGTTCTCATTGATATCTCTTTGTCTCTTCTTCGTCTCTCACTCTTTCTCTTTACACACACACAAATAATTATTCCATGGGTTAAAAATACAGAATTATTGTGATTTTCAAGGAAAGTCGGGTATTTTTATTAAGTATTACGTCGTTGTAAAAAAAACATATACACATACACGTTACATCTAAAGTAAGTACACCGTACACCGTACACCGTTACACCGTATGTATGTAAATAATAGTCCAATCTGTACTGTAACTTATAAAGTCCTACTAACAAAAACTGTATCATTCACAAATTTTAAAAATAAAATGTAAACTATATTATTGTTAACAGGGAAAGACTCATTTTGTTGGTCGAAATTCAAGAAATGATAGTCAGTCAGCACAAGAGTAGGGGAAACGACGTTACAAGTACCAATGAACCAGACGTTATTCGTGAGTACGCGCGTAAACACGGACGCACACATTATGATAATAATTGGCGACGCTGGAATGTATTTTCTCCTTAACAATGGGTTTTAATAATTCAGAGAATACGACAGAAATTTACATGACAATTAAGTGGTAGTAGGAAACGTCATGTTTTGTGTGTGTGTGTGTGTGTGCGCGCGCGCGCGCGCTGGCGTGTCGACGTGATATAAAACATATGTAAACCAAGCATAAGCCAAATTGCGCCAGCGCGCTTCTTGTCATGAAGCACCTTGATTTGAAAATGAAATGAACTTCGTTAGCTTGGTGAAATGTCCAAAGAAGAGAAAAGAAAGAGAGGAAATAAAAAGAGAGACAAAGTAAGAGTATACAACGGAGAGAGTGAGCAGGACGAAGTTTAAATACGCAAATACGCGGGGAGAGCAAGAGCTCGTTAGCTGTGACTCCTCCGAGTCCATTCATAGTATAATGAACTGAGTTACATTCTCCTTACTGCCTTCTTCTTTCTTCATTCGTCTTCTTGTTGTGAATTCTTCACTTACAACCATTGTAATATTTGTATAAATTCTAATATATATAGACAGCTGAGTAGAGTACAGCGACATGTATAATTTAATGAAGTTTTACCCATTCACCAGACCGCGCGAACATTTCATCATATTTTACATTATGTATATTATTTTACTTCTTACCCTGGCTTTGCTTTTTGCTCAACAAAACCCTCCGCCTTCTTCGGCTCACGCTTCACTCCGCACCGCGTCCTGCTTGTTCTTCTTCTCTTTCCATTATAAAAGATTTCCTCCAAACTTGTTTCTTAAGCAATTTGCATATTGTAAAGTAATTTATTGTACACGTAACGAGTACCAACTCTGCATGTATTTAAAATTACTTTAATTTTGCAAAATTATTGTAACCTTTGTAAGAAATACATAGTCGTGTAGAAATATAATCTCTTCTGATTATAAAATAACAAAAATCTAATTAGATAAAGTCGTGAGATTTGCTTCGAGAATCTGCATTAATCCTCTTTATATTATGTATATATTAATCCTCTTTATATGTTTCATTTTACTCTGAACTATTTTATTAAAATTTATATTCCTGACAAGTTAAACTGCAATTAGTTTTGGTCTTTTTATTTGTATATGTTTCGCTAACAAAACTATTGTCGTTTGCATATTTGGAATAAAAAAATATTTTATAATGTGTCCAGACGTTTTCTAAGTTTTAGTGTAATTATACTGTACAGAGTGTATCACATTTCAGTAAGGTGTCTTGTCACATAGATGTTTGTCAGGTGTTAAAATTCCTGCCTTATTTCATGAACATGTGAATAATTATGGTACACAGTAATAATTCGAAGTAATTATTATATTTCAGAGTTATATGAATAGTACAAACTATACTGTGATTCTGTGTAAAGTATAACTACGATGAAGTTCAATAATTATATCAATCAATTCTTAAATTTACAGTAGCTTTAGAAACTTGCTATTGCTGTCACACAAGCAGTTTACTACTTATTTTTATATTTGACGAACGTGAGCCGATAAAATTATTTTGTTGTTTATCAGCAATACGATTTTAATAACAGTCAACAACGCACAGGCTTTTGTCGTCATTATAAAACGATTTCAACTTAAGAAAATACAAACGAAAAATATAAAATGTGATTGCACAACAGTATCTGCTTCTGAATATCAGCATAAGAAAAGCGTGATAGTTATTTCTAGTGATTTTTTTGTGTAACCTATGATCACATGATCAAATAATCAAATTTAACTAAATAACACTAGCTAACTTCAGGCTGTAACTGGATTCAAACTGGAGGTCTGTATTGTGGCGCCATCTAGCTGTTAAGTTAATGTGGACAACATGAACAATAACCGTAAAGTGAATTTTCGTGCTCACCTGTTCAAACACACACACGCGCGCGCGAGCAGGCACTTTACATAATATGTTAATAAAGTTGTACTTTAAATAATTGTTATTTTAATTCCATCGAAAAATTTAATATTGTCTAATACCTACTTCACACACTTGTGAATTTTTTCACTTTAATATTTATATTGTCTAAATATAAATTTAAATTACATTTAAGTATTGCTACTTCGATGAAGAGTATTAGTATTTTAACATAAATTTATTTTGTACATTAATATTGTGTTTACACAATACAGTTTACAAAAAGGTGCTCCTTCAACAAATAGAGAATTGTTGTACAGACCAAAGAGTGTGTTGAGTTATCTAAGCTGTAGGCGGCGAAACACTTATAACTACAAAACATACGACGCGCCTTAGATTTTAAAATTAAGGCAACTTGTTTTTGATAAAATAAAATTTTACATTCAGAAGTTTGTAAAAAGAGCTGTTTTTAAAAATTGAGTTCAGACTAGTGCAATACTCATAACACTAAAAAATCGCTTTCAGTTGCGCGGAATTGCTCTAGCACAAGACGATCTGACGCGACGATCAAAATGGTCTCTGTTTTGTTGTTCCAGTAAATAGTATTCCTCGTAAGAAAGAAAATGTTCAATTTTAGTATCCGTACTATTGTATAAATAAAAAATATTAATATGTATTTTGGGACTCAGTAATTTGAAATAGGTGTACACACGTTTTCATTTTGAAGTTATTTTGTTTTATCGGTATTATTTCGAAGTTTAGGCGGTACACGTATCAGTATACAAAACTGTTCATTTCGGAGTAAGATATTTTTTTCAGAATCAGTGTTACCCAATACTGCAGTAGTATCCATTTTTTTGATATTTTACAGAGAATTGTGATACACTGAAGGTTAATGCGGACAAAAACGGGGAAGAGTAAGTGAATTAACTGGGGCTAACGCAATCTGGAACGTACGTAATGGAATTATACGGTTCTCGGTTATTACGTCCTGACATTAGTCTAGGACATGACGATGGAAATAATTTGTAACGATAAGCAAAAAAAGAACACATACAGTTTTCTTAGAATGCGTCTTAGTTAAACCCGAATTTATTATTTTGTTGTATTTCTTCGAAGGTTTGTTCTAAGCAGTAATCAAACGCATGTAAAAATTAAATTTTCGTTTTTTTTTTCCAAAACAATGCAGTACATCGAATGCAAACCACGTTCTACAGTACAGTGTAGTACATAAGTAGGTCTACAGTCTGTACATCATACTACACTATGTACATTGTACGTTTTGCGTTGACAAAACACACAATAAATCTAAGATTTTCTCAAAGTTTGTTCGTCATGTTCACACGAGACTATTCACTAGATAAAACACGTCCAAATTATAATTGAAATTGAGATCTCCTTCTGTACGCGTTAACATTTGACAGTATTATGTAGCAGATTTAAATCTTCAAAAGCTGAGTTATATGCTCAGTGTTATAAGACAAAGTGATTCTCAAAGCCTTACAGATATTTTCTGTAATATAGTAGTAAAGCTTACCATATTAAGAACGACACACGCACATACATATATATTAATGTTAACATAATCTCTTTTTTACACTTATCTCTTCGAATTCTGCCAAAACTCTACATATTCCCGAGAATATGACCGACGTTACAAAACCCTCAGGGACAAAGTTTTTTCTCTCTCATCTCTCTCTCTCTCCCTCTCTCTTTCTCTCTCACTTTCTCTCTCTCTCTCTCTCTTTCTCTTTATCCCTCTCTCTTTCTCTATTACACTCCTTCCTTATTTTCAAGAGAACACATAGATTCTCAAATAATACGTTTCCTAATCCTCTCATCCCACTTATCTATCTAATGAGTAGATATCTATCTAATAAATTAGACTTACTATTCCCTTGAATGTCCATCTGATCGCGTACTTTTAAACGTTTGCATAACATCTGTTCAACAAATCATTATATCTTTTCAAAACTTAGTTACTGATAACCATTTGGTTTTTAATTTGTTAAGCGTAACCTGATTGATGGTAAATTCCCAAACATGAATATGAGTCTAAACAGCAATTCTTGTATTTGTCAAATATATCCAAATATCCAAAATCGACTGGACCTTAATGTTCTTCAGAGTAATAATAAAATACGGTTAAACTTTTTTTTTCCTATGTTTAAAAAAAGTTTAGCTTTTCAGTTATTTTATCGTTTTAAACGTTTGCATAACATCTGTTCAACAAATCATTATATCTTTTCAAAACTTAGTTACTGATAACCATTTGGTTTTTAATTTGTTAAGCGTAACCTGATTGATGGTAAATTCCCAAACATGAATATGAGTCTACAGCAATTCTTGTATTTGTCAAATATATCCAAATATCCAAAATCGACTGGACCTTAATGCTCTTCAGAGTAATAATAAAATACGGTTAAACTTTTTTTTCCTATGTTTAAAAAAAAGTTTAGTTTTTCAGTTATTTTATCGTTTGCTCCGATTCCGTAGTTCACACGTTATTTCAGTTTAAGTAGCTGTAAACAAGAAAAACGTTCAGCTTGATCTTAATTTCCAACCTCAATCAATTTTAGAATTGTAATGAGCATGTTTGTCTCATTTATTTTAAATTGTAGTAATATAGTATTAATGTTGTCACATAAAGCGATTCCAGGCGTCAAACAACAATATTACCCACTCTTTTACTTCACAGTAACTATTATATCGAAATTGTTTTTCGTTAAGCTTCCCGCACTGCTTTGTTCTAGTTTCATACAGGAGAGAATACGTTACTCAAAACACTATTTTAATAGAAGTAAGTACTTACAGGTTTTTATTTATAGTGTACAAAATGACAATAACAGATAAGCTTTTACATTGTTTTGTGATTTTGTGGATTCATTCGTTTCCTTGTTTCCTTTCCTGTACTGCTTGCAAGCAGAGGGGTTTATGAGGTTTGAACATTAAATTTTTGGTAAAGTGTAGTTCTTGTCGGTGTAGATCAATTGGTTTTGTTGTACCACAGATAAAATAAGAAGTTTACAAGTTTTTTTACGAATCAGAAAATTATAAATTCTGAATGTTTCAAAACGACAATAGTAAACAGACGCGTACATTGCGCTAACGTAAACGGCGAGTGGTTGCAGACTATTAGAAACTAGTTTCACAGTTTTACAAAAATAATTACTGTTAATTAACTGGATAAAAGTTATATTAGAAAAACTCAGCAGGAAGTTTGACCGTAGGGTTGAAGTGTCATGGCCTTCTCAGAAAGTCAAGCGGTTCATGCTTAAACACAAAGCCTGGAGAGATGATCACAGTGAGTTTCGGTGGCCAAGGACCTCAAAACTTATTAGCGTAGACTACGAGTAAAAATTCGTTAGAAATACTTGAGACATATTTCTATATAAAATGTTTTAGTGGAAATTGTTACTTTTAAGTAAGACTTCTTTACAAATCATTCTCCCTTAACAACTTAATCATTCGCCTAATTCTTGCATTACACGACCGTCTGGACTAAATATTTGGTGTCCCATTTTTCCCTAGGGTACAGTCCTTCCTGTTTCTCTTATTCCTCCTAACACTTCTTTTTAATACTTTTACTTCCGTATCCTACTCACATCAAAAATATTTGTAAAAGTACTATGAATCGGACATACCCGCCAAAGTAAAAAGTAATCAGTTACTAAATATCTGGCAAATAACTGTAATAATTAATAGAAAACCTGAACAAAAAGTGACGAGTATGGTTGCAGATGTCTAGAAATTCCACATTTATGCTGATACATAAAGCCGAGAATCAACTGACGTTGTTCTTGTATTCAGGTTATCACTGATAAAAATGCATCTTCAATAAGTGGAAAAGAAGAAGTACCATTACAAAAATGCAAGCCAGCCAAACATAAATGACAGAAGCATCAGACGTAGTCAGGAGAAAAAGAAGAACCTTTTTTTTGAATTTTGAGGATTATTGATCACATGTATTTTTATTTGTGTACGTATTCTGTGTATTATTTTTTCGGTTTATATACGAATATTTTACTCTAAGGTGAGTAGTTGTTATAGAACAGCGGGTCTCAAGCTGGGGAGCGTCCCCCGTGGGGGGGGAGGAGGGACGAGAGGACTATAAAGACGGCATCGTAAGCTTGTCAAAAGGAAGATCACAAAGGCATTAAATAATTCATTTGTTTAACTTCAGAGATTTGTTTTATGTTCGACAGGGTAGTCGTAATGTAGGAAGAACCAGAAAACGCTGTGTTGATTTTTAATTCAACTTAAAATATTTGTAAAAAAACAACAATTTAAATTCGCAATGTATATAAGTCTACACCAGGATGGAAGAAGAGTTTCGGAGAAAATAAAGTTTTAGTTTCATTATCTTTATTTAAATAAACTTTAAAAGATGTAAACAATTTATGTAATCTATACTCTAAAACAATTATTTTTATATTCAAACTACTATAATCAACATATTTAAAATACGATATTACGGAACAACACTGAAGTTCTCTTAATAAAAGGCAATACATAACGCATTATGCCCTCCCGCCATACAGATAAAAACTCATAGTTTACATTAGTTCACACACACACACACACACACACACACAGAGTATATTTCAGATACATAGGGATAGCGTGGATTCGAAAAACCGTTTAACGGAAGCCGTAGATCTTCAAAGATTAAGAATCAACCCTCTGTTAAAGACTGATGTAAACTGTTGTTCCCATTGTCCTCCTATGAAACACGGCCACTGTCCTGAGTCCCTGATTCCCAGTTTCTGTACTCCTTTACACCACTAATCTACACGTCTTCGTCTACTCGTGCCTGTTCTATCCCCACCTGTATTTCCCGTCACAAGTTACGTCTCCGGGTCTCTTTCTTACATTGGTGAAAATGTTCGTGTGCGACCCATTGCAGCGTACCAAGTGTAACGATCAGTTGATGGTAGTCTGAAGATTTGAAAGTAAAAGATTTGATTTCTAGGATAGCTATAAATATATTATATCTTACAGTATTATGTTACCGTGATTAATTTTATGAAACCTAAAAAGCATTTGTATACTTGATGTCATAAAATTTACTTTAAATTTCACGTAATTCAAGACTTCCATGCAGGGAAACGCTCGAACCACGCACGTACCCAGGGTATTCACACCATACACATGCGCGCACTCTATTTTTTCTTAGTGTCGGTTCCATTCGAACCGAGAAGGGAAGTCGACAAATTTTTCTTCCTTTTGTCAGTTTAAACTTCAGTCATAGTATGGTTGTGTATATGGTGTGTGTGTGTGTGTGTGTGTGTGTGTGTGTGTGTGTGTCTGGTTTTGTAAAAAAAAACTGTGAAAGAAATAAAATCGTTTCAATTTACTATGGCGAATTTGTTCCAAGTATTGACAACAAACCATTATAAACTGAATTTGTAGTACTGTACTGTAATGTGTACTTCATTGGTTCCTCATTATTTCAACCTTTATGTGACCTTGGAAACAGTTCACTGTAGAACCCTTTCTTTTGCAGTCAAGTATTCGTTCCGCTAATGTGTGAAGTAAATCGCGATATAGAAGTTCGTGAACAGATCTGTAATTCAGTATCATGTTCAAATATAAGTTATTTTAATACTTGCATCATATTTATATTATGTATGTTATAATATTTATTTTTATAGAAACAAAATATAAAACTTACTTTAAGTTTTACATTTCCACCCGCTTAGCCTATATAGACAGACAAACGCGCGAACGTATTCTATCGATGTGGTTTTTATCACTCGCAGTTCAATGAAATTATTCTAGTTTAATTTTCTCATTAAACGCCCAAAATCTGTACGCCCGAAGTAACTTCACTCTTGTTCCCTTCAAGACTCTAAAACCATTTCCATTTGTACTCAGCGTCCTGAACTATGATACAGACCTCACCTTGCGTTCCTTCCGGACCTTTTTCCTTGTGCTCTTTAAGTTTTACCTCGAATCAATAGAATTTTGTTAACTGTAATAGTTGTACGCGTAATTTATGTTTCCCATACGTCAGGTCAAGATCTAAACAATTAAACTGTAATACTTGTCCTAACACTTTATTATCAAGTTCTCAATGAACACGCGCTTTTACATGTCATAACACTCCGGCTGCACACGGAAAGGAAGAAAGTGCAAGCCCACCAGCCTCTGGATTGAAGAGAAGAAGAAGGAGAAGAAGAAGAAGAAGAAGAAGAAGAAGAAGAAGAAGAAGAAGAAGAAGAAGAAGAAGAAGAAGAAGAAGAAGAAGAAGAAGAAGAAGAAGACTCGTTTTCCTGATAAACTTTTTAAAATTAACTCCCAAGTCGGTAGATGCAACATTCACATTCACCACATTCTTCTTCTTCCTTGTCTTCTTTTCCATTACATTCTGCCGTCAACCGCCTGTAGTCACTTCCTATACTCTCTTCTATACTGGGCGTAGCATTTGACTTCTAACCTGGTCTTCCCACTTCTACTTGCCAGTTTCTCAATATAACCTACCCACTCCAACCTTGGTCTTCCTCTTCCTTTCTCTGCGGGTAGATGCGCTTTCATGATGAACTTCTACTTCTCGACCATCCTCATTACATGACCAAAGAACTGTAGTCCTCTTCTCTCTACTATTTCGACAACTGATTTCTGCCGGATCAGATTTCTGTGGTAATATTCATAATTAGTTCTCTTCTAACTGTTACAGTTTATTTCTATAAATCGTTACCCAAACAAGGACACGCTGTTACATTTAAATTTAATGCGAAATTTCATCAACCCAATTGGACGTACTTCATTGCGTTACTATTGCCTTACATTCATTATCTGGAAACCTTTGAAGTAGAATCAATCAATGTTTATAAAAAAAAACACTCTATTTTTTATCACTGACGAATCTCAAGTTATTGTTTAAAAATACAAGCAAACAAACAAACAAAATACATCTAAGAAATTGTAACTAAAAACTGACAGATTAAAAAGCGACTGGCACATGAACATTATAAGAAAGTTATGAGAAAATTAGAATTTTTCTTGTACGAATTTGTTTTGAGTATGCAGCTCTCATTAAAACGCAAACTATGCACACAAATACATTTTCTTTCTTTGTTTCGCAGTCATTACAGAATGACAGCACAGTAAAAGTATATCTTACTTTAATACTTTGTTTCCATATTTGGCTGCTACTTCGATGTAATGGCACAGCTTTGTGGTGTGTGATTACAATTTTAAAATGCCAGTAGGCTCTGATGAAATATTTTCCGTCCCTACCGCACAACCATCCACCATCCATCCATCAACCCTTCTGAACTCAACACAACACGTTACATTACACAGCTTCTTTGTGCTCGTCTCCGCCGTCTCCATCACCACAAAACCAAACACGCGCTCCTACAGTAAATTACACAATTTGCAAACAAACATACACTGAGTACATTTTCATTTCAATTCTTTGGAGTAGTTTTTCTTTTGTCATCTGCATTACTACTACTGTCGCGCATTGCTTATTACAGATACAGTATGGTACTCAGAATACAATGTCGCAAATGTACGCTATTCTGTACCTAACGTCTATTGAAACACACAAAAGTTCCTAAAAAAAGTGTTTCATTTTTATATTAAATCACATTAAATATAATAGTAAAATACGCAATAACGACTAACTTTTTTCTGTAACTGAACAGTCTGTAGTTATTTCTTTTGTATATGAGCCCAGATTAATCAGCCACCCTTAATTACAGTTGAGCAGGTAAGAAGCCTTACGGTTGAGGTCTCTTGCTTATTCTAAGTGCGTTTCTCTGTCGCAGCTCTGTACGTGTTACTATTATTTGTCACAGTAATACTTGTTACTTATTACTTTATTATATGTGTACCATTGAGCTGATCTTTGTCCCTAACTCAGGCTGGCTAGTCAAGATAGTCTTCCATAAATTGGACACTTGAATTTATTCGACCTTGAAACTGAGTGAACGACACAGAGTTTATACATGTTTGTACTTTCACCTGCAAGATCCGCGCTTGCGTTAGACATAGGCCTACTACCGAAGGTGAATACCCCCTACTACCCTGCCTTTAGAACCAGGCCTGGAATCGAGGACCGTGAAGATAGAATTTACAAGGTCACTACTAAACATCAGGAATCACCAGTTAAATCGTATCAAATAAGGTGATTTGATAGAAACTTATTGCATAAAACTGCACAGAATAAGAAACAGAACCAGAGAAATCCTCAGGTTAATTTAATAGTAGAACCTAATACCTGAATGAAGTGAATGTGTAAGAGAAAATCAAGGAAGGAAAAGTGGATGTATATAAGAGAATAGGAAGACAGATACAAAATAAAAAAGAATAGAGGAGATTTGGGCCATCTGGGATGAGTAACTAGGACTGGAAATCAGAAGAGACGTTACAACTTTTATTTCACAAATTCTTGAAGCATTAACACTAAGGATAATGATTAATGTTGTCAATAACCGCACTGTCGTTGATTGACAACAAACAACAAATAACACATTGTTAGAGTTGACAATGCGATTTCATGTTGGTGTGAACGAGTGAGCGCGCGAATGGTGTTTTGTGCGCGCGAGCGCGTGTGTGTGTCCACTGTTACAAACGTACTAGTATAATAATTGAATTTCCTGATGGTGAATTTCTCTGGATGGATTGGAAATTCAGGTGTGAGAAGATTTATTATTTCTAGTTTTCTCCCAAGTTGTTGTTCATCTTTCCGCTCCCCTCGTAACGGGACACTACGTATGGTAACATTACATCCTTAGATGGGTCTAGTCTGGCATTAGACAATAAGTTGTTAATTTTTTTTAGGAGGCCAAGAGTTAAAATATTTAAAAATCAAACGTATATTAGTAGACTGCACATTCAAAAATATAGAATACCACTTATTGCATTCCACACAGCTTTTCAGTGATTTCCAATAAGTCTTTCAGCGATTCGACTCATGTTTATTCTGATCCGAAGATGTGCTGGATTGCTTGAAACAGCTTCTTGAAAATCACTAAAAACAGTGGAGTGCAATAAGTAATATTCTGTATTTTGAAAGTGTAAAACGTTGCTCTTATCTATCAACGATAAAGCTGCCTTGTTTTACTTCTGAAGAAAATTTGTACACACACAAACACAAATTCCCACTGTTCCCCACCGTACTATATAGAGAATGTATTTACACTTTAACGTAAAGAAAGAAAACTGGGTATTAAAAAATGCACACTCTCTATGTTTTTAACAATCTTAAAAATATATTAGAAATTTTTGACTAAAATAAATTTTACAGTGTTCGATTAAATCAGATTATATTTCCTCTATGGTACTTTTTTACAGTTCTATACTACCTCAGAGGTTCGTATGACTATTCCTAAGATAAATATCAACTTAGATTTGTAAAAATTTATATACATTTGTTTTAAAAACAAAAAGCAAAAGTCGAATTTTATTTTTAAAAACATGGAACAAGACATTTTGCAGATTAAGGTTCATCTCGAAATAAAAAATGGAAACCTTAAAAGGCCTTTAACTTGTTTACTGAGCGCAACGTTTAAAATAAAAATTGTATTATACATAATAGGAGAGCCAATGATCTTACCAATCTGAGTAATTCGCGTAAATACACACCAAATAAAGGTTATACCTAAACTGAAATGAATGAGATTTTACCATGAGTGCGATGAACGTAGTATTTTTAAGTGTCAAAACTCTATTTCAGACCCACGTATGGCTGCCATCACTATTTGTACTTGAACTAATTTTTATAATATCCAGTTAATTTTCTCATGGTATTACACTAGCAGTAAATTCTGAAGCTATGCAGCGTACAGTTTTTCTGGAGAAACATTTAAATTTAAATTTCTTGTTGACAAACAAACAGAAAATTTACTGGCATTCTAATTTTATTTTCGAAGACCATTCTACATATGTGAAAAAAAAAATTGTCGCTGAGGACAGGATTCGAACCTGCGCGGGTAGAACCCATTGGATTTCAAGTCCAACTCCTTAACCACTCGGACACCTCAGCTTACTCAACAGGGGTGCCACATAAATTATTAGAGGCTAGCATAAATAAATAAATTATTAATTTGTAATTCAATAATTACAATTAATTTAATTACATTTAAATATAATTGTAATGTAATTATTTATATCATTTTATATTGTAATATACGAGTAATTAAAATTAATTATAATTCTTAGCTCTTTAGAATTAATTTATTTCAATATTTAAAATTTAATTTACTTACAATAAATTTATCATTTAAAACTATCAACAATTGTATGAAACACGATTGTTTGCTGTAGTCGTTTAATATTTCAGTGACATATCAACGCATATCATGCAATGGACTCTAATAGACATTTATATTTAGATACTTAATATCTTATCTCCCCGTCCCTCTTTCCCTCTCTCTACCTATCTACCCACCTCTTTCTCTGTTTCTTGTTCTGCATCTACAATTCAGAATCATTAATATTTCAGTTTTGAGAAATTTTGCAGTATCAAACAAACCTCTTCTGCCGTAATCCGCACAGCTTAATTACATGACCTTAAGTAGAAATAAAACGCTATATAAGTCTCGAACATGGTTATCACTACTTAAAGAATTGGTAAGTTTTTTGTTAATTACTAGTACTCTATGTTAATTAGTTTAACATAATAAGCCAACCATGTGTGTTCTGGCCCCAAATGTTAGTCCTACACTTGGCGATAAAATCTACCAAAATAATTAGCGGTAGCCTATATCGCCCAGGTTGTGTATGCGGTTCGATTTCGGTTTCACGCATTACTTGTGTATTTGTGTTCCTTGTGTGTCACCTATCCAATAAAATACATTTGTAACACAGTTCATGTATGTAACACGTAAAAGCAAAAATTTTCTTATATTCTATGTTAAAAACGATCTGGAAGTTAATGACCGTTATGCATTAGTGTGCATTATAAAATATTATCACCTATTAAGAACAAATTTTTGCATAAACAAATCTCCATAAACTGGTTTTCTCTGTTTTGAATATTTGCAGCAAATTTTTATAACATAAAGTTTTCCTAACAATTTTGTCTGAACCGAAAACTATGAAAATTTTAAAATACTGACAATTCAAAAAAGATATTTTAATAAAACTCAAACGGAATACAATTAAGGCGTTCAAGGTCGAAACACAACACAATTTAATAAATTGTTAATAAATTTAATAAATTTTGCTACACTTCATGCAGCAAAAAATGTATGCAATGTTCACTGCTGTTTCATTTTCAGGTCTTTTCTTTACTACATACAGTCACATAGTAAAAATATTGTCAACGCTGGTTAATTTGTTTATAATTTTTGAAAATTGAACTGATTTCTTTTCCAGATTATATCCAATTATGATTTCTGAAAATAGAGAAAGTTTGAAAATTAATTTGCAAGTCTACTTATTTTAGAAAGTTTTACAAATTTACTCACCCATATAAGTAACCAACGATTAATAAAAACGCAATAAAATAATAAATGTTATAGCTCAATTAAATACGCAACAGGCAATTTTCTTTAAAAGTCTTAAATATTAGTAATCAAACGGGAATCGCTTTAAAACAAATTATAAACTATACCATGATTATACGTCTGAACAAACGTTTCTAAACCAATTATAGAGTTCAAAACTTTACGGTATTTAGCTGGAGCTTCTTTACTTTCTGATTCAAGGTTTTCACCTGTTATTACCTGTTAATGCTCGTTTCGGCGAGCATGCGTCTACATCTACTATTAATTAAGACCATCAAAATACTGTTCCGCTTTCCGAGTTGACAACGATTACACACATCAGTGGATGGATTTTGCTTAGGCTAATTAGATGTTGTTTTATTGAAAGTAAATGTCATACCAGTTAGTGATACGTTACAACTTTGAGTCACTTTCACGTCCACGTTTTCTTTCTTTAGTTGCTCATCTTGATTCACTTTTACCTGCCACTAATCACACTTATTAACTAAAGCACACGATTACATGTATGCGTGTATGTGTATTCTTGGGTCTGACACACATTTGTATTTTTAACATTATTTTTCAGCACTTGCATTAATAATTGCAATATTTTTCGTACATAAATAGTATGACTTACCAATAAATACGTTTATTTGACTTGTCAGCAAATACCGTATTAATGTTGTACCAAATTGGAATTGTTATACATATCTTTGAACACAACTAGATTTTACCTAAAAAATACCAGTACGGCCTGACGTTTTTCATTAATTCGTTTAGAGTGTTACTTCACTTCCCGTGTAATTATTTAGAAGCTGGTGTTGGTAGGCGCAAACTTTGTTCTAAACGCTTTTAATAGTGAAAATATTACACATTATTACACGTAAAAATCTTGCAGCCTTGATTACCTCGACTAAATACATCTATGCGTTTACAAAAAGCCAGTGTTACTGAAAATCCCAATTATTCTCCACGTGCTAATTAAAGTTATGAAAGTTGTAAGAACAAAAGTGTGAGTAGACTGAAAAACCACATTATCTGGACCTGCCCAATATTCTGATGTCTCATTTTATAATTGTGTTATTGGTTCAAAAGTTTTATTAACATTGTAGGCCTCTATATCACTAACGTGGCAAATATTGTACAGAAAAATGTACTTTTGTGTTCCATTGTATTACAATAAAAAGGCTTACAATACAAATGGTAATTACGTAGATTAATTATGAAGTTTATCTCTGAAAGTTATACTCTTATACTTTTGCCAGCCCACTCAAAGCACTTTTTCCCATACTGTTCTATTTTTAGTTACACTTTTCAAGTTCTTAACATCATTTTCTTCTAAATCTATCATGTCAGCATCTCCCTCACTGCTTGTAGCCTATATTCCGGTATACCGCAGGCAATTTTTTCCACTTTCCTTTCCTCACCTCTCACTTTATAGACCTTTAACCTTTTTTGTTTTCTACCAAAACTATTTTCTGTTTATTCTAAAAGTTATAAGTATATCCGCTAGTCTGGTCTTCTCACATGTGAACTCACTGTATTCCTTTTATTCTGTGTAAGGATAATGAGTCAGATCCCGTTGAACCGGGAGAAAAGAGGTTTTCTCCTAGCGAATGATAGAGAATGCTCTACAAAGAACACTTGGTACAAGAAAAAATTCGAATTAATTTTTAAGTTAGGTTTAGGCCTATCACAACCGGAAACAGGTGTTATGTACCCACACCACGCCACTGCTTGATAGTAATACGTACTATATCTGTAGGTTATGCCAAATTTATAAAATTTTAATTATGTTGAAATCGCCTACAACTCAGTGGGTATAAATGAACACAAGAAGGTGTTGTTGATAAAATGTTGATATGTTGATAAAAATATATTCAAAAGGCAGCCAAACAAGTGTTCATCCTCATACCAACAACGTGGGATGAGATAAATGTCTCAAAATAGAAAAAGAAAACCAAATGTCGAGTGTACAAGACATGGATGACAAATTTAGTGTTAGGTGTTTTGCGTAAGTCGACCAAGAACGGTAAATCTAAACCACTTACCCACTTTTAAAACCCTTAGTTGGTCACTAACAATGTTAAACTTTAGTGAATTAGGGATTTACAACAACAAAAATAATAAACAGTACGATTTAAGCAATCTATCTGTTAACAGTGGACGTTAACGAACAATAACAAACTGGATCAAAATATCAGTTTCATTGGTGCGTTGTCTTACACGCCATGTAAAGTCTTGTGTTCGCTTATCTTATGTTGGCTATTTTGTTTCCGTATACTTCGCTTCGCTATTAGATAAGAACGTTTTCCTTATACACCGCTGGTTTCTGGAGAATGTTTTACCTTTGTGTCCTTATGAACAAGGTAAGCTACATTCATCCCAATGCAGATAACAAACACTTAGCCTATATTCGCTTACATTATTTACTTTTACACCAACTTCACTACTTATTGCCACACTGCTAAATACTTCATTCTTGACGAAGCCTTTCGGTGTCTCCACCGTCTCAGGTCTTAAACATTTAAGACCTGAAGATGGTGGAGACACTGAAAGCCTCGTCAAGAACGAAGTAATTAGCAGTGTGGCAATAAGTAGTGAAGTTGGTGTTAAGATGGCTGCTAATAAAACTAACAAAACTGGAAATATTTACTTTTAAAGAAGACCTTTAAAGTAAGGCACCTTTGAGGTACGTCATCCCGCTATTGGCTTGCCTGCTCTCTTCTCGCAGCACCGCTTTTAGTATCTAGGTGAGGTGACATTAATAAATTCTTTATTGAATTTTTCCTACACATTTTACATTGAAATTATAACTAATTTGTTTTTATTTTTTTCGCGCGTGCGCGCAAATTATATTATTCCTTACAGCATACTGAGACTGCAACTTGACGCCGGTTAAGTGGAGAAGTATTCCTATGTAAGGATACCACTCGCGTTGATTTGGTATCACCAAGAGTACGAATGCCCGCCACAGGTGTAGCGAGCTCGCACCCTATCCACTAAACCACAAGGACTTTCAACATCGTTACCACGACATATGGAAGCGACGTACAAACTCTTATCACACAGACATACTAGTACTTCTTATTACTGTATGTTGAGTAAACGCGACACAGACCGTCCTGCCAGTCCACTAATCTGGTATGTTAGCGTTAAGAAAATTATTTCTCATATTTAAATGTTTTATAATATTAACATTAATTACGCTCACAAAACTTTAGTGTGAAAGTTTCCGGTACGTTTTTAGTACAACATAAAATAACATCTTACAAACACTGACGTTACAACGCGTTTAATAGGCCTCACCGCTTTCGGTGGCACAAACCAGAAGACAGCATCACTTGCAAGGAACAACTGACGACACATGCGAAAGAAAGAAAGTCGTAAGGGAAAGGCCCGAAATACTGTTAGTGAGATATATAGCAGATACATGCGATAGAGAAAAAGAGGAATAGATAGATCAGTGAAGAACCGGAAGTTAGAGCGCCGAATGACATAACCAGAATTTACAAACAAAAGTAAAAGAGCGTATAAATGAAATGTAACAAGGTGTCTTACGATTGTATGCGTAGTGCAAGAAGAACAAAGAGACCGAAAACAAAAGTAATGTGAGTTACACGTTAATGTGTACGGTATAGGCGTAAGAGCCAACTGTCAAATACGTCCAAGAATGATAAAAATAAGACGAATCTGCATTACTTTTTTCAAACAGGAAACAAGTAAATGTGAACGTGTTTGCTTATAATTGCTGAATAATAACGGTTCATTTCTGTCTCATATGTTACCCGCGAAAGCTATACGCCTATACAATGCATTAGAAACCGCGACATTGATAGCACATAGCTGTACCTGTTCATACGTATACCTGTAGAAAATGACTACTGTAGAGATTTCCTGTTATCGCTTCCGTTGCTTCCACGAGACCTGATGCAAACTGTAATGCAGACAAGGCCATTAGTCTCGGCGCATATTCTGTGTAAGTAAATTACATTAAAATAGTTAATTAAATTGATTATCTAAAATGTATATAAATAACTAAACGTCGTTATAATTAAATTCAAAATTAAGGTACACGTCAAAAATCAGTAAGCCAATTACGACAACAATGACACCAGTAAGAAAGAGAGGAGGACAATTTTGCGACAGCAACAAGGCTTCGAAATTAGTAATACGTTTCCTCACATAATGCAGTCTAATTTCTATTTACTTTATTCATTTAATTATGAAATAGATATGCAGTTATGTACAGTACTGTGCGCTGTGTATGGATTAGTGAGCGTATTGGTACTGCCAAGCCGCTTGGTAAATAACATGTTTCACATAGAAGTAATCGGACAATGACTAGCTGTCTACTGAGTCACGCTAAAAGCGTGTGTTCGTTCCTTTGTCGTGTGTGTGTGTGTGTGTGTGTGTGTGTGTGTGTGTGTGTGTGTGTGAACGCTTGTTTGGTGCTGCCCACTTTGCATACCTATATAGCAACTAAGTACAATGACTATTAAAAATTTTATTCCCAATATAAAGGTATCTCGGCAGGAAATCACAAACACGAACTGACACACACAACTAACGTTATATACTGCGTCTTTACAGATTAGTTCACATCACCTTGCAGTCGTGCCCGCGTCCACCATCATCAGCATCACCACATTATGTCACTGCTTGTTTGTAATGTTGTCTGTGTCGTCATGTTGTCTACTGCTACTGCTGCTGCTGCTGATGTTGCTGATGTTGTTCAGACTCATTCTTCAGTGATTCCAACTGATGAAATTATTCTATCGTTCTGTTCAGTTTTTTCATTAAATTTCTTAACATCATGATCAGCACTCTCATCAAAATCGTATAGCTAACACAAGCCTATGCATCTTTTCTCGAATCTTTAATGCAACAATAAGTCGAATGTAAATAACGATTTTGATACTAATAACAATGCATTTTCATCAAATAGTAGAAAAAAGATTTTTATAAAAATTCAGTGCGTTATAAATTTATTGCTGTTAGATATATCTGATTTCCAAGAACAAAACAATATCAACAGTTTCATGGTATCCTGAAATCGCTATTATGTTTTCTTCCTCCTAACCAGTACAAACAGCATACATTTGTGGTGCCCAAAAGTTTTTTCTGACTAAAACTGCCAGTCGTCTCCTCACCTACTGACGATGCAAGTCTGGTTTCCCAATGATGATACTACAGCGTAGCATAAGAGAAACGTCTACGAGTGGGAGTTTTAGTCTCAATAAACATTTTTCGCTCTGTAAAAAAGTTGTTTTCTTATTTATTTTTATATTCTTGCTTATTATTTCGGCTTTAATACAGGTAAACAGATATAATGTTTAAACAAACTGAAGCGTCACATGATTTTCACTAATAATTTTCCCAGTAATTACACGACATGCGTTTCGGTTTACGCAATCAGTACTATAGACTAAGTAGCAGTGTAGTCTCCGACAAACTATTGCACCTAACTGCAATGACAATGTTTGGTGGTCGTGTACCACCATGTACAATTAATGCAGGGAGTATCAAATTGTATTTCATATCTCTTTTATTTATTGATATAAATAAAGATATTTGTTTACGATATTTGTTTTCTGTCATACAGTTGTTAGCCAATTTTAAGAAAATATTACTTCTCAATTGTCACGGTTTCATTCCTTTTACATTTATTTTATTTAATACTTCTAACACACATTTTGAGTCTATTATTAACTTTATTTTTACCTTTTCCTTCTCATAATTTTATTTGTTATAATTATTTATATACATTTATGTTTAAGGTTTATTAACAGTCTGCTACTATCAACACAACAAGTTCATGCCAATTTAAATTTTACCATTAATAATGCCTGATGGGCCGACTTTTGTATATAAAGTGAAAACATAAACAATGGAACCTGAAAATAGTATGGAAACAATGACGAGGATCTATAAAAAGTAAAAACGATTCCTAATTTATAAAAGGACAACCGGTAGATTTTTGTAATTTCCATAATTTAGGAAAATGTTTCATCAAGAGTCACGTTTAAGATCATTTGACAACGTGAATAGGTAAATTTACAAATTTTTGATACTATGATTCAGCTTTAAATACTACTCGACGCCAATTTAAGTGACTGTTATTGCAAATGAGAGAGTACAGAATAATGTACGCAGCCAGTTCCTTCCGATGCAGCGCGGTCATTCGTTCGCAGCACAAGGAGTTAGGATGCGTATTCCCTTTGGACGATATGGGGTGCAAGTAAGGATTTCTGTTTCTTGCTCCGGCCTGGTTCCACGGTTGGGCGGTGCAGCTCACTTAAGATTCATTAGCTTAGAGCCGCACTGCCGTGGACGATTGGCACAGCCGCAGTGTGGGATCGGACGGATCGATAAGCTGCCTAACCTAGGCGAATGGATCCCGCAATTAGGCACTTGCACATCTCTCGGTTTCCTGAGCCTAGGACGACAGCGTAACTAGGAGCTGCCTCTAGGGAAGGAGTGATGAGGCTAGTTTCTGAGAGGGGGGTCAGACTAGCTTGAAGGTTGGACTCTCCATTTTCCTCAGCCCAAATGAGATGTTTTAGATTCTTTCCATATAATTATTTTTAGAATAATTTATAGACTTCTTTTAATATTCACGCCTTTCACCGTTTCACGGGTGAAGATACTAACGCTCATGAGCATTACACAATTACACAAAGCCTTTTCGGGATAATTAACAGACTCATCCTGTATGTTGAAAACAGGATGGTGACTACCAAAGACGTTGCCCGACGTAGATAAGATTCGCACTGAGACAAGTCTGTGAGATGAGAGAAACTAAATAAGAGACTATGATCAATTAGTCTGAAAGGTCTTTAATAATATGACATGTACAATGTTATAATAATTATGTTTAATAATTAACATACACAATGTTAAGAGTAAGCTCTGTTCAGTCTTGAAAGGAATGGGTACTCCACATAAGTTAATAAGGTTTAAGGAGTATGTACGTACGATCAAGGAGTTGAGATCCAGAGTGGTGGAACTGATGTGGTCATACCTTTGACTCATTCGAAGTTAGAGTTGATCTGGCCAACTCAGGCTCACCATAGATCGCCACCTCTTCAAACCCACATGAACCCTGCTGCAATATTAGTAAATGACTACGTTCACAAAAATTACGCAAATTCTTCCCTTTCTAGACGAAGTTGTCAATACTCTTAGGTCTCTATCTTCCGTTAGACAAGCCAGACACTCAATCAAAGAGGCTCGAAAGCTGTACGAACAGTTGATTGTGGTAGCATGATTATAGTAGTTTTATGATACAATTAAAACACTAACATCTGATTCAAATGAGGATGAGCAGATACCCCACAACAATAGTATACATGTGGTATTGTTCTTTTTGATATATTTACCAGTTTTAGTGTCCTGACTCTGTATCAGTTAATGGCTCTTTCCTTTTGAAAAAGAAGAGAGGAAGAGAAGAATAGCAGCCGAGAATAAGGCATACTTTTCCTTGAATTAATTTTGGAGAATAAATTAATAATATTTATAAGGTCTTATTGTGAATATGACAGCAAAAATTAACTCCTTAACAACTCGTAAAGATCTCAAGGATGGAACTTTCGTGTGGAATCCTTCGTATACTTGTTCTAGTTGTGTATTTCCAGCCTAACGGAAGCCTTTATTGCCGATGTCTGAGGGGTTTTTACTAATGTCCCTGGAATAAGCTGTTTGTTTTTTAAGCTGCAGCTAGTCCTAGGCGTACCTGATAGTAGAGAATTTCCAACGCTTCCAATTATTAAAATGTATTCAGCTTGCACAAATGTTGACGGGTCGGTATGGAGTGTTAGAAAACCCCGCATAGAATTCTTCATGGATTATATCAGTAGTCTTCTCTTGTTTCCACCTACACTGAATCATAAAAACTTGTTTTTGTTTTGTATACTTTAACGCCATTATACTCCATATAGATACAAAATTGAGTTGAACAATGGTAGGCCTATTTGTTGTCATTATATCAGCTGACTATTACCAACTGTAAAACCACAATTTCCCGGCTCTTATAGAATGTTAAAGAACTTATAAATCTGACTTTATAAAACTGACTTTAGCCTACTGAATCTGTTAAAAACATAACATACAGACTGATATGAATAATGAGTCTGCTTGCCTTTGATGATGCAATAAACATTTAATGTTAGTATATATATTAAACATAATTTGTCCGCCACAGTCCTAGAATATTAAGGCAAAACCACACAAGAAAACGTAATACAGAATATTGCATTTCACTGTTACTTGTTACGCTTGCAAAAAAGTGGACAACACTAACATTTGAAACAAGTCCTCAGCGCTGTAGCTGGACGAATCGCATTGTTAAAAACACAATGTTTACAAATAAGATGAAAAGGTAAACAACAATTTTTATTCTTCGTATTGTTTAAATTAGTAGCCATCCTTACTATTTCTTTTATGAATTTGCTAACTGCTATAATTTTTTATTGTTCGACTAAGCTTTTCGTCATTACTGACATCTTCAGGCCTTAAACAACGACCTGAACAGCGTTGTTTAAGACCTGAAGATGTCAGTAATGACGAAAAGCTTAGTCGAACAATTTTTATATTTTCATACTTTGCTATATTAAGGACATACTGAAATATTGTATCTTAGATTTGCATGACTTCTACGAACGTTGTTGGGGATATAAGTGGGTAGGCCTACGTGATATAAATTAGGCCTACTAATCTAAGCTCATTCGGATTTGCATAAATTCTACCAATCGCATAAAGCCTAAAAACTACCAATCACTAATTGTTTTTAAATGTGTACAAAGTTTTTCAAAGAACATAAATTAGATTGTTTGTGGTGTACTACACAAAAAATAGTGGAACAGAAATATATAGGTGTGTTTTTTATGGTCCAGCTGTTTTAACGGCCTAACAAGAGTACATTTTAATGAAACACATACTGCAGTAAACTAAAGACATTGAAACAAAATCATATTTGTATTAAATGAAATAGTTACTTTGTGTTAAATAATTAAAATGTATAAGCTGAATGTCATTAATTACTGAATCGATTCTTTACCCTCTACCTACACGAGCAGATGTTTTCCGCCAAAGATCCACCTTGTAAGCATCCGTCTATACTTTCTATTAATTAATTGGTGTGAAACTTGATTTTACAAGTGGAGCCAGGACGTGTGTGTGTGTGTGTGTGTGTGTGTGTGTGTGTGTGCGTGTGTGTGCGTGCGCGCGTGCGTGCGTGCGTGCGTGTGTGTGTGTGTGTGTGTGTGTGTGTGTGTGTGTGTGTGTGTGTGTGTGTGTGTGTGTGTGTGTGTGTGTGTGTGTGTGTGTGTGTGTGTGTGTGTGTGTGTGTGTGTGTGTGTGTGTGTGTGTGTGTGTGTGTGTGTGTGTGTGTGTGTGTGTGTGTGTGTGTGTGTGTGTGTGTGTGTGTGTGTGTGTGTGTGTGTGTGTGTGTGTGTGTGTGTGTGTGTGTGTGTGTGTGTGTGTGTGTGTGTGTGTGTGTGTGTGTGTGTGTGTGAAATATAATTTTTTACCTGCGCGTAAACGATTATGAGAAATATTAAGTGATTATATAATATACACAAATTTTGAGCTCAAACGTTTCTAACATACTGGTACAAAATTTCGTTTCCTTTCACGTTCACGTAAGACAACTAACATAATAACTTTTACTGTTGAGAATATTTTAGTCATTTCATAATAAGGATGCCTGTGCAATGGAATAAATTAATAAATGAGAATTATTGACTATAGCGTCAAACAGTGAAGACATTTTTCGTTAGATAATAACAGTGAAACACAAAAACCATCGTTATCTGCTTAAACACACGTAACAACCGTTTTGTTATTGATTCTTAATAGAAAAAATCGTGTTCGAGATTATTGCAGATTCTGATTGTATTACACTCAAAACATGAAAAAAGTCGTTTTTCGAAAAGTGTCTGTGTCTGTGTGTCTATAGATTTTTTTTCTATGGTAAACGATAACAGCCGCAAATTCAAACAGAATCAAATAATTTTTTGCATACAGCCCTGATTTGTAGAGTACTCACGACCTTTTGTTTTTGGGGAAGATCGGATGAGGGAAAGGGGTAGTTTACCAGCAACGTTTTATGTTTCAACAAGGGTATTTTCTATGGCAAACGATAACAGCCGCAAATTCAAACAGAATCAAATAATGTTTCGCATACAGTCCTGAATTATGGAGTTCTCAAGACCTATTGTTTTTGGTGAAGATCGGTTAAGGGAAATGGGTAGTTTACCAGCAACGTTTTATGTTTCAACAAGGGAATTTTCTATGGCAAACGATAACGGCCGCAAATTCAAACAGAATCAAATAATTTTTTGCATGCAACTCTGAATTGTAGAGTTTTCAAGACCTATTGTTTTTGGTGAAGATCGGTTAAGGGAAAGGGGTAGTTTACCGGCAACGTTTTATGTTTTAACAAGGGTAATTTTTTCTATGACGAACGATAACTGCCGCATATTCAAACAGAATCAAATAATTTTTTGCATACATCACTGAATTGTAGAGAACTCAAGGCCTTTTGATTTTGGTGAAGATCGGTTAAGGAGAAGGGGTAGTTTACCTGCAACCTTTTACGTTTTAACAACAGTAAAGTACTTGAAAATTCATTTAAACTTATTCAAACAATGGTAATTGTTAAAAATAAAATAATTTTGTTGCCAGGCAATAAAATTATAATTTTTTCATTTTAATGTAAATCGTGTATGAGAGAAAATATATCGTTCGTGGCAGGCAAGCATATCTCAGTTATGTAATGTTTACGTTTCCATTTTATTATTATGACTACCGCAATAAAAAGGCAGGGAAGACACACACACAAAATTCGCATTATTTCTGGCCTCATTCATGTTTATTTTCTTACATTTGCACGCTTTTTAAATGGAAAGTGCCGAAACCCATACCAACATAACGTGTGCAAGCCGAAAAAGTGTCCAGCGTGGATAGCGATTTGCTTCCTGTGGATCGCTGGGCAGTGTAACTGCACGTGTTTACAGAGGAACGATTCATAGACAGACTTTTCGTCTTTAGGGAATGAACCCTCTGCAAGATGCTGAGGGTCCATGAATGACTTCGTAGCGCTCCTTCTTTTCCGCGTGTTTGTTCTGTGAAACGTACACTGTAGATTCGCAGCTTTACTCTAAGCAACGCTCAATAGGAAATGTTGAAAATTCTTGTCCACGGTGTACCCTCCTATACACTAAACCTGCTCTGATGTTTTAATTACGGACATCATAATATTAAAATTTTGGAAACTTGAGCACTACTTAATAGAGATCAATCATTAACTTATACAAGCCATTAATTTTATGCATATTTTTGTATATATATATATATATATATATATGTGTGTGTGTGTGTGTACAACGTTATCGGCAACAACAAAGAAGTAGTTTTTGTTAAAATTCCTTCCCGGGAATTTGGCCGTAGTCCAATGTTTTCTACAAAACCAGACGTTTCGACAATGCCATCGACTTCCATCATCAGTGAAAATCGAGTGCGATAACGTGAGGTGGTATACGTTAGTGACCACAGTACTGTGGTTAAGGCTGAAGCAGTAAGTAGAAAGAAGTAGTTTCTATGGTAATATTTCATTTCGAAAATGATTTTAAATATAAATCTTAGAATATGGAAGTCATGTATGGTTCTCCATACCGATATTTTAATTTGTTCTTTAATTAGTAAATTATTATTATTATTGTGTTTGTAAATAGTTTGTAAAATTTAGATAAAAATATAACGATCATAATTTAACAAAATGTATTTTAAAAAGTAATTATTATTTGATAACATGTTTATTGTTATTGTTATAATGTCACTGGGAGGCACTATAGGAGTACAGAATTCTATGTGGTATGCTTCGACAGCCAGTGACGGATGGAATTTTCTGACTAAATTTGTTTAACCTGCCACATTAATTTTGTGGAGTGACTTGTTATCACTTACATCTTCTGTCTTTTTATTTACGTCTCAGTCGTCTTTTTACTTGTCACACTAAATCCCTCTGGTTTATTTCTTTTTCAAGTGTGACATACTAAGGTTCCAATGAACCGTTCTATCATACGTGTCATTTATTCCTCTGCTGGGTGTCCTTTTGGGCGGCAGGGTGTAGGAGTGTGTGAGATCCCTGCAAAAAGTTTAAGCAAGTGAAGTATAGTCTGAATTATCCGTATGTTAATAGTACATGAGTCGGTCAAGTGGCGATTAATTACACTTTATTAAAGTCTTTTCATTCTCTCGATACGACGACAGATATTAATTTTGTTCTGCTGGTGAATATTCAGTTATTCGCTTTACGCGATTTGAATATTACTAAAAGCTTTCTTAAGAGCTATTAAACATTGTAAAATTAATGCACATGTTTAATGTATCTACGATATGTCTGTATTTTCTATTATTTATAATTAATTATGGAAAATGCTAGTGTAGGCTATAAGATATAAGAATAAGTGATAAAAACAATCTAATCTACTTTGTCAGAGTAGATTTGGTAATCCTAAATTTTCAAATATTCAACCTTGGAACACTAGATATAATATAGAATACAACAGGCGACCTCCCATGATTCTAAAATATAACTTCAACCTACAAGCTTTGACACATTAATTACAAACCAATTTTTATCTTCTTCAAAGTAGTTCCCTTCACGTGAAGACGATGTTCCCATTATTAAAATAGTACTGGAAGTTATCAACTGCCAACGCCTTTAGCTGGTCCGTCACAATTTTTGGACTTTCTCCGCACTTTAAAAATAGCAACCCGAAATCAGTAACAGGAAAGGGACACAGACTAAAATCAGGCGAGTAAGGGTGCCACAGGAATGCCCTTTTCGGCCAAACGTTTCTCTACAGAAAGTACGCTACACTGTGACATTGAGTGTTATTATGATGAAGCATTCAAGAGTTAACAAACTCCAGCCGGACCTAAATCATTATAGACAATTTTATAAATAGAATAAAGACTTAAATTTTACTCATAACTAATAATTGTTACAACCAAACGACGATTAGATTTGTTCACATTTCTCAATGTTGACACATTTTCTTGCTGTGTTCGGCTGTGGAAAACAGGGTCCACCGAATCTGCCGTCCAATATGGGATCCGAAAATATTTTATGTCACATACGAAAACTTTAACCAGAAAGTGGCTCTGACTTCCAAAAGCTTATTTTAACTTGTTAAATGTTTCTATCGTACTGACTTGATTAATAGTTGTGACCTCTATTTTGTGACGAGAGACAAAACAAACGTTTAGAAAAATTATTGCTCAGTCAAATCCCGAAAGGTTAAGAAACTGAAAGTTTTTATAGATGTAAACAAAACGTGATCGATCTCAGGTGCCGCATTTTTTGTCTCATAGTGTTGTCACTTTGTGGGAAAAAATTTAGTCTCATTACTTTTTCGGTAAACTGCGTATAGTAATGGAAACGTGTATGAAACACTTTGGACGAATGTAGAGAATAAAAGTAGCTGGGAAAGTTAAAAGTAACATAGTCTTTGCATATGGTATTGCTCAATCAATCGATACGCTTTAGAAGCTACAATACACGGTAAGAACAGCCAACAAAACTGTTTCTGTTTCTGTGATTAGTTGCGTTATAGTGTCCTTAGATAACATTTGAGCTTACTCCGACAGATACTGTATAGTCTCGTTACACCCATGTGGTCTCGTAAATGTGTGGTCAATTAACAAGGTAATCTTCTTTCAGTATTATTTCCTAGTAAAAGATAGTAACAAACACAGAAATTTTGATCTTCACCTACTTTAAAAAATAGCTTTAAAAATGCCACTACATTGGCTCATGTTTTAACCAAGATATTTATGCATTCCTAGCTTCCAAACTTTATTTTCCATTCACCCCTCACATTTTGTATGATGAATACCAGATATCTAACTTGTATTTTAGGCAACAACCCCTTTTTGTTTTCATTCTGTGTGAAACTTTGTTATGTATACGACCCATAAAGTTGTAGCGTTAGTCACATTTTAGAAGCTACTAATTTATTCGTTAGATGGATAATTTCGAAACCTTGCAGAAGTACCGACCACATACGACAACAGAAATACTGAATATATTTATATTTGCTTTAAACCAGTTTTTGAAAGATTTAGCTGTTTTAAAAATGTAGATAATGTATGTATTAAGAACAATACTTTTCGCAATCTGCCAAATTTTAACATTTGTCAAATTTTATATAAAACTTGAGCCCAAATCTCTTATCTCGAACGTTCGCCATCGTTCCATCGTTTTTGTCTTTCATATAATTTTACTAACATTTTGGCTTTTAGAATACAGGCGTCTTCAGAATTACACAGTGAAATAACCAAAGTGAAGCTGGTGAGTTTTATTTGATACCCCATTAAACTACTGACAAATGTCTTGTTAATACACAATTTAATCGAAATTAGCAAATGTTAATTATTTATATAATTTCTAAAAACATAAAAATTATAATAAAATTTTAGTTGAAAACATCTTCCTTATTGACACATCAGGTGAGAGTAGGTAGATGTTCTTGGTCTGTCTCGTTACTGCCTTCAATCTATCGTGATCTTGTACGAGGCTACTACTCAACCTATGCTACTTGAGATCTTTAGGACCGCCTAGGACCTCCTACTATCATGCCTGTTCAGGCCATGATCCAGCCAATTTAGTCTCAATGTTTAACGTAAGAGTTAACACTAGAGTCTCAAAGCTCTCATACATTTCTCAGGCATCATACATACTTTCATACTACAATGAGATATCCTCAGTGGATTAACTGAGTGGCACGTTTCAGTCGAGCCCATTGAGCAGTCCTCACCGTAATGTAGGAGAAAACGTTTGATTAAAAGGAAAATAAAATGACGTGTGATAAACTAAAAACATGTTATTATCAATAATGAAAACCACGAAAGCTAACGAGCGAGGTTTCTCTGTTTTTCTCCATCTCTACATTCTGTTACCACGTGCTGCCCCTGTGATTTCTTAAGTTTTTTTTTCCTTCCGAATAGCCTATTTCTATTATGTGTCCATGATTTGTTAAGTACTTAGGTTTAGATACCATACATCGTAACGATTCTTATAAATTTTACGACAGTATAAATTTTCTGTTTAAGATTTTATTCAAGAAAAATCATGTTCTGCCCTCGTCATTATTCTTTACCTGCTCTCTTCTTTTTCGTAAGTGAAGGGCCGATAACTGAAACGTTTGATAACAGAGCCAAGGCATTATTAATAGCTCAAAGCAAAGGCACCAAATAGGTTGTATATTCTCATGTCAATTACTGAACGTTTGCTATTATGCAGCGTAATCCTGAAGATGGCCTTAGATTCAGTAAACAGAAATGTAAATGAAATTATAACAATATAACACAGAATGAGTGTCATGCAAAATTACAGTTACAATTCCTAGCAGTAAAAGTTGAAAGTTTTTAGTTACCGGTATATTATTTGTAATATTTACTACTAAAACATAATGTTACATGGATAGTTATCTCAATGTGGTGAATTAAATTACATCAGTGACAGTAAAACAATCATTTTTATACAAAACACTACCCAATTGTGCTATTGTTATTTCTCATAAATACGATAATCTAATACGCACTATTCAAAACAAACCATAAATATCTCTTAAGACGTTAATTTCAGTAAATCAGACTAATTACCTAATAGCACTTTTCACTTATTACAATCCACAATTACGCCATTGCTTTTGAAGCAACTTGCTGGTAGATCGCAGTCTAGGTAAACCCTTATCTGATGCCTTAGAACGCTCTTGTTTATTAAAGTCATTCTGAAAATTTCCCTGCTGAAGCTCACTATGCTATAATTATAGTGTATTATGTAATTATTATACTTCACTATATGAGTCATCATATAGCACAATCAAGTGACACGCTAGACACAGGGTTACTGCGTCGCCGGGATAAATGCATGACAAGATTTAATTCTGAGGGCAGGAAAACTTAATATTTACACTACTGATAGGTATTACATCATACGACGCTCACGAATTAAATATCCAGATGATTGGCAATACTAGCGTAAATAAATGTGGCAAAAGAAATAAAGAAATATTACTCGTAGAGACTGAGTGAAAAAATAAGCATGAAAACATCAAATGTCATAAGAAGCTCAAAATTGGAATGCATCTTCATAACATCCTGCTTACAATGTGCATTAATGGTAAGAAACTCAAACCAGTACTGTATCTATTTTTTTAAATAATAACTATTTAGATTGTCCTAAATCTAAATACAAATGCTAAATCCCGACGCAAGCTACAGAAATGTTAGAAAATGTTTATCTACAATTAAAACAGTCCAGTTCAACAATACACCTTCGTGATTTTGAACTGGAATGCAGCATTTAACGTAAAATAATAGATCTGATGTTTGAAATTAGAACAAAAGTTGTTTAAATACTAGTGTAAATGTTAAATTTTGTCGATGGTGACAAAAACTAATTTGCAATCAAATAGGCAAATCACAATCAAATTCAACAATCTCTGTAATTTCCAGACAGACTGAAAAATTTATGTAATGAAAAATTAGTTCCAAATTTACAAAAATCATCCAATAACTAAGCAAGAAAAGAAAATGCAAGTTTGATAGTGGATTTAAACTTGGTTAGGACCTCTGTGAAACGCTTTAATGTTTTGGGTATACCTATATATAATAAAAATGCAATACGAATTTTCAACACACAACTATGAAGCCTACAACAACTGAGATAATTCTAACAAAAATGTGAAATGATAGAAACGTTCTTTTACTTAATAATGCGGCCGACGTTTTGCACTCATAACGTGAAGTATCGTATACCATAACTGAGACTTAAAAAAAAACCACACAAGGAGGAAGACTCCTTCACGGATGAAGAACTTTTCATAACAGTTTAGCCAATTTACAATTTACTCATAGTTGCATACGAAGCAATAAGTAATTTACTAAAGAACATGTGAGTAGAGAAACCATCAAACAATACGTATGCGTATGGGCCGGTGAGGCTTTAATTTTCCTGGTGTTCAGGCCGTGGAAAGTCAGTCTTTTTGGCAGAGTGCTCATTTCTGCAACAACTATAATTTCAAGGCTCAGTAAACATTGACGAAAGTCGGAAACAGGTGAAATATGTAGGTTATTGTGTAAAGTTAGTGACCTACGCAGGTGCTTTATTAACGATTTTTGATAGAAATCTTTGGACAGTTTTTAAGTTAGATAGCTTAGTGCAACCCCACAGTTTTATACATAGGTCCACAGAGATTTTAATATGCACTTGCAGAAGAATTTTATTTTCAAAGATTAATTCTGATTTTTCATTCAGCATCCAAGCATTTTCCCGCAGTTTTTATTTAACGCTCTTCTGCTGTGTTAATTTTTGGTCTATATGTTTGGTCTAATTTTAGGTCTACAAACTGAAATTCCTAAAATTTTAGGTCTACAAACTGATGATCCGCGTTTAAAGTAACTGGCACTGATTTTGTTTCTTCTGATTTGTTTTCCTAATTGCTAAACCAATCTTGTAAAAAATCGAATAGTGTTGTGTTACTCTACAAGATCATGATGTAGGCCTACTTCTAGCGAAGCCGTGTTATCCGCAAACGTGACTAGTGTAGTGTTGTTTCTTGTGGAGGTCAGCAGTAAGCAGTAAACAGCCACAGGTATCCATAGATCAGAGATCAGAGATCCAATCACGGATAATTGACTACATATACTTCTATTCTAATGTAGTCTAGATACGGGTCTAGTCTAATATCCCAGAGTCCAACACATTTCTCTGTAAACACCATATTTCTCTTGATAATAACTTGAATGCAATGTATTATATTTTATTTGGAAATGTTTTTCGGAGATGTATGTCTTTAACAAGACGAAACACGGACTAGTAATGTGACTTTTATTTTGAATACACATCTTGTCAAATGCCTGAGCGACCTGTTGTACATTGGATCTTCCCTTCAAGGTTTGAAGCGACCTTGTTTATGATTCCTGGAATGTCGTTGTCGACAGTTAAATTTGATTATATTAAACACATTGATTACATTTCTCTAAGTTGGAGATTGCTTACATTGGAGATTACTGATTGAAAGAATTACATTTTGGGATGGCTGGCGGATGAAGACGGAACAGGCAGCACCTTACCTATGACGTGATGTGAAGATGATGATTTTTCTAAGAAAGTTGCCCTTGAATTTACTGTGGAAGGAAATGCGGTTACAGAGGGTATTGTAGTGTCTCGTAAAGACGATTCCATGTTAGGCCTACTAACTCTGATCGGCCGACCACATTGATTATTGTTCCTAATGGGAAGGGCAGGTTGATATTGAGGCTATCCCATGACAAATATAGAGCATAAAAACACCTTGTTAATCGGATTTCATCCACTGAGCCACTACGCAAATCAGGCATACAACAAAAATATTTCCAGGTGTACCAGTGTTCCAAGTACTGTTAACATGCATAATAAGAAAACTTCATATTCTATTCATTGTATCTGACATCCACCATCGTGTCTAGATTCGCAGGAGATGGGTAACCTCTGAGAACTAGCTGATAAATCTATATAGGCCTATTTTCAAAAGGAAGATGCCACATTTTACGAAGCTTTACAAGGTAGGAGTTTAGAACTCTATATGTTCTTTTTGGCAGACACGGATCCACGGGGGTTGATATGGGGGGAAATCCCCCCCAATGGTCACTTCAGACGAAACTTTTTTCGTCGTTTTGTGATTGTAGAATGGTTTTGTGATTTTGATTGTGAATATGATACAACATTCATATCACGTGATGTATGTTCATAGTTTTACTCTAAAATTACTTTAAATTGTAACTATACCTTACCACCATGTTAATTTTTGTTTCATAACTTAAATGAGTAGTGTTTATTTTAAAGTGTTATTGTGTTGATAATAACACACTTTATTTTTACTTTCACTCTTTCCTACCATTTATACTTTAGACCACTAAAGTGTGGTTCAACTTTCATGTCCCCCCCCCCCCCAATTGCTTGTTAGATCCAACCCTTCTTTTTAATAAACGTTTTTTAAAGTTATTTATTGTATTCACCGAGTTACCGTAAAGATACGAAAACAACCTAATGATTATAGGATAATTAGATTACTTTTACCACTCAACGAAAGACCTAATCTCTCGAAGCAATAAGTAATATTTAACGTAGTGCCTCCTTTGAGGAACATTTATAAAAACTTGTTAAATCAACAAAATTTACTAAAAATTATTTAACTGATCACTCAATAAAACAATCGAAGATTTCAGAATTCATTTCAAAATAGAATTAATTATTCTCTGAACTGACTATTTTAGTTGCAAGTTGGATATAAGAGATAACACAATACCATAGTAGCCTAATCTAAATAATTAGAAAGTTTATATCACCTCGACCGACACTAAAATCTCTCCACATTAAGTTTTTAGTATGTGCTATTAACTTACTAACATGTTACGTCTTGTGGTCACTTCCGTGAGCAAAATCGCCAAATTTATTCACTCAGTAGTCAAGGAGAAACGTTAACACAGGTATGTCTATACATGTCATGTACACATGATATATAAAAATATACTTTGCAATGCCCTTTATATACCTCCATGTCAACCAAATTAAGCTGTTTTAAGTGTAAATTCTGGGGACTATTTTGGGGGCTTTCAGTGGATTTACTTATTTGGTCACATTTTTAACTTCTATTAGTTACTTTACGATTTATTAACAACTTTTTCCAATTTTGTTTTCTTTGCTGTATTATTTTTTATTAAATAAATGCTATAAAACATGATAACTGTGATTTGTGATTGATGTCAATTGTAATTAAGCGATTAAATCTTTTCAGACAAACGTCAGATATAATATGCAGATACTACGCCCTGCCTCATTGAGCTCGGAACTTTTAACTATCTGAGAGATAGTCAGCCAGACTTCTATTTCAGAATAATAATCAAATCGGGTCTAGACACTTAATCTAGAACTGAATATTTATTTAGTGACATTAATAGAAACTAGAATATTGATAATTGCATTAGGAACTGTAAGTATTAGTCAAGTCAGAAGTTACATGAAAACTGTCCAGACATTGGTACTGCTAAACAAAAACTGAAACGTCAAAGCTCGATACCTAATATATGTGATACTAACTGCGACTCTTTTCTTTGGTACAAATCGTAAGTGATGCTTTTGTTATCTGTCATTTCGTCTTCAAACATCCACATACAATCGTCGCAACAATGGTGTTGGACTCGCCTTAACATAGCCCTCGCGGGTGTTCCACATTTTGTCCCTTCACCACTCATGATGGCCTTCGTGAACGTGACCTTAACGTCTGGACATGTGAATGTTATATCTCTTGGACCACGGGTTATCAGCCCAGAAATGTTATTTGTTCTGACAATTCCGGCCACGAGAGTTTGCGCCCTTTGTTTAAATCCGCTGTAATTTTTGCAATCTCTTGTAGTCCGTTTTGGTAATTGAAGCCTGGTTGTACACTTTCAATCTATTAATATACAACCAGCAAACGATTGACTTTTATAGGTTGACTTTAATAAGTTAATACTTTACAAGTAGGCTGCTAGTTTTCATCCAATATTCAGGTATATCTCGAATGCATACGTCAATTTAACATTGGGACTACAAGCTGTGAGTGAAAGATTTGAATTCTACTTGTCTTTTCGTTGTACATTCTAACCTTGAAGAAACTCAATTTTTGATGTTCATGAGGTGGTAACACTTAACTTCTCTTTGTGACTTACTAAGATTGTAGGTATACTACAGCTGTAGTATTTTTTAAAATCTGATTCGCATTTCATTCCAGCCATATTAAATAATTTTGCTTAATATTCGACCCTTATCGTTGGTATACTAAAAGTGAAGCTATCAGCTTGAAAACCCTGGTTTGCATTTCATTTCATACATACTGCAAAATTTTGCTTAATTTTCTTGAAATTATGCTCCAGGTTTATTGAATCTGCTTATTTTAAACGTCACACTTCACAATCTAGATAGCACTTTAGCATTTCTAGTGCTGTATTACCAGTAACAATCACACACGAACTTGCCAGGTGAGACAATTTGAATGACAAGTCATTTTGTTTACTGGAAGTTTCGCATTATAATCCTGACTCTACAATGCAACCAGTAGTCTGTCTTTCGTTACTTATCTTCGTCATCTTGAATTATGCCCTGGTAATTCTCACTAGTAATGGTGTTTAGTCACTTGTGAGCATTACCTCGTGGGAGCCTGGAGCTAAGGCCTTTGGGGGCGAGAGGAAGGGGCCTTCCTATACAACTTTTCACTTTGACTCCTGACTTCTGTCATCCCCGCCTGTCACACACCATCTTATTATAACGAGGAAGTGAGCAGGCATTTCGGCTGGATTAGTGCTGATATAAGCTGGAACAAGATGGGTGTCCCGCGAACGGGGAACAGGGTTGCCTCATCCCTGGAAAATATTTGCGCCAAGAAACCACTCCTATCCCGGTGGGACTTGTCATATAAACGCGCAGTAAACCCTAGTAGCATAGCTTGTCCACGCCATTAACCCCTGTTGAGGTTGTCCATGCGAGGCTGGCGAAACCAGCGGATGGACAGCGGAGAACTTTCCTGCCGTTTCCTGGTAAGGTTTTATAGTTTGCAGCGAAGGTAGCTAGAGGTAGTAAGAGTCTTCGGAGTTGGTATGAGCCAAGACTCGCGAGGCACAGCGGTAGCGTATGACACATCTGGACATTACCTTTATATACTATGCAATTCCCTTCTGCTCTCAGATAAGGTCATCCATATATATTCCCAGTGCTATTTAGTGAGAAATATATTTTATGACATATACTAGATTCAAGTTTTCTCTTCCAGCCATCAGCTCACAATATCAAATGTTTAGTAAAAATATAACGTTAGGCTATACCGTTTATATTTTTCAAATCGTGAAACGTGTCGTCATATTGTTCAGACGAAACAAAAAAAGAGAAAACGTTTTGATATTTATCTCGAAGAGTTGGTGCAAGATGTAGACGTGACGGTGATTTCTACACCGGGTAAGAGGTAAGTGCGTACTGTGGATACATTTCGCTGCAGCGTTACATAACTCGTCCGCATTACTCAATCCACATCCGATCGACCAGTGCCTGCAAGTAAACCTGTTCTACGGCTTCGAAACATTCTGCATCTTTGTTTTAATTAAACCAGAAGACCAGTACAAAAGTATGTGAATTAGCATTATTTTTAAATGAACCCAATCCTTACTTTCATACTGAAAAAATAAACAGTGAACACCGCTACCCTCAAAAAACTGTTTTATTTTTATGTACGTGTCTGTCCACGTGTATGCACCGACTGCCCGTACTCAGGTAATGAGCTGTAATTATTATCGTTTCACTTCGTTCTATCGAATTCAAGCTGCTGAAATTAAATTATTGACGAGAGTCAAAGGATGCAACCTAAGAGATCACATAAGAAATGCAGACATAAAGCAAGAGCTGACTATATACTCATACCCGATAAAATTAAACAAAATAAACAAAACTGGATGCAGCACATAAATAGAACGGATGACTCGAAAATACCAAAAAAGATAATCTAGTATAACCCTCTTGGAGAGCGAGATAGAGGCAGATCAAGAAAACGGTAGCTGTGAAGACGAAACAGGGTGCGTTCTATTCAAACTTGTTATTAATGACAGGATATCTGTTGTAATGTGTGCGACGAAGAGTATGAGAAGGAAAGACTTAGGAATGAGAAAGATATTCGAAAGGAAGATTATGAGAAGAGTTCAAGGCCCAAAGAAAATAGGAAAAGATGAATTCCACAGATGATAAATGGGAAATAGATGGAGCACTGAGAGACGAAGACAGCTAATAAAGGATTGATAAACACCCAGATAATAGGGACCCAGCTGGTTCGGACATGTGTGCAGAGTGGAAACAGGAAGAGTTTTAAGGAAGATCGCCACCAGAAAGCCAAACGAAGTGCCAGAAAGAAGATGTCCACAATATTGACGGGAGGACCAAATATTAAAGGTTGTGAAAAGTACGGGAGTTGGAAGATGGTGGGGGGGGGCGATTACGCAATCAAAGATAGTACGAGGTAAAAGCACAGGCCTATAGGAAATTAAACGCAAGAAAATGTGGGGTGACACACCACAACAAATGAGTCTAATGATCTCAACAAACTGAGTAACCATCATTCCACAAGGAATGTCTAATCTTATTAATAATAAGAATTAGTAGTAGTAGTAGTAGTAGGTAGTAGTAGTAGTAGTAGTAGTAGTAGTAGTAGTAGTAGTAGTAGTATGCTATACCACATCTGATGTTGGAAATACTCGATTCTCAAGAACAGCAATCTCTTTCACTTTTTACTCCTGTTTAGTACCAACTGTCCGGCGTTCGTTTCCAAACTACATCATATCAATTTGTCTTTTAACAGAAGGATGAGGTCGACTCGAGTTGTACAAATGAATAGTCATGGACGTTGTAACCGTTCATTTAGGCACATTGCTCTCACAAAACTTGAATAGAATGAAGACTGTCATGAATAAGTTTTTTCAATTTGTGGTGAATAGCTCGATTTTTTAAAAATACGATTTTAAAAAATGTATAAACTAATTAGTAGCAAAGTCATACATTTGCGCCTCTTTGACCACATTTAAGTAACATGCCACTTACTATCAGAAAATTTAGATTATTATTAAAGGTTTCCACCTTTTTTAATCAACACTTTGTTTCTTCGTACACTAATATTTTCCTGTAGTATGCTTGGGATCCCTCCGTCAAATCGCCAGTAATTTATATTTATACCACCACTACGTGAACATTTGTAGGCCTATATCCTGAAAATCTTTTCACAAAACCTGAAAGTAACTTCCGAACCTGAAAATTAAATAATATTGTAAAATCATCATTCCGTAAAATTCAACACCGCAACTGATAGGCACGTATAATTAATTTGTGATTAATTAGTATTGGTTACTAAAAATTTCCTAAGAAAAACAGCGATTACCTAAATTCACTTCCTGAGTCAAACAATTAATTTTTTCTATCATAATACAGATTAAACATTTTATCTGAATACGCCTATAGCAAACCATACATAATTAAAAATTTACATTAAGCCTATTTTATCATTTCTATCATTTTATACGTTAATAAAAATGGTTCCAGTCATTAAATGCCATAAAAAGTTGGTTCGAGTATTATGTATATAGAATTTACTTGTCGACCAAGTTCTTTTTGAATTCCCATCGTTACTAGTTCATGAAAATCGACTCTTCTTCAGAGAAACCTAATGGCAGCATTCTAATGCGAATAATGAAATCAAAATCTAGTCTTCATCGAAAAAATCCGCTCAATATGTTTTCATGTCAAACAAAACTTTTTTTTACTCAGACTTTATTGAAAACAATGATGTGCTCACTGTTAATAGAGGCTAGTCAACTCAACTCCATTACATAGGTTACTACACACACACACACACACACAAAATCATCTTAAGCATCCTAGATTGTCTCCTTTAGGTATATAGTCCGTTATAATAGAATAAACTTTATGAAACGAAACATTCACATTGCAACAAGTTTTTGCTCTTGTGTCAGTTAATATTAAATTATACAGATAGATAGATTACTAAATTTTATTTCTTTTTGAATATATTATCAAGAACCTTTCGTATTTTACGTCTTTCTGTTGACTGTTGGCCCCTCTAATAATACTCTGAGTAAACTAGGCTCCAGTAATCAGAAAGACGAAGTTTGCAGTACTGTTTTCTAGACTCTTCACGGGCCTACTTCAATGTACTTTTTTAAATAACGACTAATGCGAGAACGTTGTACTTCTCTAAGAGCTTTGACCGGAAGCAGTATATCGCTGTTAAACCAAGCTGACGCTCACTCCTCCGTTATGTGACTATACAGTGGTGGCTTTCAAGTGACTTCGTAACTTCAGTTTATCAACATCACGACTATGAATCAAATAACAGTCGCTATTATATGAAGAATAAACTACAGCAATCAGTGTAAAAATATAGAAGAAAAATGTTTCAATACAAAAACTTAATGTCTAGTTACGTGATTACAGGGAAAAAATTGACGTAATAAGTGAAATTTTATTTCAAATAGTTTCACTTCTAACATGGAAAAAGTATCGTCCAAATATCATAATGGCTTTAAGAAACTTCTTCTTCTTCTTCTATGGCGTCACAGTTCGGAGTCGAACCTTAGCCTCCATTTTTTCCTGACCTTGGCGATCGATGTCCATCGTTTTATTTTAAGTAAAGTATCAGCATCCCTCGCTACTGTGTCAGTCCAGTGTTTCTTGAGTCTTCCGACAGGCCTTCTACCCTCGATTTAACTAAACAGTATGTTCCTAGATATTCGGTTGCCTCCCATCCTAATGATGTGTCCTGCCCATTGCAATCTATGCAGTCGGATGGTGGTGGCCAGACCATTGTCTTTATACAGCTTGTATAGTTCCTCATTGTGACGCATTCTCCATATTCCATTGACTTGGATTGGTCCATATTCTCCTCAAAATTCTCCTTTCAAAAGTATTGACTATGTTAGCGACTTGTTTGTTCAGAGTCCAAGTCTCGCTGCCATATGTTATCACCGGTCTAATCATAACTTTATATAGTGTGACCTTGGAGTGATGGTGGATATTCCTTGTCTTCACTTCCAACATAGACAAAGTATCGTCCAAATATCATAAAGGCTTTAAGAAACGCACATGCAAAAATGATCACAGAGTTACATACCTTTTTAACGCTGTTGTTTTAAACCACAGTGTATTGGAAATAACGAGAAGACAACGTTTTTTGTAAGAATATCAGACTCTCTAACTGATTGCGTAACAGAATAAAACGATATGATTTGCACTGCGAAATTGCACAAATTTTATTTTTAATTGAGTTTATCGAAATCTTTAATAGGAAACTGTAACTAAGCAATTGTTGAATATCTTCTGGCTTTATCACCCTCTTTCAGTTTTAATGCGTCCTTCCTTACGTAACAGAACTTTTTATTTTCTGTGTTAATAAAGTTCTTCATATCTAACCATATCATCTACTTTTCCAGTATTAAATCAATAGGAGGTTGTCTTATGATCTGTTTGCAAGTAGTAATAAATACGCTCTGTTCGATTTATAATAACGTCATTCTTGTAGATTCAATAGTGACCTAAAAGTGGTAATCACTACAAAGGTGTCAAGTTCTAAAAATTTATAGCGAATCAACAACTAATGTTTTATGCCGTAGAGTGTAAGCGACAACAATTATCATGAGTTTATAGAGTACTATAATCCTACAACACGTAGTTACCAATGTGCAGGCCCAGAGAATAACTTGATATACCGTACTTTCGCTGTTTCGACAGCGGCACCAGTACAGTGTTTACGACTCGTTTTTATGAGAGGCAGGAAGTGTACAGTACGTAGGGTATGTCGTAAGCGCTAGCAATAAAATCGCTAAGAATACTTTCAGAGCTGATTTAACTTGTTTGCTGCACTGTTTGACAAGCCGTAATCAATCACCTTGCAATAGGTATCGCATTCAATTTGCTCAAAATTACAAGGATAGTTCAAACAGAACGACTGAGGTGATCTTAGCAGGCTTAGTATACATTAGTAGTAGCACAGCATCGACAACACATTTTGATGGGATCCTCTTTCCCCTTATCAAACTATTAAACAGCTTTCCCAGGACGTTCAGCCCCTAAGCTCTGTAGTTCTTTTCCATACTTTTCCTTTTTTTTAGCTAGATTTTTCTAGTTATTGAAATCTTTTTCTCTCGAAACAGTTGTAACAGCGTCTCCTGAGTCTTCGTTTTTTCTCTCATATAAACACTCCTGCTTATATTATACTTTATAAACTAATAAAATATAATATGGCTTGCATTCTTCAGCCAATCTCTCTAGCCACTGCAATCTTCTTGATTTTATCACTGCATCCACTTTCGATTCATTATAGAAGTCGTGTATTTCCCATTTGTTCTTATCTCGTATACGGTCTCCCAGTTTCATTCTAATTGTCTTTACTCCTTTTCTTCTTAGCGCTTCCTAAGCATTCTTGTTGAGGTACCATTATTATTCACAGACATATAGTGCTGATAGTCTACATCAATGGTGCAATTAACGGGAGAAACAGGGGGATCGATCCCCCTCCAAAACTTTCAGCGAAATTCTATAATTACTTAACATAATGCCAGTTGTGTGTGTTAAACTAAGGCTTATAATAATTGTAGAAATAAAAGGAATTACCATATTATTATTATAATTATTCTTTCAATATTTTGTGTTTTACTTTCTTATTATAATAAGGTTCTTAACAACATACTTTATCTACTAATAATTGTCTTACTTATTTCTTATGGTTAGTGTACTTTCTTTATTATTGTTTTATTCATGGTTAGTTATTATATTTGCTTTACTCATTTGTGCCTTTTATCATTAATTTGTCTTTTCTCATCTTATTGTCTTTATCTGGCCAATCTCTGGGGTTGGTTCATAGTCATTTGTTTGTCAGTCTAGTCTATTCATTTATTTATTATTCTTGTTTACAATTCTCCTTTTTTTTCTTTCTTAATTCCATTTTATATTTTTTTCATTATTATTCATTAAATTATTTTACCTTTTATCGTTTTTTCTAATACTTGTGGATACCCTATAGGGTCTGATTTCTGCAACGTTATAATATTTGTAAACTAATAAAATAAAGTTAGAGTTTGCTTAATAATGACACTCAACATCTGGTAAATAATGTATGTATTTGCAGCACGAGAAAAACAATTATGCACCCTCCAGAGAAAGAAGGAAGAGCTTATTAATCTACCTTTACCTTTACCTCCTCTTACAGGGTTGTCTAAGTCATGAATTCTTCAGTCTAATATTTATATGAACCATCGTCTTTGCACAAGTAACCTAGCATTTTCTTGACAAGTAACCTAAGATGCTATTACTAAATATGCTGAGACTTTACACAAAAATAACGTACTTCAAAAAGAAATATAAGTTGATTAAAATATTCTTGGGATAACTTCCTTAAATTAAAGTTTCAAGGGGTAACAAAACTGGGTTTTTAAAACATTATCGGATAAACTCATCTTCACAAGATTTATTACAAATAAAAAATTTGAATTAAAGTGATTTCTAATGACAAAAGAGTTATTACCCTTAATTTGAATAACAGTTTGTCAAGATAGAATATTTTGAAATCAGTGCTTTTCCATATTTTTGTCAACCCTTATACTTCACGTTGGTTTATTCAAAAACTTGGAGACGCAAAGAATTTATAAAATGCATATATAAAATTATATAAGAAGAAACAGAAATTGCTCATATGTCCTGAGAAAAATGGGGAGTTCAACTTTCATCATCTCATCCCCATCGCAGGAACAGCTCCTAGTTACACCGTCATCACATTCTTCTTCTTCTTCTTCACATCACCGCAGAGGCGAGGTGCTGCCCGTTCCGCCTTCAGAGATCCTCTAGGCTTCTGTTTTGGCTTCTCTTCCTGGGTCTACCCACAAACCTGTGTCGTATAGGTTTATATTTCCAGACTTGTTTGGCCAGTCTTGCATCTGACATTCTTTCCATGTGTTCTTTCCACCATTATTTATAATCTTTCAATCTCTCATTTAAGTTGAAAACTCGTAGCTCTTCTCTTATGATTGCATTCTGTATACGATCAAGTTTAGAACACCTTTTCACTCCTCTTAAGAACGCCATCTCCGAGGCCTCTATTTTACTTTCTTGTTTCTTGGTTGTCGTCCATAATTCACACCCATGGGACAATACAGGAACCGCCATAACTTAATAAAACTTTTATTTCGTCTCTCGACGTACCTTGGTTATAGAAACTAGATTAATTGTCCCGCATATCGTCTGGAACTTGCCTAACTTATTATCAATATCATAATTCTTATCATAGTCAATATCATTTTAGAAATAGTTGACAGATCACCTGTCTTATAATTTGACAATTAATTATTATTTTTGTTCTTATTGGTTTCTTATTTCGAAATGCCTCAAAGTGCCATTACCTTTGTTTCTGTAGTAGAGATTTTTGTACTGTATTGTTTGCAAATCTGAGAAAGCTTAAAAATAGCAATAAAGCGGATTCTATATTTTGAATACTGTTTTATGAATTCTATATTTATTTGCTTTTTGTAAATATTTCGCTCCTAGTAACTGATATAATACCAACTAATTTTTATTAGTAATACATTAATATGTTTACTATGAATATATTGTTTTCAAAACCAATAAACACGTTTTATAATATCAGTCTAAATTATAATCACCGGTTTGAGATGATTAGTGTTAACATCCTACCCGGTTTAGTAAACCATAGCATCTTCCGCTGGGCTTGCAATAGCTCATCAACATTTAGATCTCCGTTTCTTGGTTGTCTTCTTTCCTTCTTTCCCAAAGTGATATTCCACAATTCACCGCTGCCACCTAAGCCCTCCCACACTTTGCGTGTCTAATCAGACAAGCTGTCACTGTTCTGTTATCCCCACTACATTTATCTGCCTTCAACATATTCCTAATGATCTCCTTATTCGTTCTAATCTAGATTTCCTCCAGCTTCACATTAAGAAATCCGTTTCTGCTGCTAAACATTTGTTCGCATTCCCGCTACTAATTTCCGACACTTGTGTACTACGGATTCGAGTACAATTTTCATTATTTTACAAGTTTACAAATACAAGTTTTAGTTTTCCATACTCCTAATATTTTTGTTCCATAATATCAAAGTTCAAAGACCAAGTTGCATGTTAAAAATGGCTCCCACGTATTAGTATTCTCTACAGTTTAGATTGCTTCAGTTATTTACTCCATCTTGTTTATAACGATTGATTGGCGAGATCTCGTACTAATTAACTCCAGTTTACTTACGTCAGCGTACGATACGTTTCATAAACAACCTGAGAATATCGTTACCAATAAGGTTACAATGAGATTGAGACCGATAATGGTTATATACTATAATCGTTAAGTTAAGGCCAACAATGACACGTAACGTGGCTTAGATAGTGCGTGCCGCAAGAATTGCCTCGTCAATGGCCATTACGTATCGAGAAGATCTGTTGTGTTCGTGAAGCCACGTTAGGCTTTCATAATAATAAAGTTATTAATAGTATCGAGTTATTTGGTATTATTGGCGATGTTTTTATTGCTACTGACGTTACCAATGTTACTGACGTAATACTATGATACATCGAAATGAACTAGTGTGTTTCCATGTCATGTAACCTATTACTGCCATAAAGTTATTTCGTCCCCATGCTGTTTCTTTTTCAAACGTACTTCATTCATTTCTTCTTTTATATTGTAAATAAACAAACATTTAATCAGAAAATTAATTGGAGGTTTTTTAGTAAATATTAATGCAACGAGCTACCGTCTTCGGCTCAACTCCTGCACATTAGGTCTAAGACATGTTGTGACTTAAGGATTTAGAGTTCCAATCCTAAAGCAAATCACCTTTAAATTAAGCGGTCCCCGAGCAAATAGACACAAGTTGTTATAAATTATAAATAGATTATAAATTATAAGTTATAAATAGAGATTGTAATTAAATTATATATATATTTGTTTATTTGTATAATTGCGCCTTGTTACTAACTGCAGTTCGCCCGTCAATCTAGATTACAATATTCTTTGTCGATGATAGTAATAGGGCGCAAATGAATTGTAGTTGGACCTTGAACCTAACTGACGACACAGTCACTGAGTTCAGTGTCAGTCAGAATGTAACCGCTGAGAAGTTTATGTGGTATAGCCTAAACACGAAAGTATTTTTAGTGCCAGTGTAGTGGTGTTTGAAATGTCGTTGAGTACAGCGAGACTTATTTTACACTTTTCTTAAGGTTTACATTATGACGCTCCTACTTACGCTTATCTTCCTACCATCAATTATATTCTGTGCTCATTTTAGAAAAGCGTTGTTTGACCTCTTTGGCCAAAGAAATTCTTTTCTAAACTATCAACATGTAACACTTTATTCCATTACAGAACTCAAATTATTTTCTTCTTCCGAGACTTACATTCATATTACGCTTCAGTAGGGCTGAAGCCGGTTCTTCGTTACAGAAGTGTCCAAATCCTCTAAAGGTTAAATTACATTTATTATTGTGCACTTAAACATAACGATACGTTAAGAAGCGCTTCTGAGAACACGTCATCACACATCACACATCACAAGCGGGAGACGTTTGTTGTTTTTCACCATCGGTTAAAACATCTCGATTTGTTCGAAATATCTCGACGATTAATCGTCTAGCGATTCCTAAAACCAAGAACATAAATAAGTTTATTAATATTGTAAATCTGCATTTTCTGAATTGAAACAAGAAGTTGCAAATGAAAGGATTGATGTTTTCTAAACTTCAGCTATTTGTATACCTGGCTTTTCATCATACATTATAGTGTGCAAATAACGAAAATGAAGTTTTCCCAATTTTTGTAATTCATTCCAAGTTTGAAATGAATTACAATGACTTGGATGAAAGAGTTTTCTTATCTCATAACACTAATGGCATAAGAATATTAAAAAGAGTGTTATACCTTTGTACGTCTCGAAATAATGTTACGTTTGATGGCACGAAATAATGATGGCAGTCTGACTAAAAGCTGAAGAAGGCGGATACTTAAGCCGAAACGCGTCCGACGAAATAAGTAAGTTTTTCACAAGATAAAGTTCATTTTTAGTAAAGTGATAGTGCTGTGAAAGAAGAGATGAACAATCAAGACAGCTATAATGTTACGTATTTGTGTGTTTATCAGACCTCTAAATGTATTACATTGCTTAAATTCTTACCCCGTTATGTCGTAGTACCTAAATTTATTTATAGACTCTATTGTATTGTATTACCACAATAATAAATATCTTCTGCAAATAAATTTGTAATTTATTATTTAATGTATACTTTACAATGTATTATTATTATTATTATTATTATTATTATTATTATAAAGGATTTCTTTATTTTATTTACCGAAACTTTTGAAAACAAACTAAAAAGTCTTGTGTTAACGGATGTATTTGTAAATAGGCCTACTAAGCTACAGCCTATATTGCCATGCTCCGTGCTTCATAACTACCGGATAAACTCTTTCGTGTATCGATTTGGGGATGACGTAGGCGCTAGAATATGTAACGCTTAGACATTAGGTGCTAGAATATCCTAAAATGTGACGAATTATAATGACATAGTAAGAGGAAGAATATACTTCAGTGTTTCAAAATTTGTAAATCATTGTTCTTACGTATTTTAAATGCCTGCCTTGTATTATCAGAAAACACTAATAAATCAGTCAAAGTCATTATCATTAGGCTAACACAGTTTATTTTATAGACTCTTCGGTTTTTCTTACGGGATGTTTCATAACATCGTCGACACATATAGACGACGACATAGTCGTTCCAAATGTCCTTTCTCAACGTACGGTAATTTGAATAAATCTGCTTTACTGGTCTCATCAAATGCCTTTTAGTGACTACGAAGATATCTGCCTCTATGTCTTTCAGTATTTTCAGTGTTTTTAAAATAATCAAGATAAAGTAAATATGAAATCATGCACGACCTTACTGAACTGAACACATACGAACCCATACTGAGCTTTGTTTAAACGTATCTTATCCAGTAAGCTGCTCGGCACCTTACGATATGTAAAGCTTTTTCCGCAAACATATAACTGTTTACAAACCTTTTGAAGACGGTCCAAAATTTGAAAGGGGTTTTAACAGATATTAATTTTGTCAAATTACTGAAGATAGCCTAACTATTTTGTATTTTGTTATCATTGTGAGGATCAAAAATTCCTCCTTACGTGATCCACTACATATAGGAATGAGAGGCAAGAGTCCTCACTTAAAATACAATAACAAATTCTCAGCTACTGAACCAAAATAAAGTTTATTGAAAATTACTGGCTTATTTGTTACACTATATATTAACAAATGTAATCAGTACACAACAATTTTGATTTCAGTATTTGGTAAAAAAATTAAAAAACAAAAGCATGTAAAATAGGAAAGTTGCCCCAAATTTGGGGCAAGAGTCCGGTCTGTGTAGGGTAAGAGTCCTACTGACACTTATCACACAAGAAAGGCCCAATCCACTGTAATTCGTGCACGGCTCTTCCCACCACGTACTACACTGACGACACATGGTCCAGTCTGTAGGGGGGATTCGTAAAGGTGCCCACAACCTCCGCAATAATAATCAACTTTCCCGGAACACAATATTCCTCTTCTTTCTTTGAAATCAGCGGGACTTCCCAGCACAAACTTCTGGAACGCTTAACAACAATTGTAGGACTAATGCAAGTTTTATTTAATTGTAATGTGAAGTTTGTTTATGTGGGGTAAGATTCCGCACAGGAGACCAAGAGGACTCTTGCCCCCGGAAACTTGCCCCACTGTGTTCTATACTTTTTGCTGACTTATTATGATTCAATTAAGTAAGATTGACCACTAACTTTAAGTTGATATGTAACCTCAGACTTACCTTTTAATAATGTACTGTCGAAAACAAATAATAAGAAAGTATATATTTGTACAAATACTCTTAAATTACACTGTAAAATAACTTCAACTTCCACAAAATTAAACAACGTTACTGTTCACTTACCGTAATGGCGCTAGACTCCTTGTTTGCTGTGTCCAGCCAGCAGAATGCATTTCTTCAACAGCCCAGACACCAACTCACGACAGCTATTAAGAAAACTAGTAATTACGACGTATTAGGAATCTTGCCCCGTGCGTACTCTTGCCCCACATTACCCTACGCTTCTTTTAATTTTAACTTTCATTTTTATAGCCTGGGGTGCCCCCTAAAGTTAAAAAATGTTCATAAAAAACGCTACATTCTGATTTGGGCTAAATTTCCTTCTAACTAAAAACTACAGGGATTTTTACATTTGTTTAAATTTTGGTTTTCTTTTTGGGCTCTGTTTCTAATTTTTTTTTAATTTCCAAAACTGAGCACAATATTCAAATTTGGTCAAAATTATCTTAGTTTGATGGCTTACATAGATAATCGCGATATTTTTCAAAATTTTAAGCCCTCATATTTTTTGGCTCGCGCCTCCTTATTTTTTCGGGATTCAATCTGTAGGGTAAAGTATGAATAGGCATGCCAAGTTTTACAAAAATCTGTTATTGCTTTCAAAAGTTATCTTGAAACATATCCCAAATAAATAGACAGACAGACAAAAGCAAAATGGTCCAGTTAAAACTGGGAATTCGCTTTGCTCGTTCAAAAAGTTTAGCTTTGAGTCTTTTCCGGAGTTTTAATTTTCAAGGCTTTTTATTGTTTGTCCAAACTTGTCTTTTTAATTGGACAGAGAATAAGGAACACTGAATAAAATAACCTTGAAGCTCATCTTGAGCTTTTTTAATAATTCCCATTAACTTCCTCCCTTCCATGTTCTTATGCTTTTCTCGAGGTGACAATTCGTATAGATTCCAAACGACATTTCGTTCAATTGAAGAAACATATATTCGGTACTCCATTCTCCTTCTTCTAATCATAAATGGAAAGCTTTCTTCTCCTTCTCTGTTTCTCTACAGTCCCAATCATCTTAACCTCCTTCCCTTTATTAAACCAATTGTATTTCCAACAACCTTCTTATCACTAAATTTATTCTTCAAATTCCTGGCTTACTGTGGATAGAAGAAATCATTATTATTATATACTACATACCACTGCCCATACCTTGGTGCAAAAAAATTAGCAGAATAGATTACATCAGTTATTACTTAACTATTTAAGATTAATTTAAACATTTATATATCAGTTTTGCATAACGTTTTATTGGTATGAAAAGTTTATCTCCATACTTTTTATGTCAACAAAATAGCTATCGTAATTAGAAATATGAATGGAAAAAATGTCGATCGAAAGACACTTTCGACTCATACTATACTTATACTTATACTTATACTTTCCAACTTTCATTATATTGCAGGTCGAAATGTAGCATGTGACATATACATGTATTGTATAGGCCTACCGTGTATTTATATGTATTACATAACATGTGTGTAAAGTCTAATGATATACGTGGTCGTGCGTCCGCGTTTGTGTATGTGTTAGAGAGACAGACAGATAGATAGACAGACAGACAGAGTATACGAAAAGAGCCTTCTTCTTCTTCTATTCAAGGATTAGGTTATATAAACTTGTTCCGGCACCCATCTTATCCTCGGACGACCCACGACTCTTCTACCAATGGTTTAATAGTTCAGTTCCGCTTTCGGCAATCGATCCTCTGTTATACTTTGCAGATGATCCCACCATTGACTTCTGTTAGATTAAACAATTTTATTTCTGTCCTTTACTTCGAGTTCTGCTCTGATAACGTCATTCCTTATTGTACCTTGCAATTTAAAGTACTACGAAAAGAGACAGTGACTGTAAGTTATTTATAGTGTCTGAAAATATAAACATTTTTAACATAAAACTACAGTTTTCTTACGTGTATTGAAGACATTTCTATATCAAATAGAAGTATTCACAAAAAATGTTAGAATTTTAAATATTCTGAAATCTTATATGAATAAATCCCTTTGAATAAAAACGAATCATTTGACTTGTTTTCACCAGATGTTCACTATCAGGAGAATTTTATATAAATGTCTGTGTCTTCTTTTACTTTCACAATTTATTCTTTTTCTTCTATTCTCCATTCTTTTTTCTTCTTTTACATATCAAATATGTGTTATTACTTGTTACCAGTATTACTTCTTTCACCTTCACATTTACGTCCATGCTGAGAATATAAGCCTACTTCTTTTCCAGCATTTCAAGACAACCAGCTTAATGTTGTCGGTGGCTTGATAATTGTTTCGTGTGTTCGTCGTTATTCATCTTTCCTTTACGTAAGTTCCTCGTACTTTTCACTTTCACTTATTTTCATTTACCGTTTCCGTAAACACTTTCTTGCCTTAATTTCTGCGCTTCGCTACAACATTCTTTTCGGTAAAAAGTCGTTTTTATATAGTGTAGTCTCATAAATATTTGTTTTAGTTGATATCAATATCCCGTTCTACGGAAGAGTGAAGATTATTTGATAGTAACACTAACTGTAGTAGCCAAAGGAGTGTATATGGTACATATTTTCTTGGCGCTCACAGGACATAATAATTAAAAACATCACAATTTTAGTTTTCTTTGACATCATTAAACAATAAACTTTTTGATGCAAAGTCTTATCTTTTTGTTTTCATTTTTCTAAATTTTTTTTAATCTGTAAACACAGAAGCATTTATTTGCATGATTTTCGCCTATTTCTCAACAGGCTCTTCCATACTCTGAATATGCCTGAGCTAAAACTACTAGTAACTGGTGACATTCTAGCATATAGGCCTACATTCGATCTAACATATAGGCCCATTTTAACAAGTATAGATTCTTTTGAATGATTTTAATTTATCCTATAATGAAACTTCGATGCGTTATTATTTTACTTAATCGAATGTTTATGTACACTATTAAAACTTTTTCAAATTAGGTACTTATACATTACCCAAAAGCCGTTTCCGTGATGAGTGATGTTAAAGAAAGCATTCAAGAAACTTACATTAAAGTATAATCACCTGATAATTTGTATTATCTCGTTAATGACAGGCGTACTCTAGCTGCTTAATACAACGGCTTGTTTTAGATCCGTGATGTCGCAAAATGGCTTCTGTATAACTTTTTTGCAATATACTTCCAAGATATTTGTTCATGAAAACCGTGTGACTGACTCGACTTTTATGATACGATTAACAACCTCGCTACGCTTCACTTAAAAATTGTTATTTATTCATTGCAGGAAATTCGTAAACATAAATCTACCTACTGAGTGTGGAACTTTTGAACTTTATGAATTCTGTTAAATGACTCGGATGTTATGGATGAAGACTACATGTGTTTCTTCAGCGTGCTTGGTCTGTCTATAACAGTAGTCCTTATTATTTTACAAAATTTTCAGCATTAGGTAGATTTAACTTATTTAACTTTCTTCAGTAATAAAACTTCCCGAGTTGTTTGGCCTTGGTCTAGGGCCTCCGTATAGAGTATCAAACGTTTCCATTGTAACCGCGACAGCTTTCACCAGTGGGCCACTAATCGAAAACTCAACGGTTCACGTAAAACTAAGAGAAAATAAAGTTCTATCCGTAGAACACTTCTATTTACAAACTTCTTAAATAGAAAGTTTTTATAAGCTAAAGTTTATAAGTTTATAAGTTAAGTTTAAAAAAAGTTTATAAATAGAACTGCCTCTGCTGGTAGGATTGCTGTTAGTCCCACGCGGGCACCAAATATCTCGGTTTCCGCTCCACCTGTTACCTGGATACAGCAGAAACGAATCGTTTGGTATACTACAGGGAGACCCAGACCTCCGGAAGCTTCAATACCAACCGTGAGAGCTTACACTCTTTGATTGACTATCTTCACAAACTCCTTCCAAAAATGTTAATAAGACAAACCAAAATAAATTTTGAAAAAAGAGCAAATAGTTTCTGAATAACAAAATACTATTTTTTTTTGCACCTCACTTCGGTTGAGCAACACGGAATTTTGAGCTTTGCAATATTAAAACTTACACTTGTTAGCCTGAGCACACATTAGATTAGACAAGTTAAAGAAATATAAAAGTAAGATTTTTCTGAAGATAAAAAGTAGTCGGTTTTGTTGTTTATTAATTTTCTTCTCTTTTTTAGCTACGTAAAAACGTATGAAGTTCAGATTACGATAGTAGTGCTAGGAAAATTTAAGTCTTACATAACATATACAATAAACAACTAGGCCTACTAAACGTTTCATGATTTCTCAACATTTTGGTGCAATAGCTCAGGTTCTCGTTTTCGTCTAAGACAGCATCGACTGGGTAATATCTGTACCAGTAATGAATGCATCATTACAGTGTTTTGATTTTTAGGCATTTTATAATTTATTAAACACTTATCATTTGTATCAACTTTCAGAAATCTTGCATAGACTCCAGCCAGTTTTGAAACAGACGTTTTTTTGCAAATATTTAATAAAGTCCGGATCAAACCGATTTACATTTCAGTCTCATCTAATGGAAAAGTGATTAAAAATTTACTGGTTCTATGGCGACGTTATGTTCAATAACCACAAATGTGTGGTTTTCGTACTACTTTAAGTACTACAGAAATGAAGTTGAAAACTTAAAACAAAGCAGACCACTAGAGTGTGATTGAGCACTGTTCATAATTTCGCTATATCTACGTATTAGTCCGCATCTTATCGTAGTAATAAGAATCTACTGCGCATAATCTAAGATCTAAAAACTAGACTCTTGACATATTAGCTAATATTGCAAAGACAGTGATTAAAGTACTTACTGTTTTGGACAGCCTTTAAAGTGTTTAAACAATTAAACAATTAGAACTAAAAACAATTTTTTAAATAATTCGGAATGTTATATCCTAACAGACGTGACCAAGCAGTGATAGCTCCAACCTTCAGTTCTAGTTTTCAGTTATGCAAAAAATTAGGGAACATTTTGCTAATTTTTCTACCTGTTGTCTAATTACTTAAAAAGTAATACTGAGTTGTCTATGAGCATTCCTTATTGGCATACGATAAAACACCAGGGATTTTATATTAAATTCCGAAGTTCGTATAAATAATTCGCAATTTTTATTTGCTTAGGGTATATGAAGAAGTTTTTTTACACTGTGCAAAAACGTTTAGGAGACGAAAAATAATTAATTGAACATGTTCCTCATTATAAATATCTCTGCATTAAAGACAACCATAGCTCTCAGCACAACAAATGAATTCTATCTCGCATTAATTAGTGGGAACAGTTTTATCAAAATAAAAAAAGATTCAGACAGCTCATGATCTATCGCTCTGTACACAAACAAGAAAGACCTGTATTTCCTGTTTTGCTTTCAGGTGTGTAGAGCTGACGCTGAATATGAAAAACTGTAAGAAACTAGAAGCATTTGAAATGTGAATTGGGAATGCTGCGGATTGCTGGACGGATCAGATAATCGTTGTCGGTCTATTAAGAAGTCTGGATAAGTACTAAACTAGAACCCTTTCTTACTACTAAAAACTAAATCTAATGTCAGATTTTTTCAGCAGACTTGTGGATTTGTCAGCATTTTTTCCTCAGAAAATACAAACAAAAATGGAAGCGAAAGGCGTCAAATTTTCTGACTGATATGCATATGACGAGGCGCATTAATATGTAGTCTACCTGTTTTGAAAGTTTGAATAGCCATGAAGATTTGCAACCTTCAAGAAGAAAGTGAAAACAATAAAATGACAGAACTCATTTGATTCTGAAGTTGTGTTGTCACTGAAGGCTGCGTAATTTTAAATATCTAAACTTCATTTTTCACTCTGGGCAATCAGATGATGTTTATGATGATCTCATGAGGCTCAGAATGTGTTTTCCAAAAAACACACTTAAAACATATGTGTCAAGAAATCAAATTTTGTGGCAAAGTTTGTAATCCTAGATTTACAAAAAATTCTCATCGGTATTTAGCCTGTCTGTCAGTTATACTACTATGTTTAATTATGACATAGTCATAACTACTACTTTCATACAGTTGCTCCATTAATTAGTTGTCGTCATCCGTTATCTTAAAAGGAGATTATATTTTTTACGGCTATATTCTGAAAATATTATTTACGTTTTGTTTACTGTAAACCTCAATATTATACATCGGTGGCGGTTCATCTCCTGTCAAAAGTGAAATTTCTATGTCCTTAGTGGAAAACGTTTTTTTGATATTATGGTGTATCATTATCGTAAAATATTATAAGTAGTCTAATATATATGTAGACTCAGTTTAATGAAGCAACGCCATCGGAAAGCTAGAACTACTTTTAAGTGTTGATAGAGATGCTGTATATCGTTTCTACTTTCCTATGTTACCGGACGTGTTGAGGTATTTACACAACTTAAATGTATACACTTTTATAAAGATTTTTTAAATTATTAAAATTGCTGTATCTACTAAGAAACTATAAAAATTGAACAATCTTCCTTTTTCAACAAAATGAGGCCTTCATTCAACAAAATAAAATAAATTTGTTTATAATGAAATAAAAAATACAATATTTAAATTATAAAAAACTATACGTAGACATATTAGTAATAGACTCAACAGTTAAAAATTATACATAGTCATTAAGAATTATTTCGGTATGATCATCATCAGTTGTATTTCACTGGTAATTGTTATTGCAGTTTATACAGTTTTCTGCACCATATTGTATCTATATTATAAATGTATAAATTGATGAGTTAGATAACTCTGCGAAAAAAATATTTCACCTACGTTACTTCAAAAATTTCAAAATCTTATTAGTGACGTCAGAAAAGAGAAATCTTCAAGAATATTCAAGAATGCTTCATAACGTAAACTTGTGACTCTAACGTTATGGATAAACAGTTTTAAAACCAGACTATAAAACCGCGAATTTAAAACACAAACCTGCGCGTTCCCGTTTACCTAAATCATTTAAAACTGCACATTCTATGCTGCTGCTACATATAATAATGATGATAACGATAATGTGATGGTGGTGGCGGTGGTGATAACGACGACGACGACGATTATTATTATTATTATTGTGGTGGTGGTGATGATGATGATGATGATGATTATGATGATGATTTTTTTTCATAGCTTCACTAATTACACGTGTACTTCTTACGTACTTTACTGATGTATTCATGATAGCTTCACCTTCACCGACTTAAAGTTACTTTCAAAATTCAAACTCTATGACAAAGTTTATTTTATTTTTATTATAATAATTTATCGTTATACAATAATTGATAACACGGTATAATCATATTATTTTTAAATATATATTGCGATATTATGGGTGAGGATAGATAAATTAATATTGCCGAGACAAATATATGGCATGATGGTTTATGGAAAATTAATTAATTAAGCAATCGTTGAAACTTATTTAACGTTGAAACTTATTTAAATAAATCAAAAGCTGTTATTCCTCACTTACAAATTATTCTGTAGATCAACAAAAATTTAACTAAAATTAATTTTAGTAGTAGTAGTAGTAGTAGTAGTAGCAGTAGTAGTAGTAGTAGTAGTAGTAGTAGTAGTAGTAGTAGTAGTAGTAGTAGTAGTAGTAGTAGTAGTAGTAGTTGTTGTTGTTGTTGTTGTTGTTGTTGTTGTTGTTGTTGTTGTTGTTGTTGTTGTTGTTGTCTAAATTATTTGTGGTTCATTTGTCAAATTCGAATTACAAATGTAGCTGAGATGCTCTGGTGTTGTTTTGAAGGGATAAAGAGCAACTGGGAGTTGTGGACAGTGTTAAGCAACGTGAATGTGTTTGGTTTTTAACTACAACTTAATATGTTCTATAGACGAGACCTCTTCAAGATTCAGAATCTAACCAACCGTTCCATAATCACCGGTAGGCTACATGTGGTACATGCTCATTATTTAAAATTCAGTACGAATGGAACACATTAAACATAGAGTAAAAATATATTAGTTACGACATATTAATATACTGTATAACTTCTCCTCCTCTCGAACATCAAGTAAACTACAAATCAACTATTAGGTTTACTTAAAAACATGTTTATCTTCACGTGCTAATAATTATACAGCCAATGATACTGTAACCACTACCTGCCTACAGGTCTACTCTTGAGGCTTCAATTTCATCATCACGTAACAACTAATTCTCAAATATTTATAGACGTCTAGTTATAGCAATACCAGTGAGCGATCGACAACGGCCCAACAGCCCGGAAAACATCAAGTAATGACTCCGGCCGTTATACCCTCCATAATAGAAACAGTTGTCTTTGTTTCCAATCCTCTGCTTTAACGAGTGGAAACCATTGCGGGAAAATAATTTTTCTATGATATATAATATTGGTCAATAACTTCATAATACGCGATCTTTGTTCATGCTACACACACACTTAATATTTCCAGAAACATAACGATTATATACATTACAATAATTAATTAATAATTATTATATTATTAATTAATTTGATATATATGTATCAAAATTCTGTTTTTGTAAGGTAAACACTACAAGTTTGTCATGCGTGTCAGTGTTGTGATTCTCCCCCCTGCTTGTACGCGTACACGCGAGCACACATAACATTATATATACATAATTATGAACGGCTTCCTTAAAAACCAAGGGGTGTTGCGAGAATCATTAATATGATGAGCAGTTTCATCTCGTTCTCGTAAAGTAATGTAGAGATAGCCTGACTCTATTTTACCTGTTATAAATTGTTTCTAGTCATCAGTTTTTCAAGTACTCCGAACACCTCGTCCACAGAGCATATAGAGAGCGGATCAAGAATCTGAAATTTTATTCCTTTCGCAATTAGGAGTAAAAATATTATTCTTTCCATCAAGTGTGTGTGTGTGTGTGTGTGTGTGTGTGTGTGTGTGTGTGTGTGTGTGTGTGTGTGTGTGTGTGTGTGTGTGTGTGTGTGTGTGTGTGTGTGTGTGTGTGTGTGTGTGTGTGTGTGTGTGTGTGTGTGTGTGTGTGTGTGTGTGTGTGTGTGTGTGTGTGTGTGTGTGTGTGTGTGTGTGTGTGTGTGTGTGTGTGTGTGTGTGTGTGTGTTATATACGTCTGTGTCGTTATTAATTCTGGCACAGCAGGTGTGTGGTGTGTGTGTGTGTGTGTGTGTGTGTGTGCGCGTGTGTGTGTGTGTGTAATTAGAAATGAGAGAAGTTGTTGTATCATAGAAGTTCAGAGGGCGCTGGTGTTGTGAGTGAGCATAATTAAGAAGTGGCTGGCCGCTACTCTGGGTTGCTACCCTGCCCTGCCGCCCCATAATACTCCTCCCAGTCAGTCATTAAGGAGAGAGTTAGGGGCGAACTCAAACATTACCTCCGTAATTAAGAGCCGCTCCCAATGAAAATAGCCTCAAAGGCAGCTAAACCAACAATAACCACGGCCGCTGGAGTCGCAGGAAGCTAACCCCCTCCTTCTTTCTCTGCTTTCCTAATCCTTAACATTAAGTTGCAGTAGCGAAGAATCGTTTGCGGCGCTTAATAAAGTCTACCAAAATGCAATGCAGTGGTACATACCACTCCACTCCCCACCCCGCCCATGCTTCACTCGTGTATTTCCGTTGTTCACAACAAAATTGTAAATAAGTTTTACGAGTCTTCAGAAAACATGACCACCATCCCCGGTTACAAACATTATACGATGAGACAATATAGGGTACGGCCGATTACGAATGAACCATTACTTGTTTTTTTTTAACACTTGCACATTAAAATTCATAGTTATAGCTTCAATTTAATATTCAATGTCTCAAAGCAACCCTTAATATTTAAATTGACTTCAATAGTGAACAGCTAAACAAACAGTAAACTAGTGAGTAAAATAAACCATACACGTGCGTTGTACACGTAATTGTAACGTCAGAAATAATACACGAATCTGGAAAAATGCAGACGTCTCAACAACATAAAAATTGTCATCACCTGAAACCCTCACCCTGAATGAATTAACATGATACATAGACCTTTAAGAGACTATAATGCTAAACATATATTTTATAAATTTATTATGTACTTTACATTTGTGATGCTTAGACACTGGTTCGCATAAATCATAATTTAGAGTAAAAATTAAAATCTTAGTAGTGAAGAAATATTATTTGTTGATTTGATATGGTAGTTCGTCGGCCACAGCAGAGCATGTTTTTATCATTAGGCGTTGTAGACCTAATGCAGTACAATTTTTATTGTTCGAGTAAATATAACGGGGCGTACTGAAAGTATTCTGCACACTTTATATAGGCCTACATAAATTGTCTATATGATTTATTTAAATATTTAAAGCTAGCTATACGGATAACATGTTTTGAAATATTTTCAATATTAATTAAAATAACCTGTAAATGTACACACAATTGAGCACATACGTGCAGTGGTCTCCCAAACACACAGCCCGTTGAGAAAACAGTGTACCGCTTGTCGTAATAGGCAATACCACTAACTGAACTGACTTACCAAGTAAAAGTCTTAATATAACTCTATTTAAGAGATATTAAGCAGACGTAATAAGTATATTCTGGAAGAAACTAGTAATTTAATGAATAGTATTCCTGTGCTACACTAAATAGCTATAAGTTTACTAAAACCATTAAATTTAACTTAATGTAATGCACAAATATTTAGACTGTGCATAGGAAAGAACACAAGTAAAATGTGATGCAGAATTAAAACCAAGTAAAGTACTCATATGTGTAGTGACGTTAATAATGATCACGTTAAGATCAAAGTAAGAAATTTAAGAAGATTGGAAGGCGAAAGTTTCAGTGAATGTACCCATAGTACAAGCTGCTTCTTACAACAGACCTCTGAAACTAATACAGAGCAGTAATCACAATTCAAAGACAGAATAGAAGGTGTATCAAAGTTGAAGTACATGAGTGTTTCAGTTAGATCGTACGTCAGAATCACACAAACCACGGCAATCATATCTTTGTGTATGTGTACAAGCGCATGTGAGTACGGGAGCATCTGCGCGCTAATTGAAATTATGTAGTTTCTTGGAATACTGGCCATTCGTATAAAAAATTAAAACAGAAATTATTTTTAATTTCAAGCAATATAAATAGACGTTAATAAAAAGCTACAAGCTGTTAAAAGTAATTAATAATAAAGCTATAGGACTACATAATATATAGCTTGTATGTTTGTAATTAAAGTCGAATTTCTGGAATTTTTGTTTATTTATAATAGACTTCATACTTACATATCAGTTTTCTCAAAATTAATTTCTCTACAAATTTAGTCATAAATTTTGATTTGTTTATTAGCAAATTAACGAAGTTATTTTATTCCAAATCTAAAAAAGTGTGTTTTTCGACTCCAATCCTGTTTTACATGGGTTTTCTTAGAAACTAATTGAGATAAAATTCTGGCACCTCTTTTATTAAATTTTTCAGATCAAAAACCATAAGTAACTCCCAAATTTAACCTTCACTTAATATCCCAAGAATTTGGATAGTATGGCTTCATTTTACCGTGGGAGCAGAAAACTGGGCGAAATATTTCGCGAGCCGTAACTCGCTAACGAACCGTTTTTGGACTTATGTTTATATACACTTTTTTCTTATGTTTAGCTATAGAATTAGCTCTCGAGAAATTGCTATGCAATTTGAATGAGTCAGTGTATAACCTCGGCAATATAAAAATCTCAAACACGGATGTACCCAAAAACCTGCTACAACATATAGGATATATATAGGCTCTTATAATATATAAAATTATTTTTTGTTATCAAACAATGATTTATAGAAACTATAAAATTATTGTAATTAAGAAAACATTTTTTAGTTCTAGACCCCATAACATTCAAAGTACATAGTAAACGTACTAATACATTAAAACGAGTATGACATTTTTAATCGCAGTTAGACTTCACTTTGTACAAATATCACAAACTGGACGGACGTGGGAGGTTCACAATGTACCCTGTGCTGCTGCACTGGCTACACACTTGGACTGGTGTACACACACACACACACACACTAATATTTGGGTGACCAAGTTAATTACACAAAGCGGCTACCCATACGAAATGATATAGACTGCCTATGACGCAAGAAGTTACTCAATCTGTAACGGGATCGAGACCAACACCTGTTTGTTTATTTATAAAATCGATTCTTTTTCTTCTTTTCCGCTTCTCTGACCAGATCCTGGTGATATCCACATTCTTTCTACGACTAGAAAATTATTCACTTAGCTCGAAAGGCCTTGGAGGTTATACGCGTACTAACGACATTAAAGTTCTTTTTTGTTAATAGGACGTTGACTTTTACTGGTTTTATAACTCTAAAAATATCTAAAGATATCGTTGATTAATTAAACTATATTTTTACTGTTGTGCTACAAATTTTGTACTCTATACTTTTACATAGCGTGTTTCGTAATCATGACCTTCAACATTAGATGAAAGTGTTGCAAATCAGTTGAAATAATTATTTGAAAGTATAAATGTATCGTACAGCACCTAACATTTCGATTTTTTAATTTCATGTAAAAGAAATTGTTACTTAAGAAAGTAAGCTGAATAAACCTCTAGTTTCGCTGACATCTATATATTTCACGGTCTAATGAGATCGACATAGCACATAATTTCCACTTTATAAAACTGATGCGTAATATTAATGTTGTACTCATATCTTCCTCATTTATGAATAAAATAAAATCAATATTGCCATATAAATTAACGCGTTACGTTACGGCTGATTTAGGGTTGTAAGAAAATTCTAAATAACCTATACAAATGACTAACAAACGCTGTAAATAATACACACTGAGAAAGTTAACTTTGACTCTTCGAACGGGGTCTGTCCAGTACACCTGGAAAGGAATGATTTTCTCCTATTCTAGAAGAATACAACACGTAAAGTTGCTAATTTTATTAATGACGCAAAGATTCATTAAGAGACATGGAAAAGTAGTTGATAGCTGATCAGCAGGAGCTAGGGGTATACAATCTACTCGGCAGACTACAGTAGATATAGTTATAAAGTAGTTTTTTAAAGTAATTATCCGGAACCATCATATTGAGTAACATCTGCTTACCTTTGTCACATTCAATTCTTTCATTTCTCCCATGTTTTCCACTCCTAAGGCAACCACTGACGAGGTCCATGTGTTGGAATCCTTACGGATTTGAAAAGGCGCACATCAGCTGCGCTGAAATCAGTATGTGCGCCATTAAGCACTGCAGAAATCAGTCGTGTCGATGTCCCTACATTGCATGATAATTACATAAGTGCATCACTGTAAGACATCTCCTGTGGATATCCCAATATACCCACAATATATCCACGTCAAGTGTGGATGCTTACAATATATTCGTGGTAGAGAACATTATTCGATGATATCCTATCGTTTTTAAGTAAAGAAACATTAGCGCGATGAAGTAATGAATAAATCAGTTTTTAAGACGAGTACAACGCCAAAGAAAGGAGATTTTTTTTCTGTCAGAAAACTGTAAGAAAGTTGTGTAGGCCTACTTATACTAGCCCGTAATTTCTGTAATTCATTGTATCAGTTATTTACCGTGAATTCGTGAGTTTTCCTATTCCTGTGATTGTTCATATGAACGTGTAGTATGATTTTAAAGGCTATTTAAATAGGTTTTGAATATTCAGTTGCCGAATGCCACATACATGGTGCCGTCGTAGTTTTCAATATTGTGGTGCCGTGGAATTACGGACTTTATTCGAAATTTGTATAGTATCATATACAATGAAATATTATATTGCTTTCATAAGTTAAAATACATTCAGTCACTCAGGAAATAAGCCTTTACCTCAGTACTAAGTACGTGCATGCGCGTGCAGTCTTAAGCGCTTATACATAGTATCTAATTTATTCATAAATAAAATATAATTTTATTACAGAATAATGTAAAGAATTATACAGATATATTTCACAGCAGAAAAATAAATGTAAAGTTGTGTAATTGATATTAATTAAAGTCACTGGTGATTCGGAAGTACGAAAACAGTTGAAGTCGACGTAGTTCCATAAAAATCACTAATATGACTGGTTAATGTCTGGAATCTTATAAATTTTATGAATTAATTAAGTCGCGCTCCGTGTTCGTGTTATATTTCAGTCATAATATTTACAAAATAGTTTTCTTGAGAAGAATGTTAGCATGCGATCGAGTAAGGATGTGCAAAATGTCTGCCAAAAGTACACACGGGGACTTCCCGTGGTGAACCAGTATTGTATTGTTTGAAACCCGATATTGTGTTGTGACGTGGGCTTTGTACTGTGACTGGCTCGCCTCTTCAACTGTCGCCTCTCGTTTCGGAGACGTCTAACGCTCCAGGTGTGAGAATCGTACTGACTGCTTCGAAACAAATGTGAAGAAACTGAAACTCATTCGACAGATACGAGTACTCACAGCCTGTGAACGATCCTTCACTGGAACATTCTGACGTGTGTAAATTTCTGATTCTGGTAACTTTTTTAGTAAAATTCTCTTATTTTTATTCCATCCATCCATCGATTTTATGAACACGTTAAGAACCTACACTTTCTTCAAAAAATGGAAAAAATCGGACTCACGTCCAATCATGCATTGCTTTATACTGAAATCATAGTGCTTTGAAGTAACGATAGTGGTATAGATTATACCTTATTTTGGAATTACTGCGTGAACCACAAACAGTTTTACTTAACAATTTATGTTCTGGAACCATTAGACCATCAACGACTACACTACTTCTGATTTTTGTAACTTTCAAGTAACACCGTACCTCGTTCAGCTTCGGACTCCGATCTAAACTGTTCAATCAGAGTTACCGAATTGTGTGAAAACGAAACGTCTTTATGCAGCTTTGTAGTATAGTCAAGTAGTTGCTTTTTACACATTCTGACGTAGGGCATTCCTTGCTGTAGCTCTATATAGTATTTCGCCAGACCAATCATGATATTGTGAAGACAAATTTGTGTGTGTGTGTGTGTGTGTGTGTGTGTGTGTGTGTGTGTGTGTGTGTGTGTGTGTGTGTGTGTGTGTGTGTGTGTGTGTGTGTGTGTGTGTGTGTGTGTGTGTGTGTGTGTGTGTGTGTGTGTGTGTGTGTGTGTGTGTGTGTGTGTGTGTGTGTGTGCACCCACGCGCGTGTACTATTGATAATGTTTTTGGATATCATAATGAAAACGATAAAGTTAACAGTCTAATTTTTTCTTCTTCTTTTTTGATACAACGTGTATTAACATATGAGGTGAGAGAGAGTGGGTCGTCCGGTCACTAGCCCTTATCAGTTGAATATTCATTGACCTAACAAAGTGCTGGATGCGCCTCGTTATAGTATACAGGCCTATATTCAAAACAATCGCATAGGCATTACTTCGTTGTTGTGATTAAACTGATATAGGCCTATTTACTATGTGCTCTTCCGTAACGTGTCACAAATTTTGATAGATTATCAAGCATGTTACAGCAAAATAGTGTCTGAGATGTTTTATATAAATACTAAATATTATAAGATTATTAATATTAATACCAGAATTATATAACTACAGCACTATTTGAATTCAATGACGAATGTATTCTTATTGAAGTATTTGTTATATACTACTAAAATTTTACCCATAATAGTTGTCCAAAGTACGAAGACTAAAGAAGATTAGTTAAAACTATTGAGAGATAAATCTACCACTGAAACGAAGTTTGTGAAATACACCGTTATCTCTCTAATAATATATTTCCCTACTCAAGTGGTATTTACAAACCATAAAATTTCCTAAATTTTTCAGCACTTTTTTAACCCCCCCCCCCCCATACAATGAGATAAACGCGGCCGGCTCCCGACATGTCTGTTTTACAGATGACCGTCTAACCTTAATATCTACTACTACTACTACTACTACTACTACTCTCCAGCACTACAGCCCATGGTGAGCCTTGGCTTCCGCTACGACCCGTCTCCACTCATCTCTGTCCATTGCCTTCAGTCTCCAGTTCCTAATGCCCATCTTTCTCAGAACTTCTTCCACATCCTGCTGCCATCTTCTTCGAGGCCTGCCTCTTCTTCTTTTGCCCAATATCGTTCCACTTAATATAGTTTTGGGCATCCTTGTAACATTCATACGGGATACGTGTCCCAGCCATCTAATTCTAGCTGATTTTATGTGCCTCACCAGGTCTTGTCCACCAATCAACTCATTTATTTCACTGTTATTTCGGATCCTATACATATTCCCTTCCTTCATTGGTCCAAATATCTGCCTCAATATTCTTCTTTCAAAAATTCTTAGAGCGCTTATATCCTTATTTACGAGAGTCCATCTCTCGGATGCATAAGTAACAACAGGTCTGATCAGTGTTTTATATAACATCAGTTTGGTTCTTGGAGTTAGAAGCTTTGATTTCAACCTTAATATCTAGATATATTATCTATATACCTCTAGCTAATATTGATCATATACTTGTCAATAATTAATAACGCAGACAGTATTTTAGATAACATCTTTTTAGTGAAATTTTTTTAATGCGGAACAAGCAGAGATAGATTGCAGTTGCGGCTAACATAGAGAACTCCCACTATAACAATATTAATTGTTATACAGTAGACCTAACCATTTAAGGTACTCATAGCTCCCCGATGGCTCTCATTACTTTCTCATTATCTTAGCGAATACAAATCATTACACACACATTCGTCGTTACTCCTTCTGATCTTTTTTTATGCAGACCGTAATTTCTTTCAGTCTGGCGTTATAATAAAATATTGGTCAATTAACTGAACCTATAAACCTTTGGGATCAATTGCGTTGATAAGATACTCAGCCGAACAATTATTTTCTATAGTAACATTTGTTCCATTACCATTTCACATATGTCAATAATTAAATAAAAAATTGATACAATGAAAATTAAATCACTATCACAATTTATTGTCTGTTGTGAAATCAAATTTGATTGATTGAAATTAAAGTTTTCTTCTTTGTTGTCTTATTTTAACTGTTTCTGTAAGAGCATGGAGATACGAACGTAATGTTGGATCGATTGACATGAATGGGTACTTATCAAGCTCTTAATAAATTAATATAACACTAGCATAGTAAGCTTTTAAGCTCGTATGCTGATAACGTGACCTAATAGCACATTGAAGGAGATCAGAATTTTATACGGGTAGGCGTTAATATTTTACTTCACCACTGTTAGTTCTTCTAGAATGGTAATTTCAATATTTTGACAAATTATGCTTTCTCAATTTACGGGCATAGATGAGTCTACGTCCACAGTATAGGGTACAAGATTGCAGTTGTTATATGAAAAATAGGCCTACTCCATACAATCCAAGGGTAATATCGTTTTTATGAGACGTATCGAAACGAACATCGTAAAAACATGAACCTTACCATAACGGAGACTAATCTCAGCGTAAGTTCTTGAGAAGTCTAATTCTCGAAATCGCTCTAAAGCGGGCAATGTTATCTTGTCGCTTGTCCTTGAAAGCTAGAAACATGAAAATTTTGCACCAAATGGTAACACTAACCCCACTGTATTCTCCTCTAGTCTTTCATAGGGTCTCTAACTTATCTATGAATATGCAATAAAAGAATTTTAAAGACCGACATTGCATCAAGAAATAATACAACCATCAATGAATATTAACATTCGTATACGATACGCCTGTATACATTGGGTACGCTCAAGGTGCATACCAAACGACGTAGTCGCCTCCAAAATCAACACAGATATTTTTAATCAGTAGCAAGATGACTGACAAGTCGGATGCAAAACACCACAATCTCGGGATCATCATCATCATATGTTAAACAGGTGTTGTTAAAACAGCATATATACATGTAACAGTTGCATATAATGCAAATCAATCTGTTGTATGGCAGTAAAATTTATGGTATTTCTTGTACTGTAAACAATGTGTGCACGTATTGGATTTATGCACCGCTCACTCCCTCAACAGTGCTCCTTCTCTCTCTTTCGTTTAGGTTAGGAAATTGCTTTACTCATATGATGTGCGGAGGAGAAACTCTTCGGGGACCAAACAGTATGCATGCATATTAATGTATATAGCTAGGGGATTTCAAAAATTATTGTAAGGGATGAAGGCAAACACCCCTCTTTACAATTCTTCTGCTTCTGTAATAATTATTGTTCTTGTCGAATCTCGAGAGTGATTCAAAAGAAAGAAATGTTCCATTCTGCGCCGGTGAATGCAACGGGTAAAACCGTGTAGTTTGTTTTTGAGGGTGCAAAGCACTTAGGCTGTTAGCGCAAAAAAAATTGCAAAAACTATTCGCCATAAGAAGGAAATGACGTAAGTACGAAGAGACCACTGTTAAGTGCCATCACTCAGTGTGTGAATGCAGTGAAAATACAGAAATAAAAATTAACAAATTCCGTTGACCGGAATAATATAGTTTTCAGTAATTAAAATTTAATAATTAAATAACGTTAAATATTCAGAAGTAAAGTTTTAAAGAATTTTAATGATCTGTGTAAGCCTACCACATAAATCGTTCATTAAACCAACCACGTTATTCGATACAAACAAATTCGTGGGCAGTTAACCGAATGTTATATAGTAACCATTTAAGATACTCATAGCTCCCCGAAGGCTCTCATTACTTTCTTACAATTAAAAGTAAGAAGTATTTACAATTAATAGTTGAAGTATTACACTTCAACTATTAGGCCCGTACAAATCTCCAAGTTAAATACAGAGTTTTATATATGATTCTATTGTGTTAATTATCTATGATTTTCTCAGTTTATTTGCTATTTAGTAGTACTAAGAATACTTTAATACTAATTACTAAAAAAATTTACAAAAGTTTTGAAGTAAGTGACAAGTTGTTGCACTTGTCCCCCTCATATGCAGGGGAAATTTAATTGTTAACAATAAAATTATGTTATGGTAAAATAATAATAATAATAAAATAGTAAATTAGTGGTATGTAACAAGAAAGCAAACATAATTGCATTGATTATATGTCAAATAGAAAAATGAAAGTCAACTTCACATATTTAAACAGTTCGATACACTTGAGAGCCTCGACACCACTAGAGCGGCACAGCTACACATTTAATAGATTACAAGTATTATGCACAGGTATATTTAAATTTACAGTGATTCGTGACAGACAAGAACAAAACAATTATTGCTTCAGTACACCGAATTTAGTCTGTAGGCTACAACTGTTGAAAAATATCATCAGATGAGCGTAACGATTATGGCACCCGCAGTTAAAACATTTGGAGAAAATGGACTATCGAAAAATAACTCTGAATTATTATCTTTTTACTGCTGCCGATAACTTCACGAATGAATCTTACATTTTCCTACTAAATATCAGCGGGCAGCTTGACTACAGCCTAATCAGAGCCGTCAGTAGACCTGCATCACGCTGAGAATTTCCCTCGTCGGAACAAATACAGTTTCATTTAAACAGTCCCCAGTACGTACCCTATTTTTGGAGTATTCCACGAATTCTGTATAATTTATTTATACGTAGGCAATCTGCGCGTAACGTCACTTCGACTGAAGCGTAACGTCTAAGCTGTTTCTGACGTCTGACAGTTTTAAATGTACCAACTTAGTACCTAATTATTCACAATATTGAGCACAATCTGTTATATATGTGGCCAAAGCGCTTATGAACACTTCTCATGGATTAACAACCACTACTGAGATGTTGCAGATACTTTAAATAAATTAAATAAGAGCTACTGCCGAATTAATATCCGATTAGTACTTTATTAGAATTACTATCAGATTAGTATGTCAAAAATTAATACGTTCTGCAAAAACTAATTGTTACACACGTATATGAATCCTTCAGTTTACGTTTAGACCTACATGCGCGTGTTAGTGTATGAATATCAAAAAGTTTTCATGTGCCACAACTGAATATAGGTTGTCATATATAGCTCCTCATTTATACTGTTTTCCAGTAGCTACAGTTTTCATAGTGCCTGCTGTATGTCAGAAATTTTATGTGGCAGTGAGGGTAGGTATTGGGCTGTGCATTGTATCGTTTTACAAAATTCGATAAAAATATTTTTTTACATCGGTTGCCATACAACCAGATATTAATACTACAGAACCATACTTGCACTACTTTTCATTTAACGAAATAATCTGTTAATACGGGATATTAGCTAGAATTTATTTTCAATTTCCGTTATGTATAATAATTAATGTTTCCCGTTGCCCGCTTTGTCAAAATTTTTGTTTCATTAATGAACGCATATAATCGGTCATGTTTATAGCCTACGAATTTAACAATCTGATCTGGAGACCTAACTGAAATCCGCTCAATCATGACGGCAGCCAAAAGTAGCAGACGTAGTATCTGTCCGCAGGGCAGAAAGTTTTTGGTGTCGCAGAAATCATTAGTTTTTACCTCCCCTGTGCAACATAATGTATTCTGAATCACGTCGTAGCCAGGGCCCTTTGCGAATCACAGCAATTATCGACATCAGAGCGCCGCCTGCGGACATGATCCTGTCAAGCTTCGTCCCGTAATTGCTTAGTTTCTCATCCCTTTCCTTCATACCAATTATAATAACGTTATATAGTTATTTTATATAACGATGCACGAGTAACTGTTTCTTACCCTCAGCTGACAAGCGATACCATATAATCAATTAAGTGTGTGTGTGTGTGTGTGCGTGTGTGTGTACACTTAATTGATTATACACATGTTTATATATGTCTAAAAACACATGAAGAGTGTTGAAATCGCCTGTCATATGACATCATACGTCCACAGAGCAAACAAAAAATATGATGCTAAGCTTGACAGCGTTATTTGTATACCTTTTTGTACGTATTATTTGTGTGCAGTTATTTATTAAATTACGTCGATCTTAATACTTAAGTCAACTTTCTCTGAATGAATGAATTTCTTTCGTAGTATTTCTCTCTCTTTTTCTTTTGCTCGCTATGTATCCGATTCTCACGCTCAATCTCTCATAGTGTTTCCCACTCTGCCTCTCTCCTCTTTTGTCTTACTGTCAGTTATCTCTCTTTCTACTGTCTATGCATTTCTTTAATTTTCCGTATCCTTTAAGCTGTTCCCTGAATCATTTTTCTTGATTTCAAGAAGATTGTAATGAACGTATAATGCCTTTCTGGAGGAGAGAAGTCCCCCCAAAGGACTGCAAGCTCGATGAGTGATGTGTAGACATCAGGTAGATAAATAATTGGTGTGGAAGGTAATGTTTTATGCATGCGAGCAATGTTTATACGTACAAATCAAACAATTCTCTTCTGTCTTCGGTAGGACAGAGAGCCGAGTACATTCTAGTCACCTGTTCAATACTATGGCAATACAAATAATACTGGCATGTATGTAAAGGCATTTAAACTGTAAGATAAGTATAACGTAACTCTATCAAAAATTTCTCAGTCGGATTTGAAAAATAAATTTGTACTATATAGGTCCAACAATCAGAAGTTATTTAAGTGAAATATTTTTACTTAAACAATCAAAATCTTATTAATTATAATATTGTACACTTACCATAATTACATTAGTAACATTTAATTATATCTTCTCTTAACTTGCATTCACCTTCTGTTATTATTTAACTTCCTAATGTCTTAATTTTAGACTTTATTCTCTCCACCCGTCTTCCGAAAGCGTACTTCAGCGACAAAAATAAAATTTGTATACTGCTGAAATAATAAACACCACTTTTCAAAATAAATTTGTTCCAACGTATAAACTTTCCCTGTGTAATAAACGATAAATAACGATTTAAAATTTAAATTGTGTATACACAAAATAAGTGAAGTCTAATTGTAGTCTATAACAAAAATTTGTTGTGGCCTCAATATGCAGTGCTAGTCCCAAGAGTAATTTGTTGAAAGTGCTGTAATTTAATAACTCGGTTGTTGTAGTTACAATTGAAGCAATGGTTACAAAAAAATTTTTCTGACAATTGTGGTTAATTAGAAAGAACAACGTCAATGAACTTTGTGTGAATGCAAATTATTTTTTGTTTAACGATAATTTGTTTAAATACTTTCAAAAAGAATTGTCTAAAAAAAGTTAAAATTATTGCGCACACACACACACACATAGATCAACTTTATGTCTGATTTTTAAAACCAGCATAACATGTAAATAAGGTGGTGCTTGGAGTAATTAAATAAGTTCTAGGCACTTCGTATGGACGAGCACAAATTAAGACGGTTTAGATCCTGTAATCATCCGCGCTCTCAATAAACTTACACTGTTCTAGTGATTGTTAGTTGAGAGTAATTATATCACTTTCCTATAATCGATAATTCCTAATAGTGGCGTTTATCTCGATAATAGTAAGTAATAACTTTAGAGTGATTATAAAGTCGCAATATGAAGCAAAACTCTCTCAAATAATAAGTTTCTTGTCCTTAGTTCACTGCCCTAACCAGCGCCATCCTATAACTACGAACAGACTTTGCAAAGTGACCATGGATTGGAAGGATTTATATAAGTTTTTTTTAAAATATTATTCTATTTTCTACTTATTAAAATTGGAGTAACTTTTTAACCGCTCAAGTAAGTGTAGATTATATTGTTCTATTGGGTAGTCTCTCGTCCTAAAATTGTATGTGTAATTTGCTTTATGTAAATACAATAGGTAGCATATACGGTAAGACAATAATTTTATAAAACATAGGCACAGAAATGTTGTAATTTAGCACTACGAGAAAAACGACAGACAACAATAACTTAGTAAAACAGTGTGTTTAAAGTATCCAAGTATAGCCTACGTCAGCTTTTCCTACAAACAACTTTGTTGTACTTCTTAATAAATGGATAGTAATAACCTATCCACAAGTTGATTTGTGAAGCACATGGCCGATGGTTCAAACCAGCACTTTTAGCCTTCTGAAATGTTCGAAGGACTATCATCGATATTCTAAGTATATTCAGTATATATGCAGTATATTCATATCCTCTGACAACAGGAAAATGAAGGTGCTGATGTAAATCGGTTATTCCAAAAATTGAAAAAAAAAACGTAAAATAAATGTATGCACGAACTCCTTCATATTTGTACCTCTTCTTTTAGTCGACGAGTCAGTTATCGCGCAAAGGATTTCATCAGTGAGCGTTTACTCGTGGTAACTAAACGCTTTCACATCTACCGCGGAAGGTTGCGAGACACGTAAAACAATACTGACATCCCACAATATGTGGTTTTTGTTGACTATGGACATAAATAAAAGTTTTATCAGTTATAAAGAATTAAGGAATATTGTCACGGTCAATATAAAACAGTCTAACCGATTCACTTCTTAGGCCTATCACCAGATTAATGCTAATTTCGAACGTGTGGCAGCGGAACGTACTATGTTTGAGCCGTCATAAAGTACAAATAACGGATCTGTGCATCGCCAAAATAGTGTACACAGGCTAAAACAGTTGGTTTGTTTTGTTTGTGTATTGTGTTTATTCGTCAGGCCGCAATTGGCGGGCCGTGTTCGTAATAAACTGGAAGCGGTCGCAATCAGAGTAATGCTTCGTCGACAGGTGGTGGGTATGCGTGAGACACTTGTGCTACAGTAATTACAAAAATGCACACACGTAAGTAATGAGCAAAGTACGGTTACACTGTGTGTTGTTCATTGTTTGGCCAACAGTAGCGCCTTTTGTCTGCACAACCGTACTCAACTTTATGCTACTTTGCAGTTGTTGCTTCATAGGCTAGACTATAGAGTGTACAAGCTTTTTAGTTAAATGAAATCTTACTTAAATGATTAATTTTTTTTGTAAAAATTTATTATTTGCATTCAAAACAATTTTAAAAATACAAAAATTGTTGAACCAAATGTGTTATCTACCACGGAATTACTTTCTTTGGGAGCTACTTCCGGAAAACTATTTTCCATTTTCAGTAGCTGAGGCTGTGGAAAAGATTATTTGTCTTTTATTTTCCAAGTTTGGTCATAAATAAAATAATTTTGTTTTATAGCGTTTCATTGTGCTTGCATGGCGTTTCGTTTATGAATAAAATCATCGTTCATGCAACCGTGTAATGTGGAGTAATAGCTGACCGACTCGCCTGACATAAAAAACATAACGACAGTTATTCATATTGACGCAGGCCCATATGTATTACTGATACGCCTGACTTCCAAGGGAGAGTCGTTTCTGTAAACGATAGGTGTCTGCTTTCATACCGTAATAATGAGAGACGTGTTTAATCCGTAGACGACACAGGCGTGCCCCGACTAGCGCCAGTACTAGGAAAAAGCTTGTTTTGGCGAAGACAGACTCGTTTCGCCACTATCGGTAGGCGGACTCTGACCGTAAATGCCTTAACACTCGCAACACGATTTTCTTCAATTTCACCAACCACCATTTCATCGTCTTCATGCACATCTACCCCTAGTCTCATTTATACAATATACCATATTCATCACTCCCCAGCATACCGTTCCTTTTTGTTCATCCAGGACCATGTTTATATCCTCATATTGTAATTAATTATTCGGTGGTTCATCTAGAAAATATTCTACTTAATTTATTTTTAGTATCTTCTGCCATCCGCTATTATTTGTATTCAAGTGTCTATCGGTTTTCTTCCGGTTTCAATTTCACATAGCTACTTACCACGTTTTACCCGTAGACAACACAACTTGTCAAATTTAACGAAGGTGAATTTGCACATAACACTGATTCTCATTATTTGAATATTAAAGGTGGAAAAAATAAATTTCCCTACTGCGGAACATTCCACCCTAATGTTCCATGTTCCGCGTTGTTTAGAATACACAACGAATAACGTCTGTTGTGTGCAACTGACTACCACAATTTACCAAACCGATACCTCTGTTGTAATCCGAAGTTCATGTAAATTCTGTCATCTATCAAGAACAATATTGATCAAACGTCTAATCTCAGCAAGGACTACTAGACCTTCAGCAAATAGTTTCGAAGAGATATTCTTTCTGTAAGCAGCCGCTATAACCTGATCTATTGTCGTTTCATTACGTTAATTGTATACCATTACTGATGGTATTTCACAAACACCATGAAGGTACTGTAAAGTAATACCTGTTAATATTTTTCAAGATTGTTTACATAATTTTATTAAAGCTTGTCTCATTACACTCAATTGTCATTTGGTCCTATTCCGTATTAAAATATGTTTTTCTTCTCCTATAGGCTTACGTATCATTATTGTTTACCTTACACTATAATATTAGGTTTACACTGAGACCCATGTAATTTTGGCCTTAGCTAAATTATGCGCATTTAGACTTAATTTGCATAAATGTTATTGTTATCAGTTTTCATTAACATTGTTATATTTTATGATAAATATTTGTATTATATTATATTATTTATTGTTTAAATTTATTCTTTCTTTATTGGTATTTAATTTTTACGTCTTATTTAAGAATGTCTCATTTACTGCAGCTCATAGAACGGTATATTATAAAGATTTATCTGTTTCAAATGAACTGATGTGCATCGCGATATTCAATACATTACGTGCTTCTGTTGACATAACAGAATGTTCCTACGTAGAGCAGTAATAAATAAATTGATAAGAGGATACTAGTTGAAGGGAAGTTGAAAAGTGAGCGTGTACGTCACTAATCACTTGGCAGCAAATTCCTTATTGCTCTTAAATCGTAGGGGTTGGTAGGAAATACCTTTTTTGCAAAACTACTACAAATAACAATTATGCTTGAAAAGACTTCACCTTCATTCTCTATCATTTTAGCAGCCACGTACTGTACAAAGTTCTATGTTGACTTGGCTGGAAAATTAGTCATAGCAAATTATAAACTTCTATAATTTCTATAATTTCTTTTAAATTCTATAAAAATATGAATTACCTCTTAACACACGCAAGAAATCTGCGTTTTGTTGTCGGTTACATACAGTAATAAGCCTAATACACTTTTGAAAACTAGACTAATTTCATTGCAGTCACTTTTGTACAAGTTTTTCATTAACATTCCTATGGCATTCATTAACATTCCTAAGACTTGTAGTATGATCAAGAAGGATTCTGAAACAATAAACACACGCAAGCAGTAGTTAAATTTCAGGCACGCTGCAATGAATACAATTAACTATTTTTAAGGTGCTTTTTGATTAAAAACTTTTTTTATTTACTCTACATAAAGGTGTAAAATATCTAATAAAGGCATTAAAACAATTTATTGGAAATATAATTATAAATTTTGTGTGATATAGGTCTACATGTATACAGACTCAATATCCGACTGGATACATCTTTCAATAAGATACCTGTACAAAAGGTATTTAAAACTTATAAAAGAGGAGATGGGCTACATAAAACTGTCTCAGCATTGTTGAAGTGTCTGTTCGAACTAGTAGAATAGTAAAACAACGGAATTAATTAATTTAAAATATGAAATTTCAGATGGCTAAACGTTATTTGGTTTAAAAGCGACAGATGTAATGAAGTTGTAAAAGAGCTCAACCAGGAAACTTAAATTTAAAACTAAGACAAAATAAAACAAAACAAACAAATAAACTAAAAGAAAATAACCTTTAATGTGTAATCCTAGCCAGCTGGGGAAATTAAAAAATTATAAACCTGTTTGATAGCTGTGAAGGAAGTTAAGTATTTTTAGTAAAACAACAACAAAGAATGGATATGCAATGGCAGAAATTATCAACGGAATACAATCAGGATAGATTGTCTTTGGAAATATCTCTTCATAAAATGTATGAAGAATAATAAGCTGACCTTGAATTTAAAAGAAAGGCTATAATCAGTTCATTTGTACTGCTATCGCATATGGGTTATAAATGCAGCCAGTAAACACGAGAAAGAAATAATACCTGCATGCCGTTCAGACAACCGTGGAAAGGGCTGTACTGGTAATAACAAGGAGACACAGTTTGACGGCAAGAGACCCGGAGATTGGAAAATGCATAGCACGGCATCAGACTGGTGGCGCAGCTCTTACTATACTCTCCCAGAAAGATTTTAGGGGTGTCTTAATCTACCATCAGCATGTGAAACCAACAGCCGCCGCGTAACCATTCCTCAACACGTGAACACCGGGGGGGGGGGGAGCAGGACCCCCGGCCGAGTGAGGAGATACAGGAAAACAATTAAATTACCCAACCACAGTGGTGTGACCGAAGACCACAAATGTTGGAATACTGGAGGCCGAGACCATAACTACAGCCATCTCCAAGATGATGATGATGTGTGCGTGCGTGCGTGTGTGTGTCTATCTGTCTTTCTAATTGGGTGAAAAAAACAACTTGCTGATTAGTTTAAAATTGAATGACTACCTTTCTGCAAAATTTATTACTACGTAATATTAATGGGACTCGTACATTTTCATCCCCACTTGTGCTTCCAAAAGTCGAGTTACCAGTACAAGGAAAACAACTATCTAGATAACACTGTGGTACATCTGTATCCGAAACACATTACAAGACATGTCCCTTAAAACCCGTAACGTGTAATAAAAAATTAAGAAGTTGACAAAGCTTACAACGATATTAACGTTAATAAAATTATTTTAATATCATTTAACGTTTTGATATTGGATTGAGCACTACGCTGAATTTCGCTCTATTTCCCTGAAGAGTTTAGTGCGACGTTTTGGCAGATCCATCTCTGCCAACTTCAGGCCGATTACTCCTTGATGTACTAGTATATAAATCGTATAGTTCTGTGTAAATCCTTCATCAAAAGTAAGAAATTCAACGGGGGGGAGGCTCAAATCGAAACCAACATCCATCATATAACCTCCATGAACATCTAAGTGCCATAACATAAAAATATCCATAGCGCTAAAATTAATCAATTATTATACAATTGCTGTTATTGAACTAAAACTATGCATATTACCGTTTCTTGTTACAGTTTTTTTTTTACATAAATAGGAACGTAGATTCCCGCCAAAATCACACACACACACACACACACACGATTCTGAAATTAATTCAACTTTAATTTTTTTTTTACAACAAAATGTAGGCAAATGCAGTATAAATGAGTATTACTTATGGACATTATTCATTAATTATACTGTATCCCATACAACTACTGTATACGCAGTGGTACCCTGTACTAGCAGCAATCGCGTAGATCATTCGCTACCATCCCGTTAGTCCCTACACACAGTACCATACAACAGTTTGGCACATCTCTAGTTGCTACTAAGTTTTGCGAGACCATTACAAACAATATGCTTACAAACAATTTTTTTAAATGACCTACAAATAAATGATGCTCAAAAATTTCATATAGTTTGTTGTCAAATGTCTGATTTTTATTATATTATTTAAATAGATTCCACGTTATTGTGTTGGTTTTTAAGGTTTCTCTTTTTTTAACATTTTCTTTTTAATTTTAAAAAATAAAATGAGTTTTTATCACTGGGTACTACGGTCAATAAAGAGCACACTATTTTCATACGTCGTCGTTTCTGTTAAACCATCTGTATAAAACGGTCAGTTTCATGTAAGGGCGTACACTGCGCCACGGTAAAATACCGACTCACACATCGACGCTTGTTGGCTAAAGTAACACAGCAGCTGCAGCCATCACGTATTAGTACCCTGTGATTTTTTCTCGTTACAAGAATAAAAGTAAACTATGGAAGTGCACCGCGATTTTTGAATACATAAAACAAAATTCATGACAAGGTTACATTAGAAAATGTGGCATTGTAAAAATATTTTGAAGACTGGGAAAAACGTTAGCATAAGTGTATTAAATATACTGTAATTAATGAAAAAACTAAGGCTGCTCTGAGGAAGATAATAAATGTATAAAAATATAACTTTTCAGGTAAACAAAAATTGCATCATACCTTGTAGGCCTACATGTAATTGTGAAATTAAAAAAAAAATTGCAATGATAATTACACTATTAACTAAATATGTAAAATATAAAGTAGTATTTCCTTTGCTAAAAGAATTCATATACGGCTGTTTGGCCGTGGTCGATTACTTTGTTCACTCATTTTCTAAACGTTTTGGCCTGCCACCGGAAACCATCTTCAGTAGAAAAAAGTTAAAAGAATTCGCCAAAGGGTGGAGAGCCGAACGTACCGAGGAAGATTGCTTTTTGGTGGGTGACTAAAACGTTTATAAAATGAGTGAACAAAGCAATCGACCACGGCCAAACAGCCGGATATGAATTCTTTTAGCATTGACTGCGACCGTGATAGCCTACGTACTAAACTTATTATTTCCTGTATTGCTTTATTGATTTGCTATAAATATTTTGGCAGTCCCTAAAATAGGACTTTCCTTTTGATAGATTTGGATTATATTTTACAGATCAACCGTGTTCTTTCAACACAATTTGTAGGTTAACTTTAAGAAAATATGGTAACTGTATACCATCTTGTAAAGTAGACAATGCATTCTGCAAACCGTAGTTTTGTTAACGGGTCATACAACGGGAGGGATTGCGCTTCTGTAACGTCATCACTCACTAGTTATACGTAACTACGATGACGTAATGAGCACACCGCTCCCAATTTTATTTATGCGAACACGAACAGACACTACTTTCTAAAATGCAAATCTACTATCATTATCCGGCTTAAACTATGACTTATCGCTCTTCATTGTCTATAAAATCTTGCTACACACAACTACATAACGTATGAAACACAAAAACTTTGGGTTGGCTTTAGATATTCGACAGTTGAAAACTTCTAAACCACGAATCGACACTAACAGTAAGGTCCTTCAGTAGTCTTAACCTTCCTGACTACGCCTTTCCCTGTCAGTCATATTACTTAACGACCTCTATAAGTAATCTCTTATCATTTTTCAAAATTGAATTTAAATGAAATAAACTTAAGAAGACAATACAAGCATTTTGTTCGAAATAAAATATAACTAAGTATGAAATGGTACCTTATTCACTATTCATTGTTTATATTATAATCTCATGTTATTTTATTTAATCTAGTTAAAATTAAGAGGAATTATAGTCCAAGACTTTGATCTGAAAATAATGTAGGCCTATTAATGTTCAAATTAAACCCTGGAAATTGTAGGTTCATTAAAAATTAAACACGTAATTTGGGGTTTTTAGGACTGCGATAACTTTACTGACTTCTCTCGTAAAAAAATGTTCCTTTACAACGTTAAAGCTCTAGTGAATTAATACGGTATTAATATCAAATGTTTCGGTAATCCTTTTACATTACGCTAGCCAACTTTAGTGTCAAATGCGCGTAGACTCATTTGAGACGTTAAATACTCATACTACAGTCGGAAACAATAACAACCTGTGAAATACAGAGAGGATGTAGAATTTCACAAAAATTGTTTTAAAATGATAACATAACCGGTATTACCTGTAAATATACAGTAATTCCTGCTGATTCTATTCGTATTCTAATGCGGAGCAGATCTCTGAGTTTATATTCTGTCAGTTCATATTTAACCTGAGACTTGTTCAAGTTTATTTTACTAAAAATGAAAGACACATTACACACTTAGACTGAACCGCACAATTGTGAAACGTGAATTTTTAAACAGTTCTCACACTTATGTTTGTGTGTATGCGAGAGGTAGATAGATATATAGATAGATAGATAAATAGATAGAGATCATATTATATAATTATATTAATATATCACGAGTTCATTACACATAAATACACGCGTTAACATCCGTAAATTTTATTATCAAGAAAAATTTTAAATACTCGTATTACAGTCGGAAACAATAACAACGTGTGAAATACAGAAAGTTTGTAGAATTTCACAAACATTGTTTTAAATGATAACATAAATATTGCCTGTAAATATCCAGTAATTCCTGCTACCTCCTACTTCAATAACACAATATATTTTTAGTAGTTTTACAAGGCTTAATTTATTTGAAAAAAATAAGTTATAAATCTTAACATAAAGTAATCCTAATATTAAAAACAAATTACGAAGAAATTAAATCTGTCATAGAACGTAACGGATTAGATATAATCGTAGATTTAATAAATTGTAATATTTATTATTATGGCTTTATGTAAGTCTGAACACAACCACAGGAGAACTTGCTACCTGTTTGTACTTGAACGTTTAATCAACGTTTCTGAAATTGTACCCCTGAAAAGAACATCCACTCGTCACAAGAATTTTGATTTTAATAAAAAATATTACATTCTATAAAAACAAGTTAGCGGTATAATTAGTAATAAAACATGTTCATTATAGTTACAAAGGAGTTAGAAGCTTGAAATATGTTCGTAATATCTCGGGAAAGGCTCTTTTTTAAATAGCAAACTTATAGTGAAGTGGAAGACGTAGTACGAGTTTTCAACACGGGAGATGTACTTTTGTAAGCCCAGCTCTCTGGAGTACCGCCTCCGGCAAAACACTTCACTCCATTCCCGCCCCACACACGCGAAAGTAAGATGTTGCTTAACACACTCTTATAACAAACCGAATAACTGTAGCCTATACGTTCCGCTTAAAAATAGAAGATACATAATTTTCCTCATAATGATTTGTCATATGGAAATACATGTACATTGAACTAAGTTTGGATATAAATTGCAAATACAGGAGTACGAATTAGAGTCAGTAAAAAGAAAGTAATTCGTATCAGTCCAGTACCCAGTCCAGTTGACTGGTAAACAAAATGAAGTAATTGTGATCAGTAATCTAACGTAACCGAGATTGACAGCTTTCAAGAGACGAGCATTGTAGTTTTGAAATATACTCAATAATTATTTAAATGTTGTATACTTAATCCGTCTACGTGAAGTTCATTTACCATTTAAACAAAGGAAATTCCATTTTCCTAATACAGTTAGAAAAACAATGGTAGTTTACAAGCTACGTATTGGTAACTTTAAAATCCACTAGTGGCATTGACGATAGATTTTCAACATTATGTCGAAGTCGCTTGGAGAAAACAACTCAAACGATGTAGATAAAACTAACATAGATGTAACAAAGGAAAGGAAACATGAAGCAAGATGTGATAGAGTAACAAAGAAAACAGGGGAGACATGTGTTAAATAACAGATGAAACTGAAGTGATAGAAATATATATTGCAGATGAAGGAGTGAATAAAGATAATTGAATTACACTTTATATATAAACGAAAGTAACGACGTAGAGCTTAACTGAAATTAACTGAAAGACAGAGAGAGAGAGAGCATAGACAGATAAATATAATGACTTCTAGATACGCAATACAAATAGATTTAAGACAAAGAAATTCATAAAGATATAAGAGACAAGATATCACAAGATTCTTTGTCTCGACAATGAAGAGACAAGGATGATGGTGGTGGTGGTGGTGGTGGTGGTGGTGGTGGTGGTGGTGGTGATGATGATGATGATGATGATGATGATGATGATGATGATGATGATGATGACTATTATTATTATTTTTTAAGTTTTGAACTTAATTATGTTCTACCTACAACAAAAAAGCTGGCTTGGCTTAGTCTGTAAATGATATCACTGTGCTAACTGTACAATTTTTTATTCGATTTAAAATTCTTTATACTGGCGTTATTGAAATTCATATATTTTAAATTATTTTTCAAATATTTAGCGAATAACCATAGAATATCCTGGGCGACTAGCAGTAGAGAACTATTGCATACACACAACACTCGGACAACTTCCATATTGTTTGTTTTCTAACTGACACTTCGTCTTGAGCAGGCTATTAAAGATTTTTTCGAGCTGTCGCATTTAAAAAAATTACGTGTGTGAGAGAACAAATCTATGACAGAGTTTTAGAACTCACGTCAAAGCATTTTAAATTTTTATCAAATCTGAAAAGCGTATGTGTCTGTCATTTATTGTTTTGATGACTCTGAAAAGTATGTCTACTATTTTAAACAGTTACATTTTAATTAATGCTTTAATTAATTTAAAAATTTTTAAATACGTGTAGCATCGTATGTATTCTACTTTACAAAGCGTGAATCAACAATACTAATATTACATTATATTAAATTTAACTTTTAAAAAATCTTTCTTTTACATAGATTCCTAGTTGTTGGTACATCTCGAATAAAATTTACTCTCATGTTTGTGAATGTATATTTCCAATACATGAACAAAATATTTATATAATATGCTATGTACATTACATATGATTTAAGCTTACTCTTCTTGCAATCTGACCCCGAAGGCTGGTGGGGTTGCCGTATTCTGATGTCCTAAATCCATGCATCCTTTTAAACGTATCCTTGAACCTCGTGATACGTTGAGGAACGATGCAGTTGTTTAAGAGTACAAGCAAGAAACGAAGTTTGTGAAAGTCGTAATCATAAGGGGTGACGGACTCAGTAGCAACACAGACTACGGAAGCAGAAGGAAAGTTAATGAGAGAAAAGCTAAGGTAAGGTTGAAGGTGTGTGTAACGTATAGGATATGTTGTACCGTTGTAAACACTTAAAGACTTGCTCCACGTACTTGTTCTTAAGGACTTTAGTACTTCAGATACAATGAACATTTTTATTACACGTGTAACGTTATTTCAGTTTTCGTGGTTTGCTTAAATTTATAATTTGAGAATAAAAATATTGAGAAAACTTTGCGTCAACATTTCCGCCTCCTTACTAAGTTGAGCTACCGTGTACGCGTATGACTAAAGAACAGAAACTAAATACCGCACGCTAACTAGTTTGTACTTGTACGAAAATATTACTTGCGCGTTACTGGTTAACAGCTTTATCAAACTGGTCGAATAGCACAATCAGAAACAGCATAATCTACTTGGATTACATTAGAATCGCGTCTTTCCAGTAAATTACCCACTGCAACATCAGAATCCAACAGTTTTATTTTTGTTTTCATTAATCGGTTTTCGATTTCAAATTCATACTTCAGTTTTCTAGAGCGTTGTAGTCACTAAATGTTACTAAACAGCTAGTAGTTTCATTAATCTATCAACCGTCCTTTGTGGCTGTTGATCCAATTTGTGGATGAGGAGCCAATGGTGAACGATATTGATTTCGTTGTAAATTTTTCAGTCACTTCTGATTTCCGGAAGCCAGCGCTAAACGGTTCCGTTTAAAGTTTCTTTGTTTTTCTTTTAATCTGCTTTTCTGTACCCTGCCAATTAACTTGAAAACGTTAACACAACTACTTAAATTCTTATAAAGTAGGCCTAAACAAGTGGTCAAAATTTCTGACTCAGAAAGACTATCTAAGATCATATCTTGTGCCGCCTTCTGAGAGTAACCTCAGAAGCGATCTGTTGTACGTATTCTCAAAGCACTGATATTTTTGTGTCTAGCATCGATTTCACTTATATTTAATGAGATATACTGTAGATTTATAGCGTAGGTACTTATACTGTTTGCGTGAAAAATTGTTCAGCAATCTTATTTATTACCATCAATATTCATTCTTAGTGATATAATAAATATACCTTAATAAAACCAGATATTAATCTCCGTTTGGTACGAAATTAAAAATATTGAAAGATTCTTTTTATATAGTCCCATGCTTTCAAACACCGAATATCGTTTTACAATTACTGTCGAAATATAGAATTTGTTTTAACGTTGACAGAAATGAATGAGGTAAATATTCAGCGGAACAGAGTTGCATATAAAACATAAAGTACAAAATCTTATAAATCAACAATAAAAGAAGCAGATACCAAGCTCCCAAAATTCCCAAAATTTGTGCAGCTTTCAGGAGTAGGCGTTTTTGGAAGACGCACGTTCTTAGGTGGCAAGGCGCGGCGATCGTCATGCTTCCTTGTCGGTTAAACGTTCTGATAACAAAGTACTTATAAAAGACTGTAGTAGTAGTAGTAGTAGTAGTAGTAGTAGTAGTAGTAGTACTATTCCTAAAAGAAAATTTTTTTAAATATACTCGTAAGACGCTTATTAGTCACTACAGTGCAAGGTCGACCTTGTTATCATTGCTCAACGAACAAAATGTACGATACTCGTCAAACAGTCTAATCACATCATCTAATCGGTATTGGCCTTGAATCTGGTATTCAAGGCTCCAATATTTGTTCTAAGTTTCAGACTGTACTTACATCAGCTTCAGGGTTTTTCGTATTGTGAGATTAGTAAAAATGTTAAACAGGTTTCATGAAGATCTGTTTACACATTCAGTATAGGCCTACAGGTAAATGCAGCTAACATATTGAATCGGAATTTAAAATGAATATAAGAAACAGGAATTTACTCGAAACAGCTAATAATATTATCATTACTACTATCGCTGTTATAATTGCTAGAATAACAATAACTACCGTTACGAAACAAAGTCGATGTATCAAAGGCACATTAAAATATTAAAAGAATTAAACGTTCAATTACTTAATATTGCATTAGGTAGAATGTTAGAATTGCAAATTTTCTCATGATATTTGGTGTGCGTAGTGACGCAACTTTCATTAATGCTCTAAAATGTCAGTTTTCAAATGCAACTTTGCGTACGGTGTTCGCCTAATATTATTTTACATATTTTTTACATCTCGTCGTTATCATCATCATCATTACTACCACCACCATTATTATTATTATTATTAATTTATTATTACTGTACAAGCTCAGAAGGAGGCTAGGGTACTATGGCTCAGTGGCAGGAAAGATGTACCAGTGACACGAAGGGAAGATAGACAGCTAGGCTCATAAAACAGTTATCTGAGTGGACTGACCGCAAACATGGCGAGATAAATTATTTCATAACGCAGCTTCTAACTGGCCACGGCCTGTTCCGGGCTTACCTATGGGGAAAGTAGACAGAGCAGACTGCATTTTCTGTAAACAGGAGTTAGGCGATGTGAATCACACATTTTTCACCTGTAATAGATGGATATTACATCGACCACCGGTCGAAGTACAAATGGTACCACCTTGAAGTATTACGAAACCCTCCTGCGGCGAACATTAGTTTTCCACAGTCTCCCTAGTAAGAAAAAAAATTGTATTATTATTATTATTATTATTATTATTATAAATTCACCGCTAACATCGAAAATGTAACGACATTATAACCAAACATTTTATGTTCTTACACCTTCATGAAACATGCCAATTTTTAAACAGTTACCACAGAATCATCTCTTTACAAGTCATTGAAAAAACTTCCAAACCTGTGATCTGAGCTTTTAATTCTCTTTCAATGCTCAGAATAATTCAAATAATTACAATTTAGTTGATGTTATGGCGTGGAGAATATTTTAATGAAATCTCAAAAATTTAATACTAATATTCCCGTGAACGGTTTAAAGAATTTTCCTTTTAACAATCCTTTGCAATGTAAAAAATAAATTCAAGTTACTTACGAACGTAAGACAGTAAACCCGGTTTTATAACCAACCGGTTCAGAATGATGAAGCAGATATTTACAAACTCGTAAAGCGCAACAGGAATGGCAAATATTAAACTGTTAAAACGTTTTGTCGAATTTACGTAACTTATACACTAATAAAAACAACTGAAATAACACAATGTATCTAAAGATAATAGTGAAATTTGATATTTTATAGTCAAATAGAATAGTTGTTAAGCAGGACTGTGTTCCATTATTTGATTAGGCATTATTTGACATAACCATAAAGGGCAGAAATACGGAATTTTAGACGTACGCAAAATTAACTTCAAGAACGAGACAGTAAATTATCACTCATTTCTAGGTGACTATTAACGGTAGTAACTTTATTTATTTAAAAAAAAATAGGCAAAATTAAACACACAAAATACATGTAAAACTCACCTTGTTGAAAAATAGAGTAGGAAAAATGTCCTCTCTGTGTATATGTGAGTTAATTGATTTTCTGTGTTATATCTAACGGGACCATGAGAAACTTTCACTCAGCTAATTTAGAAGTAACTTTGTCACAGCGTTACTGTAAGACGATTAGACACATTGACGGTAACTTTTATTACGTAATTATTCTGTACATTCAAGCGCGCGCGCTTTTGTACACCGTGCCCGTGCATATTTCACTACATTAACAAAGAGAATTATTTTTTTTAAACAAGTAATCGGTGTTTAACAATCATATGTAATAGAAACATATAAGTACCAGAAAGCGACGAAATAAAGATCAATTACTGCATTTGCAAACAATGTTGTGTAGAGTACACGTGTGTTGCGAAGAGCAGTGCAAAGATGAACGTTATCTAGCGAATAACCGGGGACATAGGCCGGCGCGGGCACGGCTAAACGCAGTACAATATTCGCACTTCTATAAGTTTTCCTTTTTCTTGAAACGAAAAAGATGAAAAACACTACGCTAACTTTGAAGCTGAAACGTATTAAATTTTTTTATTTGCAAAAAATATTACACTAACCTCATATTTATGTAATCTTCGTAGTTACATAAAGTACACAGATTACATTAAGTAATCACGGAAGCTGTTGCGGACACAAATTGTTTTTTGTTTCTTTTATTTATAACCCTCAAAACTCTTCAAATTTAATTCCCCTTTAATTCCGACTTATGCCTCTTCTTAATATACGTACTTAACAGTGTAACATAGGTAATGTAACGTAATATATATATATATATATATATTACATTTAATATTTATAATTAAATTTACCTCAAGATGTTATTTTTATCCTTTATTGGAACATGTTTCGGGTACTATCTTGTACCCATCCTCAGCCTTCCGGTTTTTTTGTCTGGTGAAGTACGTATGTTTTGTTGGTTGACTATTATTATTGTGGCTTCCTGTTGGCTTCTGGTATTTCAAATTGGTTTTGTTGTGTGTGTTTGTGGTGTATGTGTTAGTATTTTGTGTATTTTCTATGTTGAGTGCTTTGAATATTGTGTCATGTTTTGTATTGATTTGTATTTGTTCAGGTATTAGTTTGTTTTCTGCTTTATGTTTGTATATCTGTAAATTTTCCCAAATGTTCATTATGGTGCCTTTGTGTGGTATATGTTTTATTAGTGTTACATTGGTTATGTCTGGAATTCATGTCCTGTGTTTATTGCATGTGAAAAAATTGCAGCTGAAAAAACGTTATTTTGAACACCTAAATGCATACAAAAAACCAGAAATATATAAATCCAATTTAGCCACACATGCAATAAACACAGGACATGAATTCCAGACATAACCAATGTAACACTAATAAAACATATACCACACAAAGGCACCATAATGAACATTTGGGAAACGTCACCTTTATAAAAAAGACACAGCATCGTTGGATAAGAAACAATGAAAATAGTACATCCTCGACATTCAAGAGCTGCTACGATTGCTTTGGATGAAGAAGACCACCACCAGAACGTGTGTAAGTTCTTCAATCCGAGTTGACGTAACTACGGCGACAAGCGTGGAATGAGTCTCTAGCGCTATTACGATCCTTAATAAAATAATTTTAATTCGAAGAAAAATCGATAAAACATACAATGTCGAATAAATAGACAGTCGAACAGTCGAATCGACCGACGAATATTATTTGGAAATACGTCACCGAATATTACAGCGAATTGCAGCCAAAACTGCGAAGCACGTGTTCACAAGTGGAAGAGACATGATAACGTGACTTAGAAGGAGACACCAACTTTGTGATGCTAAACTTTGAGAGCCTCGAATCATAACCGGCTACCGACCGACAAAGGCGCAACGCGATGTAATCTATCAAATTTTAGGGTTATTTCTCCACTCCAGGCAGCCGTTTGACACGCTCCAGATGCTGCAATCAAGCCACGGGTGTAAAGACACCCCGCATCCTCAATGCAATGCAATGGTTCTTTGAGAATTGCGTAGAGTACGTTCCATTTCCCCGACGCACTGTATCCAATTGCGACTACATCGATAATATGAAAACGTGGAGATCGTCAACACTGCAGCCGAATGTAACCTAAATAAGAACTTCATTGTAACCTCATTAAAGAATTTAGAAGCAACTGTTTCACTCAGCCCCCTTTTACCGAGACAAACTGAATCTTACAAATATTTTTATGTAAATTAAAGTATTGAACTAAACACGTTTAAATTATTTATAATGTACAATATCGTTTAGTAGTTTATAATCTTTATTTATAATAGCCGAAGATGTCCTGAAAAAGGTGGGATATCACCTAAACAGTCTAAAACTTGCTCACTAATCAGTTACTCTCATTTTCAATCTTTTCAGCTACAGTAGCATCTGTGGTGGCTGCTGTTGCTGCTGCTGCAAATGTGCCTTTACTGTGGTAGCTTATTTGTTGTTTCTTATTGTGCGGATATTCCTACGTTTAAACATTCCAACTATTTAGACTCCAACTCTAACTTTTCGTCTTTCTCGAAAACGTGTTTGCATGTAATTTTTATAAATAAAGTAACATGTCCAAATGCGCTGGTTTAAATTAGAAGCTTTTTAAGGAAAACATGACTTCCGGCGTGGTTTGTCTCTAGTAATGAAAATCTTTACAGTTTTTTATTATACTTTTAAGTAAAGAATTTCGGCGATTCAATTCAAATAATAAGCCAGAGGCTACAGAAAACAGTCATTATACTTTGTCATTCTTTATACTTGTAAGTAAAAAATTTCGGCGATTGAATTCAATAATAAGGAAGAGGCTATAGAAAACTGTTAATGTGTAATGGCAAATTTGTAGTAGTTTAACGTATCTCGTAGTTTTTAATTCTACTTTTGTTGCCTTTTGAAATGTTACCACCAATTGACTGTTGGCTCTTAACATTTTGTAAATAGTTCCACACATTCTAAAAAAAAATGGTTTATAAATAATTTTATTATTTTATTGAATTCATAAATTAAAGCTTGATATGTACGAGGGCTATCCAAAAAGTAAGTTCCGATTGGGTATTAAAGGAAACTAAGAATATATACACAAAGCATTTTTATTGATATTTGAAGTACACACCTTAAACTACTTTTCTATAAGCCTATAGTTTCCGTCATTTTTCACACACTTTTCATAGCGAGGCACCAGGCGTTGAATACCTTCGTCATAGAAATTTCCCTCCTTTGATTTGAACCATGTATTAACAGCTTGTTTGATATCGTTGGCCACCAAGGAAGGATTTCTTATGCTTGAAAAGGTGATACTCGCTTGGTGTGAGGTCTGGGTTGCAAGGGGGATGATCAAATTGTTCCCAGCCAAACGTCGTGAGGAGATGTTGCGTAGCAGCGGCAGTGTGTATGCAGTGTCTGATGTAGTACCATGATTCATCGTAATGTCCCGGGTAAGCATCCTACGTCGCTTAATCTGGATAGGACTAAGCAAAAAAGTAGTATCCATTTTGGCATCATTGAACCGCCACTCCTTCTTCTCCATAAATATCGAAAATCTGACGGTGAATTCAATTGTTTTAATGCCTTTCGCATTCATGAACCGAATCAGATATCTACTTTCACACGCGGCGGGCGTCTCGAAATTCTTCGACATTATAAACACGTCCAACGAAGCTTACTCAGTGCACAGTTGTTTACAAATGGCGTTGTTGTCTTGCCAACGAATCAACAAACTGGCCGCGCATGCAATATTTAAAAACGGAACTTACTTTATGGATAACCCTCGTAATTTTCTTTTGGATACACTTATCCATTTATTACATCCAGTTTTCTTACAATACATAAAACTTCAGATCATCCACTTATAAATGTAAAACGAAGTATAAAATGTAACCTAGATGTTTCGACTAAAAACGTTACTGTTTTAAAATATTTTTTTTTAATTATTCATAATAATGATAATTACAGATCTCTAGTAAATATTCTATATAACTTGTTACACATTAAGCATCAGAACAAACATATTTAATGTTTTAGTCTAAGCGAGAATCGGCTAACCATCAACAATTTTACTAAGGAATATAACAAAATGTAAATTCAGATTTTTAAGAATACTAATTGTGTTAAAGGACAAGTCGCTTAGTGAGGATCTGTGAAATGTCACAGTTTCGAATTTCATAATTTCAAATTGTGTACAGTTATCGAATGAATCTCACTGAATCTGCTCGTCACGTAAGCTTACAGAATATTAGACAACTTAACAGAAGGCCTTAGTCTGGTTACAGAAAACGTTACTGCCTGTCAAGTAACTGTAGGCCTATTGTCATTTAACGAAGAAAACGTTTGCTTTCACTGAAAACGTGATGTTGGTTCACAGCCTTAGTTGACCCCAAGGTCGATGGCAGCTGACACAAGGACAGTCGCAATCAGTTCACATACTCGTGTGCTCTTTACTGTGTTACGCAAGTATCGGTCACTGCACTTCCAAGGAATACAGCATACCACACGGAACGCATAAACGCATAAATTACTTACATTAGTAAATCGTATTAACAAATTTTACTTAATTACACTTAAAAAAATATTCTAACGGCACATTAGAGACACACTAATAAAGGTACAAATAGGCCTAAAATTGAGTTCGGTTGTCGCAATGTTCAGCGTACTTACTGCTATATCGGGGAGTCCTAGGTTTGTTCCGCGACGTCCGGCCGGACTGTGACTCATTCACTCCTGTTGGTGTCATCAACTGGGGAAGTTGGAGCCAATCTAGGCGTAGTCCTAGCCACTTTATACTCCTTCTATACCGATTAAAGTAATGGCGTGTGCTGTTTTTAGAGGTACTTCTTACTGAGCAATAAACAGCGGAAGACGGTCATAAACCTTCAACTTCTTCCATTTATGATCCAAATCATGTATATTATAATGTAACTTACTTAATTGTGTTTTTTAATACTGTAAAGACACTTTTCATTAAGCTATATATGACGTATGTGTATTTTCAAACAAAAATACTATGTAGCCCTACTAAAAGGAAAGTTTATGAATTATGTTTTCCACGTTATAGCCTACTAACTAGTAGCCTACTAGTAATAATAATAATAATGATTTGTACCTTTTACTTCGTACATACTGAAAATTGTGTGTGTGTGTGTGTGTGTGTGTGTGCGCGCGCGCGTGTGCATGTCCGTGTGCAAAAGTGTATTTAATGGATATGCTCACAACGGTGTGTACATTTATAAGTATCCATTCAAACAAATAATGTTGGTGGTTCAGTTTCAATCGATCCATTACGTATATGTACAAAAAATATTGTTTAGCGTGTATATAGTTGAAGTACATAATACTAAAAATAAATAAAATAGTTATTTAAATATTGGTATTCCTTAATTGGCAGTCACGACCCCTTGTGGGTTTTTGCCCTCCCAACAATCCTCCTCCATTTTGCCCTTTTCTTGACCATTCCTCTCCAGGTCCAAATGAGCCTTCAGTAGGTCAATGGCTGCACACATGGGCTGAGTTAGATAGTCTGTTGCAGAGAGAGCTCGTTAGCTGAATTGAAAGCAACTCTCTAGGATAATAGACTAAAACCAAAGTTTCTGGTCTTTCAGGTAGTGATTGAGTATAAGGTTGATGGCCTCATCCTGTAAGAAATACATTGTTACAAAGACTCTAACAAGGGAATCCGGACTGCTTTTTGGTAAACGACCTAGGCTATTGTTAAAGGGAAAGTATTTAAAATCTCTGTCTCTGTCTGTCTGTCTGTCTGTCTCTTTCTCTCTCTCTCTCTCTCTCTCTCTCTCTCTCTCTCATCTCTCTCTCTCTCTCTCTCTCTCTCTCTCTCTCTCTCTCTCTCTCTCTCTCTCTCTCTCTCTCTCTCTCTCTCTCTCTCTCTTAATTCGTGCTACAGCTCTTGGAGACCCTTGGCCTCCTGGAAAATCCGTCTCCAGTCGTCTCGATCCTCTGCTTGCAGTCTCCATCTTCTTACACCGAGCCTGCGCAGGTCACCCTCAGAATCATCCAACCATCGTTTTCTGGGCCGACCCCTCCTTCTTCTTCCAGGTCTTCCCGTAAAAATTCTCTTTAATGTCTTGGATTGACATATTTAAGAATAATCTACAGAGATATCGTAGATGTCTCTGACATTATCTGGACATGTCCTGCCCACCAGATTAGTTATTTTAAATACAGATAATTAATGCTTCTATAAATGTGTGTGTGTGTGTGTGTGCGCGCGCGCGCGCGCGTGTGATTTTGCATACGTATTGGCTTCTATTGACTGTAGAACTAGTATATAATTCTTGTTTAGCCTGGTATGATGGATTATGACTACAATTTTGCTTATTAAGGGCTGTTAATGACAGAGGTATTCTATTATCTATGTATGTAAACATTTCTATACTTCCACTTCATTTCTTTACAGAGTCCTTTATTTTACATGCAAGATTATGAGTGGGAAAACAAATGTACAAAAAGTCGAAAAATGGTTACTTACTGCAAAACATACAATTTTCTAATAACTACTAAATAGTGATTAACACAAAAAATCAGCCCCAGTATAACTATCATCACTAAAGCTACTGCTTCATTTGCTTCAACCGTTGATTCTTGCAGTCGTTTTAACGTAACGTAAAACTCGATTACGAAAATTGTAAAAAACACAATAACCACGACACATTTCGATCCATTTTTTTTTAAGGAAGACTAACTCTTACAGATCCTACTGCGTTATGATGAATTATTTTTGTTAGGAAAGCGATATTCATAGTACTGCCACCCTTTCTGCAACAAGGAAACGAATAATTTGTATTAGGCCTATTATACGTACAATATCCATCTGTACCCATATGACTAATGTGCGCGAGCGAGCGCTCGTGTGCACGTGAAAAATGTCTGTGCGTATAGTATATCTCTCTGTAGATGTAGGATCACATTAAAACGAAATCAGAGCGTGCGTGTAATAGTTTCTCCATATTTCATGGGCCAGTGAGTCACTAGTGAAGGTCACAACCAGTTTTCTCGCATGTTTTGCTGCTGTGGACAACTTTTCTTCTGAGCCCCAATTCGAAGCTCACGTGACGTATTCCACGTGACTGTCCGCCTTCCTCTGGTGTGCTGATCTATTTGGTTACAAGTATTCAAAAATCATGAAATTCCTAATGCTAATATCGTATAGAATATTTTGCTGAATCAGATTATTTAATACTCATCTGAATTTAAATATAGAAAGGAGGCGATAATATATTAAATGTTTTTTTAACGTAACATCTTTGGTTGCACGAGTATATTACTTGAGCGACACACAGTACAGTTCTAACCAGCTATAAGATAATAATGTTTTATTATTAAAAAATCATTGTTCACTAGGAAAACAATCAAATATGAACAAAAATAAATACAAACCAATTCACAAATGAGAATAGTCAGTATTTTTTGCAAACGGCTGCTAATTATTGGCACGTACCGTTATTGAAAACAATTATGCAACTAGCAGTAACGCCATACAGTATAGTACATACAGGATTATAGGTCTCCATATTTGCTATCAAGATATTTCACGGTAAGTACTATATAATACTGTACTGTAGTAAGACAATTTTAATATACGATGATGTTTTTTTTCGAGAATTATATATTTCGAGAATTAGGTAATACGCTCATCATCAGTAGTAGTTCATGTATTTGTTCACGTATTAGCTTGTTTTGTGTATATATGTGTCAAGTTTCCCAAACGTATATTATATTGCCTTTGTGTGGTATGTTTTACTAGCGTCATGTTGTTGAAGTCTGGGAATTCATGTCCTGTATATACTGCGTATAGGATACAGCCACACTGGATTTGGAAGTGTTTAGTTTTTTGTATGTACTGGAAACATTAAAACACTTTATTAATAAACTATTAAGTTTATTTATTTAAACCGTAAGTATTATTTATTTATAATTGTATTCGGCGACAAAACGTAGACAGACGTCAAGGATTCAAAAATACTTACGAGACACCTACAAAGGTTACACACACATTTTATTGGCAAATGATGTGAGTAATGTCGAGAAACAAAAGAGATGAATTAATGTTTCATTTTACTCAGTTCCAAACCTGTTAACGGACGTCGCCTATCGTCTTGGCCACAATCACTTCACTTTCCGGTGTTAATAATTGTTTTGCTGATGTTTTACCACGTTATTTCAGGTTCATCAATCAGGTTCTACGGCCCCTTCAGATTTTTCTTCGATTTTCTCTGTGTGATTAATTGCAAGACGTTATATTTACATTATTTATTATCGTTATTTGGCCAAGCCCATTTTCCTACTTACGACGTCTTTATTTGTTTTATCGTCTAACACTTCAATACTGGGAATGACAAATGTCCAAATCTTGAGTGCACGCCAGTAGATCCACATTTCGAATTTTCGAATACCTCCAATCTTTATTTTGATTAATATATTTAATTCCAATAAAAAAATTAAAAGCAAAAAATTAACATAACAGATTAATTATTAAAATACGACAGACATCAGAAAATAATATTAAAATGTAATAAACATACAACTACGCAGAACGACTCTTGCAGTAATTAAAAAAAGTCCCGCATTGTACGTGACATCAGGTGTTACTACTCCTGTGGAAAGCTTTTCAAATCCAGGATGTTAAGCAAACAACTTAAGCTGACTGTATACAAAAGTCTTATACGACCGGTAGTAACATACGGATGCGAAACCAGCACAGACGAGCAACATCTAAGATTATTTGAACGAAAGTCTTGAAAAAAATCTTTGGACTTCTACAAACCGAAGGAGGATTCGAATGAACCACGAACTGGACCAACTGATTCATGGCGCCGACATAGTCCTCTTTATTAAAAGTAGGAAGCTTGAATGGCTGGGCCACGTAAGGCGAATGGATGTCAGAAGAATGGCTAAGAGAACTGCAGATTAGAGACTGGTAGGAAGACGAATTAGAGGCAGACCCAGAAAGAGATGGTTGGGTGACGAAGTGTGGAGGATGATTTGAGATGTATGAACGTGAGGGGATGGAGACGGATGTGTAATGATAAAGTCATTGAGCAGGCTAAAACCCACGCTGGGTCGTAACGTCAGGAAAAGGAAAGGAAAAGAAATAAACTTACAAATAAAAGACAATGAGTTGAAGTCTCGAAAAAATATATTCCATGAGTACGCTACGAAAAGGCGAAAGAAAGACTGATTACATTGCGTGTCCAAATTTTGTTCTCTACGTGTCCTGTACGTGCAGAATGTTAGTTACTCTAGTGACGTCGAGAATATAGCTAAAATATTCTATAATTTTAGCAAAAAGCAACCACGTTTTTAAAATGCTGAAAATATCGTCCTCAAGATTCATATAGCAATATCATATTAAAAATGCGATGAGTAGTAATACAGTAAAACTATTAATGAAGTTAATTTCAGCCGTGTAACAGGAACTGCATGATCTCTTTGAAGATCGTAGTTTTTATTTTAGAATTTATATTTATAACCATTTCTATATGTAATTTAATTTGTATAGCCCCACGTTCTTTGGGAGCCAAATTGTAACAAGTTATATATTCTGTGCAATTTAATTTGTACATTAATTGAACTCATACACTTTATATAACATTACTAACAACTTGTATGTGTATTTGGGGTTCAGGTGTAAATATAATAAGAGTATTTTTATTATCAGTATTAAAAACTCATATTTATTATTTTTTCATTATTAAAATTATTCATAAACATCATTAATTTGTCGGTCACGATATTGCTCATTATTTAATGTTTATATCTTACGATATGCAACATTACACATATTTAAAAAAAAATTCTTATATCTAAACATGTTAATCTTATATCTAAACATGTTTAATAATTTTTATTACTTTATTATAAAATTAAAATATTCTTATATTGAAATAAATTGTCTTATCTCAGATCTGACCTCTACTCGCTCAGTCTATACCAATGTTTTGACTTCAATTTAATTTTATATTAATTTCTTGTAGACTAGCTTTTGTTTTAATATTTAACTTTAAATTAATCTTTCTATACTTCAAATATCTAATCACTTTACTATTTATTTTATCATAAACTCTACTCTCTTTACTTTAAATTCTCTTTCATTTATTACTGCTTTTATATTTATTATGCGATCGCTCATTCTTACGACTAAACATTTATTTACATTTTAACATATTATTACTAAATATAAACTTTCTTTGTTTCAATATACTGTCTTTTAAAATCGTCTTTATGAGCTCTTTTGTTTTTATAAATCATTTAAAATGCATTAAGCATGTCACCTCGATTTCTGATGATCTTACGACTGTTGTCCGGGGTCCAGCGTTGTCTAGAGTTAATCTTCCATTCCTCTTGTCCTGGCGTGGTCCTGGATACGTCTAGAGTCCAGCGTCGATCTACGGCAGCACATGTTCCTGGATACGTCTAGAGTCCAGCGTCGATCTACGGCAGCTTTCCTGGATACATCTAGAGTCAAGCGTCGATCCACAGCATATTTCCTGGATATACTCTTGGTAGACTAACTATTGCTGTATTTATTTTTCCCGTAATATTGTCGTGACTTTAACAAACGTCATTTCGTTTGTTACTGCGACTTGTAATAGAATAATAAAAATAAACTGTTTTGCCGACGGACAGCATGTCCGGCTGCAACTGAGTCTTGAAATGAAGAGAAGGGTTTTTTGTCGAACCCTTAATTTATACCCTCTCGAGATTCCGCGCTAGTCGCTCCAAAATCGTCCTGTCGATACCTGCGTATCTCGTGACAGCCCCCACTACCGAACCTTTTCATCTATTTGCAATTATTAGCAAATAGCACTGTTTTGCACGGAATCGAGATAGCACAAATCGTAGCTACTTCGATTAATCACTCACTATATTAATTTGAGCGTCTTAGGGTAATTTGCGTATTTTTTAGCACGTTTATTTTGCACTGTCTTCGCATAACGTGTTCTATTAACGTCATCTTTTCACTGGGGATAACTATAATTTTTACCCACACTTTGGTGCCTTTGATTTGATCATACATTAATTAGTTTTCTCACAGTGAATTAAAACAATTATTTTATTAATTACTTGGGGCGGGTTGCTGAGTTTCTTGTCTATGCCTGCTTCACTCACACACACAAGATACACGTGTAACACACATACCATTGAGCAGGTGTTCACTGCGTGTCGGAACAGGTTACTTGCTCCCCTAATCTAACAATAAAATATTTTTGCACTCTCAGACCTGTCCATTTACCCGTAACTTATACAAATTGTACAAAATTTACATTTATTTAAATTAATGCCTAATACAGCTATGGCTGTATCGTTGCAATATATTTGGACATTTACATTCATAAATACAATAATGCTGCAGTCGCAGCAACCAGTGAGTTACAATATCTTCAAGTCAGGATCTTCTAGTCTATTCCACGACAATGAAGCCATCACATACTTGATTGAACGTCCTGTACACTGTGGAGTCTGTGGGTCGTCCTGTACATCCTGTGTACGACGAAGCTATAACACAGGCAGAAGAGGAATACATCGACATTTCTTCCCACATGGAGTAGACAATCAGGGAAAGTACGTGACAATCAAGGTGAAAGAAGTAAGAATAAGATGTCCGTGGGTCATCGTCAATCATCTAAACCTTTAACCATGACTATTTGATATAATGTAGATCTAAGCAGGCTGTTGTATCATTTTAACAATTAAGGTAAAGACAGATAATATACTAAGTGGACATGTACTTCACGTCAGATCTAACTGCCTACCGTAGTGTAATTACTACTACTACTACTACTACTACTACTACTACTACTACTACTACTACTATTCACACGTTACAAAATACTTGCGAAACTGCGTTATCCACTGCAGGGAGACTGAGCGGAGAAAATTTGTAGCTGCATTAACAGTAACCGTGGATTCGCAAACACGTGTTAATAGGCACACAATACCATGAAATGATACCATACTGTTATGACTGTATGTAACACAGTCTGTCTGTCAGTCTGGCTACCTGTTTTCTCAGTCAAAAACTGACAGGAATTGGTAGCATTATTGTTCGCAACGAAGTCAGTGTTGTTTGTTTTATGTGAGTGTTAGTTTACCCTGGCTTCGCTACACTCAGGTAAATAATTGAGATACATTAAGTGTACAGTTAGTTTTAATGTAATCTTCTCGTACCTTCACTATAATAGAGGACACAGTGAATAATATGCGACTCAGTCAAGGTAGTGACCAGTAAGTTTAACACATCGTCCATATTCTCTTGAGCAGTTAACAAAGCTCATCAGACCGCATACAGCACTTACGACAAGCGACAACATTCTTGTTTTGTTTTTGCTGCTGTACACATTACGCGATTGGAACATTAAAAAATAAAAAACTCGTATACCTGAAGTTTCAAAAGTTCCCTTCCATTTTTTTATTTGCTTCTATCTAAGTTGTTTGTCCACGTATTTTTAGGGATTCGCTTGCTGATGGAGTTTTTTTCCATACATCTAAGGATATACGGTTTTATACATCTCTCAATAATAACTTTTATTATAATTTTATGCCATGCAATATGTAATTATATTTTGTCATTATGTCTTCATATATGTATAATGTATTGTATTATATCTCTGTGATAATACAATTATTTTAGATAATTTTAGTTTTGTCCATATTCATTTCCAGTCCTCTTCTGTGTGAAAATTTATTCTCGACTATCGAATCCTTTGTTACTCTTCTGTTGGTGTATTAAGTACCAGATCGTTTTCGCATATGAATTCTTTGCTTACGACTCGCTGCGGCGTATCAGTTATCACTTATGAACTTATTGTTGTGAAAAGTATAAGGTTCGTCTTTACGTAATTCGATTACACAAACCTAGTTACTACATTTAACTTCAATATTAATTCAATTACTATTACAACTAATTGTTATAGTTGGTTTCTATTTATTAATGGAAAACTGTAAGTGCAGGCTTAGATAGATTCACTTTACAAAAACAATGAGACCTCGGTCTGTGTTGCCCCGTACGTCGTTTTAGTATTACTTTGTTTATGTAGATCCACTAGCCCCCGTTGCAGTGTTTTCGTTATAGGTTACAGTAATGTCACCGATGCTTCAACACTTCAATAAATATCCAGAATGTGGCGATTATTTTTGTACGGACTGTACGTACTGGTTTATGTGCAAGAATCTTCTGAACTCTTGGCAACATACGTACATCCTTTGATGGTACTTCGACTCCCTGCGTCAATGTACGCGTACTCTGTATTTCCTACTTTCAGCGTTACACTGTCATAAGCTATAAACTACTGTACATTCATGCTTAAGTTAGCTGCTGTTGCCGTACCATGGTGACCTAACCTGTTATATTTAGTAACCTGTCATTCTTGAGTAAGTCATTCTTATTTGTTAATCTGAGGAATAATTTCCGAATAGCTATAATATTTACTATAATGTTATATATACTATAAACATTATAGTAATAAACAATATTGTAATAAACATTATATACTATAATGTTTATTACAAGATTAATTAAAACGAAGAAGATCTTTAACAAAATCTGTAATCTTAAACTATAATTTACTTGGCCGTTTGTTGCGTTATATTGCAGTTCCCTAAAAGTTTGTAATACGTTTGTTCGCTTGAATCCACACAAACTCGCGCATCATAGTATATTATTTAGTAGATGTAAACATTTCTTTCTCAACAATATATGTTTCCTCTTTTCTCTTAAGTATGCGTATAATCTTAGAGAAGTTACACAATATATGTTATGAAATATTAAATCAAAGATTTAAAAAAGTCCTTATATATTTCCAGTGTAACTTTAAAAAATATAATTACAGTCGTATAAATAGTACAAAAATGTCAAGTATTGCTTTTAGAAGCATTAATTCCCAACGTTACCTCCCTATGTAAATCGAATATTTCGTTATGTATTCACAGCTTGCATTAACTTGCACAGTAGATACTGACTTAAATCATTTTATTAATGAAAATGAACAAAATAAAATAATTTTTTATTTATAATTACATTTTGTTATTAATAAATTAATAAATGAGCTGAAAGGTTTACAAATCAGTTTAAAATTATCAGAGAAAAATGCTCAGAGTTAATTATCTGTTACCTAAATGTGTGCTGATGTGTGTGTGTGTGACTCGAGAACATACAGTTGAATCGTGTAATGACGTAACGACAGTGTTACCGTAACTGTAACAACTTCAATTACGTGGTTTGTGCGATACTACCTGTCTGGATTACATTTTTCATTCACTTATGTAAGGACAATTTGGTGCTTCAGTATGTAACAAAAAATTTCAGTAACCCAGTTTTCCGACGGTGACGTCAATATATTCCGTGACTGTATTATGTATTTGTCTAATTAACATGTTAATAATTTAATTCGTTAACCGTTTACATAATAGATTGAAGTTACAGTGTTGGAACGTTGTGGCTTCGCGGACCCATTTGTACAGAATGTTCCCGTTCCCAACGTCAGAACACTTGTATAATATCAGCACAAGTCAATAAAATATTTTATTATATTTCACAACTTGAAAATGTAAACAATTTTGATAAGTCACAATATTTAGCAATCGGTATGGAGAACCATACATGGGGAACCTTCCATGTTCTAAGATTTATATTTAAAATCATTTAAATATAAATTGAAAAATTTGACAAGTTTTACAAACTGAAATGAAATATTTCTATAGAAACTACTTCTTTGTTACCGATAACGTAGTACACATATAAAAAATCGGTATGGAGAACCATACATGACTTCCATGTTCTATGATTATAAAATTATATAATTTCAGTGTTATTTTCTTTTGCACAAGTGGAGGTTATTTTTCAGTTGAATCTGGAAATCAGGTTTTGCATACGAACTTATGTAGGCTAGTAGTCCGTTTATGAAGTAATGTTCTGAAGTAAGTTTTATAGATAATGCAAAAGATTCTTCTACATTTCTATTTTTAATAACTGTCACTGTAAGTAACCAAAAGGCCGTTCTTGGTTACGTATATCCAAAGAATTTGGTTCTTTAACATTCTCCAGTGAATATATTAACGTAGGTTGACTTGAAACCAGTACCAATTATAAATTTGGAATTATTTTTATTATTTTTAACGTGATTAAATGATCAATGTTATGTTATAGATCCTATAAAAGGATCCTAAAAAATTTATGTTTTTATATGTCCTATAAAAAAAATTGTATGAACAATTTTCCCTCCCTACTAATATCGCTTCACATTAAAAAAAGTCATATTATACTTAATTAGTTAATTCAAATATTTTCCTATACTCTGAGTTATGATAAATATGGGTTATTATTCTTCAGAGGCGTGGTGTAACGTTTGCTTTTGAGTAACAATTTACACAGGCAATTAAATCCTCCCCTCTAGTCAGTTGATAACAGACTACTGATAATAAGTAACAAGCGTAGGTAACCGTGAGGTATCGTGTTTAGAATGTCCCGTTATGTTATATATGGGCTTCATTTTTAACTCATCACTTAGCAACTATTCAATTCCCGTTTGCCCCAAGTTGATTAAGAAAATGGTGAGAAAAATATGACTGTATCCTTGTCGTTTTCAAAGGCAAGCTAAATCTCCCGAAAGTACTTATTGGGAGTAATTGGATTAACATAAAACAATAACGTCTTTATAAAAATCTACAATACTGTTCAACTAAACAAATTTCTTGATTCAAAATTTAAACATAACTATTCAGAAGTACCATTTTTGATTATACAAAAATAAAATAAAATTGAGTTTACGAAAAAAATTTTAATCATTTTCTTTCAACAGAACTATAGAATATGTGTAGTCTATAACATGTTAGCGTGGTAGGGATTATGTCCTATCCATCCACCGTAGATTCGCTCTCTGTTATTCTTACCGTACCGTTTCACTTCACATGTAACCCCAAATATCCGTAGCAGTAAATGTACACAAAGAAAAACTAAGTAACAATAACTGCATATTTATAAATCTAAATTGATCGTAACCATGGAAATAATAATTACATTTTTTTCCAAATTTCTAACATGCCGGCAATCAAATTTTTAACTTATCAAAATTCATCAGTTTTTTACCAGTTACCACAAAACAAAGGAGAAAACAAACACGGTAAGCTGTTGTCTAAAGTAACTATGCTTAAACTTATATAATATAATTTTATAAATCATCTAGCAGACATTCTCCTTAAAAAAATAAGAAATACTCCATAGGCCTACTGATAGACTGAAAAAAAAGTTACATAATTAGAAGAATGAGGAAACTTTACATTGCTTTACAGATATATGTAGAGAAATTTTTCAATACAAAGAATTTTTACATAAAACGGCATTCCAGTATATCATAAACTATTATATATTATTACAAAAATCGTCAAGTTACAATTCAGTTGTAACTGTCGGCTTTAACGACTAGCAACCGACGAATTCTTTGATTTATTATTAAAAATTAATTCACTGAATTATAACTTTAAAAGCATATTTGTAATAATTGTTTTTTTTCTGTATTTAGAGTCATCCTCGATGTGAGAACACATGAAACCTCCTGTTGTGAAGACACAATAATCCTCGGCTGCGACGATCCTCTGGCCAAACGTTTTGAGACCTGGCACCCCAGAGGGCTCTGTAGAGGACTCTGGATGGTACAGAGTTGTTAAGACTAGGGACCCTGGCCATCTACTAACGCCTCCGGTACAAAATCCCCTACCCGAAATCCAGAGATATACGACATACTTGAGAGGATTACCGCTTAGGACTTGACACACTCCATGCCACGTGAACGAAGAGTAAAATACACGACATGGACTTTTTAAAATACAGGTTAGTTTAAGAATATTGAGTTTTTATCATAATTTGGTAAAAATGCTTGTTGTATTTTGATGGCGATTATGCGTGAACGTGAAATATACCTGAGCCACTTATGGCCCGTGCCAAATATAAGAGGTATAGGCCTACTTGTTTTATAAAGTATACATATTATGCCTTTATTTTGTTGTTTTAGAAGTGAGAAGGTAGGCTACGTAAACGCCTGCCTACGTACGTAAACGTACGCCTCCTGTTTTTATAAAACAATAAACTATCAGAATAAAATATTATTATTGAAGTATTCCTTCTTGGCACTCGTTTGAAGTGAGAACTCTGGGTGCCAAGGACGATTATTTTGAATACCTATATATAAATATATAACAAAATTAATATATAATATATGTCATTAAATGTATGTTTTTGTGTTTTAGGTTTTAAAAATATTGGCGCCAACAGGATATGATAAAATAACCAAGACAACAAAGACAAACATCACGGATGAACTAATAAGTAATTGTGGAAGGGCCAACAACAATTACTTTATTTTTACTACAGTCCTTAAAACTAAACCCGATGGCGTGAAATAATGGCTAAGTATATTAATTTGGATCTCGGCTACTGTTAAAATTTAATAGACACAACTTTTCGACGACTATAAATCATTGGTTGTCCTCACGTTCGAAAGTGAAAATTACAGTCTGATAGAACCAACGTGCCAGAATTATTCGACCTATGTTTAAAATAAGTATACTTTTGATGTAAAGAAAAGTACTATTCTCTGAAAGGAGGACTACCAATGGATTCCTACTTGTCTTCAGCACTAGCGAATATATTCAGAAACTGTGCAAAAGAGAAATTGTTTACTCCTAACATCAACATCCCTAACATATACTGTATACCACAAACCGCCTCTCTGAGGACTATATATTAAAAACGACTCAATCATTCGGATTCAGAAAATTTGGGTAATACTAAAAGTATTTGTCCTAGTCAAGCTTACGTAGAAAAGGATATTAAAAATATTGTTCACAATTTTTCGTATAAACGAGCATTTATTATGTTGTAGAGCTCGGTATCTTTAACATAATAAATAAAAAGAAGGATTCTATTAACCGTGATAGCAAGGAGGGGAGAAAGGTGTTTAGTTATCCCGTACATCAGAGGTAGGTCGAGAAAAATTTAGGAAGATTGGAGGTAAATATGGTTTGCGAACTGTCTTTTCCTCCCAAAAAAATTATTGAGAATATGTATCCAATTATTATTATTGTTGTGTACAATCAAAGCTAAAAGTCACCAGTTTAGAAATAAAAAAATGTAATATGTAATCTACCATGCGAGTGTGGCTGGTGTTATTATGGACAAACTACGAGGCCGCTAGGAGTTCGTCTGTCTGAACATAGACAAATGTAAAGAATTGTATTAAATCAAACCAATCATAGTAGCTAAAAGCTTTAAGCATGTGTGAGATGAGCAGTAAAGGGTCCTGTGGAACAGTGTTGAAGTAGTTGGGAAGCAAACAAATATGTTCAATCAAAAAGTGGTAGAGGTATATTTTATCACCAATGATGTTAATTCTCAATATGATGCCAGTCAGGACGTATCTACCATTTGGTGCAGGAACATTCCTAATTATTACGCGTAAGAAACAGGGGTCATATCTCTTTGTATGCTTGATACAGCCGGCAAACTGAAAAGATCCTGAAGCCGCGATTACTGACTGCAGTACACAGTGCATGTAACTTCTCATACAGACAGTGTGGATTTCCGAAGAGAAGATCACATGCACTGATCATCAATACATTACGTTCAATATAAAAACAAGAACGATGTTGACCTGTACCTTAAAGGAACCAAAAAATTTTATCATATCTAAGATGGATTCAATGAAGTTTGCAACACTTCTTCAAGAAGCCCAGCAAGAGCTTGAAGAGGTTTTCAATATAACACCGTGTCAAGATAATTATAGATGCTATAAAGACCGCTGTAAAAGCTTGTGGTGAAACAGGGAATCATTATACACTTCCTCAACTATAGATATGAGAACAGGCTACAGTTGGCAGGAGAGAAGGCTGAAACTGTCATTATCACAAGAAGTCTGATCCTCTTTAATCCACAGACCGCTGTGTCAAATAATCAAATCCAGGTGAAGCAAGTTATCAGACTCACATAATGACAACTTCAAAAAGGCAGCAGACAAAGCAGTGAATGTGTTCACCAGACTGATGGCCAATCTTGGAGGACTAAAGGCTAATAAAGGATGTCTGATAATGGCTGTCACACCATCAATCATGCAGTAAGTTGCAGAGATCTAGGCTGATTTATTCAAAAATCACAAATGTCAGAACCGCATGATTCCAGTACAAAGGAAAGGTGCATTGCACGTTGCATCCTCTTATCGCACCGTTTCATACCCTACGTTATTCCCATTTACCTGCTGGCAGAAGAAAAGAAATATATAGGTGAAGGGAAGAATGACACAGATAAAGCTAGCATAAAAAGAACAGCACGAATGGTAATGGTGCATAAATGGCAAGAACAACGGTCGCAGGAAAGCAAAGCCATGTGCCATTGAAATTGAACAATGAAAATCGCCAATAATTTGGATGTCCGGATAAATATAAAACATGCAGATACACACAGGGCTGCTAGACTAAATTGTCTACCTTGTGAATATGAGAAAGAATATGCATACCATACATTTTATATCCAACAAATGGATAGATGAGAAACATAACCTAGAGGGCATAGTGGGACCCTTTACCCCAGACAGCATCGTTGAAAAGATGCTAAGTAAGCAGGAAAACTGAACTAAAGTGGAACTTTCCATCGAGAAGGTCCTACGAAAGAATAAACAAATTGATACCGCAGAAATGCTTCAATAATAACATTACTAAAGAAAAGGGAAGCCTAAATAGGCAAGGAAATAGCAACACCGAGAAGCGCTGTGGAGACTTAGGCGTGTAGTGATTCTTGTTTGGACAAAGAAGGTAGGGTTTTAGTGAGTGTAGGTTCCACTAACCGTGAAGCATGACGTTCTTTGATTGTGGGTAGGTATTACCTAATGTTAGTATTCACATGCTTTTAATTATTCATTGTAAAAGTTCTTCATTCAATTATTCTGCAAGTACCACAATTTTGCAGTGAGATTTATTTATTCATTTTTATTAATTTTCTGTTATTTAATCAAAAATATACTTTCCCAAGCAATACACTAATTATATTATTATTAGACAATAATTAAACAGTATTTTAAAATTGTTATAGGTCTTTTTATGAAATACGTTTTTTCAAAACACATTTCAATCTTGTAAATATATCGTTGTACAAAAATTAAAAATTGTAAAATTTGTAATTATTTTTAAAAAAATTTAATGCACTGTGTGTGTGTGTGTGTGTGTGTGTGTGTGTGTGTGTGTGTGTGTGTGTGTGTGTGTGTGTGTGTGTGTGTGTGTGTGTGTGTGTGTGTGTGTGTGTGTGTGTGTGTGTGTGTGTGTGTGTGTGTGTGTGTGTGTGTGTGTGTGTGTGTGTGTGTGTGTGTGTGTGTGTGTGTGTGTGTGTGTGTGTGTGTGTGTGTGTGTGTGTGTGTGTGTGTGTGTGTGTGTGTGTGTTCACATACAGATTGACGTCTCGAAACATACACCACACACACGCGTACAAATAACTTTTTAGAGTATTCATAAATTTGCAATAATAAATTTTAAATTTTATGCATTCTTAAATTGTTGTTTTTTAATAGTTTTTCATTACCTTCCTATACTCTAGAATAGGCTTTTAATAAATTTTAATGTAAGCCTATAATTCATTAGTTTTCTTCACATACAACTTTAGAATTATTATTTTAATTACCATATATATATTATTTATGTGGTGAACCTCCAGTGTCAGAATATATAAGACTGTAAAAGTTGAAGTAATCTGAACACTTAATACTATGGACAAGAATAGGAATCCAAGAAGAGTTTTGCAAGCGCAGTAGGAAAAAAGAATATCCAGAGTAAGGCTTCAAAAGAGATTGAATGACATGCTTATGAAGATACAATATGTTTTTTGATAAGAAACTGGAAACGAGATACTGCAAATCGGAAAAGCTGAAGATGGAGATTGAGCATGTTAGTTTACGTCATTTGAATCTACACCGTCAAGGTGAATCTTGGGACTGAAATTCTGCCAGATTCGGGGCCTACAAGATTGGATCGCTTTGTAATTTAGCAAAACGAATCAAAGAACAGGCAGTAACACAATACAGCCAGACGTAAGATTAAAGTTCAGTTTACGATTTAGTAACCTGTAAATTACTTTGGAAACAATAAAAAAAATTATTTCTTATGACATCAAAACTTAGAACGTCAAATGAAACTTTAAGATGTCTCTAAAATCTCCACAGTTAATATAAGATGCGCGATTAAAATTAGATTTTCAAACCAAAACTATGTTTTGAGATGTGTACTCCGCATTGAGGCGAATACTTTCCATTCGGAATATACATTCAATTTAGAATACTTCTAGAAAAATACTTAAAATAAATGCATTTATGTGTTTTGTTAATCAGCTGGATGTTATATAAGTACAAACATAGATACAAATTTAAATTTAAAAAATGATGCACTCTTCGCTAAGATGTTTGCGATCTTTCTAATAAGTAATATTATTATACGTATAAAATACTAAATAAAACAATTCGGTAAAACAAGCAAGCCAGCTTTATAAAAATCTAATGAATACATTTCTTACATAAATATTATTCAACATATTTAATAATAAAGTTCTACCTTTGTTAAATGTAATTTTATTTAAGAGATGTGTCCAAAACAAACGCTGCCTCTGTAACAGAGTGTAATCGCTGCGGTGTCACTTCTCCACACTCCACACATAAATATAGACATTATTACTGTATTTGTATAACCGCTTCTTTCAGCGACTCTCTTCAATATTACTCTGTATAGTCTGTAATCCAACTACTCGTTTGATTTCCCTAACTCTAGACAAGGCATCTAATAACGTCCTTCAAGTCAGTAAATACAATCACAGTTCAGAGGTGTTTAGATTTGGTAATCCATTTTATTTCATAAATAGTCCTATTACACCTTGTGTACAAATTGTATATAAAGAAATAGAAAGTAGCGTATATAACCTTTTGTTGACGTCGGGGACGGCGAAGGTACGTTTTAAACAAATATTGGCAGATCCGAAGGGAAGTAATGTGTGGTCATTTTCATCAGACAACAAACAGTTGCTCCTGTTCAATGGTGTCTTCCTACGGTCAGAATAAGATGTTCAAATCCATCCTGAGATTTTCACTGCGTATTCCGTCTCTTCGAAAGAATCATCGAGTCCATCAAAAGAAACAATTTATAGTTCCTGGAATTTATATAGGTAGGTCTCTTTAGAAACATAGACTTGACATCTATGCTAATAAAACACTTGCCTCACACTTTAATACCTATCACGTATTCAACGTATGACATAGTGTAGTAAGTAATACCTCAAGTTTATTTGAGCATTTTCCTTATGAGATACGTAATACACACAAGAATAAAGAATTGTGACGCATTATGTCCGTCCTTTACAGTGAAACAGTGAAATGCATACCTTAATAATCAAATCGTAAATGCCCAGAATTATATATTGGTTTGTAATCAGTCTACAAGATTGCGTCTTACACTTGTTTCTTGATAGTTGAGCTTCTTTATATTGCAATTAAGACAATTGTTTCGTAAGTTAAAAGGTTTAAAAATCTTCATCATGTAACCAGTAATTCATCATCATCATCATATTTATTATTATTACTATGATAATAATGATTATTATTATTCTTATTGTTATTACTATTATTATTGTTTATTGTTATTATTAGTATTATTACTACTACTACTACTACTACTACTATTATTATTACTACCACCGATTAAATCTCTGACTTGTTCGGTTTCTTTAAAATTTCCAAGGCATTCTTGCCTCTTCCTCGTATACAGCTGCGTTTAGTTCTACTTCTGGCCTTTCCTTTCTAATTAATAACTTTTCAGACCAGTTATTTAAAAAAAATCAGTTCCCATTTAATGCCTTCATTGTGCACTCTGTCCGTCTCCGATATTTCATCAAGTATCCTCAGCCAGAAACACATCTATTTATATCTGTCTGCTTGGAATATGAACAGGCTTTCACACCAAAAGGAACCGCATCTCCAAACGGCTGCATTATCGGCCGCATTTCCTATACCTCCTGATAAAAGAAACAACGCGACCGATATTTCCTTTAATCTGATACCCGGCAAGAATTTTCACAGTTTTTAACAAATTTTACTTCTTTTTTTGTGTCCTGATATCGTAAAATTTTCAGATTCTAAAAACTAAACTACATTCAGTTTTTCGCTAAAACTCCCTTTAATTTGATATTCCATATAGATTTTTGCGACTTTTTCAAACTTTTCCCTCTTACATTTTTGTTTCCCTCAACTCTATTGTAGATAAATCAATTTCAAAAACAGCAAAGGTTTCTACGGTAAAATTATTGAGACGCATGCTTATGTTCAACGAATATCAGTTAATACATCAAACACTATTGTCAGATACCCTCTAAAGAGATACGCAGACAAATACCAAACGATCTAGTTAAAACTGAGAACTCACTTCTCTCGTTCGATAATGTAAAGTTTCTTTGTTTGCAAATAAATTCATTTATCATTTTACTTCCATATTCCTTAAGGAAATGGAAGTATGGTGATGGCAAAAAAAATCGTGTTCGAGATTATTGCAGATTCTGATTGTACTACACTCAAAACATGAAAAAAAGGCGTTTTCCGAAAAGTGTCTGTGTGTGTGTATGTGTGTGTGTCTGTCTGTCTGTAGATTTTTTTCTATGGCAAACGATAACAGCCGCAAATTCAAACAGAATCAAATAATTTTTTGCATACAGCCCTGATTTGTAGAGTACTCAAGACCTATTGTTTTTAGTGAAGATCGGTTAAGGGGAAGGGGTAGTTTACCTGCAACGTTTTTTTATCAAGGGTAATTTTCTATGGCAAACGATAACAGCCGCCAATTCAAACAGAATCAAATAATTTTTTGCATACGTCCTGAATTGTAGAGATCTCAAGGACTTTTGATTTTGGTGAAGATCGGTTAAGGGGAAGGGGTAGTCTACCTGCAACCTTTTACGTTTTAACAAGAGTAAAGTACTTGAAAATTCATTTAAACTTTTTCAAACAATGGTAATTGTTAAAAATAAAATAATTTTGTTGCCAGGCAATAAAATTATAATTTTTTCATTTTAATGTAAATCATGTATGCGAGAAAATATATCGTTCGTGGCAGGCAAGCATATCTCAGTTATGTAATGTTTACGTTTCCATTTTATTATTATGATTACCGCAATAAAAAGGCAGGGAAGACACACACACACAAAATTCGCGTTATTTCTGGCCTCATTCATGTTTATTTTCTTACATTTGCACGCTTTTTAAATGGAAAGTGCCGAAACCCATACTAACATAACGCGTGCAAGCCGAAAAAGTGTCCAGCGTGGATAGCGATTTGCTTCCTGTGGATCGCTGGGCAGTGTAACTGCACGTGTTTACAGAGGAACGATTCATAGACAGACTTTTCGTCTTTAGGGAATGAACCCTCTGCAAGATGCTCAGGGTCCATGAGTGACTTCGGAGCGCTCCTTCTTTTCCGCGTGTTTGTTCTGTGAAACGTACACTGTAGATTCGCAGCTTTACTCTAAGCAACGCTCAATAGGAAATGTTGAAAATTTTTGTCCACGGTGTACCCTCATATACACCAAACCTGCTCTGATGTTTTAATTACGGACATCATAATATTAAAACTTTGGAAACTTGAGCACTACGTAATAGAGATCAATCATTAACTTATACAAGCCATTAATTTTTTGCATATTTTTTAATATATGTGTACAACGTTATCGGCAACAAAGAAGTAGTTTTTGTTAAAATTCCTTCCCGGGATATTTGGCCGTAGTCCAATGTTTTCTACAAAACCAGACGTTTCGGCAATGCCATCGACTTCCATCATCAGTGAAAATCGAGTGCGATAACGTGAGGTGGTATACGTTAGTGACCACAGTACTGTGGTTAAGGCTGAAGCAGTAAGTAGAAAGAAGTAGTTTCTATGGTAATATTTCATTTCGAAAATGATTTTAAATATAAATCTTAGAATATGGAAGTCATGTATGGTTCTCCATACCGATTTTTTAAATTATCAGCTACTATAATAGTCAGTGTATAATTAAAGAATGTTAGTTCTACATGATCTCATGGGTAGTAAATAATTTCTCAGGCCGTATTTTCTAGAATTATAACAGCGTATATTAATTGTAATAACAGACTGTTTCTCTACCAGTTCGTATTTTAGCACTGGTTATTGATAATTTATCCAACTTGATATCAACATCCAAATTTGTCAGCAACTTGACTGCAACATCCAAAGTAATGAGATTTAAGCAGACGGTAAGGCTTCTCGAATGTATTGAACTGTTTCCTGTTTTATATGGAATTTCCAGTATACGGTATGTATGTATCATTAGTTGTGTGTTTCCTGTATTCACATACCATTATTACCTTGTATCGATCGAAAACACGAAGCTTCCGTAAATAATATTTTTTTACTCTTTCATGTAAACATATTCCTAACTGAGAGCTGACGACGAATAGTTTTCTTTTTTTCTTACTGTAATACATTAGTGACAATAGATGTAGACAAACAAGTTACCACTTTTCATCAATTAAATATTTTCTTTGTATGCTATAAATAAAACAAATTTATACAAATGTTTTTTTGTATTCTTTAATTACAGAAATAGCTTTAATCTATTATTATTAACATTGGAGTAATGATAATACTCGTACCAAGTGTGGTAGATCTACCGCTTTAACTTTCAAATATATTTGCTTTGTTACGACTCCAGAGCTTTACACAACAAATGTATCAATGTCATAAATGCTCTTTATATTTAAGTCTTCATAACTAGACACTTTAACATTATGTCTGCTTTTTATGTAATCTGCTGCAGGACGTCTGCGTCTCGGTTTGAAAATTAAATTAATAATACATGTTCTTCAGTGTGTGTGTGTGTGTGTGTGTGTGTGTGTGTGTGTGTGTGTGTGTGTGTGTGTGTGTGTGTGTGTGTGTGTGTGTGTGTGTGTGTGTGTGTGTGTGTGTGTGTGTGTGTGTGTGTGTGTGTGTGTGTGTGTGTGTGTGTGTGTGTGTGTGTGTGTGTGTGTGTGTGTGAATATTTATAATTGATAATACTTTATATTTTGAATCAATAATATATTTTATTGTTTTTGTGTACAATGTTTATATTTAAATACAATTAATTTAACGATTTATTGTAAACTATAATTCTGATGATGACAGTAGCCTACATTAAAAACTGTCGAAACATTGTAAACAAAAACAGTGAAATATATTCTTGTTTCAAAATATAAAGTATTATTTTATTTATTATAAATTATAAGAACAAGAATAATGTAAATATGAATATTATTTACATATTAATAATGTCCCGGGTGTACTACCGTAATATCAAGGTACGTTTTTCAGCCCACAGATCGACTCAGCCTGTAGAAATGAGAACCTGGGATAACAATGGTCTTCGTAACAATGGGCGGTTGAAGTGTAGTGCTGACCACATTACCGACCTTTTATGTTGAACGGCTCATAGCCTGCACAACTCCTAGATTCCTCAGGCGGTAAAAATGGAGCCATTATTTGGCGGTAAAATGTTACATTTGGCTATCTTAGAGCAGTATTAGCCTATGTCCAAAGTACAACTTTTCAGGAGAGCAATTTGAAAGTTTAATTTGCCTATAGTTTTCCCAAGAAATATCGCCAAATATTTTATACCCACTTCGCAATAGTAATTAGTTAATATATAAATACATTTTAAGATAATTTTTTGTAACATAGGCTAGTTCTGCACCAAGTCAGTTTATAATGATAGACATAGGCTAATTCGGTTCTATGTAAAAAAAATTGATATTTTTAAGATTGGACTTCTGCAATCAGTAGATACACAATCACAGAATGTAATGCTCATAAAAACAAAAATTCTTGAATTTGGACGTAGACTTCTATATAGTCCACAAATATCAGCTATCTAATAACACTTTTATGATTTTAATTAACACAATCTTTCTTGAATGTAATAGCCGCCAGTTGCCTGAACCTAAGATTTTAGTGACATTTTTATTTTTTATTCAAGGAAACTCTAACATTGACAATCATCAGAACATGATTGTCGTAAAGAATAAATGATGTCAGATTAACCTTTAATCTTTTTGCAAGATTAGAACACAAATAATCAAGACTAAGGACGTACGGACAAAGGCACCCGGTATTCAGGATGTGCGTGCTGTTCAGCCCGTAGCCCTATAAGCGTCAGTTTTTCGGTATTGCACAGTCATATTTTGTTTGCAGCGTAAAGTTAGAATGCGGGCTCCCGTTGCACGAACTAACGTGTAAATCAGGGAAAAGACTTTCAGTAATGACTCTGTGTATTTTACCGTCTTCTTCGTTAAGAAGGGTTACATGAAGACTGGTTTCTAAAGTGACACTCCATGCTATAAGAAAGATTGATAAACAGTTATGTTACCTTGCATAAATCACTAGAAATCAGGAAAAATAAGAATTAAAAGATTTCTTTTGATTTTTCCTTTCCGTTAAATGAAAATACTGAGCGCTGTATATTACGTAATCGCAGGTGTCCTTACGACATCCCTTGTGTTCGGTTGCCAGAGAAGTCAACAGTTTTCACCAGATGAACAATCGAATCGTCTGTGATGGAATACTGAAGAGCTAGAATTTCGTTGCCTTACTTTTATTAATGTGACTCTGTAAGTGTGGCCTTGACGGGACTATTTTCATGACGGCTACTATAGTTTTATTATTATTTACTGTTACTATTATGATTCAGTTTTTTGCACTGTCATCCGTCAACTTGATCCTAAAGATGTATCAGTATGGTAAGATTACTGGGTACCTGTATGTTAAGACATTCTGGTAGAAGCTTGCCAGATTTGACATAACATTTTTATATTACAACTAACATTTTACGTCTTCTTTTACAAATGTTTTGATATTTTTATTGTTGAATTGTGTTCTAAGTAAATAAACTCACTTCAAAAATTAATTTAATTTAATTGCAGAATTTGTTAAATCCATTTCTATTCAGTATTCTCTTTGGGATATATAATTAATTTTTTTATATTTATTACATCTTTATGTTTTATTTTGGTATAGTTTATGCAACTTAATGATTGCAAGTCAATCGACACAATAACCATCGTGATAGTGTTTACGTGGTAGTCTGCTCACTACTTTCCTAGGGCCTGACACCACTGATATACACATCTAAGACAAAGAAGCAGAAATAGATATTGACAGTGTTCTGTTACATTGATCTGAAGTTTATGATACGTCATTCTGCCAATTCGTCGACTTTTCTTAGGCTACAGGAATCGTGCAAGTCATCACTGCAATACACACTCGAAAAACCATGCAGCTTCTTAGCTTATAATAAGACTGTATTGTTTAATATTTTTATTACTTCCATATTCCTTAAGGATGGAAGTATGGTGATAGCAAAAAAAATCGTGTTCGAGATTATTGCAGATTCTGATTCTACTACACTCAAAACATGAAAAAAAGTCGTTTTCCGAAAAGTGTCTGTGTGTGTGTCTGTGTGTCTGTGTGTGTGCCTGTAGATTTTTTTTCTATGGCAAACGATAACTGCCATAAACAACAAACAGAATCAAATAATTTTTTGCATACAGCCCTGATTTGTAGAGTACTCACGACCTATTGTTTTTGGTGAAGATCGGTTGAGGGAATGGGGTAGTTTACCTGCAACGGTTTTTTTTTATCAAGGGAAATTTTTTTTTTGGCAAACGATAACAGCCGCAAATTCAAAAAAATCAAATAATGTTTCGCATACAGCCCTGAATTGTAGAGTTCTCAAGACCTATTGTTTTTGGTGAAGATCGGTTAAGGGAAAGGGGTAGTTTACCTGTAACGTTTTATGTTTTAACAAGGGTATTTCCTATGGCAAACGATAACAGCCGCAAATTCAAACAGAATCAAAAGATTATTTGCATACAGCCCTAAATTGTAGTTCTCAAGACCTATTGTTTTTGGTGAAGATCGGTTAAGGGAAAGGGGTAGTTTACCTACAACGTTTTTTTAACAAGGGTATTTTCTATGGCAAACGATAACAGCCGCCAATTCAAACAGAATTAAATAATTTTTTGCATACATCAGTGAATTGTAGAGGACTCAAGGCCATTAGATTTTGGTGAAGATCGGTTAAGGGGAAGGGGTAGTTTACCTGCAACCTTTTACGTTTTAACAAGAGTAAAGTACTTGAAAATTCATTTAAACTTTTCCAAACAATGGTAATTGTTGAAAATAAAATAATTTTGTTGCCAGGCAATAAAATTATAATTTTTTCATTTTAATGTAAATTATGTATATATTAGAAAATATATCGTGCTTGGCAGGCAAGCATATTTCAGATTATAAATCTTAGAATATGGAAGTCATGTATGGTTCTCCATACCGATATTTATATTTGTTGATATTTTCAGTTAACATATAATTTATTAACCCTGTATCAAATCTCAGACACCTTCAAATTATTGATGAAGGTATAATTATATATTATCCAATATGTTGTAATTGTATTTGGAGATGTTTCAACACAAACACCACTGACATAAGACTGAGTTTTGCAGATTTATAAAAAAATAATATTTGGCTTCTGCGTAATATATTATTTTTACTGTGATATTATTTGTATCTGTTATTGATAACTTATCTAGCTTGTTATCAACACCTAAACTTGTTAGCAACTTGACTGCAACATCCAAAGTAATGCGATGTAAGCAGACGGGAAAGCTTCTCGAATGTGTTGAACTGTTTCCTGTTTTATATGGAATGGTATGTATGTACCAATAGTTGTGTGTTTCCTGTATTCCCATACCGTTATTACCTTGTATTGACCGACAACATAAAGCTTCCGTTTCTGTTAAATAAAATGTTTTACTCTTTCATGTAAACATACTCCTAACTGAAAGCTGACGACAAATAGTCTTACATTTTTGTTACCGTACCTACATCTGAGACAAAAGATGCAGAAAAACGACAAAGTTATCATTTTTCAATTATTGAATATTTTCTTTGTATGCTATAAATAAGTTATAACTATAACATTATATGTAACATTATCTTTTTGATTATCATATATTAATAAATTATATTTTCTTCTTCTTCTTCTTATTATTATTATTATTATTATCAGCTTCATCATCGTCATCATCATGATCATCATAAGCGTGATGTTATGTCACCAAATTGCCATTGTACTAAGGAATTATATTTTTCTCGGTAGGCTGAGAAATATAACAATAATTCTGAAACACAGTCTAGTCTCTCTCATACACCTTTGTTTCACATGAATCTCGTAAAATTCAGTCCCTTGAATTTTATGCATTTACTTTATGGAGGAACAATTACAAAATTTCACATATTTTAAAAGATCGAAACTACCTTTGGTCTGGCAGTTCTCATATAATTAACATGAACTCTCCACCTACTGTTCAGGTTTCGTGTAGATTTGTTTTCGCGATCTAAGTACCTTGATGACGTATACATGGCCTTGTACAAATTGAGGCCATAAAAGATACAAGCATGTGAACTAAATTAGGAATTCGTACACACCGCCAGAACTATTAGTATCCTCTGTAATAAAATAAATTAATATAGTCAAAGCCGGACTTCATGGAAAAAGTCCGGCACAAGACTACTAAAGCAATATGCAGCATATTCTCCTGGTGGCAATATGAAATTTTAAAAGCATCTCGAATATCACGTGGAAAATATTATTCATATGTGTAGCTGTAACATGTGTCTTAGAATCTAATTATTGTAAGTTGATGCTATAGTGATGAAGTCGAAGGTAATATATTTCCGTCCCTGATAATTATTTTTCGGATGTTCTCATTCACTTTGTGATTTATGATTGTAACAAATATTTAGGGCATTAACTTTTAGATTTAAAAATGTGAAAAAGTGGTGTTATTAAATCTGTAATAATCATTTAATCATTTTTCATTTATATCTAAAATTTGTCATTCTAGGTTGTAGCCTAGAATGCTAGAAGACTCGAAGAAAAGGAAACGGAATTGGAAAAATTGCGTAAGAAGAGACAAATACACTTTACCATAATAACCGAAATAAAAAACTTTCGTGGTGTACCACTAATAAATGTTTTATAGTGGTGTACCACAGTCCAGACGAGCAATTTGTGGGGTTGGCACTATTGACATCACTATGACGTCACTATTGAAAGTGAAAAGTGAAAAAGAGGAAACGGAAGATTTTTATGATGAACTTCAAAAATAATTTAGGAAGTTATTGACCATGTTATGCTTTCTGCCAATTTTAATAAAAGAGTGAAAAATTGAATAGTTCAAAATATAATAATTGAATTTGGGGAGCAGTGTGTAAATAATAACGGACAGGAACTGAGACAATTTGTAAATGTCAATAATTTAAAAATTACAGAGACTTTTTTAGAAAAAGGGACATAAGGTTAATAGGGACATTCGTGGAGTGCAAGAGAGTTTAGGTCCATTATAAATTACTCTCCCATTCGAAACTACAAAAGGCGTAAGACAAGGATGCTGCTTGTCCCCTACCCTCTTTAAAATATACTTAGACAGATCTTTAGTAAGATGGACAAAGAAGTGTAAAAGCATGGGGCTGAGAGTAGGAGATGACAATCTGTTCACTCTATATTTTGCCGATGATCAGATTGTGGTAGCGGAGGATGACGAAGACCTCGAGTATATGGTCAGAAAGTTAAAAGAGGAATATGACGCAGCTGGTTTGACGATGAACATGGCAAAATGTGAGTACCTGATAGTGGGCAACGAAGAAGTTAAGGACTTAAAATTGGATGTGGACAGGATAAGAGGTGTTGAAAAAAGTAAATACTTAGGCGTTATTTTCAACAAACAGGGAAGCAGCAAAGATGAAATTCAAGAACTTGTTAACAAGGGGCGAACCGTTATAAGAACGCTGAATTGGCTTCTATGGGAAAGAAGTATAATCAGAAATACAAAGAAACATATATATAATAGCATGGTTCAAAGTGTAATCCTTTATGGAGCAGAAGTTTGGAACGTTTCAAACCTAAATAAGAAAAAACTGATGGCAGCAGAAATGGACTTCTTCAGGAGGAGTTGTAGAAGATCAAAATTAGACAGGGTTAGAAATGAGACTATTAGAGCCGAGATGAATATTGACAGGATAATAATAGATGAAATAGAAAGGAGACAATTGACTTGGTTTGGGCATGTGAAGAGATTGGAAGATGACAGATGGCCCCGCAAAATACTGGAATGGATACCACCGGTGAGGAGGAAAAGAGGACGTCCACGGAGGAGTTGGTGAGATGACGTAGCGGAAGCAATGGTTGCAAGAAATTTAAAGAACTGCTACGATAGGTTACAATGGAAGTTGGGGACGGAGAAACGGTGACAGCTGTAAAGATCCGTTATTATATATATATATATATATATATATATATATATATAAATTACGTTTTGACAAAAGAAAAACTGAAACCACATTACGATAAATATTAACTGAGATCACTAATTGTTGTTGGCAACATTTAAACGGTGGGAAAAGTAGAAGAAGAGTAAAATACGGAGAAGAACAGTACAGGAAGAATATATAAAATTTATCTCTTGGCAGACGATAGTGTGCGTAACCTGTACCATCAGAGTTATCTCTTAAGTAACCTGTACAGTGGTATCTCTTAGATTCACCAACAGAACATAAAATAGAGAGAGAATGGCATAACATAAAGCGGTGAATAATAAGTCCCAAGGTAAAGCAATATATTAAGAAGTAGAAATAGGCTAAGAATCTGGAATGACGACATACAACATGCAGTGAAAGAAAAAAAACAAAAGGCTTATAATCGGTGGCTTCAAAAAGGGACGAATGAATGTAAACATAGGTATACAGTAAACCGGAATGAGGTAAATCGATTATCAGGAAAGCTCATCAATAATCACGAGATAGGTTCACAAGTAAAATACAACATGATGTACATGATCGTCAAATGTTTTTATGCAAAATGTTAAAACACTTGACTAAATCTAACGGAGATGGCGAGAATAAATGTAATAGGGAAAGGCAGGTGGATAAAACACTATAGAAGCCTTCAGGCAGGGAAGGAAAAGTCACCAGGAATGGTGAAAATTTGGAACTTAAAGGTGTTGATCTGATAACGTTGGAGGAACTGGTAGATCCACTAAAAGAGACAAAGAATAGAAATGCAGCAGGCGCTGATTGTATCAATATGGAACTAATAAATTATGGTGGCACATTATTGCTTTGCAGATTAGATTGTTACATTTATTAAAACCAATGTTGGCAAACTAGCCATGCCCCAGAAACATGGAAAACACCGTAGGTTATATTCCGCTTTAGAATGGGGGATCGTAAATAATTTATAAATTATACAGGGAGCAGCCTTCTTAATGTCATATATAAAGTGTATGCTGGGATTCTAAATAAGTGGCTTAAGGCGATAGCGGAGGCTTTAATAGGAAAAGAGCAAAATGTATGTAGGTCCGGGCGTTCGACAATAATGTCTTGCAACAGATAAAAAAAAAAAAAAAAAATATTTACTTTCAGACTTTCAGACTCGTGTTTTCAACTGATTTTGAGAAGGCGTTTGATCGAGTGAACAGGAATAAATTATGGTCTCTTTTTGAGTTTTGTAGATACCCACAAATGTGGCCAGAAATTTATTTTACAACTCTAAATTAATAGTAAATACAGGAGACTGAATAGATTTTAATAAATAAAGAAGTAAATCAAGGCTGTACAATTTAGCCCTCGCTTTTTAGTCCGTCATCCATGCCCGGAAACGAGATACTAGCTCAGGCATTAAACTTAAGAAGATCACTAGTTTTGATAGTTTATTATACACTGACGCTGCAGTCTTAATACGCCAAACTGACCTGACGATAGGTTGCAGAATTTTTTTATATCGTTCAGATCATATCTGTAATCGGTATGACTTTAGAATGTGAAAGGATAAAAAAAAATCATGGCTTTCTGGGGAAAGTCTCCAGTTCTTGAGGGGAACTCAAAAATTGTTCTTGAGAAAACAGTTTCGGAACAAGCCTCTGATTTTAATTATCTATGTTGCGTTATCAGTATTAGGAATAAAACAGGACGAGATGTCAATAGAAGTTTCAGATGATGTGTGGAACCATACGCAGAACACAAAACAATAAAACAAGGAAAGAAACTAGGATTAAATTTTATAAAACACTGGAGGTGTCTGTGGTATATATGGATGAGAATCGTGGGTGCCTAGAAGGAAGATTATAAACCAAATTCAGAGTTCAGAAATAAGCTTTCTGAGAAGAGTAAAGGGTTATATATAATGCGAGACTGTTTGCGCAATGAGACCATTAGGAAAGAGCTACAGGCGTTCTACATAAGTGATACAATTCAGAAATATCGCAACCTAGACAATATCTAGACAGAAATTTCGCAATATCTAGACAGAATGGAGGATATACAGTCACCAAAAGCAGCACATAGTGTTAGGCCCTCTAAAACAAGGGATGTAGGAATAATGATTGCAAAATGGGGAGGTATACTGTCAAGACGAATAGGCCGTGTGCCTACTTCAAGAAGTGAAGAAGAAAAAGAAGAATGTTATTTTTCCAGACTCCACAAAGTCTCGTAAGTTTAAATGTATCTCCAAATATTTGCCCTAGGGACCGTCAAATTCTATAAAGTAACTGCCTTCATTTCTCCATTTTATAATTTTCTGTCCTTTATTGTGTCTCGTTTTGCTTTCCTTTATTATTTGTTTATTCTTCAAATAATTACACTCAACAAAGATATTTACATTTTCAGTGGTAAACAGTTACACTAAGAAATGAAGTACACAGCCTCACACAGTACAGTATATTTTAACAAATGGTATACATTTACAGTGAGATACACACACACGTGTAAACCTTACTGCTACTAACTAAACTCTAAGTCTGTCTTAACATTATAGTAAAACTACAATAAAACTACACTTTTTATACATACGTAAATTTTTATATTTATAAAAGGACTATAAATTATTACTATTGATTATATACATTTAAAAAAATGAATCCTTTATGTATTTAAGCTTATTTATGTTTATCAAACGTGTTTTGTTGTGTAACATTATTCAACAGTTGTATCTGTCCAAACACGTACACGTTGAAACTAACAATACTTTCAAAAACAGATAACGCATATCACAAAATGAAAAAATAAAACACGATGTGGAGAACGTTTAGCTAATAGAGTTAACAACATGTATAATGTAGAAAAGGTACTTCAAGAAATACTACAAAGATTATTACAGTAGTTGGAATTCAACATTTCCTCAAATCTTCAATTCACATTTTGTTTACATTCTGATGAAGGCCTACTATCATCTTAGACAGTAAAATGACAAGCATAATCAATATAATAAAGTGATTATAGCTACTACAACTGTGAGAAGTTTATGTAAGTGCCATGTATTTTTGTAATTATACATGGCACAACTGCTGAACGTCCTACTTGTCATCGCAAAACTCCAATTCTACAAAAAGATTCCTGAAGGATAATTGTAATAAGCTGCCACTAAAAGATCATTCCATCAGGCGATCTGTAGTTATATGTAGCGTATTATATGAGAAATTCAAGTACCTAGAAAACTGATAATTTCGAAAAAGCTGAAGGATTGTTGGGTAAATGAAGTCATGAAGCGGGTCCGAAAATGTTACACGTGCTGATCGTATAGAGAACGCTGAAACAGAAAACACAAGATACCACTCGACTACAGGTGGTGTGATCACGACAAAGAATTAAAGCTGAAAGGAGGTGAGAAGAGAGAATGAGGCAAAGAAACATCTTAGCCACAGACAGACAGAGAATGGGAGAGCCATAGTCAAGCGGACAGGTTCAGTGTTTCGTTTGGAGGTTCCCGGTCTGAATTATGATGAACGAGTGTTTATCTCATAGGTTTCTAGACACACACACACACACTACAGTGTTCATACTAGTTTTCAATATTATAATTACGCTGCTACTAATCTCTAGGTCAAAATGACAAATGTTTTAACAACTGCTTCTAAAGTAAATCTAACCTGACACAAACGTAAGTTTAACCGTATATAATCGACATCTTGACGTAAATACCAACATACCAAGTTTTTGGAAAGAATTTTCTTCAGATGTTTCCCTATAATTCAGATGGCCTGTTTTTTATAGTGCCATAGTATCCAATTTATTAGAACAAAGGAAGCGTACATTTTGTGCATATTATTGCATATAAATTGTACACAAATAGGTTTGTAATAGAACACAGTTGCTCAATCAGATAGGTTTACATTCGCCATCTGACAAACCATGAGGAAAGAACACTGCTGATCCTTATCAACATTTTAATACTATGAGTTAGTTCAGATGCTATACATTTTTACTTAATTATACGATATACAATTTTCTTTCTTGTATATGAGATGTAAGATGTTTTTCTTTATATATATATATATATATATGTATATATATAAGATGTTATTTTTTTATTACATCTTTATAATTCGTTCTTGTATATTATTACTTATCTTGTACAAATAAATTATTCAATATATAATAAATTACATTTTACTTAATATTTGCTTGGTACTTAACGAATTAAATACAGTATATTCGGCGAGCGAAACCATTAACGTATTTCTACATACGCGTATATTACTCAATTCTGACTTTGAACAAATAAGAGTCTTTCTAAAAATACTAATCACACATCACGGCACAGTCACAGGTAGGAAATTTCTTGGATCTCCTACTTTTGGTGAGAAATTTAAATTTACTGTCCTGTTATCTGTACCAACTCTCAGAAAAGTATTCCAGTCGACTAGAAAATACAACCCATTCGGCCTGCTTGGAGGCGTCTCACCTCCAAAAGAATCTTCCAGATCGGAAATAGACGCTCCAGGATCCTGCGCTTCACCAACTGAGTCGTCCACAGAGCTTGAATCTCTAACGGAAGTCTCTGTTAAAGACTCGGAATCTGTTGAAGACTCTGTAGTTGTCGTTGTCGTGTCATTGGGTTGCTGACGTTTCACTTCGTTTTTGTTTGCTTCGTCAAGTTGTTCCAGTTCTTCTAGTGACAAGGGATCGGGTGGGTGCGGCATATTCTGAAGATTCTTGCTTACTACTCTGTGATCGGTTTTAACGTCTTTTTCTGCATCTTCATCTGCACTTTTATTAGCGTCAACTTCATTTTCGTCAACTGGAACGTCTAGCGAAGGATTCGTTTGTGCAGAATCAACTTTTAAGTCGTCGTCAATGATTCCGTTTTGAAGCCTCAGAAGTTCTTCTTCGGCTGGTTCGTATCCTTCAAACGATAACTCAGTACCTTCACCTTCAACAGATTCTGGTTCGTACAAAGTACCGTTACCGTCCTCAGCTATTAAAGTAGCCGTAATATTTTCAAGTCTTGCCAGACTTTCTTCAGCGCTAAGTGTTTTATTTTTCTCTGCTTCTGAGATTTCCTTAATTGAACCTATCAACTTATTAATTCTGTCTGCTTCTTCAGCTTGATTCAGCAAATCTGCGGTGTGTGATGCAGGATTAAATATATGGCCTTTTGATTTTCTCGGTGATTCTTTCATTAAGCCTAAGTTTTCTAGAACACTTTTCATGTCGTCAGTTAAAATATCGGTATTTATTTCTGGTAATGGTGACTTTTTGTTTTCAGTCGGTTCGGTAGTAGCAACAGTATTAACTGCAGGTGTCGTTGGAACCGTTGTTTCATTGAAAGTAACGAAAGAAGTATTTAGCGCTTTCTGAGACCGGAAGTTTTGAATAGGATCCGCAATCAAACCGAACGACGCTAAGAAGTTCTTCATGTCATTATTCACCACATCGTTGTTTTGTTGCCCATAATTGTTAACAACAGGCAGTGGCTTGAAGCTAACATACGAACTAGGATCAACTGTAGGTCCGATTGGTTTATAATGAAATACTTCTGGAGGTGCTTCTGTAGTCGTCACCTTTTTCATAGACACTGGAGAACCATCAGGATTCAGAAGTCCAAATGAAATTAAAAGATTTTTCATTTCTGGTGTCAAAGACTGAACGGCTACAGATAAGTCTGGCAAGATTGTTGTCGTAGTAATTGGTTTCGAGGTTGTAGTAGTAGTCGTTGTTGGAGGTGGTTGTGTGGTTGTTTTAGTCGTTCTAGTTGGAGGTTTTGTGGTTTTCGCGGGTTTCTGTGTATAAAATACATTCGTATTTCTGATAGGCGTGGCAAAAATAACTGGTGTGGTTGTTCTCCCACCGGTTATACCGAAGTCCATCAGCGTGTCTTTCATGTCTTGTGGTACGTCAAAAGCGTCCAGCTTTATGCTGCTTGGACTGGACGACACTGTAGCCACGGTAACATAAGGTTTCCATATATAATCCGCTATCGTCGGCGCCTTGGGAGTAGTCGTAGTAGTCGTCGTTGTGGTTGTCCGACGTCGAGGTTTTTGCACATACACCGGCCTTTGTTCCTGACTTGCCGTCGGCTTTCTCTGACCACTGTTCTTCCTCTTGGGCGGCCGTTTGGTCGTGGTTGTCAGTTCAGTAGTCAGTGGTCGTGTTTCCTTTGTCGTCATCTCCTCAGAAACGATTCTTGTAACCGGCATTCGTGTATACAGTTCCTCCAGCCCGCCGGTGTTCATTGAATCATTCGCTTTGAAAGGTAAAACGACCAAAAGAGCGCGCTCGTATTCGGCTCTCGTCTTTTCATTCATCATGGTCTTCAGTAACTCTTGGCGTTTCTTTTTCTCCACGTCAGCCTTAGTGATATTGTCCAGTAGAGCCAGTATCTCTCCGCGTGTCAAACGAGGCAGTGACGGGTTCTTCGCTAGTATCGCTTCCACTTTGGAGATCGTCTTGTTGACGTCTCTCGGCATCGCCAAACCGTTTGTAGCATCGATGCTCGCAGAGGAGACTGTCGTCGTGGACAGGCTGGCCACTAACAAGCAACACCACAGCAACAACTGCATCCCCTGAAACAAGTCAACACGATCTCAGTAACCATAAACTACAACACAAAGACTATTAAATATTATAATATAATATCTGTCCTATATTATAATTACAGAGAAACTGTAGAAAACTCTTCAGTGCCATGACTCTCAGAACAAACTTAAACATTTATAAGCTTCATATATTTGCGAGATATGAAGGAATTTGTGTTTGAAAGCGTTGTTTTGTCGCTCGGTACAAATATAATCAAATTTTAAATGCGAATAACATTAAGACTAAATAGTTTCGCTAAAACATAAATTTTTAGGACACATTTAATTCTTCACTGTACACAATGAGAAAGAGCAACAGTTTTCCTGCTCATTACAAACCACACCTTCACAACACTATATATACGAATGAGAATGTCATAATATTGTTATCGTTTTTAAGAGATGCAACAGAATCAAAATATGCACTGGTCTCGTTTGCTTGTAGTTATGGTTTGCCCTGGTTTGTTTAAAAGAATTGTAATCTCTCTGTCACTTTCTATCCGAATTTCATAAACAAGGTACCATCCGATTACGAATATGATAATATTAATATTAATATCAGGTAACTTTTCGGTAATGAGACAATTTTTTGTAAGTACAGATTCTTGTAAAATTTAGATTTAAAAATTCCAATCATCCGCCATTTTGAAAATGATTATGGTAACTACTAACAGTACACTTACTTTGTATACCAATTTCAATTCCGCATCTCATTACGTTCAGGAGTAATTAATTTTTTCATTAAACACAGGTAAACATACAGACGAAAAACGAAGCATTTTTAAACGTATGATTATTGGACATTTTCTTTCAGTTTAATGAGTACAATTATTTCCCGAAGTTTGGCACCAACTTTTGGAAAAACCTGTAATGAGGTATTGGTAGCGACATACCGTGGTGGAGGTAAGAATGCCCTGCAACATTTGAGAGTAACGAGACCTCGAACTGAGCATTTTTCTTCATTTATAAGTACTGTAAGTAATTTTAGTGCGTAATAAAGTCCTCATAAAAAGTAGTCGTATATTATCACAACGCCCTATGAGAACAAGGTAATAAAACGACATTTTGGTAACCATATCGAATACGCACTTGTAGTAGGATAGTATTTCTATACAAAATTAAAAAGTTTGACGTTTGTGTAGAGGGGAGATGCCTAAAAACACTAATACAGTACAAAATATAATTTTACAACAATGCAATTATTTCTTCTACGGCCAAAATCAGAAACTGGGCAGAATCTGAAAACAAATCAAATCAGAAACTCTATTCAATCCCAAGAATCTTCTCGTAGGAAGCCAGTGTGGCCTACCAAGAAGTCTTCAATTTAGTCATTTGTTTAGTCATCAGAAGTCGAAGACTTTAGATATTGCACACGGAAAAATAATAACACATAATTTTACAGCAAATCATGTAATACTTATAGGCCTCCTGACACAATACGGTAGTTATTGCATCAACTAACGCCACAATAACCACGTTTTTCACGTGTGTTTTTTTTTCATCTACGTTCATTTTTATTGAAAAACACGATATTATTGAACAAGTATTCTCTCGGTGTTCTCTACTGTTTAATGTATTCTCTTTGTCTTTTCTATCAATACCCCCTCAAACCTTATTTTTGGCTCAAGACAAGATACAAGAGATAACTGTGTGACTCTCGTTTTCTCTCACACACGGAGCGGAAATGGCGCATCATCTCCTTCGTGTAGTGAATGTGTATGATTCAGCAACAACCTAAACATTCGGGTAACAAAACAAGTGAAATATCCGACCACTTGACGATGTTAACAGTTTTTTCTGTGCTAAACGCCACACACGCTCACAATCACGTGCCGTGAGCGCATCGTTTAGAAAACGACAGTCAATATAATAACAATAGAAAGTGAAGACAGTGGAGAAAGTCAAGACACCGGTTCAAGGCTCCCTTGTTCCTAACTCTGCTCAGCCCAATTTAATTACACCTGTCGACCATGGAACACATAAAGTATTGTAAACAAATAAATTATTTGTTATTATTAATAAATCGATAAGTACATGGACGTTTGTGTGGGGTCTAATTCAGTTACTGTCAATCATTCATGTACAATAATATAGTTACTTCGGTAATTTTATATCAGTTTTATAAATAGTTATCTACGCTAGTAATTAAACAAAAAGCGTAGTGTCACTATTCTGTGCTCATGTTGGATAACTGTGGTTCATAAAACCTAAGATCATTATCACAATTAACGCTACCCTTATCTTAACTAAAGCCTGACGAACGAAAGTTTGACGGACTTTCTGCTTTCCACAGAAGTAAGATTCAGATTTAAAGAAAAATACAGTACAAACGTAATTACTAGCAGACTGTTTATTTTATATACATAAAGTAGTACACGTGCGCGCAGGCGCGCCCACTACACACACACACACAACATTTCAAAAAGTTCTTTAAAAACAGAAAATTAAATTTTGTGACAATTTATGGAAAGTTATAACCTTTATTTCAACTTCTGATTTCTACAAATTTTACAAATATGTATGTTACCGTCAGTATAAGCGAATATCTACACGTATATCTAGATGTGTGTAGAATTTATACCATCGTTATTATCGAATTGATGAAATCACTGTTTCGGCGCCTATAGATGCCGTCTCTCCATGGGTACTCACAATTACCGTATTTAGAAACTGCATTGTACCTTTAATTACAATTACCATGTAATAATTCCAAATGGCCACAGATACTAGCAGCGGAAAGTTGAGGTCATCTGTGCAAAAACAACGATGACGCGACTAGGAAACTGTAAAACGTCCGTAGTATTTCAGTTTTACAATAAAATTGTAAGTATTTGTTGCAATTTTGGTAGAAAAAGCATTTCCAACAGATTATTGATTACGTGTTTGTGTTACACTAATCAATAAAAGAAAACCTGGCGGCCGATACACGAAGATGAAAGCAATAAATATAGTATTGCTCTGTAAAATATCTGCTTTTGGCTGTTAAAAGTAAAAAATACGAGAACTGGCATAAAATGTTGATTTATTTAGGCTAAAAAGATCTGTTTTTTTTTTTTTTTTTTTTTTTTTTTTTGTTCCACTGCCCCAAATAGTTTCCACTTTGTACTCATCTGTCCTTTTAATCTGAAAACTGCAATGTGACTTTTTAGATTATTTTTCGACCACCTGTGTATTCTCTACATCAATACTAGTTTCACTACTATAAAGTTGTTTTATTAATTTATTTTTACATAACGATGACTTCAAACATTATTTCGCTCGCTCAGTGTAAAGAAGCCAACAGAATCTTCGAAAAATACCGTAAACAAGAACTGCTTCTACGCGAACTGAAAGTGAGTGAACACGTGAATGTAGGTTAACAACGGACGGTCTGGGCCGTAACCAGCCGCAGCACCCAGTCCTAAATTGTGGTCGCGTCATTCACTAACATTTTTGTTTACTTTTTTTATTTACTTGACGTCATCGTCCAGTCTGACCTGTGTACTACAAATGGAACAAGTGCATAAGGTGTGGCCCTGTATTAAGTACTGTCTAGAATTAAACTAAGAATTCGTTATTAAAAATTCAATGAATACATAAATAGGTATATCTAAAACATGCCTAATGGGGATCTAATAATCCCTAATCGTTTTTCCTGGTATAACGCTTCTACTGAAGTCTTGCTTTCAGCAGGAGTATATTTGTAATTTTCAAACAGTCCTTTGCAGTCCAGCCAAACTGCTCCCACAGATTCAGTCATGGCTCTACATGGCTCTCCCACATCGGCTTATGGCTCTACCCATGTCATAGGTTCTTAAGCGGCTTAGCCTCTCTCTATGCAATCAAAATAACCTGCCTTTTATCATTTGACGAGGATGTACTACATATAATTTGTTACACCATTAACAGCACACAAACTATATTTCAACCATTAACAAAATTATTTACAATTACAAAACAAAAAATGTTTAGTATAGTTTCTTAGTAACCAGTTTGTGTGTGCCAACGAAAGGTGGCCGTGCAGAATTCTAAATGTCAGTTCGTTCCTTGATAAGTTGATCTCCTTCGTTTCTTCACTTTCGGTTCCACACAACTTTTAAAAAATTTAACTTTCATTTTGTCAGCATGCTTAATTAAAATATACCGAGATTCACCATTTTAAATATGTTTTACTGTTTTTACGTAGAAAAATATCAGCGTACTTGAAAATGATGTTCCCACCGGAGAGTTCTGTACCTACACAGTGAAAAAGGATTAAAATTTAGAAATTATGCGGAAAGTATAATAAAACACGAAAATTCCAGGCGGCAGTGTTATCAGACACCCAAATGATCATTTTCTAACTGCGTATAATACTCTTAACAAATTCTTAAATGTTGCATTTTAACAATTCAGTTTAATCCACGTTGTAACTGACGTATTCCACATTTCCCCGACGCGCGACGCTTACACTTCTACCGTTGTGACAATACGTTTGTTCAATATTTATTTAGTCCAGAAACTATGGCATAGCTTCTCCACTCTGTCCACGACATTGTCGTTCTGAACATGCCATCGTAGCTCAAATTGATACGTTACGAGTAGCACTTCAGCGTCTCATTATTTATGCAGCTATATGATGACCCTAGTCATCACATTGCAGGACTTTATATGAATAAATAATGTTTAAACGTAATCTGTGTATCGAGTGTAATTTCGTTGCCTGTATACGTAAGACTTCATTGCTCCTATACAGACTTTTCTCATTCGCGAATTGTTTCAAATTGAAAACGTCAATACAGTTGATTAACAAGTCATCGCTAATATTTTATCTCATTAACCTGTTCTTTTTTATAATTTCTTCTTATTGATTCGCTGCTAACTTAACTTTTTTATAATTTCCAATTTATGAACATGCACCGTGCTACTCGCATAACATTAAGTCTACGGTTATTAACAGTTTCCTGGCTATCAGGCCGTGGTCCGATGTTATTATTTGCAAACGTTTCAGCCACTCCATCGGTGACCATCTTCAGTGCTGAAAGGACTGAACACTGAGAAAGGTCCACAGCCTTAACCACAGCCTTAATAACCACGACGCAGGCCGTGAAAGGCTAAGGAACAATTGAGTCTACGGATCCGCAGTAGGTTACATTTTTTCAGTGTTTCTATTAAATAAAAAAGCTCTGACATAACTATTTCCCACGTTAAGACTTCAAAAACGTATTTGAATTACTGTAGAGGTATAGATTTAGTGGTATTCATTCCCTGTTGAAAAATAAAACACGAGGTGTTGCCTATACCACTTTTCCATTGAATTATTGGTAGATGATGTTGCGGTGGCGTCTACCATCATCATTAGCCTTCAAGAATTGATTTAACCGTTAGATATTCATGTGTTGAAAGCTGACGACTCAGTAAAAAAGAGCGGTATAGACAACATCACGTATTTTATGTTTTTAAAACTGTACTCAACGGAATCCGCGTCTATTTTATCGTCTCATCCATCTGTATTCGAATCCGTACTGTATGTGAAATCTACAGCACATTTTGTTTTCAACACTGACTAGAAGTTTACAAGGAGAAAAAAATTGTAAGGAATGTGTCTGTACTGAGTGCCTGTGAGTACTGTCATTGTCTGGGCTTCTCATCGTATCGACATTACTTTTTACTTTACGAGCGTTGTAGTCCGTAATGTATATTTTACAGTAGTCCGTAGTTTTTACATTACACTGTATCTACCTTCTAGTTCCCATACTATTCGTTACCTACTTAATTTAAATTGGGCCCACTATCTTCCAAAAATATTTAATTTATTTAACTGTAAACACTCGTTTATAGCCAATAAATACTTTTTCAACTGTATTGTTCAACTTTCTCTTTCTAACATGTCAGTCATTCTCAACGATCCCACTTTTTGATACGAATCCGAACCAAATCCTCTTCTGTCGTCGTTCTGTTTAATGTAGTCGCTGTCAATCGTCCAGTAAATACTAAGCTAACAGTGGATTATAAACGATAATTACCTTAACCCTTATACTATTCACAGTTTAGAAAACTTTTATTTTCAAAAATGCGTTTTTTCAGACAAGGGGAGATGACGACAGATAGATAAATCTTCAATAATAATTATCGATAATAACTGTAAAGTCAATAACGTATTCATTTTGCCACTTCTTACGCCATAAACAAAATAACATTTCTAACTTTCCACTTTCCTAAGAGAGAGACACGTGTGGATACAAATATCCACAAAACAGAACGATGTAGCCATAAAGGTCACAGAACTACATTACACTCTGTGCCATTCAAGTTGTCTCATACCATCGTCGCGTCGTCAAAACGATTGGCGCTAAGAAATACAAGACACGTGTTAAACGTAAAACCAGTGTTATTCCTCTTGAAAACTACGAAAGTTACGAGCGAAACTACACTAGACAAGTAATACAACCTTCCACTAAGTGGTGTGTGTGTGTGTGTGTGTGTGTGTGTGTGTGTGTGTGTGTGTGTGTGTGTGGGGCTGTTCCGAATAGACGTCGTCTATGGTGTGACCTCCATACCAAACAGATATGAGAGCGCCTCCGACAGCGACGTCCATTTGCATTCCTTGTGACGATAGTGTGGTGTAAACAGAGGAACAGGTGACACGTGCCACCAAAAGAGGAAAACAAACGTCAGTACCTACTGAGAGGCAGATGAAGCTGCGTATCAATACAACTATTGAGGTCGGTAAAAGTTTTGGTGAACTTTTGTCAACAGATTACGTATCAGCCAGCATTCTGTGCTAATAATCTCTGAAAGAGAAATAAAAACGAAGAGATAGGGGGGAGAATACATATAAACATTTTGGATTTTAAAATATAAATCTACATTAAATTTTAAACTGCAAGTGTGTAAGTATTAATGGGTTTAATTTTTACAGATAGTATACTTTGCAGTTTTTTTTCTTTTGTTTCTTTCTCAGTTACTTTATAAATCTTTGAAAATAAATGTCAACTTTCGTATGTGTTTCAGTCCTTATAACAGTACGGACGAAGTCGAATATGGAGTAAATGTAAGGCTGAAATTTTAGAAGTTCACAGAAATGGAAAAAGATAATTATCCCAAACAGAAAAAAAAATATTAGTACAAAACATCAGAGATAAAAATACTGTAATTACTTTGAAATAAAATAATACAACATTTTACAAAATTGAAGAACATCCTTTTAGATTAATTACAAAAATATAATATGACTCTACTTAAAATACCTCCAAAAAACACTACAGTGGAGAGTTTCATATTGAAGTAGGTATTTCTGTGAATATCATAGGCTATCTACAGTAGTAAAAACATTCACCAATCTGGGTTCACTTACAACTAATAAATATGGGAGTATTAATGGAAAATAATGGAAGACGAAATAAGATTGAGACGTGTCCTTGGTCTACTTTCGACTGCAACAAAATTTTGCCTCAACTGCTGTGAACAGCAAGCACTCTCTTTATAATACATACCCAGTATACTTCATATACGTAGATATGAGTTATGATCTTCATAAGCGTAGATCATTACTGAAAAGAGTAAAATTACACCTGACGCAACAGAAAATTTTAAAGAAAATATGTGGTTCAATTTACAGGAAGAAGGTGTTTGAAGTAAATAACTAGCTTAGATATTATTACGTATTTTATCTCAGGAAATGGCAATAATTATAAAAAGTAAAGGTGCGAATGTCATACGGGCCGGTCGCGTTGAAATTTGGGCTTTTGCCTTGTAAAAAGTTCCTTCTTGCAGAATCAAAATGACAAGGTAAAAGTCTGAACCGAAGCATTTGAGACGGTTACATGGTATGGAGCTCGGAGAGCTGTTACATGCAATAAAAAACTGACTGCAACAGGCACAGTAGACTACAAGGATGTTGAGTTGTAGCGCCCTTAACAATGTTGAACTCTGTGGATATTCTCAATGAATAAAATCTACAAATTCTAACAAAAAGACATATTTTGGTAGCCGTCACATTACACTATACGGACAATGTTTTTACCACGCACTCTGTTATGAATATAACTACATCAGTACACATAATAATTGACTGTCTTTATTCTTGTGTACTGCAGAGCAGAATTTAAATTGAAAAATTTATACAATTTATATCATATCATCTGTAATTTATAAACTTTACACCGTTAAGTTATAAGTTACCATTCCTAAGGTAACATTATACCTCATCATTTAATATGCAAAATTATACATTACTATTTTTCAGCTTCTTGTTAATAACCAATACACGGCCACGGATAAATTCTGTAATCCTCCACACATACAACTTTATAAATCTACGGTCGATTCCTCGTAATAGCGATACTGAGATTATAGCACCTCCGTATCACTAATATTGCTTGTCGTTGCCTTGTCAAGGGAAAGAATCCTTCATTAAAATGTATGCCTAATTTTAATTTTATTTTATGTTTCACGTTTGATTCTTCATTTAATTTTAACAAAAAATTAATCAATTTTTTCATTTAAAATTGTGCGACCGAAATAGCAATGTCTACTTCTGAAATAGTACCGAGTCGTCATTTTGCTGCGTTCGTTACGTTTCCATTGACTGAAACCTTTACACACCCAGAAAGGGAGAACTGACAACAGCCAGTTACAATAACTTTACCAAATGAAATGAGAACTACAATATGTGTAAAGATTGTCATGCCGTAAGTGTAGTAACACATGCATTCAAAATTATGTTAAATACTGAGTATGACACGACACAGAATAAAGTAAATAATAAACTCGCAAAACATGAGTTTAGTTTCCTCAAAGTCGCAGTAACAAGAGAGGCTACATTCGGACTCTGTATCGAAAAGGTTAGACAAGGCCACAAGTTAGCTTTTATGGATTTGGACAGTGTCATTTGGAATATATTTCTATGAAGCTCTTAAACATATCCGATTTGATTTTATAGATATAAAAATGATAAACGTGGTAAAGTGTAAGAATGTTTCTGGAGATGAGACAAGAAAAATTGTGTAGACGAAGCATATTCATACCTTGTCATCTCTACTGGTCAAAATATACGTTGAACAAAGGAATAATCTGTACAAAGAAAATAATTGTTTAGTAACACAAATTGGAGAGCAGTGAAATGCAGATTCAGATATGCAGATTTGTAGCTCTTTTAACAGGAATACTGCAAAAGAGAACAGAAGTGATGGAGCATAAAATGATGTAGACGGAGTGACAGGGGTAAAATGAATAGTCAGCTGGGAGCTGTAAAGTTGAGACAGTAAATACGCGAATGAGTCACACTGGGTAAAAGATCCACAGAAAACATCAAATCTAGAACATCTCACGCAAAAATATCTTACCGGAAAAGACGAAGCTACTAATCTTAATAAATATTGGACCCAAAATAAGGAAACTTTCCATAACGTATTTGGTATGGGTCGTGGCGGAATGGAACTACTGGAACGACAAACAAGAAACGTGTAGAAGCTGTTAAAACCTGCTGCTGAAGGAGACCGCGCGGATTTCATGGAGGCAATACGATGATCAGTTATGAACTATTAAAAAGAATACATGATTTGTTGAAAACTCTCATCATAATGAAATACCGATGACAGAACACTTAATTAGTACTTGAGTGTGATGTTGATGGGAAAGGTAATGGCTAAATGATACCCAGAAAAGAAGCCCTTGTATCAACGTTGAAGTGGCAACAGTAATTGTTTTGAAAGGATCTTGAATATGTCTGATGACGTTAAATGTAGCCACTCATCAGTTTCTGAAATAGCTTGTAAGACTAGCTGATGTTAACACTAGCAGTAGCTTATGCAATTTATAAAATTAACTAATTTCTCTTAACACATTTTTTTATAAAATTATCAAAGTTTCAAAAACTTAAAAACGTCATAAAAACAATAATCACCAAACCACTGTAATAACATTATTTTAAGAATGATAGGAATTTAACAATAACAATAATAATTAATATCACTGTCAAATGTATTATTTTATTAAGAAACACTGCTTATGAGCGAACGAACGCAACAGGCTATGTGTAGGCCTACCTACGCTCATGTAAACATGGAGGCACTCGATTAGGAAAAGTAAGTAACTAAATACGTTAATGTCATTCCTGAAAGGAAATAAACAAAAATTAAAATAATTACATAAAGTTCCTTTACTCAGGTCTCAAGCAGAGTTAATTAATTCTAGCACGTAGCGGCTCGGTATTTCCGAATCTCACATTTCAGTTAGTTTGCGTCACATCCTACTCACTTAATGTGTGCTTACCTTCACTTTCATATTTAACCTTGTTTTCACTAACAGAATCACTCTGCATAAACAAGTCTCGATTCGTGTACCCGCGTGGAACAGTGTGAGCTACGCTGCTAAATAATGTCTTGGAAAAACGGGTTATAAAAGTGACCTTTTTATAAAAGACATACTTTAAAACACACACACATACACCAATTTAAGGTTCGTATAATTATATGTGTCAACGTTACGAACTGTCTAGGAATTTCCAATCAAGCGGTCGGCCGAGAATTTCTCAGACACTGAGCATCTTGAAACAATATTGAAAGATAATGTTAATAATCAGCAGTAATGTTCATCACAAAACAGCAGTATTCGTTACGCAACTCAAGAACAACGTTATTAGTTACTTTATTTAAAAGTAAACTTTTTTTAATTCCAGGTATAATTTTTGGCATCCTTATAAGTAGCGGTGACTGTATAAACACGTTTCATTATAAATACTGCATACAATCGTAATTTAAACTTATGACTAAACAGTTGTATACATGTATTCTTATATGTAATTAATGGCAAATCATAATTAATAATACTAATTTCTTATTACATAATACTGTTGAAGTCTGCAGCGTCACTGTAAAATCGCAATAAAATGATATGAAGTAACAACAGACTTATTTAGCCTTCAAATGTTGGATTACTGTAAGTAATACACGATCATAGGAGACTTACATTTACACCCAAAGAAAAATATATGCTGCCACTTTCATTTCACAACACGTTATTCATCAGAGTGAACTGATAAATACAAGGAGCCATTATGTGGAGCATCAGAATAGCTAAGAACACCCCTCAAAACAAAAGATAACGTGACCTTGAACGTATAACTTTGGGGTAAGCATATTCGGGGTTTTACAAGGTGCGCGCGGCGGTGAATGGGTCCTTTCCGGCAGTTTATACAAGGTGCGCGCGGCGTTGAATGGGTCCTTTCCGGCAGTTTATACAGGTGCGCGCGGCGGTGAATGGGTCCTTTCCGACAGTTTATACAAGGTGCGCGCGGCGGTGAATGGATCCTTTCCAGCAGTTTATACAAGGTGCGCGCGGCGGTGAATGGGTCCTTTCTGGCAGTTTATACAGGTGCGCGCGGCGGTGAATGGGTCCTTTCCGACAGTTTATACAAGGTGCGCGCGGCGGCAAATGGGTCCTTTCCGGCAGTTTATACAAGGTCCGCGCGGCGGTGAATGGGTCCTTTCCGGCAGTTTATACAAGATGCGCGCGGCGGCGAATGGGTCCTTTCCGGCAGTTTATACAATGTGCGCGCGGCGGCGAATGGGTCCTTTCCGGCAGTTTATACAAGGTGCGCGCGGCAGTGAATGGGTCCTTTCCGACAGTTTATACAAGGTGCGCGCGGCGGCGAATGGGTCCTTTCCGACAGTTTATACAATGTGCGCGCGGCGGCGAATGGGTCCTTTCCGGCAGTTTATACAAGGTGCGCGCGGCGGTGAATGGGTCCTTTCCGACAGTTTATACAAGGTGCGCGCGGCGGCGAATGGGTCCTTTCCGACAGTTTATACAAGGTGTGCGCGGCGGTGAATGGGTCCTTTCCGGCAGTTTATACAAGGTGCGCGCGGCGGTGAATGGGTCCTTTCCGACAGTTTATACAAGGTGCGCGCGGCGGCGAATGGGTCCTTTCCGACAGTTTATACAAGGTGTGCGCGGCGGTGAATGGGTCCTTTCCGGCAGTTTATACAAGGTGCGCGCGGCGGTGAATGGGTCCTTTCCGGCAGTTTATACAATGTGCGCGCGGCGGTGAATGGGTCCTTTCCGACAGTTTATACAAGGTGTGCGCGGCCAGTTCTGTTTTTTTGGTCGCTCTAAGCCAAATGTTAAAAGAAAATATTTGTACTTTATTATGTTGTTACTTTCGTGGTTGCATATGAACTAAAAAGCTCAGAAATAAAGCACACTTTTATTACAGTACCTTTAGTATATTGTTAGTCTGAGTCGTACAGTAGAAAACACTGCACACGGTATAAAGATATCCAATAAAAACAATACAAAACAGGTATAAGGTACAATCTATACAAGATTGACCTGCATGAAACCCATATCCTCATATTGGTTTTCAATTCTCGTTTTGAAAATTTCTCCATAAAACCTTGAGATGGGATTGGTTACACTTGCTCTTCTGTAATTCTATAGTATCTTTCTGCTGCCTTTTTTTGTGGACATACACGCAGTTTTCCATTCAAGAGGCTCTTCATCTTTTACAATGTAATTGAAGATATATGCTAAGAGGTCCAAAAGTAGGTATATCCTATTTATAAAGAGCATAAACGGAGTCCATTTGGACATTTGGTGCCCGTCAATTGTTCACGGTTTTTAGAACATTCTTAACCCTGCTAACAGGAATTTTGTCTTCCTCAGACAACGATACATCAGATACACCTTTGGTCATTTAATATGAAAGTTAATTTCTAAATTTATGTTATTACTTCATGAAAATCAAATTATTTCATATTCATTCCATAAACCGCCCTCAGGGCGAAATAGGTAGAGAAATTTATCAACCTAGTACAACGAAGTGTTCTTTAATGTTTTATGTAATATATCTATACTTTGATTAAAATTACTTTCGACCTGGCGGACTGCTCAGCGACAAATCATTTGAAATTTATAATACTGGTACATTAATTAAAGGGTGGACATTTTTTGGGAGAGGCACTGTTTCAATTAGTGACAAACGGTTATTTACGTATGTAATCTCAAACGTGAATGTTAATGTATACTGGTAGGAAGTCCACGTTTTTTTAGTGACTATAACTCAACAGCAATTTAACAAACAAGATAAAAATACTTAGATGCCAAAACGCATCCGTGTCCATCATTTCAGTAGCATGTACGTGAATCAGTTTTTATTGTTGATATGTTCCCCTTTAATTAAAATTTTAATGAATGACGATTTTAATGTATCCCTTGTATGAAGGATATATAGTCTGTACTCGTTACGAAACGCGTGACAGAGCTACTAGAAGAAGTCACATGACGGAACTGAAATAAGAAACTATATTAAGTAAATAAAATGTTGCCTCGCGCGCACCTTGCATAGATCCGAAGAGTTGCCTCCGTGCGCACCTTGCTTGTATAAACCCGCATATTCACGTACTAGTGGCGAAACCTACAAAAATTGTGTTGGACAAAGGTGCTAATAAGAAGCAACTTACGAACCTAAATCTCTTCTAGATACAACTACTAGCAACTCAACAGTCAGTATTTTTTCAGTATACACATGATGAAAACGATTGTCTAAAGAACAAATCCTGAAATAAAATTATAGACAGAACTGGACTAGAAATGTGACCAAATGGTCAGAACTGGAAAGACGATTCCCCGTGTGAAATTTCTGACAAAACCAGTGAGTACACGGTAAAATCTATAGCTCCATGTAAGAATTATTTTAACCACAAGATTTCTAGAGTAAATTATCAAATATGTTCCTGAACGTTCAGATTTGTGAAAACGGAAATGCTATTAATATTTAATCTTTCCAAGTTGATAATATTTGAGGATGACGAGTAAACCCTGAATGATAAGTGTTTTGATAGAAATTTAAAGTTGTTTTCAATAGTTTACTGAGCTATGTTAATTATTTTAAAATATCAAATTGAAAGCTGTACGATGTATAATGTCCAATCACTTGTAGTTGGTTTGCATGATTCTCCTACTCATTAACCTAAATAACATAAAATTATTTAGTACTTCGGTTGTTTCAATGATGGAAACAGATGATGCGAGCCGCTTTCCTGTAAATAAAGTAAGACTGCTCTTTTTAGTTTTGGTCATAATAATCAGTCTTAACAATGCCTGTTGTTCTTAGTTCTACTTAAATTAGTAACTAAGTCGGGTTAGGTACATTTTTGTTTAACTCCATTCAAATACAACTTACATTCTGCTAAAATTAAGTAGAATATATTCACTCGTATACTTGCATGGTCGGAATTTTTAAATATTTTTTTATCCAAAATCATATTTCATTTATACTATTACCAGCACCAAAGCGTTTCGCCCATAGACTAAGAGAAATGTTATGTGTTAATAATAATATCAATAAAATAATTGGCAACCAAAAAGTGTTGATATTAACTTGGATGTACTTTGTACTTTAACAAGTTTATGGATTAGTAACTCAAAGTAGCTAAATTTCTAGTATATTCACAGAACTAAAGTTAAAACGCGGTTCCTATAAACATGTTCACTCAATATCTCACTCTACAGACGAGTTTAAAACACATTTTAAATATACTTCTACAATCTTTAAGTGTACTTTACAGTTAAGATCTTTAAGATCGAAATAAACACCCAGTAGCCGAGTTGTCTGGTAGTTAACGTAAATCAATAAATTTGCTTAAGTTTAAACAAATACTTACAATGTAACACATATTTTCAATAACTGATGGAAACCATATGGTTGTAATTTACACATCTCAAACAATGCTGTACTTCTAATAGTTTTTAAAAATTAAAACTACAATTTTTCAAAACTATTTTCTGCTAGAGCGACCGTTATTCCTAAGTTGCTTAATTGCTACGGAAGTTACTATAAATAATGTTTTAAAACTAATGATAGTTTTCAAAGTATTGTTCAAGTTATAAGTAAGTACATCATCTAAGCTGTATTCACATAAACATTGAAGATAACTGAACCGCAGAAACATATTCTGTTCTTCTAACGATTTCAACAGTCTGCAAATTTTAAGTGTTTACCAAATAGAGTAAAATTTCACATGTACAAAAGAAAGTTTAAGAAAAATCAAATTACACGTAATCACATAAACAATAACAAGGAGAATTGGAGACAGAATCTAGATAATTTGTTTGTATAAATTACTAACTGCAAACAATTTCCGTACATTATTTCTAAGAAAAATGGTCAGGATAGTGTTACAAAGATTGAAAACATTATTCTCGAAGAAATTTCTGTGCACAAGTTTTATATACAACCATTGGAAACAAAACTTTATTTGGATTTTCATATTACAAACTGTGTACTGTCATTATGTTCACTAAAAAAGTGAGTATGTAGACCTACTCACTTTGTACTAAATATCATAATACCATGAAGTTATGCTGCATATGGCACGCAACAATTATATACACACGTTTGTAGTTAATAACAAGAACGTTTAATGAAATGTAAGGAACTCTTTACACTTTATTGTTAGTGTTATAAGTGTAACATCAGAAAACTATTAACTACCAATTATTAAAGTACAGTAGATATTTCTGTTAATTTGGATTTTAGGAGCAGAAATAAATTATTGTATCTGGAATAAATTATGGAATAGAACATTTTTTTGACCCAGAATTAAAGCGCGTTAACAGGCAAAATCACAAAGTTTCAACTCGTCATAATCTCGTTTAGTTTTGACAAAACCATGTTATAAAGAAGAAATTAACAAGAAAACTCCTCTTAGAAGCAGCACACTTTGTGACATCTACACATATGACAAGGTTTATCGATCCAGGATGTAGAAAGTATTATGCAAATTTCATAATAGCATTTTGGTATTAAATCGGACTCTAATGAGTGTACAAATAGTAATTTTTGGATTTGCAACATACAAATCAGTAAAATAACTAACACACTTTTATTTAACATACCTTCATCTTGTAATTACATCTTTCTCTATAATTTTATTTGATCCACGTTAAATACATACATCCACCGTATTTAATCTAGCTTCATAGGTTGGTAAGGTAAGTAAACTATTAAAATCTTTTCCTATTTCATTATGAAAATGCATTGGTATGTATTGACATTGGTATTGAATTTTTTATTTACGGAAATGTTTATGGAATTTATCAAATTAAATAGTCTACTAATTCCATTTATTCGTTCACGATTATTTCAGCTTCATTAAAGCAAAATGTAATTTGTCTTTGCACGTTTATCGGTTTAACCGTCTGTTCAATAACATGTCTTTTCACTTTTGGTTATATTTTTTAGCCTTTCCTTAAATTAACTGATTATAAAGCCAACAAAATCACCCTTAACTCCTGTACCGCAAGTAGTCAACACGTATTTCTTTGCAAGTTTCTGAATCTTAATACTCCGTACTCCGTGGCACTTCTACGCAATGTAAAACATTCTTTCGTACGATAGCGTTATATGACGGAAAACAAATTAATAAGAGTTTTCCGAGCTCTCAAACCCCTCCTGTCGTAGTAATAATGCCATCATTGGAATTATTTTTTGTTCTTTTTAATAACAGAGAATTTTCAATACGTTTATAGGGAATGTTTATTACAATAAGATGAAAATGGCAAGAGTCTTTTATTTCACATTCACCCCAACCTTTCCTGATAATAGACAGAGACAATGCGAATATAGGAATAAAGAGTAGGCTACAGATATACTTCGAGTGATTAGTTCCAAAAACCTTTCATTCATTTTCTTTTCTGCTTTACAAAATGGCTGCTGTCAACGTACAAAGAATTCTGATAGCATGCCTGAGATGGACTATAGTAATATCATTTACCTGATATTGTGACTAATGGCAGTATACTGTTTGTGTTGTGTGTGTGTGTGTGTATGCGCGCGCGTTCTTTTGTAACAATAGTCTGCTTGCTCCTGCATTGATATCTTTATAAAATTCCAGAGTTATATGATGAAGGTCTACAATTACAAATCAATAACTCGCAATCAATTTTCAGAATAATTATAAATATCTGACAACAACACAACGCCATTGCTAATCACAAGAATTACGTAAATATTTTGGTCAAGGTAATCTACTTTTGATATTTGCGGGTTTAGTAGTAATTAAATTTAGAACAGTTTATTAGCCGACTCAATAAATCTGTGTTCTTTCTTTGAATCTGGACAGAAATTGAGGTGTACGCCATTCAAAGTTAAAGATCAGAAAGTCATGACGTATGAAATAACAATCAAGAGAGCTACCACTAGACTTGCAATCATTAATATCTTGCACCTGAGTAAAATTACAAAAAAGGAAGACATATTAAAAACATGAGTGGTTCGAAAAAATACAAGATTTTAAACTATGCTTAAAAATTGGGAAAAAATTGTAAAAACCTACAATTGAAGGTGGCTTAGACCTTTACGTGATGTAATAAACAAAAATTAATATTTTAAATTCGATATGAACATGTAAAACAAAATAAAAAACGTTTATTTTATTTTTTTACATTACAATTGCTAACGATGAAAAATTAGTGAACCACAAACATTAGTAACGTCAGTAAGGCACTCATAAAGGATAAAATTGTATCCGATATAAAAATACATAATGATATTTTAATTGAAGAATTATAACGCTCACTATCTTGACATTTTAAGGTAATTATATTTTGCAGTCCAACATATATCTTATTTGTCAGAAAGTTAATAAAAGAATATCTCAGTACAAATATTGTGGCTCCTGAGATTATTTTAAACTACTTTTTATTCTTTAACCTTTACTGACGACTGTAAAATCCTAAATAGGAAAGTTAAAAGGCGTACCACGTGTTGGAATTATAATAACAATACACTTGGGAAGATTTAAATACTTGTATACTGTATTAACCCGTTTTTGAGGATAATGCAAAATATAAAAAAACGACGTTATTCACATAATTCTATAGATATGTGTGTGTGTGCGCGCGCGCGCGCGCGCGTGTGCGTGTGCGTGTGATTCTTAACAAAGGACGTACGTTTAATAATAATTTATTCATTAACTTTTGTCACATAATGCTTGCGTAACTGAGCTATATTTTACATATCGCATCATACTCCGATCTAAATTATAATCCATACGTTCCTCCCTTCAAACATATTCAACTACTTATCGAATAAGTCACCATCATTTAGCGATGTTATTACCGCTCTCGCATCTTAGCTTCCATCGACACCGATCCAGTCCTCTTGCCCGAGGCCTCTCGCACTCATGGCGCCTTCAACATTTTTCTACAGGAATGTCTACGTCCTTTTCCCTTCGACTGGGTGGTGTCCATTCCCATACCCATTTGGCCATCTCTCCCTTTACATGCTCTTTACATATCCGAACTAATTTAATATTATCAGCTCTACCGTTACTATTATGTCTACGCGAATCCCCATTTCCGCTCTTATATCTACACCCTTAATTCTATCCACTGTAGTTCGTCTACAGCATCGACTGCAGCAATCCATCACCATAACACTGATTCGGAAATTACTTCTGTTATATAATTTAGCGATAAGTAATACGCAAATATTATCCTGGCATAGTTTTTATTTTTTTTAATTTTAATATAAAATGTGGACTAGTTTTGCAATTCATCTGTAAACAATTTTGACTCTAAATTGTAGGTTTCCCGCAGTCGTAGAAATTCCTTAAGTCATTGGAGATTTGCAGCAGATAGTTTTAGGCAAATCAACTGCACCATGCAAAAAACTAAATCATTCCTTCCATAACGCTAATTAAAACGTTTGTGTCTGAACTTGTATCTAGTATTCATAAAGTAATAAGAAGAAAACATTCTTTTACATTTTGATTTAAATATTCTTTAGTCATTTCGCGCTGGTTTACACAATCTTCCCGTAAAGTACTAAGTTCGTAAAGGTATAGCTGACAAACACTGTTGTTAAAGAACATGAAAACATACATATATTTTGAACAAATTCATAAAAATACGAAGACTAAAGTAACTACATATTACAATATTTAGTTACGGCAAAACTGTGCTGACATGTCATCAAACACAAGGAGAAAATAAAGAATCCTCGTAGCGTAGAGTACACGTCACGCAAAAATTTGTTCAATACAAAAGTCAGCGAAGTATTTAATGGTTGCTCCAAATAATAATAATGGCCGCTATTTGGACAAACTATGCGGAGAATTTCTAACTTTTCCCCTTCACTGAGCATGAATCTAAATTGAAAAATTCAGAATACGATAATCGAGTCAGAAATGGTCTGGTCTTGCTTTCGACACTTGTAACTCTGACTACACGATCTTAGAAAGAAAAAGTTCAGTACAAAATTACAAGTAAACCTGCTGCACTTTCACTATGCACCTATTTGTCCTGAGAAAGTTCTTCTGCACCTTTTCTTCATTACTGTGTCAAATTAATTAATTAAAAATCTACTCTATAATTTAACTGTTTTACCACTCGCAAAGACTCGCACTATAGTCAACAAAGGCAAATTTGTGCTTTTTGCGCGTGCTGACTGTGCTAGAATAATTCATTCACATTACATTAATTATTACTGACGAGTTAAAGTGATTTTCGAAAACATTGTCGATGTTAAAAATTGTAATTATTATATAACTGTTTACTGCGACTCCTCAATTATAAATAATAAATTTTAGTTCATCTCCATAATCAAGATTGTTGTTCTCTCGAACGTTATTCATAATTTGACTTTACCGGTGGTGAAACACGCGAACTTATACGCAGATTATCATACGTATTTTACGCAGAAATACGTTACATACCAATTAATGTGGTAACATAACGGTTCCCTACTAAATGTACACAACATATCTGCCGGAATACATACTTAGACCTACCTGAACTGTTCAAACCTATAATATACCTGAACTGTTCTAAAAACTATAATTCTCTATAGTAACCGGAATACATTATTACTATTAGAAAATTTTACTACTTGTAAAAAAAATAGGTATGGAGAACCATACATTACTTCCATGTCCTAAAATTTATATTTAAAATCATTTAAATATTAATTAAGTAAGTGGATGCTTGAGTTATGAAGAAATGACGTATCAGCTAAAAGGTATCCCCATGTCAGGTGGGTGAAGACTATCCTCAACCTTCCTGAGGAAGGACTGTACTTTTGGATAAAATGTTTGTAGGTCGAACGAAGAGCTGGCCAAAGGAAGCTGTGATCTGATTCCTGTAATGAAATTGGGTTCTCGCTGCGAGTTATCGGCCGAGGGTGAATGATGTCTATAGTGTTATCAAAGTCTTTCCTGTCAATACCATTATAGTCATTTTTCTTTTACTTCCATATTCCTTAAGGAAATGGAAGTATGGTGATGGCAAAAGAAATCGTGTTCGAGATTATTGCAGATTCTGATTGTACTACACTCAAAACATGAAAAAAAGTCGTTTTTCGAAAAGTGTCTGTGTGTGTGTCTGTCTGTCTATCTGTGTGTCTGTGTGTCTACTGTCTGTGTGTCTGTAGATTTTTTTTCTATGGCAAACGATAACAGCCGCAAATTCAAACAGAATCAAATAATTTTTTGCATACAGACCTGATTTGTAGAGTACTCACGACATATTGTTTTTGGTGAAGATCGGTTGAGGGAAAGGTGTAGTTTACCAGCAACGGTTTTTTTATCAAGGGTAATTTTTTTTTTGGCAAACGATAACAGCCGCAAATTCAAACAGAATCAAATAATGTTTTGCATACAGCCCTGAATTATGGAGTTCTCAAGATCTATTGTTTTTGGTGGAGATCGGTTAAGGTAAAGGGGTAGTTTACCGGCAACGTTTTATGTTTTAACAAGGGCATTTTTTATGGCAAACGATAACAGCCGCAAATTCAAACAGAATCCAATAATGTTTTGCATACAGCCCTGAATTATGGAGTTCTCAAGATCTATTGTTTTTGGTGAAGATCGGTTAAGGTAAAGGGGTAGTTTACCTGCAACGTTTTATGTTTTAACAAGCGCATTTTTTATGGCAAACGATAACAGCCGCAAATTCAAACAGAATCAAATAATTTTTTGCATACACCCCTAAATTGTAGAGTTCTCAAGACATTGTTTTTGGTGAAGATCGGTTAAGGGAAAGGGGTAGTTTACCTGCAACGTTTTATGTTTTAACAATGGTATTTTCTATGGCAAACGATAACAGCCGCAAATTCAAACAGAATCAAATAATTTTTTGCATGCAACTCTGAATTTTAGAGTTTTCAAGACGTATTGTTTTTGGTGAAGATCGGTTAAGGGAAAGGGGTAGTTTACCAGCAACGTTTTACGTTTTAACAAGGGTAATTTTTTCTATGACGAACGATAACTGCCGCATATTCAAACAGAATAAAATAATTTTTTGCATACGTCACTGAATTGTAGAGAACTCAAGGCCTTTTGATTTTGGTGAAGATCGGTTAAGGGGAAGGGGTAGTTTACCTGCAACCTTTTACGTTTTAACAAGAGTAAAGTACTTGAAAATTCATTTAAACTTTTTCAAACAATGGTAATTGTTAAAAATAAAATAATTTTGTTGCCAGGCAATAAAATTATAATTTTTTTCATTTTAGTGTAAATCATGTATGAGAGAAAATATATCGTTCGTGGCAGGCAAGCATATCTCAGTTATGTAATGTTTACGTTTCCATTTTATTATTATGACTACCGCAATAAAAAGGCAGGGAAGACACACACACACACAAAATTCGCGTTATTTCTGGCCTCATTCATGTTTATTTTCTTACATTTGCACGCTTTTTAAATGGAAAGTGCCGAAACCCATACCAACATAACGCGTGCAAGCCGAAAAAGTGTCCAGCGTGGATAGCGATTTGCTTCCTGTAGATCGCTGGGCAGTGTAACTGCACGTGTTTACAGAGGAACGATTCATAGACAGACTTTTCGTCTTTAGGGAATGAACCCTCTGCAAGATGCTGAGGGTCCATGAGTGACTTCGGAGCGCTCCTTCTTTTTCGCGTATTTGTTCTGTGAAACATACACTGTAGATTCGCAGCTTTACTCTAAGCAACGCTCAATAGGAAATGTTGAAAATTTTTGTCCACGGTGTACCCTCATACACACTAAACCTGCTCTGATGTTTTAATTACGGACATCATAATATTAAAACTTTGAAAACTTGAGCGCTACTTAATGGAGATCAATCATTAACTTATACAAGCCATTAATTTTATGCATATTTTTTAATATATGTGTACAACGTTATCGGCAACAAAGAAGTGGTTTTTGCTAAAATTCCTTCCCGGGATATTTGGTCGTAGTCCAATGTTTTCTACAAAACCAGACGTTTCGGCAATGCCATCGACTTCCTTCATCAGTGAAAATCGAGTGCGATAACGCGAGGTGGTATACGTTAGTGACCACAGTACTGTGGTTAAGGCTGAAGCAGTAAGTAGAAAGAAGTAGTTTCTATGGTAATATTTCATTTCGAAAATGATTTTAAATATAAATCTTAGAATATGGAAGTCATGTATGGTTCTCCATACCGATATTTTAAAATCGAGTCTTTCTTTCTTTCCATTCGTCTTCTGATTTCTTGAACGACGATTCTGTTCGCCCGTATAATTATAAATTTCTCAGCATAACATTTCTTCCTTAATACGTTTGTGTCTTCTGTTTAACACCCACCATTCTGATTCATGTCATAACGCTATATTCCACACAGGCTAGTAAATAACTAGCCATCAGGGAGGTCAAAATATTCTCCAGGAGGGGCAAACAATTTTCCAGAGGAGAAAAACATTTATATATTTTTCATACATACACACATACACATATTATTCTGTAATTCTTATATTATAATAGAAGTAAGTACACAGATTGTATTAATTTATTAAAACATTTATTGCTTCAAAATATCCATAAAATTAATAGCTTGTAAAAGTTAATGTTTGATCTCCATTAAGTAGTGCTCAAATTTCCAAAGTTTTAATATTATGATGTCCGTAATCAAAACATCAGAGCAGGTTTTAGTGTGTATGACGGTACACCGTGAACAAAAATTTTCAACATTCTCTATGGAGCGTTGCTCAGAGTAAAGCTGCGAATCTACAGTGTACGTTTCAAAGAACAAACACGCGGAAAAGAAGGAGCGCTCCGAAGTCTCTCATGGACCCTGAGCATCTTGCAGAGGGTTCATTCCCTAAAGACGAAAAGTCTATGAACCGTTCCTCTGTAAACACGTGCAGTTACACTGGCCAGCGATCCACAGGAAGCAAATCGCTGTCCACGCTAGACACTTTTTCACTAGCGTCTATGTGTGCGTTTCCATATGTGATAAGGAACCGGCACAATGGTGGGGGGAGACAACACCGTCACTGTATCTGCTGACGTAAGCGCCGTTTTGGCCCTGGCGCGCCTTGATGTCAGTTTGGTTTAGCTATACACTATTGTTGTAAGCGCACCGTGCTGTTAAGTTCAAATAGGTTATATACTTATTAACTTTAGAGAAGTTTAAAATTCTAATAATTCAAGATAAGGTGAGAATAGGTTGCCATTTTTGTTATACGTTAATTCGTTAAATTTATTTAAAGCGCAATTTTTTTGTTCAAAATAAGAGATATCGAATGTTCAGTCTGTGAACGACGCATGGCCATCTGTGAAAATTCCGAATAGTAGTCTATATAAATCGATTTAATTCCACTCAATCGATTTAATGTGATATAATCTTAATTCCGGTTTATAATATTTATATTTGATTTATGAAAATTAAATTGTGTTCCTTTACGACTCACAATTACAGTATGTATCCTACTGATGGAAGCACTATGAAAAGCTATGCTGGGTACCAAATAACTGTAATGCAATGATTTGCACATTAATGAAAAATTACTACTAATACTAATAATATCACGGTAACTAATACAAGGAAACGAATAAAAAACGAATAGTTCTAATAAACACTTTCGTTATTTATCATTGTTTCTATAGTTCACTTAATTTTTCCGTCAAAAGCAGAATCGATTGCTAAATAATTTCATTTTGTAACAATTATTTCGAATTGCTGTTATGGATGCTGGGGCTCATAAAATTCCTAAGATAATTAAGAATGCTGTTACTCAGTCTTTTACGATTAAATAAAATATTATAATCATATACTTCAATTGATAATAAAAACGAGAGGACACTCGTAGGAACATCGCACACAGCTAAACAAACCGAAAATAAGTTACGGGTTATAGGTTAAGTTTACAAAAATATCTTACTGTTGATGTAGTTGTTAGACTCGTCGATAGAGCGGGAGTATTGTCCCCTGGTGTCTCCTCCCACCATTGTGCCGCTTCCTCATCACATATGGAAACGTACACATAGACGCTAGTCACCTTTTCGGCTTGCATCATGGTTGTGTTGGTGTTGTGTTGGTGTGGGTTTCGGCAATTTCCATTTAAAACGCGTGCAAACGTAAGAAAATAAACATGAGTTAGGCCAGAAATAACGCGAATTGTGTGTGTGCGCGCGCGCGTGCGCGCGCGCGTCCTGCCTGCCTTTTTATTGCAGTAATCATAATAATAAAACTTTCGAAACGTAAACATTACATAATTGAGATACGCTTGCCTGCCAGGAACAATATGTTTTCACTCATACATGATTTAAATTCAAATGAAAAAAATTAATTTTATTGCCTGGCAAACAAAATTATTTTATTTTTAACAATTACCATTGTTTGAAAAAGACTAAAAGAATTTTTACTTCCATATTCCTTAAGGAATGGAAGTATGGTGATGGCAAAAAAAATCGTGTTCGAGATTATTGCAGATTCTGATTCTACTACACTCAAAACATGAAAAAAAGTCGTTTTCCGAAAAGTGTGTGTGTGTGTGTCTGTGTGTCTATCTGTCTGTGTGTCTGTCTGTAGATTTTTTTTCTATGGCAAACGATAACTGCCGCAAATTCAAACAGAATCAAATAATTTTTTGCATACGTCCCTGAATTGTAGAGGTCTCAAGGACTTTCGATTTTGGTGAAGATCGGTTAAGGGGAAGGGGTAGTTTACCTTCAACCTTTTACGTTTTAACAAGAGTAAAGTACTTGAAAATTTATTTAAACTTTTTGAAACAATGGTAATTGTTGAAAATAAAATAATTTTGTTGCCAGGTAACAAAAATAAAGTCATTTTGATTATAAAATATAAATATTTACAAGAAAAGAATTTTCAGTTTTCAAAATTTAAATATATTTTTATAAAACAATGGGTTCTTCATTGAGGTGGGGACTTGACGACAGTGACAGGGCTTTCCACCAAATTCAGCAGAGTGACAGGTAGGCCCAACTCTGATTGGCTCCTCAGATTTCCCCAGCGTTAGTAGGTTCTATGAAAATATTTTATTTCAAAAATGATTTTAAATATAAATCTTAGATATGTTTTATAAATCTCATGTTTTATGTTTTAACATGGGTAATTTTTTATATGACGAACCATAACTGCCGTAAATTCAAACAGAATCAAATAACTTTTTACATATGTGCCTGAGCTATAGAGAACTCAATGTCTGTTGATTTTGGTGAAAATCGGTTACGGGGAAAGGGCAGTTTACCTGAAACATTTTTTGTTGTAACATGAGTAAAGTACTTAATTTTGATAAAGTATCCTGATAAGATCTTAATAATCCACTGTAGAAACGTAGATGAAATATCTATAAATGAAGAGGCTAGTTGAACGGGCTGGGGGTAATTTTCTATAAATCAAAATTATAGTTGAAGGGGGAGGGGATAATTTTTTTTTATATGTGTACTACGTTATTGGCAACAAAGAAGTATTTTTTTGTTAAAATTCCTTCCCTGGCTGTTTGGCTGAAAATGATTTTAAATATAAATCTTAGAATATGGAAGTCATGTATGGTTCTCCATACCGATATTTATTAGTACTTTACTCTTGTTAAAACATAAAACGTTGCAAGTAAACTACCCCTTTCCCTTAACCGATATTCACCAAAATCAATAGCCCTTGAGTCCTCTACAATTCAGGGACGTGTGCAAAAAATTATTTGATTCTATTTGAATTTGCGGCAGTTACCGTTCGCCATAAAAAAAGTCTACACATAGACACACAGACACTTTTCAAAAAATGACTTTTCTTCATGTTTTGAGGGTAGTACAATCAGAATCACCCGTTATCTCGAACACGATTTTTTCGACATCACCATACTTCCATTTCCTTATGGAACATGGAAGTAAAAATTGAAAATTCCGAACTGTAATGCCAAAAACTTTGTCTTGAATAATAACAATAATAGTGATCTGTTAAAGTGACTGTGAAAATAATTTGATTGCTACAAACTTCACTTTTACATACTTAATTTAAAATGTAGTTGAAATATGATTTCGCATCAAATGATGATTAAGTCATCAATAGTGTAACACGAGAACGTTTGAAGATGAGATTCATCGTTTATATACACAATAATCGTATTACTCATACAAAATGTAACTCATATTCCCATGTAGGCCTACATATAAAAGCTTTTCCGTTTTGAAAAGTCATCTTCGTTCACAAAACCTAAATTCTATCCTATAAGCAAGAAATATTCAAAAAATATTTGGAGAACTATTACACATAAACTACTCTATATAACAAAAACGACTTAGAATTCCAAAATCTAGAATAACATAAATTACTTACTTTTCATTGTATTTAATCCATTTATTGCAAGGTTACAATCCATGTAACAACCAAGTGTAATTCATATACTACTTTAGTCTATATACTAATAATATAATAATATACAGTAGTAATATTACTACTTAATACTAATGTTAATATTACTAGTTAAAATTACTTATAATATAGTAATGCCAGTAGTTAATATTATCTAATAACACTAACAGTATCAAATATCTAGTATTTAGTATCTAATAATATGTAATAGTACATTACCAATATTATATTATATTATTTTATAATATAATATGTTATATTACTGTAGTCTGTATTCATATAGTCTGTATACGCACGAGCACAAGGGTAAATAAGTATGAAAGCACCGATATTTCCTTCTGGGCTAGCGACCGGCATTGTGCGAACTTCTACCTACAGCAACGCAAATGACCCCGTAGTCGGTCAGCAGCGTTCAAAGGAATGTTAATTACGGGTTAAAAGTTTCCTGATGGAGTCGTTCTGCGCATCCGCGAAACAGTGAACTATGTGATGTGGGGTGACTGTTGCCCGGAATGTGCACAAAACATACGCACACACAATATACAGGTGTAGCCTATACCAAATAAACGAGTACTTCGTCTATTTCATTCTCACAGTCCTGTTTATTAATTTATAGACAAAGTTAGAATCTTACTGGCCGAACAAGAATGAGATTCCGATTTTTCTACAAACTTGTATATTATGCTACATTCTAATTTAGATGTGCGTACTTCTTTATCTGCCATATTCTAATATGAAGGCCAGTACCAAACTATAATAGTTTAAATTTTATTAAAACGAGTACTATAAGAATAGATAGTATGTGTGCTAGATTTTCATTTTATTATCATTAGCATTTTATGTGTGCTTATTATTCATAGCTACACTAGCTATGTAGCTATGAAAAGTACTCTTTTATAATTCCCGGAAAGCTTTTGTTCAATTTTTTTTTATAGTTTGTTATCCAATACCAAGAGTCATTTATACAATATTTACAATTTGTTTGCTGTACGATATTTAGGCCTACGATTAAATGATTTTTTTCAGAGATGGTTATTTACTCCAATTTGTAGATGAAAGCTAAGTTTGAAAGTTCCCAAAATCTAAAATGTTTTAAAAGCGTAAAAGCGTAAGAAATGAATTGATCTATCTACACAGCAGAGGTTCCTCTCTTCTTTTCTTCAATATTGAGGCATATTCTGTTAAATGTGCGACCTATCATATTACTCAGTGTCTTTTCGGAGGGCGTCGGCCAGTGAGTAAATTGGGTATGGTTTCGAAATTAATCCTTTTATTCTTTGGTGCCAATCTTCGGAAATATTTTTTCGGTACCGTCTGCCAGAACAGTTCCACATTTTTCTTAGCAAATAATCAATGATCGATTTTTCTCAGCCATTGATCGACTAAATAATTGTAGAAAACTCGGAGTTTCTGGTTTTATGGTTTTGCTTTCCTGAATAAGTTACACAACCAGTCTTCATCGATTACATTCCGCAGAACATTATATTCCGTAGAACACATTCGGACATGAAGACTAACGTCGTTGTTTCTGGCATTTTTAAACTAGTCCGAGTTCCTATACTTTCCTCCACACTTATTAAAAGTTCCATTATTCCCAGAAATTGTAACTACAAACCATTGGCATTAATTGATTGAACAATGGCAACCTCGAAGTCCATTACACCTATCTTACCGTCCAAAGTAAGTTTTTAACGGCACTGAAGAAAACTGTAATAAGGCTCTTGTTTCTTGTTTGGCAGCAGTTGTGTACACGGGTGGACGGTTTGATGTATGTTTATACCTCCCAAGTTCACGGGGTTTATTGTAGATCCTCACTCTTCATCAAACGCGACGCAACGATTGTTTTGTTCTTCTATACGATGATATTATAGTATCAAAGTCATATTCCCTACTTTTTGTGACTTTTTATGAGTTTTCATACTTTTTCAACATGTATTTTCAATATGGAGCTGTCGTTTCTCTCACTCACTTTCCGCCTCGCTTAAAACAAGATTACATTTTGAGTAGAAATTCTTCCTTTACAGTGTTCTTACACCAAATACACCATCAATAAGAGTCTCTTTTTTATGGTCCACTATGTACTAATCTCAGTTGAAAATTTTAAAAAACCCTTAGCTTTCCTTTGCTGGTCTCGATCACAATATGCAGTACACGTGTATCAGTATGCAATATGCAGTACACTGATCACCAAACAAGAACACCACCACTTCAATAGTTTTCATACTACAATCTGTAGGGGAAAGTTATTTTAACTCAGAGCGTCAGGTCAGAGAGACTATGGCATCCCTATGGTAGAAAAGCCCTTCCGACGGAAATGTGTAACTAATGACACCACTGAATGTCTACTAAATAACGCTCCGTATTTTAAACGCTTGTTCCAGTACCCCGGGTATGGACTACAGGGACACTGAATTATGCCGATTTTAAATACTGGAAAGTATAAGGTTTGTTCTGATGACGAGTATGAAAAGCATTTAAAACTGAAAGAGATAAATTAAATTACGGAAAGTAAATATATTTTTTTTCAATTCAGAGCGTGTAGACATACTATGAGAGTGAAGGTGTACTCTGAGTTTCTGAAAATGTGTAACTATTTATTCCGAAAATAACGTAAACAAGTAAATATGAAGTTGTTTATATTAAATGTGGACAGCAGGGATTCAGTTATGGGAAACTGCGTCATCATCTAATAGAGCAATAATAGAAACGTTCCAGTTCAAAATTCTTAGGACCATCACTAGTATAAGTGCTACTTTATCAGTAGCTTGAGTGATATGTGTGTCTATTTCGCGACTTCCGAAAAACAGCGTATTTACTTTTAAGATACGTTCCTCAAATTAGTGTCTTTCATCTACGGAATCGAAAACGTAAATTTAATCAAGCCTGCTACTGCTAACGAACACTTCTTCCACTTTATAACAAATAAACATTGCCTATGCTTTCCTCTTATTTTCTTAAAATTCCTCTGATCATTTTTGGAAATATTTTTTTATGATTACTTCCGTCTTTCATTTCTCACACGTGTGCATAATGTGTGTGTGTGTGAGCGCGTGCGTTTAAATTTTTTACTAGCATACGTTACTTTTTATATTGCTAATTTGTCATTGTTTTTGACTCCATAATTTTTTAGAATTTGATTTAAAACTAATTGTAGTTAATTTTTGTATCTGCTAGAGTTCACAGTGTGTTAACTCAAAATAAAATGCGCTTGCTTTTACTCACAAAACGGCTGGGAACTTTGATGCTACCAGTTTATACACACTTCTACAGTATTTGCTTTGTACTGTTTGTAAACGATGTTGCAACAAATGGCTTGTCACATTCACAAGGCAGTGTGAAGTGAAACTGAAGAATTACGACGTTCAAATGAGGTTGTACTCGTCTGAGTTATCAAACAACCTTATATTAATTTTATTTGGTGGTGCGAAGTGATATCATAACATTTTACTAAGGATCAGAACGAATAGTGTAAACTTTTACGGTAACTGTTAGACTTTCCTGCAAAATGTTTAATGTTAAACATATCTTATTACACAATTCAAAACTAAAAATGAAACAAAACATTAAAACATAATAAACTTAATTCAAAATCAAAAAAATTATCTCTTTTTTAAACATTTGGGTTACATCAAACTGGAGTTGAATAAAAGATAACATTTGGCTTGATGTTGAAAGTGTAAGTTTACTTTTGCGTTTGAGGTGACCAATGAAGAAACATAGGCTACAGAGAAGACAACTTTGAACCACACTAAAAAAAGAAAGAGAACTTATTACGACATAGTATACGAGAAGAAAAAGATTCTGTTAACAAACGTGGAGCAGTCAGTCTGAACAAAAGAAGAGAGGACCGAAAAGAAAGGAATTGAACGTCGAAATTCAGTAGAGAATAATATGAAACGATAAACGGTTGTTTGCCTGTATATATGGAACATATCAGACCTCATGACTCGCTAGGCTATCGAACCGGCAACGAACAAGATGTTACTCTTCGTTTCCACTAATACCAAAAACAAATGTTTAAATAAAATTCTATGGAAAAAATTAATATCGTTAATTTTTGCATGCGAGAAAGATGCTATATCCTATAAAGTATTGTTACCAACGAACAAAAATCCAGCGGATTTAGTAGATTTATTTCGTTAAAAAATTGATAGGCTTTTGGTTAATGTAACTGTCAGCGTACTGACTTCCAAAGCATCTAAGTCATGGTGACTGTTCTTAGCGACGCGCATCTAGGCCTCTCTAGCTTAATGGAACATTGAACTAGCTAAGCATAGTATTAGCTGAAGTATTTATCGTTGTTTATTATTATTATTATTATTATTACTTTAAGAACCTACTCAACCTTCCCAGTATGTGTTGATTTTTAAGTTGCTGATCTGAGAAGGCCAGAATAATTACATTCAGTTTGTTGCATTACAGAAATAAGGAGTAAGACAGAGAAAATAAAGAGAGAAAGACAGACAGAGAGAGGGAGGGAAAGTCGCAAATATTTTTGTTTAAACAATGGGTCTACTACGCCTGCTAAGTAGGATCTTTAAACTCAATCTGCTAATTAGAAACACAAACACGTATGGCCCTGTTTCCATAAACACTGCGGGCGCGCGCTTACACCACTCAATACACGAAGTGTATAATTGCCTGTACAGTTAGAGAGGATATTATCTCGCACTCTTTAACTATCTGTGGCAGAGTTTTAGTTTAGCTGTTTCTGTCTCCGAGGTTTATCGGTATGCGTGTCATAAACATTCGGAATGTTCTGTGTATTCGTTACCTAAATTTTTCCAAAACTGGTTCAAGAATTAACTTACGAAAACACATTTCTAAAAAAACTCCAAGAAAACAGATTAGTTTTAAAAATATTTATTACTGGCTAAAGTGTGAAGCTTTGGCCCTTTAACTCGGATAGTATTTAGAGATACGAAGTTTTTTTTTTTTTTTTGAACGCCTTCCATAAGTTTCTCACTCGACCTTTCTTTTTTCCTTGTACTCAGGCCTTGTAGGCCTACTTTTTCAAGGCTCAGCCGTGGTCCAAGATATGACCAGTGAATTTAGAAGTTTCGCTCCATAAACCACTGTGTTCACAATTTATTTTTTCTCCAAACCCACATTTTTAAATTTCCAAGCTCGCATTTGTATAATTTTGTTTTAGATTGGTCCAATTTAAACATTGAGTAAGTGAGAGGGAGAGGGGAAAAGATGCGTTAGGCCTACTGTCTGCGTTCCATCGTACATGCCAGAGAAAAATAGTGAATTATGGAAAGTGATGAATTAAAAGAGTAATAAAATTACGAAAAGATTTTATTTTATAAGTTGCCTATGTTATGCTAGTTCTCAATTATCTATTAGTAATTTCATTTAATGAAGGCTGCATTTATTCAAACTTCTCTAATAACAAATTAATTGATGTAAGTCATGCCTCTAATTTACTGTGTATATAATCAGTTAAATATTTAAACAAATTTTTAAATATTTTAAATTTATTCTTAAATTCACATTCTAATAGTTGGAAACGACTAGAGAAAGGAATGAGATTAAAACTGATAAGATTAGGAAGAAAACGAAGAAGAGGAATAAGATGGTGATGACAACGACGATGATGAATTTTAACAATTTACTGTTAAAATAGTTTATTGTTTATGACAGAAGTGTTACTTGCATATACAGATTATTTTATTCACTGTAGACCTCTGGCGTGGATAAGGTTTCGTCCCCGAAACCTACAATCACATTCTAAAGGTATAACTCACTCGGGTCAGAAGGCTAACAGCCGGAAGTCTGATGCAATAACGTGTTACTAATTGCGCGATACTTCCCGACACTGTCTATATGCATCAATCAGATTGCACCGGTAGTAAGATGAGATCACCGGTCTGAGTGCACGTTGCTGCTGTGGTGGTGGTGGTGGTGGTGGTGGTGGTGGTGTGTGCGTGCGTGCGTGCGTGCGTGCGTGCGTGCGTGCGTGCGTGCGTGCGTGCGTGCGTGCGTGTGTGTGTGTGTGTGTGTGTGTGTGTGTGTGTGTGTGTGTGTGTGTGTGTGTGTGTGTGTGTGTGTGTGTGTGTGTGTGTGTGTGTGTGTGTGTGTGTGTGTGTGTGTGTGTGTGTGTGTGTGTGTGTGTGTGTGTGTGTGTGTGTGTGTGTGTGTGTGTGTGTGTGTGTGTGTGTGTGTGTGTGTGTGTGTGTGTGTGTGTGTGTGTGTGTGTGTGTGTGTGTGTGTGTGTGTGTGTGTGTGTGTGTGTGTGTGTGTGTGTGTGTGTGTGTGTGTGTGTGTGTGAAATTATGTTATCACCTTCAATGTAGCCGATCCGTCAGCATAGCCGTTGGTTAATGACGTGCAGAAACATGTCTGCTGACGATAGATACAAAATTAATTACAGTGATTTCAATTGCTAGATGCCGACAGTTGTCCTTCTAACTTCGGGAGCTATAACGTTATTTTTGCGCAGCTGACCGCAACTGTGGGAATACTTATTGCGTAATTAATATTATGGACACGCTCGTTACATAATTTTGTGCACGATTTGCGGCTGATAATTCTTTAAGCTGAATGGTTCGTTGCGAAACGCTTTTAAAATATCGGTATGGAGAACCATACATGACTTCCATATTCTAAGATTTATATTTAAAATCATTTTCAGCCAAACAGCCAGGCTGTGTCTTACCTGCCTCTTTATTGCTGTATTAAATGAAAAATATTATATTACATCAAAATGAAAAAATTATAATTTTATTGCCTGGCAACAAAATTATTTTATTTTTAACAATTACCATTGTTTGAAAAAGTTTAAATACATTTTCAAGTACTTTACTCTTGTTCAAACGTAAAAGGTTGCAGGTAAACTACTCCTTCCCCTTAACCGATCTTCACCAAAATCGAAAATCATTGAGACCTCTACAATTCAGGGACGTATGCAAAAAATTATTTGATTCTGTTTGAATTTGCGGCAGTTATCGTTTGCCATATAAAATACGCTTGATAAAAAACGTTGCAGGTAAACTACCCCTTCCCCTCAACCGATCTTCACCAAAAACAATAGGTCTTTGAGTACTCTACAAGTCATGGCTGTATGCAGAAAATTATTTGATTTTGTTTGAATTTGCGGCTGTTATCGTTTGCCATAGAAAATACCCTTGTTAAAAAAACGTTGCAGGTAAACTACCCCTTTCCCTCAACCGAACTTCACCAAAAACAATAGGTCTTGAGAACTCTACAATTTAGGGCTGTATGCAAATAATCTTTTGATTCTGTTTGAATTTGCGGCTGTTATCGTTTGCCATAGGAAATACCCTTGTTAAAACATAAAACGTTACAGGTAAACTACCCTTTTCCCTTAACCGAGCTTCACCAAAATCAACAGATCTTGAGAACTCTACAATTCAGGGGTGTATGCGAAACATTATTTAATTCTGTTTGAATTTGCGGCTGTTATCGTTTGCCAAACAAACAAAATTACCCTTGCTAAAAAAAAACCGTTGCAGGTAAACTACCCCTTTCCCTCAACCGATCTTCACCAAAAACAATAGGTCGCGAGTACTCTGCAAATCAGGGCTGCATGCAAAAAATTATTTGATTCTGTTTGAATTTGCGGCTGTTATCGTTTGCCATAGAAAAAAAATCTACAGACACATAGACAGACAGACACACAGACACTTTTCGGAAAACGACTTTTTTTCATGTTTTGAGTGTAGTAGAATCAGAATCTGCAATAATCTCGAACACGATTTTTTTTGCCATCACCATACTTCCATTCCATAAGGAATATGGAAGTAAAAATAGAAGCCGACTTCCTCACGAATCGCTTTTTTTTGAAGTACCAGTAATCATACTATTTAAACAACTTTGTCACATAAAATACATATTATTGTCGACATAATAATGTGTGTGTGTGTGTGTGCGCGCGCGCGCGTCTGTCTGTCTATGTTTACGCATATATTTAGTTTAAGTCTTCCGTTTGTAATTAATACGTCTCCACCGGTTTTATGATCAAGATGGTATTTATACACGCATTCAACTTTCTGTCATTAACAGGTAGCTCATAGGCACGTTAAAAGAAATCTAAATGTCAACAGGATTTTTTGCTGTCGGTTTGGCTTACGTGTTACTAAGTGATATAAACAAATGTCAAGCAGACAGGCAGATCGTAAACAGTTCGTTATATAGGTAATAAACGATTTAATTCTGTATTGTTATTAAAGAAGGTAAATTAATTATTTTATTGGAACAACAATATTTCATAAACAATCTACACCACATGATACTGAATAAATCAAATAGAATAAAATTTAATTATAAAATAGTGCTAAAAAGTATTATAAGAAAAAATTTGTTGAATTAGTGATATCGATTTCAGTAGGTTTTTACTATTATCTCACTGGCATTAACGACACAATATCACATGATAGTAATTAAAAGCTTTGAGTCAATTTTTAATTTAAAAGTTAATGCATTTTTAGCAAATCGTATAACTTTAAACTTTATCACTCTATTTCTTGCAGCATTTATTAATATTAGCTAACTACAGGGTGTCAGCGTTACCTGACGTTTTTGGCTCGAGTAGTAGCGAGGCTGTACTCGCAGTAGAGGGGCGCGGTTGGTCTCACAGTCCTCTAGAGCAGAGTTTAGTTATGTTACAATGGAGAGGTGGACCGCGCAACACCGTGCGTTCGTCGTAGAGACGTTCTTTAAAAGTAGCGAGGCTGTACTCGCAGTAGAGGGGCGCGGTTGGTCTCACAGTCCTCTAGAGCAGAGTTTAGTTATGTTACAATGGAGAGGTGGACCGCGCAACACCGTGCGTTCGTCGTAGAGACGTTCTTTAAAAATGCAGAATCTTTGACCACCACTCAAAGGAAGTTCCGTCTCCAATTCAACATTCCACGCAATGGTGCAATACCATTCTGCTATGGGTTCAGAACCTTCGTGACATTGAAAAAAAAAAACCGGGAGGCAGTGCGAAGACGGCCACGTCACCTGAAAACGTTGAAGTTGTGCGTCATGCAATTCAACAGAGCCCCAGCCGATCTGCAAGACGACACGCTCAGTCTCTTGGGTTATCAAATTCTTCCGTCCGACGCATTTTACACGGTCTAAACTTTCATCCCTACAAAATTGCGATTGTCCAGGAGTTGAAGCCTTAAGATTTTGTGAGAAGGAGACGTTTTGCTGACATAATGAGAGAGATGTTGGAAGAAGAACCTGGGATTGTGATTTTAACGTCAGATGAGGCTCATTTTCACCTAAACGGCAGTGTTAATAAACAAAACTGTCGTTATTGGTCTCCAAATAACCAGCTGGTAACAAGTTATTGGTAACAACTGCACCAGCGCCCATTCCATTGTGATAGAGTTACAGTGTGGCCTGGATTGGGGAAATTTGGTGTCATAGGGCCTTATTTTTTCGAAGAAAATGGGAGAGCCGTCACCGTGAACTCTGAGCGTTATTTGACCATGTTGCATGAATTTCTCCTCCCGGAACTTCGTCACCGTCGCATAAATCGTCGAAATGTGTGGTTTCAACAAGACGGAGCGACAGCCCACACTTCGAATGTGTATATGGCCGAAGTAAGGAAGTTGTTTCCAGGGAAAGTGATATCCCACAGAGAGGAGATGTTGACTGGCCGCCACGCTCTCCTAATCTTAGTCCATGTGACTTTTTCTTGTGGGGCTACCTCAATAACAAAGTGTACATCAATAAGCCACGTACTGTGGTTGAATTAAAGGATGCCATTGAACGAGATATTCGTGCTATACCCAGTAACATGGTGGAGAGAGTGATGACAAACTTCGCGCAGAGGGTCGACGAGTGTGCCAAAAAAGAGGGCCAGCACTTAAAGGACATTATCTTTCACAAATGATTAATTTCTGTAAAAAGTAACATATGAGATGTAAACTGCTATTCATTGTGTATATTTTGAAATAAAAAAAGTTGCTACATCTTAAAATTTCACTGTGTACCATAATTTCAAAAACCATCAGGTAACGCTGACTCACCCTGTAATTCCGCCGTCTGTCGCCACAGCTGATTGATTGTTGTAATTACATTTGCTTTTTAAATATCGCTCCCGACTACTTCATATATTTTTCATTTCTTTCACTTTTGTTAATGTTATGCGCATATATCTCAGTGACTCTGAATTACGCTTTGCAACACAGTTTTTAGGCATAAACCAAAGTCAAAGAATTTTCACAAGGTTTTGTGGTAAAGTAGATTGCATTAGAATTTAACTGACTCCGTAATTATTAGATTACGGAAAGTGTATTGAAAAAGTGATAAACCGCAGACAACTCTTTAGATCCATGTGTAACTTTGTTTTTAAGTCGAATAACTCTGTATAATTTTTTCCATTATAACTAATCTTTTCTTGCTCGTGAAGTCGATTATCGTCATTTACTCGTATAATGTTAGTAGCTTTAACTGTACAGTTTATAATTATCCAGTGCTATAAATTTTGTGTTTTCTAATGAATTATTGTTTGTACTGTATCTTACAAATTTGTAAGATCTTACCCTTTACTATTTGTACCAAAGTAAGAATTTATTTGTATTAACGAGATACTAAGCTTGCACCAGCTAAAACAATGATTTCCATCACCTATACCTATTTCACTCAAAATGACAAACCCAGAACACAGTTTCTAGACACAAGGGGGGTAATCTTATACAGGCATAAACAGCTGTATGAGGGTGGCGTACCCGGTCTGGAATACACGATAAGTGCGTTGGACGACAGGTGTAAGAACTAAAAGTACAGGTGCAGATAATGGGAATACAAGTAAACATGAATAAACAAAACTTACTCAAGAACAAGATATGAACAGGTTAAAATATCTTGTAGCACAGAGGTTGTACATATACCTGGAAATTAAGTAAACCCAAAATCAACAACAGAATCTTCAAGGGAACCGGGAACTAAGAGCTCTCAAAATATCATTAATTAATGCGCGCTCAGTTAGGTAAAAATTAATTCAGCGATCCAAAAAAATACCCATGCAAAAACACTTGTATGATCAGTCATCACATGGGGATGTGAATTACAGACGCTAACGGAAGAAACGTTGCCTGTATTTGAAAGTAGGATGCTGAGGTAGACATTACGGGTTCTTTTATATCTGTGCAATATAAAAGAACATAATGAACGACATATTACGTACAATCGTGAATTAAGACAATAATGTAGAGATTGTGGTAGAACGACATTTATATAAAAATATAAATGGTAGGGCGACTGATTATTGAACGATGATATTAGGGGAAACCCAAAGACCAACTGAGGACCACGGGGGACCAGGGCCCCCCAAATTTTCTGGGCCCACCCTGTGGCCCCTTAGATTGGAGCAGCTGTAATATATAATGTGTTAAGTGGTAAATGTGGACAATGGGAAATGTTTTATAGACCGAAATATTATACTATTAGGAGTTTAATAGTATGCAGATGTTAAAATAGTGGTTGATGCTAAGTAGTTTTATACCTTTACAGATGAGGCTCAGAAACGAACGTAGTTTACGCTGCAGCAAAGCAACACTGTTTATTGACAATGCTATAGTACGACTGTGTATGAAGTCCTAAGCAAAGTGAATTAGCGCTTAGTTTGTGTTTGTGGTAGTGATAAGACTACATAGTACACTATTTTCAAAATTAATTAGTTTTAGTACTCCATTTAGTGGTGTAAAGTAGAAGAATTGCACTTTATAAGTGTAAACAAAATATAATTTTCAATGACTATAAGGCGAGTCAGTGGTTCGCCGAATGAATAGGTATACAACTTTTCATTTGTTTACTGCGAGTTATTTTTTAAGGTAAAGTAAATGTAATTATTCATATAAATTGTCACATATTAAAATCTTAAAGTTTAATTAAAGTACTGAAACAGGAAATAGTTGACTTGGCAATCACAAAATTTGTGAAGTAACCGCTTGACTGCATACCGAAGGGCTAATTTTGCGAAAAAATTGAATTGTTACTTAAACCAACACAGCGATACTTAAATCAATATTGAAAAACAACCATAGGCTTAAAAAGCATGAAATTGTACAAGGTTTGATCAAAACGTTACAGAAATTGTTTAATTTGCGCTCTACAAGAACCCGATTAAAAAACTGTTTTTATATGATGTTAGTTTACAATTTAACGACAATCGCCTAAACATTTTCCCCTATTTAATGTATAGTTTATTTTTGGCAGCTAATCCAGTAAATAGTGTGTTGGTGTACTGGGAAAATTCTGACATTGTAGGCCTACTATCCAAAATCGAAGAACATGGATTAAGTTTTGTGAACAGAATGAGATAAACTGCTTTGTTGCGGCGAAGTGTTAAAGCCTTCGGTATGGATGAACTAGAAGTTTATAAATGGTACAAAAGCTTCAAAGAGTTGGAAGATCGTGATAGTAGATAACGATCGAGGTTTCGTGTTCCATATATCATTACTAGGTGCAAAGGTAAATAAAAGTAGGCCTACTATTCGAGCATTCTACGCCACTTGTGTGACGCTATTCGTAGAAAACGCCCAGATTTATGGGAGTACTAGATTTTATCCCGATAATCCACTACTGTGCATGCCAGTGCTTGTTCGAGATTTTTGGAGGAAGAAATATCGTGGAATGACACCGGAACCGCCGTACGTCCCAGTGCAATCTTTCTTCTTCAAGTTCTTCCCTTTTCTTCTTTAATGAAAAGTACTATTAAAGGACGTTTCACGCTTAAGACGTAAAATAAAAAATCGCCCAGCAAGCTCAAGTCTGTACTTACTACAAAATGCGTTCAACAAATGCTTTTGAAGACTGAAAAAAAGTAGGCATTGATCATGTTATACACGACTGAGACGACTCTTCTAAGGCTGCAACATAAATGTTGACAAATCACAGAATAAACAAAATTCCAAGAATTTATTGACCAAACTTCGTACATTAACGCTACCAATAATTTTTGTGATACCAATAACAAACTGTTTCAATAGGGCTGCTGAACAAATGGATGTGTGCAGGAAAAGAAAAAGATTAGGTATGTAGCCTTATTGTGGCTACATAATTACATAATTATGCAAAAAGTGTGCACATAGTTAAGCAAATTTCTTACCGATTTCACAAAATTCGTTTACAGAAAATGAGTACAAATATTTAGAAGTTAGATAAGTACGTCTAATTATTCAGAATTTTTTGCAGCTTTTTAGAAAAACTGTAGTCCGTTACTTGTTTTGACCTGCAGTGCACATAGAAACGTAAAAAGTCCAGTTTTGCCAGTTTCGTCCTGTCACAGAATAGGTCGTGACACCCAGGTCTAATGTTAAATTTAATTAGACAAGATTTCAGAGGCGTTTGGTGACAATTTGGGCATTTTTAATAGTGTAATTCTACACTTTTGTACTGCAGATTTATGAAGCAGTTTGCAAATCATTATAGGTGACATACAGATTCTTTTCTATATAGAAATTAAAATCTTAAAGATTCTGATTTAGAGCATGAAAAGAAAACTAAATGAATAGTACAACAAAATGTATAAAATGTATTTGCTCTTCTCTAGCTACTGAAAAGCTACAAGTTAGTACTAAGTGAAATGTAGAAGTTGGCACAAGTAGTCATTACTATTCCTTTATTCACAACGTCTTGTGAGAGACCTTTTTGACCTTTAAAAGGACACAATGTACTTAAGGAATACAATGTATGGTGAACGGCCCAACACTATGTCTTAAAATGATAACAGTCGAAAGGCAATTGGCCAAAAACTTGACCTGTACAGTGTAATAGATAATATAAGTGTCGTCCATAATAACAGGGGAATTAACCTGTTTTAATAAAACTGATTCTATTGGTCACGAGTGTAAAAAGTGAATATTTGTATGTGTTTTTATATTATGCATTTTCCTTCTTTGTCATAGCCTAAGCCGTAAAGGATGACGACGACGACTTCTTTGTCATTTTCACTGCTGACTTCCATACTTGGTGGTAGAAGAATACAAGACTAAAAAATAAATGTTTATGTAAATAATATACTATAGTAAAATACACTGTATTGATATACTGTAGAATGGTTGCAAGGTGGATGCCACCCATTCTTGTTGCAGAAACACATTCCATTTGTTAACTGCTATCCGTGGGAAAAATTCTTATAGTATGGCCCACCCAGTTGTCAGTCTGGCTCACCATCGGCCTCCCACCTTTGAAAAACTGAAACCGCCACTGGAGACAAGGAGGATAAGGCAATGCAAGAAAGCTGCTTAGGGTTGGAAAGTGGCAGACACCCAACCGAACGGTTGGAAGCAGAGGGCGACAGATGCAGGGTCCAATTGGGGTCTGTATAACCATAAGAAGAAGAACGCATTTCGTTTGGGGCGAGAGCCGATTTTGAAAGGTCATGAATCAATCGTAGGAAAGCTTTGATATTTTGTTTGATGGCGATTCAGTAATTTTCACATATTTTATGAAGCTTCCTCGTATAGGACAATTCTCTTATATTTTTATCATCATCACCATCTCCTACAAGGATTAAACAAAAAAATGGTTTGTTCCGGTCATAAGAAGATAGACTAGAGTTGGTCACTTCAATGTTTTCGACGTCCCATACCTCACCGTGCCTTCGACTTATAATTCAGTAGTTTTGAGGGATGTGGCAGTCACCCATTTCGTTAAGATATTCCAACCATTTTAACCAATATTGTGCAATTCTGTCGAATATACTAATAATATTCAGTTACTGCCATACGTCTGCATTTCTTCTACGATCGTGGAGAGTATACCCTGCCACATGCCTGAAAAATCCGATTTCGGCCGCTTGGATACGACTGGCCTGGACTTTCGTTAAAGTCCAATTCTCAGATCCACAGATAAATGTGGGGAGAGCCAACATTTTGTAGAACTTCAGGTATGTTTCTTTTCTCGTTGATTTTAGAATTCTCCTGTTTGGTTGAAAATATATAGCTTAATCACCACGTCACTGTTTGTAATATCAGACACATTATAGTCTCGATATTCAAAATTGCTGACCTACTCCAGAACAGTACCGTCTACAACAATTTTCGCTCGTATGGTATTTGTTCCATGAAACGTCATCACCTTAATTTCAATGTGGAGATTAATTCAATCCAAAATCCTTGTAGGTTCGATGTACTGAGTGTACAGCCACCTGCAAACTGTTGCAGGATATCCCGAGGATAGCCTGGTCATCAGCAAACCAAAACCGTGTCAGCCGCAGAGTCATAAAATGTTCTGAAAGTTTCATTAAAATGCTCTCTCAACACATCCTTCCAGCCATACAAAATTTTTATGTGGAAAAAAATCCTAACTGAGCCAGGAAGACCGAGCACAACTAGTGTGGCCCTGATCAATTGTGGAGTACGACAAGGGTGCCCGTTATCACCTTCTCTTTTTAATGTACTGTATAACCCTATGTAGACGATGTCATAAACAACTAGCAGATGAAACTTATATTTTTATTTTGTATTAACTGTACTTTTAAAGTTGTTGCATACTAATCTGAAACAGTGAAATTTTATTGGAGGGCGCATAAGATTTCTCGTTATGCGTTTACACTACCTACCAAATTTTATTAGATGTGATTTAAATTAATTATTATTGTCATTTAAGCCTACCATTTAACAACTAAAATGAAACGGGCAATCGAAACAACACTGTATTTAAGGCGGGTAACGTTTAAATGAATTTGAGTAACACAGAAAACGGACCGAAGTAAAGAAATCCTATCAATAAAAACGTCGAAATTTTGAAATTTTTAATGTCCTCAATGGTTTAATAATAAAATTGATTAATTATATATACACACAGTTTTGTGCGTGATGATTAACGGTGCTTTTAAAAATAGAACGTAGAAACGTCAAAAGTGTTATATAATAAAGTTAATGAACTGAACGTAATTCGGAGGTGTTACGTAACGCGATTGTGTGTTAATGTGTGCCCAAGGAGACAACGTTGTAGTATGAACGTCCAGTCAACAAACCTACAACGCTTAATCAATCAATTTTTGTGGTTTTGCGTTTTTAAATTGTTTTTCCAGTGTTGCTTTTGTAAGCATACCTTCAGACTGTAATAGAATTTATCATCAACACAATACGCTGCTGATCAATTTTCTCCATCCACAGTGTAACTGTTAACAATCGAAATCCAATTTCGTGCGGTACATCATGCTAATGCCAAAGCTGTAGCGATTCCTTTCCTAATCAGGCCACGCAATAAGTGCTCATCTTCCATTGCTGCTTAACACTTTCTCATTTTTATATTCGGTATACTACGTATTATAAGTGAATTAATATTCTACATCACACACTACTGGAAAGACTGCACTTATTGCCGTGTCATTACTTTGTGCGTACATGTGCTCGCGTGCGACTTTATCACCACGTATTTTATTATTCATAACTGTCCCGTTTATTCAGTGAAAGCAAAATACAGTGAATCAGAAAGATGCGTACAATCACATCAGTTTATTTACGAAATAAACGGCTGTGACAATTTTAGAAATAAACGTAAACAATTGGATCCTTAATTTAGTATTGTTTCATTTATTGACCGTCGATCAATAAATTTTAATGATAGAAGGTTTAAAGAGAATCGGTCAATAAGAGTAACACAAATTTTATATTATTTGTGTCGACGTTTCGACAATATTTATTGTCATCATCAAGACCTGAGTACAGACACAAGAGACAATACCAAACACAACAAGATCAATTAATCGAATGAGTGTGGTGTGAATGTGACTGTGAGTGTGAGTGTGAGTGTGGAGTGTGGAGTGTGTGTGTGTGTGTGTGTGTGTGTGTGTGTGTGTGTGTGTGTGTGAGAGAGAGAGAGAGAGAGTTAATATTCCTAGTCTGCGTTAGTCTTAATATTCATTAAAACTGAATATTAATGTTCATATAAATGTGAATATGTTCATGTTGGTAGTGTTCATAGTCTTAATATTAGAATACAATTTTAGATATTAATAAAATATTAGATAGCAATTATATAAATAACTGATTATGCCCTTTATTAAAAAGAGCGCCAAAACGTATAATATCCGAAACATGTTTTATACTGTAGACACTGAAATCAATAAACATACGTGAAATAGTGGTACGTATTTCTTATACGTGAAATCAATAAACATTGACTTCCATAATAATCATTATTTTTATCATAATCATACGTAGTTCTACAACCCTTCACTGAGCCCAAGTCCGTTCCGAGAGTCGATTCCATCCATTCCTATTATTTACTCTAGCCTTCCAGTTTCTAATATTAATCCATGCCAGATACTCCTCCACTTAATCCAGAAGAGGAATCTGGGTTTTTGCTAGAAAGAAATTTGTTTCACCATAAAAAATTATCGTCGGAAGACATTATCTTCTGCAAGATTTAAATGGCGTATGAAATTATAATTTGCCTTTTTGTATTCCGTCCGTTAGTGGGTTCTAGAAGATATTATATTTACCGTGATGCTTCAAGAAAGACAGGAGATTTCACCAGAATGTATTTGTATATTTCAGCTACTTTGGTTACTATCAACTGACACCGGCTTTCATCTAGTTTGCAGAAGGCCTTAAATGTGTCCTATCCATCAAACTCGGTTTGTTCATTTTCATTGGGTTGCTTAGATGGTATATTTTCATGATGCTGATAAAAATACACATGTACACATGATATAACAATATAATCAATAACAAACCGATATAATCAATAAGACACATTTAAAATTGTCTCTACGAGGCACTGACAGTTGACAACTTTTACCCAATAGCCTATAATCGAATATGTATTCTGGGACAATCTGTCCTAAAGACTACATGGTTGTAACCCACATCATATACTAACTACAAATATTATCTCGTTAATTCTCATTACCTAATTATTTGATAATTTAAATTTTAGTCATTATATTCGTTCCACATATTTTTTGTACAAAAGATTTTATATTGGATGAGTGTGATACGCAGCACACGTGTTTATGAATAAAATGATTGCGTTACAGTTATTAAAAATTACGATTAAGATAACATATTGTGTCCTGTACCTCAAACGGCACCCATTCGCAAACGGTTGTACAACTCACTCTAGACACGGAACGCGTTAGCGGCATTGTGTTAGGAGAAATTAACGCAGAAAGCCACTGACAACTTCCGAGCACGTTCTAGGCCACTGACCTCTTTCGACTTCCTAACTTTTATAGCTTTTACGGGTATTTCTAGGAGACTATTAAGTCTCATATTTTTGTCACGTTTAATCGGAGAAACGTGTAACTTTTAATAGGAATAAAATCACTGCAATGATATTATACACAAGCATTAGCTAACGTAATGCGTTAATGTTACGAGGGCGCGCATTGTGTAATCGTATAAGTAAATTAACCGTACACAGATGTGTAAATTATTCAACACTTTAGACGTATTGCTAATCAGTACTGAAACAAGGCAAAGAATTTGTTTAACACGTCTAGTGAATCCCATAACAGTTCCGTACTCATAAGCTTTAGTTCTGAAATTCCATAAACTCTTTATCAATGCCTCGAAAGCGTTAATGTCTTCAAAATATTCTATAGTGTTTTTCTTAATGCTTCGTGTTATAATGTATCTTTCGGGTGAATGAAGTAAAGAAACGAATAATCTCTGTACAAGTGAAACATCTAATTAAATAGCACAGCCCTCCTTATACAAGCGACCTCATATTTCTGATAAGTTTAAATAAAGCCTTAATTCCCAACGTTCCTTTATCAAATGATAGTGATATACTATGTGGTAAGAATTATAACACTGAAGCTGAATTTAAATCTCGCTAGTGCGTGGTTACCACTTGAAAATCTCAACCTGCTTCGCCTTCTCCTGAACTATTCCATCGCAATAGTCAAATTTAAAGTTTCGACTTCCCGAAATCTGGAGTCGTCTTCAGAAACTGAGAATGGTGGTGAAAGAGGTCACATTGTTATTGCCTACAGAAGTGGTTATGAATCTATAAAATAGGTTAATTACCTTTCGTCACACTTCTTAAATATCCAAAATTCAGAATTACTCGAGTTTCGACATTGTTATGTCATCATCAGATCCTGAGAATGTGATTGAAACTACATCTATCTTGTTCACACATCTTGTCAGACGATAAACACGACACACACGAAGGGACAAAAACATTTAACACTTAAAACATTCAAAATAAATAGGGAGCGAAACACACGATATGCGACCGTTGCGGACCTGACAGGACTACCTAGTGATATACTATGTGGTAAGAATTATAACGCTGAAGCTGAATTTAAATCTCGCTAGTGCGTGGTTACCACTTGAAAATCTCAACCTGCTTCGCCTTCTCCTGAACTATTCCATCGCAATAGTCAAATTTAAAGTTTCGACTTCCCGAAATCTGGAGTCGTCTTCAGAAACTGAGAATGGTGGTGAAAGAGGTCACATTGTTATTGCCTACAGAAGTGGTTATGAATCTATAAAATAGGTTAATTACCTTTCGTCACACTTCTTAAATATCCAAAATTCAGAATTACTCGAGTTTCGACATTGTTATGTCATCATCAGATCCTGAGAATGTGGTTGAAACTACATCTATCTTGTTCACACATCTTGTCAGACGATAAACACGACACACACGAAGGGACAAAAACATTTAAACACTTAAAACATTCAAAATAAATAGGGAGCGAAACACACGATATGCGACCGTTGCGGACCTGACAGGACTACCTAGTGATATACTATGTGGTAAGAATTATAACGCTGAAGCTGAATTTAAATCTCGCTAGTGCGTGGTTACCACTTGAGATTTATACTTGGTTATACTAGCGGTCCTGTACAGGTCCGCAACGGTCGCATATCGTGTGTTTCGCTCCCTATTTATTTTGAATGTTTTAAGTGTTTAAATGTTTTTGGCCCTTCGTGTGTGTCGTGTTTATCGTCTGACAAGATGTGTGAACATCGATAGATGTACTTTCAACCACATTCTAAGGATCTGATGATGACATAACAATGTCGAAACTCGAGTAATCCTGAATTTTGGATATTTAAGAAGTGTGACGAAAGGTAATTAACCTATTTTATAGAAAGAGCTCATTCAACAGAGTCCTTCAACCGCCACTGCCAGTTTCCAAAGCGATCCCAGATTCTGGGGAATCGAAACGTTAAACATAGAAATACTACCAGACAGTCCGGGGAAGGGTTATCAGATAACAATCATCCATCGTTTAGAGGTTTTAAAGAACTAAACCCACCGTCCGGTATGCCATTTTGTACTGTTAATTTATTTTGTGCTGAAATAAACTTTTTGCTCGTTTGTTCTGTATTTCCATAGTGTACTGAAATAGTACGGTTTTTTAATCTCTTAATGGTGTTATCTGTCTAACATTATCAACGGCTCTTCATATTAATATAATTAGTACACCGCGCTGTAGATATTGGAGACTCTTAAAAGTTATTTAAAATAGTAACCATGTTTGTAGAACTATCCGCGAAGTTATTAGAGCTGAATATCAGATAATTGTCTTTTAACTTTTAAAGTAATCTGCACTTAAATCTCATTAGTTTTGTCTGAAAAATGTTCAGAGACAGTCGACGAGACTAAATCTCTGAAATCATCCTAAATACCCTTAACTATATGGTTGTTATCATAAAATAACTGGTAATTCGTTCATACTCCTTCCTATTCTCGCGCTAAAGTTTTTTCTTCCTTCCTCTTGTCTGCTTCAGTGAACACTTTGGTATTTGATTCAGAATCGCAAAACTTTTCTTATTTCTGATACTATCTGTTATTTCGCTTATCTGCACGTTTAAGTTATATCAAACGACTTACACGAACAACGATTTTAACTATGTTTAGCAAAGCCTCCATATTGACAATTGAACTGGTGAGCGAGTAACACCAGGTAGTGAGCTGCGTTCGTTGTAAGCGAAGAGATACGCGTATGTTAAGAACTGACATTTGATTGATGCCAAGGGAACAGTGAGTTAAGCAAATAAAACTAAATGACCACTTCAGAAGACGCTAAATCTATCTCATTTGATGAGCCCAAAACGAAAGAACGAATAAGCGAGCAGAAAAACTGAACCGCAGACCGGAAAATTTGAACCAGCGCCCAAGACTCAAAAAGTCAATTACAATAGATAATTAAATAGACACTGCTGTACGTAGAACACAGGGGAAAGAAAGTGAGAATGAGCATATAATGAAATAAGGAAGAGAATATAAAATCATCTGTTAGGTTGGCTCCAGGAAAAGTGTCTCTTTGTGAGTAAAAAGCGACGCTTTACTGCGATGTAAACTATCCATAGTGTAATTTTACGAGTACCGGCAACAAAAGTACTTTCACCCGGGCAGCAGAAGAAGCAGGCATTACATAATTCAGTGTAATACAGCGTAATGTAGTGTGACATGTCAGCCGTAGATGCATACGACATGAACGTCCATCACGCATTCGAGTGGACCGTATACTGTCAGGTATACAGCCCTAACCGACAGCATTAGCATATAGATTCTAATTAGCATAAGGATTCATATAGATTCTAAACACGGTATTAAAGTTTTATGGTAAATGCAGTTGCAGAATAACACTATCTCAGAATTATTAGTACACTGCAAGAATGTCAAACTTGGCCGGTCATTATACATAACTTCTTTCTGTAGCGCCTACATGTCTGTGTCTTTCATTTACATTTACTTGCTTACAGTAATGAACTTCGTTATGGAGAAAATCATAAAAATTAATTATTTTTAGAAGTACCCTAATATTGGTTTCTGTTAAAACAACACAATCGCGGAGTTTAATGCAAGACATTTGTAAAAATGTACCTTTCGTACAGTGATTGCAGCCAATGTACGTATTCGGTACTTACAATGTTCAAATGTCAGGAAGTACCTTAAGTGTCTGTTGAGACTGTGTAACTTTTGCATGGGCTAAAAATCTCTTAAGTCTCACAAGTCGCCGCTGGCGAACGCTGTCTTAATATCACACAGTCAGTCTAGTTAGACCAATTCCATTGGTTATTTTCATTTTTAAAATATACAAACTGCCTGCAGTAAGTTATGTTGGAATAATAAAAAAAGTCTCTCTACGTGCTGCATTCCATTTACAGTCACCTAGCAGACATTCTCCGCAAGTTACAGCTGTACAACAATTACGTATATCTGCTAATTAATACCTGTACCAGTCAGTGTGAATGTCCAGACACAATACACAACTATTCTAATACTTTCGCTTTCATTTGAATTGTGTAACAATAATTCCATTAATGTAAATCCAAAACGAATACATAAACAAACAGAAATCAGGTACTTCCGTCTGTATACATATTAACGCGCGCGCGCGGTGGGTCTCACGTGCTGTCATCCAAATTACCCGTTTTTAAGGTTAAAATATACACTTAAAAGTGTATTACTTAATATTCTCTCCTATCTCAGAGACTAGCACCTTTTCGAGGAAGAGCATTCAGCAGACACGGCGCTTTACAAAAGCTGATGAGTCGCTTGTTAGTTATGTATTTTGTAGTATGACACTCCAAACGCATTTTCAAAAAGATATAAATAACAAAAAATATAAAATAATTAAATTACACATAAATGGTGAGACAAGTCAGTTTAATTTTTATGTTAGAAAAAGTAGGCTATAGACTGTATAGCCTACTGATTGACCGTTAAATAAATGTATTTGCACTTCCCTAAGACTAATCCAAAAACCAGTTCTAAATATATCTCTGATACACTGCTGTTCCTAAGTTATATTACCATAATAATAATAATAATAATAATAATAATAATAAATATTTTTTGCAAGAAAATTCATACATTCTTACTGTTCTATCTAACGCACATCTCGCAGTCGATTTTACCTTATCAGAGACTACCTTTTATTCGTGTTATCTGCGAAGTAATTTTTAAAAGCAACTACTTTATAAAGCACACTGAAAAACTGAAATTAAGAATAATAGGAGAATCGAAAGTAGAAGAAGAAAGAGATTAGCTCTGGCCTATTTACGGATAACAAACTTAAGATGACTGTGGATGGGAATTTTAAAGAGAAGATATCGACAGAAAGGCTATGTACGACATGGCTTTGCTCGTATGAAGTTTATGCTCGTAATAAGGTCAAAATAACGGGCTTATGGTGTCGCGTATGTCTGGAGGTTACGATAAAGATAAATACAAGACAGAAATGGAAGGTTTGCCTAACTTTGCCGGTGATTAAAGGAAGGATAATTGGCAGGCGTAAATTAAAACATTTTGAAAACCTCAGACTATCAAGTTTTTAGTTGAAAAATTGTTACAGAGTTTTCATTTCATCGCCTCCAAAAACGTCTGTTTCAGGGTGAGGCATGTGCACGACGATAGACAAAATTTAAAAATGGTAATAAAGAAGCGTACTGGTATAAATAAGGAATTCCTTGGTAGAAAAACCATCAGTTTGAACACACTAATAGTAATATTCACCGTTCACAGATCATCTCAATGAAAAAAAAGTGACGGAAGATTTTTTTTGTCGAAAATACTTGTACGAAGTACTGTGTTAGTAGTGACATAAAATCTTTATTATTAGTACATACTAGTAAAATTATTTAATTTGGCGACTGGTACTGTTGCTAAACAATAATAGTATAGACTGTTACGGTGTAACAGATATAGTGTGTATTGGGTATAGAATGTACTGGACGCATTACGTAGTAAAATAAATTATTACAATATGTGCGGGATTTTCGTAGGCGTGTTAATAAAAACTGTATCGATTTCTCTGATGTTTAACAATTTATTCCACTGTTTGAAATCAAGATAACGCTACTCTTGTAACAATATTTAAGTACACGCCAGTCAGGCCGCCACACCGTATGTAACAGACGTATACGCTAGCAAACATAATGCTGTAGAAAGCATTAGTCCCGAATCTGACGTTCCTACTTCAGTCCAAAAGTCTACCTTCGCAAAAACTGTACCAGGAACAATTCTTAATCTCTGAAGCGTAACAGTGCAAGAAACGTTACCCGTTAACACGTTTGTTTATAATCCGTTGACCAGTATTAACGTATACGTACAACTCAAGTCACTTTCAGATGCTTAACAACAAGATACCGTCGATCCTGTTTAATCCTGTGATTGCGTTACAGACTTTCAGAATTACGGATTTCAGACCTATTTTTTTAAACATTTGCTATCTTACTCTGTTTCTTTCCCACTGAACCTTTAATTCTGTGTCTCTCTTCTGTCTTATTTAGGATTTCTCGCTCTTCTTGTACAATCCAAGGAACAGACAAGCTCCGACTGTTACTTTCGCCATCAAACAGACAGAGTTTGATATATAGTCTGATATATGATAGATATAAGTCTCATCATCGAGTTCTCTGTGGTTCTACTAGTTTAATTGTTTTCAGGTCCTTCGACGCCTAACAATACTTCCATTTAAAATTAAACCGATGATGATTTTCCAAACAGAAAAGAATGAAAATTGTGCAATTCTAAAATGCGCATACTTTCTTTGCGATATAGCCTACATTAAAATATTATTAATGCCAATTCTTAGGTAAAACCTCTTTCCAAATATTATAAAGTTTTTAGCTTATAAAGGAAACGCAGACAAGTATAAAAACTATAGGCTATTATAAACTATATGTGCTATTAGGAGAAAAGTTCACGAATTTTTTTTCAAAAATGAACAACCGACAATAAATAAAATTTTGAGTCCAGTTAACAACGATAAAGACTTACCGGATTTCAAACGGTCTACGCTATATAAACTGTTAAAATCATTGAATTTTAAATTTCATGAAAGAAGACGTAACATGTTTATCTGTGACAGGGATGATATAGTTTATGGCGACGAAATTACCTACGCAAAATTAAACAGTTTCGTGAAGAAGGCCGTAAAATTTACTATCAAGACGAAACTTGGGTAAATGCAGGCCATGTCAAAAATAAGGTTTGGCAAGATAAAACTATTAAGTCGCCGAAAGATGCGTTTTTGAAAGGTCTGTCGACAGGACTACGAAGTCCGAAGGGGAAAGGGAGCCGCCTGATAGTTGTGCATATGGGCTGTGAAGAGGGCTTTTTGAAAGATGGATTAATGGTGTTCCAATCAAAGTCTACTGCTGACTATCACGAAGAAATGACCGGGAATGTATTTGAAGATTACTTTCGAGAACTCCTACCTTCCCTGGAAGATAACTCTGTTGTGGTGTTAGATAACGCACCATATCATTCAGTAAAGTGTGAGAAAATTCCGAACATGTCATGGAAAAAAAATGAAATAACAAATTGGTTAAAACAAAAAGGTTTTAATGCTGATAGTAGTTATCTAAAGAAAGAACTTCTTTATATAGTAGAACAAGAAAAAGGAAATTATGACAAATATGTTATTGATGAGATGGCCAAGAAGGAAAACAAGACAGTATTGAGATTACCCCCCTATCACTGTGAGTTAAATCCCATCGAGTTGATCTGGGCTCAAGTGAAAAATCATGTTGCGGCTAACAACACAACATTTAAGCTTGCAGATGTAAAACGGCTGTTGGAAGAAGGGGTGGAAAAAGTAACTGAAGAAGACTGGAAGAAGTGTATAGAGCACGTAAAGAAAGAAGAGGCGAAACTGTGAGAATTGGACAACTTAATAGAAGAAATGGAGAAGAGTGGCCCTTTGATTATAAATGTTGGTAATGATGACACTAGCAGTGACCCCGACGTAGCTATGGAATTGGAATAAACGTAGTTTCCATTGTTGTAAATAGCCCAATGTACGTACATACTGTAGTAGATAGGCTGATGTAAATATTGTAGTAAATGGCATGTTAGTATTATCATAGCAAATAGGCTTATTTTATAATTAATTTCATTGTAGATTTTAGTATTGTGATAGCAAATGGGCCTGCCTATGTTATAATTTTAGTCCGGGGTTCTCCGTACCACAGGTTTATGTGATCTAGGCCTGTGGAAGCCTCTTTCCCCTAGCATAAAAAGAGTGATCTCCGACAAGGTGGAGGGGTTGACGTTTCCCTCGGAGGCTTATTAATACTAACGTCCACCGATCACAAAACATCAATTTATTAGATGCTCGGTAGCCCGTGCGCCCCCCGCACGTCCGCCTGTGAACCGGCCTCTACCATTCGCCAGTGTCGTGATAGGCCAACATTTTCTGCAAACACTCGTTGAACAAAGTATAAATCGACTACGTTTCATATTATTTGACAGCAGTCATAAACATAGCCTACATAACACAGCCAAGTTTTGTAACGTCTGACGTATTATATCTACAATGATCTTGGCAGTAACACTAAGACCGTTTGTCTAGGTATTAACATTAAACATTTAGTACCGTATTTTAAACGATTAATTTGAACCATGGGTTCTTTACAGTTACGCTGTGGCGTATATGAATTTACAACGTCTTGAAAATAACAACAGTGACGCTTTTTGTTATTGTCAATAAAGCTTTTGGCTATGAGCTGAGAGATTGTTCTCAGCATCCTTCCTATCAAATTATTTAAGGCAGACTATAAAAACGTTCCGGAGATAAGTAGCCGAATCGTCGTTAGAGTTACAATTAAATGCGTTTTTGTCAAGCAGATTATATTTCGTATGACACAATTCTGTAGGAGTACAGTAATTACAAATCCAGTCTACTGTCAGTAGTCACCGACTGTATTCGCAGCTGCTAGATGTGTCTTCTGAGGCTGTGCGGATTTTAGTTGTCTACGTTGGATGATTCGTGACTCAACTTCAATGTTGGGCTGCAAGTCTCGTCACCTTGACAATCGGCATCTAAAAAGCGATTTAATTATGTCACGTACCTGAAGACAACTTTGCCTTTCTGGTATTCCCAAACTTTTTGTGAAAATTTTGAATCTAAGTGAAACAAAAGTGCATTGCAACCCGTTTAACATGTTACTCTGCACTTGGAGAATTGGGCAGAATACGGCGCTCGTCTACAAGGCCTCGGTTAAGTAGCGAATTTTATGCGGTAATCTGTTAGTACTCATCCGGGCCAGATGTTTAACCCACCCTTTTTTTAAATATAGGCCTATTTTTCTTTTTTATTATGTGTGCTACAGTAAAAACGTTAGCCAGAACTATGGGAAAATGGTTAAGAGATCGAATACAAGAAAAACCCTGGAAGGACCACTTTGGATTCAGATCGAATAGAAGATTGGAAGATACTATTTTTACAGTGAGACAACTGCTTCAGAAAGAATAGGAGAAAAAGGAGACGTACAGTCTTTTTCAGACCTCGAGAAAGGCTTGGACAAAATTACCAGAGATGGCATATGACAAATACTACAAAAAATAAAAGGATGAATACAACAAAACATATTACATAGCAATTAAAGTGTAGATACCGAAACCAAAAATTATGAGATCAAAGCACGAAACGTCAGAAATGTTTGAAACGACAAAGGGAATAAGTGTACTACGACTACGTCCACTACTTTTCATTTTGGTCCTGGATGAAGCAATCACAGAAACGAAGCAAGAAGTGTACAGAAATCTCAGAAGTATGTCGTGTTGACTACATGCTGATAACTGCAACGTTATACAGTAGTAACCGGCGAGCATATAAGAAAGTACTGAACACGTAATACATGAATAAACCAGAATAAAACAACGTTCATTAGAAAAAAACGACAAACATGACATAATAAAACTGAAGCGAAATTTTAAAAAGTGGTAAAGTTTAAATATTTACGCACACCGACATCACAGACTGGAAGATTAGATGACGCAGTATAAAAAGAACAACAGCGGATGGAAGCCTATTCAACAAAACAAAAGTACGTTCGGTTGGCGTATGGAGCGTCTGAAGACTGCCGGTATGAAAAAATAAGATCATAAAATGATGCTTTATTCTCTATTTCGTGTAGATTAAATATTTGAATTATTTATATTTTCTTCTTTTCTTCACTTCAAGTAGACTAGTTATAAAAACCTGTTACCGCAACCATCTCATCCTCGGACGACCCACGTCTCTTCTACCAATCGATCCTCAGTCATACTTTGCAAAACCTAACACCATTGTTTTCCATAAGTTAAAATGATTGTACGTATTTATATCTTTTATTTCTAGTTATGCTGTTATATTCTCATTCTGTCTTCTATTTTGCAATGTATAGTTTAAAGTACTTCGAAGAAACTGCATTTCAGCACGTTGAAACCTCCCGCATTCCTTTTTCGTCATGACCCACACTTCTTTCGCATATGTCAACGTGGGAATTGCAGTCGTCTTATGAAATTTAATTCTTGTGTTGTGTTTTGCTGCGTCCCAAAACAGAGGTCATTCAGCTAAGGAATAATATGTCTAGTAACCCTAAGAGAAGAGTCTCTGGCCCAAGAGGTAAGGGGTTGTGCAACCTGTTCATGTAAAACTATTAGGTATTTACAGCCAAAGCAGTCTCAGTACAAGGTGTGTTTATACGTTAATTTATAAAATTAAGGTCATTGTACGCCGGTGACACGCTACGCTACTGTCATATTAGAGAATGAGTTAGGAAAGGCAAGACCATTAAGGAAGATAAGCAACGTCTTAGAGCGTAACTTACGATTTTTGATACTACAGCGTTTTTTTATTGTTATTATTACTTTAATTATTACGTATAATAATTGATGTTATTAACAGTGTACCATTATTTTTTCTCTTCGTGTTGTTGTAGTTGTTGTAGTTATTTGCTATACGATATTAAATGGCTATCTTTACAACTGCTGTTTCTTGAAGACGACAAGTACTGTTAATTCTATCAGTAACAAATTGTAATCACTTGAACGTTGTACAACATGATACTTTAAACCGATACGTAAGGACTACAACTTCTGAGAATTTTCACTATGAAAACAACACACATGCGCGCGCGCGAACACAGTAGTTATGAACCGTTAAAAGATAAATGGTTTCTGAATGAGTGTAAATGATTGCTTCAAAGTGCTATATTCAAAGGTCAATAAACTAACGGGAAATTTAGCGGCGAGTCGGGTGACCAGCCAACCTGTTTCCCCGCATTTCTCGGTTACGTAACGTCATCCCGTAAATAGCCGCCGTCTACACACGCATGTTCCGTCAGTCAGTCTCAATAACTAACGCATGATGACATCTGTACACAGAGACACCGTGCGCTGGCCGATTTCCAGCTCTGCACGACATCCGTAGTAACTAACGATAATATTGTCTTCCTGTTACTACACTTACTTATTTACAATTTACACTTTCATTCATCCCACAAACTTAAGAGAAAGGAAATTATAATTTCCCTTTCATTTCTCTTCGTGTAGCCTACATAATTATAAATATTTCAGACAGTATGCATAAGGAATTCTAGAAGGCTTGCAAAAGACGACGACACTTGTATATAAGAAGTAGGCCTACGTGTGAAACGATTTCTCTACAGATTAAAGTTAATTTTTCAATAACGTTCTTCAACTGAGAGGAAAATGTAAATGTCCAATATAAATGGCCGCTTATTGTCTGTAAGCCACAGTCATATAGGCCTACCTGTAACAGTGCATTACAATCCCATTCAAAATGCATTTAAATCTTCAACAGAAACCTATGTGAAGACAATATTTGTAGTTAATATATCGATTTATATATTTCCACGCTGAGTCTTGGTGAGATCCTTTCGATAATTGTTACAAAATCTCCGTTCATACTGTCATTACAAACTGTTATTTATTGTTACGAAAGCTACTTCTATCATTTATTAATATTATACATCCATAATCATTTAAATTATCCTTCACTTTCTTGCTTGTAATTTGTCCCAACACATTTTCATTAGAACTGATTCCAATATTTCTACTGTCATCAATCTAAACGAACCAGGGCTTACTCTTTTCAAATCCTGAACAGTTACTTATTGCAATTTCGTTGATAAACTTTTTTATTCTACAATTTTTTAATATCCAAAAACAAGCTGAAAAGATCTTAGTTAAATGGTACTGTTACGGTACAATTCAGCTTTCCTACAGTTCTATGAACATTCACCATGCACATAGTGTCAGCACTGCGTTTGGTCTTTGCGTGCAGCATACAAACAGACAATGGTCAGCATGACTATTGGTTTCGTATGTCTTCTCTTAATAAATTTTTACTCTGCGTTCTAACAAAGTATTTTTTTCTTGAATATGCTGTATTCGTTTATATTATTACAAATAAACGATTTCTGCATTGTCTGCGTGATTAGTCGCTTCTGATTCTGATAAAATAAAAAATTAAAAAAAACTGGGCCTCTTAAAGGCCGTTAATTCAAATTTTGCACAACTAGACCATGTGCTTTTAAGCACACAACAAACAAGCATTGTACAAGTATTTTTAAGCAAACAAGTATACCTACTTCTAAAGATGATCACTAGCACACATTCATACACAGAATTATATCTGTGTATGAATTTACCAATTTTGCCTAGAATTCCAAATGACCTAAATCATGTTGTTTTTCAAAGAAGTGGTTCGTGACAGTCCTTATTCTTTAGTAATTGTAATAGCCATTAACCGTTAGAATGTATGACTAAACGAAACTTAACACCGTTTGTTCAAAGATGTCGAAGTGCAATCAATGCAAATGAGCAAGAGATGAAACTGTTACGTGACCTTCAATCAGACTGCAGTGGGTCAGCAGAACATCCGATACGCACTGACCAATATTTATTTATTTAACTTATATTTATTTTTTGTTCTGTTAAGTATTGCCTAAAAAAAATCGTAACCTGTCTGGTTATGTTTTAAGTTCGCCGTCAGCAAACCATTTTCTATTCTGTAAACTGTACATTTCCGCCCTCTAAGCGTTTTTCAACGTTAGGTACTAATTAGACATAAATTATGTAGTAATATCAAGTTCAACTTGTACTCTGGTCACCATCAAAAGCATGGTTTCAGTCTAATCAATTAATTTTTTTCTGCAATTTATAACTAGATGTATTTTTTCGTAACATTAAATGTAAACTGAAAGTTAAACTGGATAAAGATTGTAATTTTTCTGTGACTTGTAAAATTGTTACTGGTTCCAGAGAAATTGAAAATTGATATTAACCAATGACAATTGGATCGTCGGAAAACTTCTATATCTTTCCTTATTGTTTGCACTGAATTGTCAGTAAATAACACTGCTATCATAATATTTTGTCGTTTGAAATACATTTAAAAATTTCAAAGATTGATTATATTGTACATAAAACAACATTCGATTACATTGCTGTTTCCGTACTTTTCTGTTTTCTTAACGTATGAAAATAACGGTCTGCGCCAGTTGTATTACAAACAAATAACTCCATTATTAGAATACATTAATTGTCCTTACTTTTCTTCACAATTGATAACATTCCTAATCAAATGAATGTTTGCAATACGCGTACTTGCTTGTTCACCCCATTGGTTCCATTACTTACTTCTGCTTTTATTTAATGTAGTAGTACGATTGCTCAAACAGAAAAAACCAATAATGCTATAAAGAGAAATCTAGAAATTATTACCGAAAGTATTTCATTGAATGAAAATATAACAGTAAAGCAATTTACAGTGAATAATTATGTTTCTACAACAAACTGTATAGTTAACATATTTTTTAGTTCTGAACATTAAAAAAATTAAAATATTATAAAAAAAGGTGAGACAGAAAGTATAAGTGACTGCTTTATTAAATATTTAATTATAATTTTACAAAACGTTAACATCAAATTACATTTAAAACCAAAAATGAATTCCTAAATTGTAAAATTTACCTGGTCAGACGAAAAAGTTGAAATTCGTTACACTGCACCAACGGCTGAAGCTTTTACAACTTATTTTTTATCATGTACTGTAGATGTCAAATTTGGCAAAATGCCATTTTAAACGAAGACGAACACGTGAAGGTATACTTCTTCCGCCTACAGTTGTAAGCACGTCCATGACCGTGATTCATTGATACATACTCGAAACATTTCTATAATTGCAAAATAATTGACAACATTCCATGTCAGACGCGGCACGACTGCATGCCAGTATTCCGTTACTTCTGCTTCTAGTTAGAAATATGTTCTTTATGTCGGGCAATACTTCACAAGCCGGAATTTCTCGTAGCAACTACTCGTAGCCCAGGACAACCACTGTTTACAAATAGCAACGAGGTCCTCACCAAAAAAATCACAAAATTATAACAAAAGGGTCCGAAATACTTATTGCGGACAAGATTACTTGAAATATTTGCATACAAAATGAAAAGTGCCTATGTAACACAATTGGAAGCGTCTGCATATTATAACCCTTTTACCCTTTAAAAACTATAAGGCTACAACATATAATCTATATTTTATTTTAAAATATATTCTAAGGCCACCTGGCCGTAGCATACAGGCTAAATTAAATAATATGTAACAACTACCGATAATAATTATCAAGATAACCTTGGTATACAGTGTTTAAATTAAAAAGCCATTCAACTGAATAGACCTATTTTCACCAAACGAGTTGTTTAATAATCGTATACACTCACGGTTATCTAATAAAAACGAACTAGGTTCAAAAATGCAACACTTATTTCGGTTGACAAACACGTTTTGTCGGCAGTGTTATTAATAACAAACGTTTTGCCCATTCTGTGACGTCGCATCCTCATTGGGAATGGTGAGAACACCGTTGCGCTTTACCACATCGCACAATGACAGAAATGTTTGATATGAATAAAGGTATCAAAGAATCGTGGTTTGCAACCGAAAAAAGTGTTGTTATTAAAAGTTTCAACGACGTAAGTCTACAAATGAAAATAAATAGGTACAGATAGAAAGGTAGTCTACAAACGAACGTACCAATCTACAGGTGTACAGGTGTACCAATCGTACAGGAAGTCTACAGGTGTACCGATCATTTGCACCGTACACCAATCAGATGCACTGTTAGTAAGATGAGATTACCGTTTGAGCCCATGTTGCCACAATTAACATTTATCAACAACGTAGCTTATCACCTTCAATGGAACCGGTCCATCCATCCGCAGAAACATGTCAACACGCAACTACACTGATGCGAGATAAAAATTAATTACCATTTATAAGTCTTGCTTTGATGCCGAATGTCATCCTTCTAAGCGATAGAACTATATCTCCTCTTCTCAGTCATACACAAATGGTATGCACATCACTACTTTTCTCTAATTAAATAGTATCAAGGGTGGCGGTATCGTTTATTTGTTACTTGCTTCTATTTATCTGAATTACCGGTTTTTCGAATGTGCCTGTCTTTTTTAAAAATTATTTAGCCATGTAAAAATCGATTATATTAAACAGTATTAACAATAAAGCGTTCATAGAAATGTAGAAGCGATTGCGAAGCGTATGTGTATGCGACCGTTTGTTGCTTTCAGAAAACGATTTTTTAAGTGTTTTTCTGCCGTTTTGATTGAAAACAGCGAACTTTATTTGCTAACTGTTTGTAGGAGTCAACAAGATTAACATAAAAGCCTTTATGCCTTGGCAGACGCAGTAGCGGTTCGGGATTGAGAACCCCCCATCCCGAAGGTTAAGTTTTTTCTTATTAAAGTGTGTACTGTTTCTTTTTGTGTACAATTGTAAATTACTTTTCTTATGTAGATTGTAGTTTATGGAATTTAGTTTGAGGGACCATCTCCGAAATGAGATATAATGAGGTATACCTCAAAGTACCATCAGTTATTGATACGATAAAGGAATACAGGCAAGATTGGAAGTCCGATGAGGAACGCATGGTAGACATGTATTCCTAAACAAGCGCTGAAATATAGACCAGCTGGTAAGTAGACCCTGGAAACGCTGTGAAGTCGGAACGCGCTATAACCCAATCCACGCACTGAAGAAGATATTTTGTAATGACTAATTATCATTGTCCGCCCCTCCCCTATTACAAGCTCTAGAACCGCCATTGGTAGGCTTAAAACAAACAGCATCGGAGCCAAAGACTTCGACGTTCTACAGAGTTCTATGATTTTGGTTGTCAACAAGCTAACAGAACAGTTGGATGTTACAAAAATCGAAAAGTAAATCTATGGACGTTACACAGATGTTAACAGAAATCTAGATAAGATTATTATTGTTTAACGGTTTATGAGAGCAAACGCAGATCACAGTACAAATGTGCGAATAGATTAATGGCCATGTTTTCGCTAATTTCCCGATTCACAACTGCAGGCACGTTAAGCTACTATACGTACTATAAAGATATTCTAACAATTGTTATTTTCAATCCGTTGGTCAGTTTAAGAGCGATTCGTGATTAAGTGAACAAGGTGTAACGATGTAGCTTGAGTACTAATTTTCTTCTAACTCCACGTTTAGACAATTTTTAAATATACCAATTAAGAATGCATGTGAAACCGGAAAAGCACAGAAATTTAAGCAAACAGGTGTAACATGTAGCGGCATTCATATTAAGTTACATTAAATACGTGACGATTGCTGATGCTGTGAAATATACTGATCCACATCTTGAAATATACTATACATCTATACATATTTCAGTTCAGTCCCATGTACTCTAATAAATTTTTAATAAAAGTTTAAATAATAATGATAACATTTTTCTTGCTCAAAAATTAGCAATACACCAAATATTTAATGATCTTCGCCTCTCTGTATTTACAGTGTGTATAGGAAAGTGAAGATTATGAAGATTAAAAGTGATAAGAATTTGGTAGAGTACTAACGAAAAAGTGAATTTAGTAAGACAAAAAAAAATATCGGTAAGAAAAAATTAAATTCTCTAATTATGCCTGTGATTTAAACAGAGTGTAAATACTAAATTTAAATAACATTTTATAGTAAGTTAGCAAATTGTTTCACTGTATAAATGTTCCACTGCCAGGAAGCTCCATGAATCTTATACCTTGGTGAATTTTTAAAACTGTGTCTATTAGATATTTATCTGTGTATTATAGTTATTCACACATTCGTTTAAAATATGTAAGCAATCTTATTTCTTACTGTGCCGTATAAACATTATCTGTTTTTGTAAAAAACACCAAAAGACTAACATGAAAGTTAAGATTTATATGCTACTGTATACTGCAAGCACGTAAAAATATAGAAGAAAAAATTCGTAAAGTACGTGGAAAAGACTCATCGTAATTGTCGTTATTATTATTATTTTTTTGTTCAGTTTTTTTTTTTACTATATTGATATTGAATTTCCAGTCTACATAGAACTCACATATTCGTTATTACGTGCTATTATTATTGGTTATTATTATTATTGTCGTCATCCATTTGTTAAAAATTTCATCAGATAGCTGAATAGTTGTTTTTAGCTGAATAGCTGTATGAATACTCCATATTGTTATAAATATTCGCAATAATCACCATGAAAATTAGTTATACGAGTGATTTAAACTGCATGGACTAGAATTAACCTCTCCGTTTATTAAAACATCTCTTTTCATTAGATGCATAAAAAGAAGTTTTGCTTTAGACTAATTATTAAAGTCACGGTCAAAGTCAGCAATGAAATAGGTGGTTGATTACGCTAATAAAATTTCAACAAATAGAGAAAAGAGAGAGGAGAACAGAGAGAGAGAGAGAGAGAGAGAGAGAGAGAGAGAGAGAGTGAGTGATCAAGTGAGGGGGAGAACAGTAATATGCACGTGTAGAAGCTACTATTATCAAATTTACTATAGCCAAGAGGTAGTTAAAATAACCAATTTTTAGTTTCCATTGTTTTATCATGACTCATCATAACTTATGTAATTATACTTATATAAGTCATTATATTTACGTTTACTAAGCAGATTCAGTGACAAAATAAAATGTAGGCCTATTCACGATTGTTCAAAAATATATCCGTTTAAAACAGACTACTTTAATCGAATTATAGAAAATTGAAACTCCTTTATTCACCATCAGAATAGATTGCATATATTGAATATATATATTAGAATGTAGATTGAATTTATTTGACAATGTAGTGGCTTCTATGGAAGGAACAAACAAACTTCTGAAACTTCAATTCTGTACGAAGTGACGATTACCCTTTTGTTCCAATTTAAATGTCTACATATAAACCTACTGATAAATCGCTATGGTATTTATAATTAAATTTAAAATATAATTTTATCTTTATAATGAATTATTAAATTTACCTAAATTATCTAAAACATTAATTATAATAAAAATTAGTGGTATTAAATGTATTCCTTAAATTTTTCAGGTATACATATCATTGTATGACCTATAATTTAATTTAAACATATCCAGATTATTCTTGATCTTGGAATTTAAAAGCAGTGTGAACATTTTTTTAATATTTTTATGAAAATTAGTTTTGACATTTACTTAAATCGCCTAATTAATTAAACTATTTATTGATATTTATTTAATATAAAGTACAAGTCTTAGCGTTGTATCCAAACACTACATGGACAAGAATGAAACATAATATACTCACGGTGAGAATTAGTTAACCTTGAACCTGAGACGCCACGCCACTATCACTTTTCCGTGGTAACTATCGACAGCAGCGTTAGCTAATCCGGGCAATATAGCTTCTTATTCGAAAGTCAGCACCAGACTGAGGAACCAGCGAGCAGTTCTTGACAGGAAAGTTTGTGTCCCACTTCTCGCCGTGTCATAATCCTGCTCTGCCCAAGCTTTCTACTAACGTAGTGGTGGTACGCGACATACGTGCAACTTGTTACCACCATTACGCGCGTATTTTGTTCATTCATGAAGAGAATCGCCGTAGTGAACGCCCCGTGACCTTCCACGCAAAATTTCGTTTCCTGCACTCAGTGCCTGCGACAGCCGTTGTCAACAGTGACATGCGTCTTCACAGAGCTTGCCGACTGATAGGCCTACTCTTCAGAACGTGACGACTTCCACGACCTGCAGATTGTTAAAGGCTGTCAGATTCTGCTTAAAAAAATTTAATTGTGGTATACAATTATATAACGTACACAAATAAGTTATTTCAGAAAAATACGTAACGCGGTAAGTGATAATTATTTTGTTATTACCGCAAAAACTATCATTTCGTAAATTAAAATATTTGAATATTTACTTATTATTTCTCTTAGTGAATGTATAAACAGCGCTTTATACTGATTATAAAGAATAACAAGATATAAACTCCGATAGTCTGGCCATGTGTTTGATTTGTACAGGTTCTAATCGCCTAACGAATTGTAGCGTTCATATTTGTGTGACTTTTCGTCACCATTCACACAAACTGATTTCTTTAGCCTTGTTAATTATAACTCTGTTTCGACCATTACAAATAAAAAATTCTTTACAGGAAATGATAAGCACTAACTCCAATAGTAAGATAATACATTTTATTTAGTGGTGTATTAAATGTTCTTCTCTTCGCCTTTGTTCTTGATTAATGTTCTTAGTTTTTCTTCTTGAACAATTTGTATAGCGCTATTTTCCTTGATAGGTTTGGTATTTTTTATTTTTTCTTATAAAGCTTAATTTCTTATTACATTTTATTGTAACAAGTTGCCAGCCAGCATTCAAGCAGTTTTTTTTATTAGTTCTTCCATCCACAGATTTGATTACCTTTTCTGATAGATCTGTCAGTTAACACTTGACACGTGAGGCATTATTCTAATACAGATAAACATTAGAAAATTTAATTTATAAAATGCTTCCACGGTAAAACCAGAGCATATTTTAAGCAATAAACTAGGCGCCACTAGTGCCGCCTAGTGGCAGGTATTAGTGCCGGTGCCGAAAAGTGAGAAAAAAAGAGGAAAAATCAGCAAATCACGAAGGCGCGTTTGCATTTGCGTATATTAGCTTTCAGCATTGTCTGTACAGCGTGCAAATTGGGCGCTTATTTTTTAGCTTCTTAACTAACTTATTCAGTTGTAAAGCAATTTAATGTGAAACGTTTATGCATTTTTCATTTTAAAAAATTACTTAAAATTAAACAAACTTATAGTGTTTAAGCTTTTACTAATCTCAGTCTGTATATGTGTATATCTAATTACAGTACTTTTTACGTATACCAGTGATAAAGGCTTTGAATTTGTAACAGGCCTCCATGTAGTAGTAAACTACACATCACACTGTAATGTACTTATTGAATATTACTTAATTAATAAAATTATAACGAGTCCATTTGAGTGTTTGTGGTGTTTTTTTTTAATTTTCCTAATGTGTAAAGCATTTGTGTCTGTTTTTACAGTTAATTTCACGAGTGAAGAATTAACATGATCATGGTCAAGTTAAATTCAAATTACATAATTTTCAATATCATATAAAATCATAATACATTGGCTGGTTTAGTGCCGCCTAGAGAAAATTCCTTAAAATATGCTCTTGTAAAAACTTATTAAATATATATAGACAGACAGATAGATAGATAGAGATGTAAATAAACAGATATGATGTATTGTTTCCGGGTTGAATCCAGCGTTGTATTTTCAACGCGGAAAAACGGAAAAAGTAGGGGAAGTGTGCCTAATATCGCACCCTTTATAAAAAAAATTGCTACAACTTTATATAATATTACAAATAAGTTAAATATTGTTAGTTTGATCCTTTGGTTAGTATTGGGTTTATTTATATTAAGTATAATTTTCTTATCAGTAAAATATAGGTTTAAAAAAATAAAATCCAAAAACATGTATTTTCTGTCCTAAAAAAAATGTTCCTAATATCGCCCGGGGTGTGCGATATTAGGACAATAAGTTGCAGGCAACTTTTTCTTTTGTCACAGATCTCCTTACCCATAATATAAGAATGTTTTAGTGGATGGTTAGTGAGGATCGGTCAATAATACAAATTTTAGCTATTTTGCGTCGACGTTTCGACAATATTTATTGTCATCTTCAGGACAATTGTTGCTGACGCATAATAATTGTTAATAAGGTCATAATAAGGTGTTGGTCAGGGAAAATTTACAGTTGTGTGTTTGGCGTCAGCAACAATTGTCCTGAAGATGACAATAAATATTGTCGAAACGTCGACGCAAAATAGCTAAAATTTGTATTATTGACCGATCCTCACTAACCATCCACTAAAACATTCATTGATTGACGGTCACTAAAAATTTAAGGCCATAATATAAGATTAAACTATGAATATTAAGGTTAGTTAAGGTCAATAATGCATGAACGGAAAATGTCAGAATGAAATTGTTTAATTCAAAATGCAAAAGCCTTATAAGTTAAGGTTACAAAATATGGAATTGAGCTAAAAACAGGAATTGAATTAAACGTCCAACACATGTATGATTTTTAAAGTTATTAGCTCAAAAATGTAAATTAGTAGGCTAATCAAGCAGAATTAATACACAGTATAAAATTGTACAATTCAAAGAACTAAAACGTCTCATAGACAAATTATTTTAATCATTGAGCTAAACAAAATTCGCAAATGAAAGTTTTGTAGTCATCAGAACCAGAGCATAATTCATGACACCACTTGCGGCACTTTGTACAAGTTATCCATTTTCCCCGCTCTTTTCATTAAAAAATGATTCATTACAGTACGGGCATTCACAATCCTCCTCGCTATCCTCCTCATCAGTTGAGACAGTGAGAGGCCCTGCAATTTCTTCATCGCTGGTATCTGAAGGAGATTCATTTGTTCTTTTTCTTTTCTTATCTAAGGCCTTTCCTTTCTTAGCTTGTTTTCCAGTGGGTTCAGCTATCAGCAGCAACCGCTTTGAAGAAGTGGGTTTAATTTTGCCTTTATTTTTTTCTTCCTTTTTACTGATGTCATCTGACAACCGATTTTTGTAAGGGGAAGCTGTAAGCAGAGTTGCGGGACAACTTGGTCTTCCTCTTCACTTTTTTAGATTGGACTGAACTTTGAAAGATGGTAGGGGACTTATGTCAACAGGCATTACTTTTGGACTTCCTGAATTAATTGAGACATGTTGTTGGATGCTGACAGCTTCATGTTGTTGTGTGATAGAATTTCTTGGAAGTTGGACACCAGAGGGTCCGGCTATCTGAATGTCAACAGATAAAATGTTCTGAGCGTTGGACGAACAAGACATCTGGTTAATGGGAAGCGCATGCAGATTTTCTTGATGCCCTACTGTCCCCGGGTGTTGAGCAGTGAGAGGATCAGAGTCGTCGATCGCAGCAAATTCATGTGCTTGGAAGACATCTGGATTGAGGGGGAACAAACCTGTCACCCTGAACCCATGTTCAGCTGTAGCTACAGTAGCTGATTTCTTGTAACCCTCGCCTAACAATCCAGCGATTTGATAGTGGGTGACCTCTCTGCCAATGTGTTGTTTCATCCAGTTTTCAACAGCCTGGGCGTAGTATGTCTTAAAAGGGAACATAAACGCTCTGTCCAGTGGTTGCATTTTATGAGAACAGTGGGGTGGTAAACTTACAATGTGTACACCATTGTCACGGGCGAGTTCAAGAAGAGGCAAGTTTCTTGTGTGGGAGTAGTGTCCATCCGAAACTAAAATCACTGGATCCTCTTTAGTCGGCTTTGTACTAGGCAAAAACTGTTCTTGGAACCACTTCAAAAAACTGTCCATTTCAATCCACCCTGACTTGTGACAGGCAGCAATGCATCTGTTAGGAGCGCCATCGAGTAGTTCTGGTTTCATTCTCTGTCTCGGAAACACCAAAAGAGGGGGGATAAAATGACCGCTTGCGCTCATGCAAGTAACAACAGTTACCAGTGAGCCTCTTTCTGCTGACGAAACGGCTCCTACTTGGCGTTTACCCTTCAGAGAAAGAACTTTGCTTGTTTTGTGCTGGACAACTGTTAGCCCTGTTTCATCACAGTTATAGACCCTACATGGATTGTGATTAACTAAATTTAACAGAGGCTCATAGAGGTCAAAAAACCTTATAACATTTTCTCTTGTAAATCCTTTGATTCGTTTCACTGACGTAGCCTGTGGTTTTCTGAGGCTAAGCCGGGGATGCCGCTTCTTAAAAGAACGCAACCATTTCCATCCAGCAGATTCATTTTTTTCAGGAAAGGGATGCTTAAGTCCATTCTTTTCCGCTAGGTGGAATGCCATTTTCTTCACATCTTTAGCCGTAAGTCCATAAAAACGAGTTTCCATGTCTAAGCAATATTGTTCTAAAGCCATTTGTAGATCTGCACTAAGCGTTGGTTTCCTCCCCAGTGTAGATGACACTACTGTGTCAACACTTTTCTCTTCGCTGTTAACTTTGTCTTTTAATGTAGACTTGGGCACATCATAGAGCTTCGATGCACGCAATAACCCCATTTCTTTTGCTCTAACAGCAATTATTGCACGCCTCATGTTCTCTTCCAACCACTGCTTTCGTTTTTTAGGAGGCATCTGTAACAAAAAAAAACCTACTTTTGGTTTGCTGATGTTTGAGGGAATGTTCCCAATATCGCACAGTGCGGTATTATGACTACCATTGGTGTGCGATACTGGGAACACACGAAGATACAAATATGGCGGTTCATGGGAGGAGAACTGTGACTACAACATACTCAAAACTTACGTGAACATTAACTATGTTATCTACTCTAAGCGTTGTAATTACAAAATTATATCACTTACCTTTCCGCACTAATAAGGATGAAAACTCACTTCCCCACAAACTTAGAACACAACAATTTTTGATTTTAATTCACAAATAATGTAAACACGTTGTCTCAATGCTCCCGCTTCGTCTACACTGCGGGCTAGACTGGAACTACAAATTGAGATGATTTCCGCTAGGCTGCAGCACTTATCGGGAAAGATACGGTGGTGTGCGATATTAGGCGCAGTTCCCCTATTCATCGTACATGACATTGCACCCGTGAAAATCTTGAAATTATCGTAGCTAGATATTTTAATAGATGAAAGAAATACTCTTAAAAAAATGTGTGTGTGTGTGTGTGTGTGTGTGTGTGTGTGCGTGCGTGTGTGTGTGTGTGTGTGTGCGTGCGTGCGTGCGTGCGTGCGTGCGTGCGTGCGTGCGTGCGTGCGTGCGTGCGTGCGTGCGTGCGTGCGTGCGTGCGTGCGTGCGTGCGTGCGTGCGTGCGTGTGTGTGTGTGTGTGTGTGTGTGTGTGTGTGTGTGTGTGTGTGTGTGTGTGTGTGTGTGTGTGTGTGTGTGTGTGTGTGTGTGTGTGTGTGTGTGTGTGTGTGTGTGTGTGTGTGTGTGTGTGTGTGTGTGTGTGTGTGTGTGTGTGTGTGTGTGTGTGTGTGTGTGTGTGTGTGTGTGTGTGTGTGTGTGTGTGTGTGTGTGTGTGTGTGTGTGTGTGTGTGTGTGTGTGTGTGTGTGTGTGTGTGTGTGTGTGTGAAATCATCTTAATATGTGAAATTAATTTTATCAGTATTATTATTACTGATATTACACAGTGATTAAATAATAATACAAATTATAATCATATTTAACACTACTGAAAGTAATTCATATATTATATTTATCTAATGATATTAATTACATTTCAAATGTACGGTCAAGATATATTTACTCACATGAGATATTTCTTGGGGATTATACTGTACACTCATCCCCAACCATGTTGATATGGTGTCTGGTGAAATATTTGTGTCTGGTGAACTGGTTTGGTGTAGATTTTTTTTCGTGTTTCCAAGCTTTAGTGTTTTAAAAATTGTCTCATTTTGCTTAGTGTTTGTGTTGTGTGCTGATATCTGTGTACTTTAATATTTCTATAATTACACACACACACACACACACACACACACACACACAACCATGGACATATTTTTTTATTTATTAATATCTCATAATCTACTGCAATTTTCAAATGCTGTGAGCAGTTTATTGTCACAACTAAACAACAGATATAGCTCTATGTTGGAATACAACCAATTTAAAACCAAGACTAGTGTAATAGTAGAAGTATTTTCACCAAAGTTCATAACAGATATGACATGCTAAAGTGAATCAAATCATCCAGGGATTAAAAACAGTGTTTCTTTAACACAAATGTTTTACATAATATTTTTTCTATATGCATTTTTTAAGCCTACCACATGTTGTTTACTCAGTGATTCAGAATATTCATCATACAATATGTTTACATACATGGTAGCAATGGGGAGGAGGCAATTAAGCAGATAAATAGACAGAATTAGCACGCTGCTAACAACAGAAATTCTGTCTAAAAGATCTTACTTCAATTTTGTGTATGCCTGGATACAAAATAGATTTAGTGTTTATTTTTCCTGCCATTCTTCTTCCAGGCTTTGGGACCATTGTTTAGTGTTATGTGTTATGGAAAGCTTTTCAGGAATTGCCAAAAAGGTAAAAACTGTTTTACTTGACACTAATTATAATCATGCTTATACACATCCTAAAAAATATATATTAGGTACTGAGTAAATTCATTTGTATCTAAGATATAATCTTTCATGTATCATTAGATTCTGAGAAAAATGTTGGATCATTTACTTCCAACCCAAGCTTTGTGCCAGGAGGCTGTTTGACAGTGAGTAAGTATTAATTAGAGTAGTTTCTCAGGTGTACAGTGATTGATGCTAAGTTAATCCTGTTAAACTTTTCTCCATTGTACTCAGTCAAATGCATACCCCCAGACCCTTAAGACTTTAAAGAAGAAATAAATTGGATCACAAAATGTGATGGGTCGTTGGAGTTCTTAAATCAGTGTGAGCAAAAGCCAGGTTCAGGAAGGACTACATAAAGAGTAGCAGCATCTAGTTGACAGTTCATTTATTTCTCTGCTTTCAATATCTCGAACCAATCTGTTACTGGGTAGAATGAAGTTTTTGTAGGTGCAGTACTGAATTTTATACTCCAGTGGTCCCTACATACTAAAGAGATCCTCTTCAATCTTACATATGGGCACTATCAGACCCTCTGTCCAGTATCATGGTATTACCTCATTGTCCAAAACTACTCTGTAACCTCTTAAATGTCTCTGATCATTTCTTGCCCTCCTGCTAAACAGTTTAGCAGGCAACCAATTCAGCAGAATGATATTGAAATATAGTTAAGAAGAAAAGTGTAAAACACTAATACGAGATATTCTGTGTTATCAGTATTAATTTTCATTGAGGAGCTGAACAGCCATTCCATGCAGTGCTGTATTTCCTTATAGGTGGACACAGGCCTCGCTTGTGGAGGCAGGGGGATTCAGCTCTAGTTGTGAACTTAACCATGCTCTTAATTAAATTTCATGCCACTGAGAGAAAGAAATATAGACACAAATACATGTTTCATTAATAAAAATGTATGATAAACATTTTTATTATTCTCTATTGTCATCAATATGCTTGTTTCAATGGTAAAAAAATGCAGCTTCTATTCTTACAGTATAGATAACATCAGAGCAGAGACTTTCCTACTGACCACTGACATCTTGTTACATGTCTTAAATTATATCCGAAACATTTAGATATATTTGGATTTCTTGAAAAGTTTGTAACTCTTAAAGAGAACTAATTAAATTTTCATATAACACTTTTGCTTTCAATTACAAAAACGATGTATGCAAATCAGAATTATCTCCAGATAGCCTTTACATCTAGAGCTATTTGAAACAATAAAACATTCGAAGTTCTTTGATAAACTTAAATATGAGGATTCTGATGAAGTACTTGAGAACAGTTGAGGATCTGACACACTGAGGATTTAAATGAAGAAGATGAATGCACTCAAGAGGAAGATGAAATGGCCAAAATTGAAAATCAATTGTAAAACTCTCCAGATAGAAATTATCCTATAAAAAAAATTGAATTTAAAAATAGTCTACCAGCCTCTTACCATTAGTTGACTATTCGTACTTTCCCAAACATGGAAATCTGTTTGAGAATGTGTTTACTTCCATATTCCATAAGGTAATGGAAGTATGGTGAGCGCAAAAAAAATCGTGTTTGAGATAGGGGCTGATTCTGATTGTACTACCCTCAAAACATGAAGAAAAGTTATTTTCCAAAAAGTGTGTGTGTTTGTCAGTGGTGGCTGGTGATTCCAAATTTTGGTGGTTGCAGTAGTTGGTTGAGTGGATGGGAGATGGGTTAAAAGACATTAAACTATCATAATCACAGTTTGATAATAGTAAATTATTACTATAATTTTATAACCTCAAACAAATGATAACGTTTACCTTGAACCAACGTAAATACTAAACCTGACACAACTTATAAATCAAGAAGGCTGTGCCATATATAAATAAAGAAGGCTTTTTTTTATAAATAAAAAAGTTGTGCTACAGCGCTACTAGTGGAGCATTGCAGAAACTTTGTAACCACCAAGCTTACATTGGGAACATACGACAATTGTGAAGAGTAGTGCACGTCCTCCCATATGTTTGTGTAGTAAGCTCTCCCATTTACTACTGAAGTTGCAAGCACCCTACAACCACCAGCCTATGCACCACATTTGAATTGTACTCGAACATTGCCGCAATGTTCTCCGTTGAAATTTATGACACTTTTAATTGCTTAATGTTTTCATATATTATTTTATAGTTTAGTTATTCTATATTGGTGGTTATGGAACGCTGCAGCCATAACACCAGCCACCACTTGTGTCTGTATGTAGAATGTTTTCTATGGTGAACAATAACTGCCGCAAATTCACACAGAATCAAATCTTTTTTTTCATATGTTGAAAGTTGTAGAGGACTCAAAGCCTATTGATTTTGGTGGAGATTGGTTGAGGTGGAGGGGTAGTTTACCTGCAACATTTTATGTTTTAACAAGAGTAAAGTACTTAATTTTGATCAGTAAAGTGTCCTGAAAAGAGGATAATAATAATCCACTGTAAAAAGATGGATGAAATATCTACTTACTTACTTACTTAATCCTTAGCTTTTCTACCTTTCGGTGTAAAGCTATGTTGGAGTTGAGTCCTCTGAGGTCGTCTTTTTCTACATATCCCTCCATGTCTCTCTATCTCCTGCGAGCTTCTTTATGTTCTCCCATTTTACTCCTCTTCTTTCTGCAGCTGTGCGGGCTTCATCCTTCCAGAGCTTTTCTCGGTCGTCCTCTCTTTCTTTTACCTGTTTCTCTGGATTCAAACACTTGCTTTACCAGTCTTTCCTCCCCCATCCTCATTACATGTCCCAGCCATCTAAGTTGTGCTTGTTCTACTGTTATTGCTATATTGCTATAGGAACAATGTCTAACTTTTCCTAAATATTTCATTTCGTATTCTATCTTTTTTTGTCTTCCCTTCTATTTTTCGAAGAAACCTTATTTCAATACTAGTTAGCTTGCTTTTTATTCTCTCATTTGTTGTCCATCTTTCGCTTCCATAAGTTAATACTGGCTTCATGATTTGTCTGACTATTTTGATGAAATATCTATAAATGAAAATGGTAGTTGAAGGGGAGGGGTAATTTTTTTTTTAAATTACCTTTCTAATGTGAATAAACTACTTCATTTTGAAGGATAAGATACCTTAGTAATTACATATATTGAAACTATTACTCAATAAAAGTCTAAATATCAAAAATGAGGTTGTTTGGTTAAGGGAGAGGGGTAGTTTACCTGCATTGTTTTGTGTTTTAACAAGAGTAGTTTTTAATTTTGATAAATAAGTGCCCTGAAAATAAAGTCTTATTAATCCACTGTAAAATGTTAAACTAGATATCTATAAATGGAGAAGGTAGTTGAAGAGGGGGGGGAGATTTTTGAAAATTACTTTGCTGATATCAAGTAAAGTATGAGTATTTAATTTTGAAAGATAAGATACCTTAGCAATTACATATGATAAAACAATTACTCTATGAAAGTGTAAATATCATTAATGGTGGGGATCGGTTGAGTAGGAGGGATGATTATATGCATAGTTCAGTTTCTTTATAAGAATAAAGTACCTAATTTCTATAAAGTGACTCGAAAATAACATTGTATTAAATGACTACCCCATAACAACAAAAATATCTACAAATAGTTTGAGGGTGGGGGATATTCTCTTAGAAATTATCGAACCAAATTCAAATAAATGATTTTAAATATAAACCTTAGAACATGGAAATTATGTATGGTTCTCCATACCAATATTATCTATGATGGTAGCAAATGCATTTGTTGAAAGGTATTTTTAAAAAACGGAAAATTAAAAACATGCGCTGAGGAATGTTATGAAATATGACCATCTGAAACATTCAAGTATTTACATGCTGAAAGCAATTTCAAAGAAAATTAGACCTAAATTATGTAGTTGTTCCCTTTTCATTTAAAATGTAGAAGAAATTTTATTAAATTTTTTTTACTGCCATGCAGTATTCAAATGTTTGACTATATTAACTGGATATTACATATTTTTGAAATACTGATTCTTTCATTGCTTTGTCTGAGAGCCTTAATTAAAATGCACAACATTTATCTTAAATGTTTTCACTGTTTATATGTAGGTAAGATGTGAAGAGAGGGACAGACACACAAAGTTTTAAGAATATTTGATAAAACAAATAAAATAAGATTAATTTTTAAACACTCTGGGACTGTATTCTTAGCAGTACTTATACAACATGTCATTTTAAAATAATGAATGTAAAATAATCATTATTGTGGAGAGAGAAGAATAATTAAAGATTTCAATCTGAAAATTCTGTATGGGCCTCATTTCAAGGGTGGCAGTGGTCTCAAAAGCTTAAGTATGGCCTTAGTCGCCTGTATAATATAACTAGCAGTAAAGCCTAAAGATATCAAATAATCTGTTACATCAAGTACCATATGTCATCTACACCTTTAAATTTCAAAGTTACGATACATTTTTCATGATGGTTTGTGGTACAGCGACTCAATAAAACTTGTGCCCTTATTTATGATAGTTACATTACACATTTTTCAAAATAGTTTGATTTCCGTTCAAGGCATACATCATGGAGGATGCCAAATACATACAACCAATTTGTTTAACTATATGAAAAAATCATATAGGCCTGCACCCTATGAAAGCTATTAATAACGGTAAGATCCAAGTTGGGTGGGTGGTGTATCATTTTAAAGAAAATGTGAAAATGTGAGACCAATTAAGTGCTCCAAATGCTAGAAATTTGGTCATTTGATAAGCAGCTGCAGAAACAGTATCTACAGATCCAAACATTGCACCAATTGTGGAAAGGGCACACGTCTGACAATGTTGGAATGAGCCTACCTATCTTCTCTGCCTTCTAAAGGCCAACACAAACAGTGGCCATGCTGCCAGAAGGCCATGTTGCCTAGTCTTAAGTGAGAGCTTTATATGCAGTTTAACGCAAATAATTAAGTTTCCACAACTCAACCACTCAGTCACTGAATGGTACAACCAATGCAAGAATTGAAAGTGGATGTGGCCGTCCATTCAGAGCAATGTAGGAATCTTGATAAGGTTAGTTGGGGTATCTGGGCCCAGAGGGTAACTGGGCCATGGGTTTTTTCCATAAAACTTGTGAGGGTAATTTCACTTAAAGCAGTCGGCAGCACTGAAGGACAATGGTGTTTCCCTTCAACAACCACTCTCATGTCTCTAAGTGTTGTGGCTTTCGTGATGCAATTTTTTCAATTTTGTAGTGCAAGATTTCCATAGCAACGTGGTGTCATCTTGATTTTACGAAATATCTACACGTTCGCTGTAAGTATTATCAACATTACAGTTAATTTAGCATAAATTAGAAGCATAATAGAACCTTGAAATGTTACTGCCGACACATGTTCTCCTTTAGGTTATAAGCTTGAGGGGGTGGCCCAGTTACCCCCAAAATCTTTCAAAAATGGGGTAAATGGGCCAGGTGCTTGGGGTATCTGGACCCGCCTCGGACCCAGTTACCCCAAGCACATTAATTATCATCATTATTGTTATTTTTTAATTCATTACTGAAGTTATTTTGTTTATTTTTTTCCTTGTGAATTACTATGTTAAAATAATTTTACCTAGTGTCTAATATTTGAGTTGAAACTGCTAATGTCTAATCTAACCTTACTTTAACCTAGCCTAAACTTTTTTCAAATATTGTTTTTCCCAGACGATGGTGAGAACATACATCAGAAAAACTCAGAGGGGAGCTGGCGTAAACTAATCTGAAGGGGATTTGGAAAAAGCCATCGAAGATGTTACGAACGGCAATAGGACCACCAGGGGAGCAGCTACATTCTACAATATTGCTAGGTCTACACTAAAACACCGTATTCTGGGCACACGTGGTAAAGGATTCACTTCAAGAGATGGTAAGGGCGGTGGAGGTGTTGAATTGTTCTTGACTGCTGCTGAAGAAGAAGAGATAGTGAACTGTTTGAAAATAATGGACAAAAATGGGTTTGGCTTATCTCGACATGAAGTTCTGGATCTCGTTCAACTTTACATCAGACAAAACAACATCCCATGTAGATTCAAAGACCAGAGGCCTGGTGTAGACTGGTTTATAGCTTTTAGAATTAGGCATCGCTTGTCAATCAAGAAAGCACATAGCATTGAACATGTAAGGTGCGATCAAATCAACCCGTGGGTAGTGTACAACTTCTTTGAAGTTTTAGCAAAAACTTTGAAAGAACTGAATCTTGATGGAAAATTGGAGAGGATCTTCAATTGTGACGAAACCTCGTTTTGTCATGACCCGTCGAAAACTAGAGTTGTTGGGGCCATTGGTGCAAAAAGTAAGCGCAAAACGAGTACATCTGGGCATGAAAACACATCAGTGTTGTTATGCTGTTCTGCGGGAGGAGAAATGCTTCCACTACTGTGTGTATTTAAAGGGAAATATGTGATGGAGAATTGGATTGATCAAGATGTTGCATCACAAACTCCAGTTTCAGCAAGTTCACGGGGATGGATGGAAACAACTTTATTCTTCAATTGGTTTAGTGATGTGTTTTTACCGAATACAGGTGAAGAAAGACCAGTACTGTTAATCTATGATGGTCATACTACTCATATTTCAACTCAATTGATTAGATTAGCCCAGCAAAATCTGTCACCATTGTGAAGCTACCTCCCCATACCACACACCTATTGCAACCTCTGGATGTGGCGGTTTTCAAAAGCCTCAAGACCAAGTGGGACAGCGAATTGTGTAAATGGCAAAGAGCAAATCCAAAAAAAAATTGCCCAAACCCTAATGATGTGCCGCAAAAGTAGCCACAGTGCCACAAGAAATAGACTCTCACTCAACAGACACAGTGCCTTCGGAAATAGCTGCTAACCCTACAGACACAGCGTCACTGGAAGTAGTTGCTACCCCTACAGCCACAGTGCCACAAGCAGTAGTCTCTTGCTTAACAGACGCAGTGCCACCGGAAGTAGCTGTTCCCCCAGGTGGAGTTCCACTGCAAGTAGAGCAAGCTAGTACATCCACAGTTGCAAACCCACCGGGAGTAGCTAGTACATCCACAGGAGTATGTCGCAAAAGTTTTGAAGAACTGTTATTAGACATGCTTAAGAAAGAAAAAAACCTGAAACAGCTGATAAAAATCGTAAAAGACTTGTGACCAACTGTGAGATTATTACATCAAAAGAATATCTATTAATGAAAGAAAATGAAGAAAAGAAAAGCAGGAGGAAGCGTACAGAAAGAAACTCAAACAGGCAGCAAAAGAAAAGAAGAAAGAGTTGGAAAAGGTGAACATTTCTAAGCCCGACACCAGGAACAAAATTAAAAAGAAGAAACTTAATAATACTGATGACGAGACAAGTGAAGAAAGTGATCAGTTATCTGTACGTGACAGTGACGATGATTATGATTTTATGAGTCATTCTGACGAAGAAATAGATGAACATGATGTGAACTCAATACAAGTGGGTGAATATTGTGTTGTAAAAGTTTATGGAAAATCAAAAGAAAATTTCAGGCTGTACATAGCAAAAGTGACAAACCAAACGAATGCTGGATATGATGTCATGTTTTTCAAACGTCATTCCCAAACAATGAAGTTTATGGAAACAGAAGAAGAATCCTACGTTGCCAAAAAAGATGTAGTAAGAAAGCTGTCAAAGCCCCTTAAAAGCATCTCTGCTAGATTCAAAGATATGATCAGCTTCACCAGTGGCGTCACCCTAAAAATTTAACAACCGGTTCTGTAGACCGAGTTGGATGTGAAATGTATTATGGGTAAGGGAAAGAAAGATGTAATATGAAATACACAGAAAGAAAATATGATATATATTCTTACTTAAGCTACATTAAATTTGTTTTATATTCTGAAACAAAAAACAATTTATAATCTTCAGTTCATAGCCAAAATGTCTGTAGGTGGATGTTACAGAAGGCTCCAAATGGTACTTTGGTTTTTCGAAAAATCTTGCTTCACTTTCCTTCTCACTCTCGTATCGGTTGCCGTGTGGTGCCCCTGTTGTAGCCACAATTTCACAAACGGGGTTGGATCCCAATCTGATATAGGTTTCCCTATAAGCTTTATGGTCATCAAGTGGGAGATGTTGCTGACAAGAAGAGCATTCCTCTGATCAGTAGCTATTATATTCATCAAACTGAAAGCGCACTCTGCTTCTGCTGAGCTTACAGCAATCACCTTCATGATTTTCTTAGCTTGTAATATGCTTCCAGGTTGTGTTTTGTTAGGCATGTCTCTGTCATCAATTAGGTCTCTAAAATCATTTACCGGAATGTCAAACTTTATAAGATTGCTTAATTTATAAAGCTTTTTTTCTCCGTCATACCAGGGAGAAAGTGTGACTTCACTTGGCCAGGTGGTAGAGTCCAATAGGGTAAATAGAGACAACATATTTTTATATGTCTCATTTTCTTCACTCCCTAATCTGTTTGTCATGTTATCTATGACACTTTGTATCAGTTGATTTCTTGGTAATTTTACAATTTTGTTATTTCTACTGAATGGAATATGTTTATGGGTATCTGATTTTATCGTTGTAGGCACAAGACTTTCATATTTTCCTTTGCTGTCTTTTAATATACTTAATGCTCTTATGCATCTCTTGATCAGTCGATCTGCTTTCACTACAGTTACATCCTGGCTTTGCAATGCAAGAGGTAAGAGGGACAGTTCTTCTAGTAGATCAGTCATTAGAGCAAGGTCCTCTATGAAATTCAAATTTTCCATTCGTAGTTTCAAGCCGTCTGATTTGATTGAGAAAAATGTTTATATAGGGCTGGATAGGCCTTCCATACAGCTTTTGTTGCTCTTACACTGCACGCTACCCACATAGGGCCTAAAAAACGACCAATTTTTATGATTTCCAATTCCAAATCATTGGCTATATTGTTTAACTCCATTTGATTTTTGTTTGATGTGTGGTAGAAGCAATAGAGCTTCTCAAGAAATGCTTTGAAATGATTGACTTGTGAAATAGATTTGATAGCGTCATCAAGAGCCAGTTGTACTCGGTGGCTTAAACAATCCCATATTATTATACCAGGGTATTTACTTAATAATCTAACTGAAACTCCTAACTTACAACCTAACATAGTACTGGCACCATCAGAGCAAAATCCAATCAAATTTTTCTTTAGATAGGGATCATTAAAGCCATAACTTTCTAATGTAAGAAGTAAAATATGAGAAATCATCTCTGCATTTGTAGAGTCCAGTTCTTTTAAATCAACAAATACGTTTATTAGCTCATCTGAGCCTAAAATATCGCATCTCAATATAACGACCAATGCACTTTTTTTTGATACTGTGCTGGTTTCATCAATTACAATACAAATTTTGGAATTTTGTTCAATAATTTTAGAAAAAATCTGATTCCTTAACTCAATAGATATATGTTGGGCAATGGCCATTGCAGTTTGCCTTGAGTGTAAAAAAACTCCAAGGTCTACGCCATTTTTTTCTTGTAATTCTATTTCTGCCTCAAAATCTTGCATGGGTCTGTTACGTTTTACTAGACTGTACACTGTAGTAAATACATGACTGTTGGAAAGTAATGCCTTTTCATGGAATTTATCAACAGATGCAACAATTTTGTTTAGTTTAGACTCTTCAATTATTTGAATGCTTTATTGTGCGATTCAGAACATGCATGCTCATTAAGTTTTTTGCGGATAGATGCCTGTTGTATTTCCTTTGTTGATCCATTTGGGACGATTTTTGAATTTTTCCATTCAGTTGAAATGTGAATGTGTTTAGCACTTTCAACATTTAAAGAATTTATTTGGGAACATACTTTGCATCCTACGCTGATTTTTTCAGTAATATTAAGCCATGAGTACTTACTCATAAAATATTCACGCTGCTTTTCTGACCATATCAGCAAATTAGAAACAGCCCCGTCATCAGATGGTAGCGATAGCGAAGTCTCTGAATCTTCAGTGCTGTCATCACAAACACAAACAACTTTAGGCTGTTTTTGGCTGGAACAAACAGGCCTACTGAAAAAACTAATCAGGTTTGACTGTCGTTTCATAATAAAATGTTGACTGAATGTTTTAAAAGACTCGAGTTATAAACAAACACAGAATTCAAAACTACACTAATCAGTACAGTACACGGTGTACACCACAAAAAAAAGCAATTCAAACACAACCTAAAAACTTCCAAACATGGCGTGAAGGTCACTGGCACTGGCGCGTAACGGCAAGTGTCTCGAAAGTTGCGAAGATCGATATTGTCGCAGAACGACGGAACACCACAACATCGAAACTGCTCAGCGCCGAAATCATATGTTGTCGAAATCGTCGGCCATTTTCCGTGATTCAGCGATTCACTACTAAAACTCTAATTACAGTTCGTAACAAGTAACAACCGGTTCGCCGAACTATCCTAAATTTAACAACCGGTTCGGCCGAACCGGTGCGAACCGGCTGGATGACACCACTGAGCTTCACTAATGATTTGAGTGACTTATCGAACATTTATTAACATTTTTTTAACTACCTATATAGTATTATACTTAAGTATTAATACCTGAAATTGAATTTTTTTTACTTCTAATTTTACCTCTTGTTCCTTAATAACAGTTGTGTTATTCCAAAATTTGAATTAATTTAACAACCAATTGTTATGTAAGAGTTTTCTTACATCGTCGATAACTCGACTATGGTGTGGTTCAAATGACTTGTAATTTTTTTATGGGGTTTACATTTTTGCCAACAGGCCCACTTACCCCAATTCAAATAACAATAGTTTGTATGAAACCAAGACCCTTATGGCCCAGTTGCCCCAATTTCTAGGGGTAACTGGGCCCATCAGTCTTTTTTTTTCCTTCAATTTTAAATATAAAGAAAATTAAATTTGACTATTATATATTTGAAGACTGCATATTGTATTATAAATAAAACATATTTTATATATTAATATAATTTATTAGTGGTTCTCAGGCAAGTACAAAGTTAGAAACTACGCGCTCACGTTGTAAAATCATGGCCCAGATACCCCAACTGATCTTACATAGTCCAAGCAGTGTACCTTTTATAACTGGGCAGATGCCCAGGAGCGCACGAGGTTTGGGGACGCAAAGAAGGGAGAAATTTTAAATTAAATCTGTCGATCAAATACAGTAATACCAGAGATGAACCGACGAGATCAGCAATGCTTGGTAAAAACGTGGGACAGAAAAAAGTAGCGTCCACGACTGCCACCTTGCGGTCAGACAGTCGAAGCTTATCCCTTTAATTCAAATTTCAAGGCGCGAATGTCTCGTTAGCTACAGCGTATATCCTACACGAAAAAATTAACTATTCTGCATTGCAATGTAAGCGCAGAATCGAACAAATCAATAAAAAATATATAAAAAGTAAAAAAGGTATGGAAATATTTTCATGTTCGATTCTGCACTTACATTGCAATGCAGAATAGTTAATTTTTTGCATCATGCTTGCAGCAACTCAGTTGATGTCCAGTTTTGTGAGTGCTAGTGCGGTGAGGTTATGTTTAGTTTGCGGATGTTATTATTTGAACTTATAAGGTATGACCCGTGCGTGGTGCTGTGAAGATTGTAGTATTATTATTATTGAATGCATTAAATTAAGGTAAGAATATATTTTGTTTCAACATGAATAAGAAACCTAGTGGAGCTGAAAACCGTAAACGGGCAGGTAAAAAACTACTTGAAGAAGAAACTGTTTTAAAGAAAGTACCGACTATTAAGAATTTTTTTAATATTGTACCTGAACCTGAATCGTTCATTTCTGTTAAATCTAGTACTGACAGTAATGAAAAGTCCTCTTATTCCGGAAGTGATGTGCCCTCTATTGTTGAACTTGAGCTAAGTAATGACATACGTTTTGGTCAAAATTTAAATGCCTCCTTAGCTAAAACCAATGAGTTTGTTAAGGGTCCTTTAAAGACTCAGGGTGAGCAATACTACAAAGATGAATGCGTAATTTCTCAACCGTCAACGTCTAATAGTGTAGGTGTAGGCCCTGTTTTTCTTAACACAACTGATTGTTCTGCAAAATGTAATGACCCATTATTTTTAATTGAAGACCCTGCAACCTGGAATGTCAAAGATGAGAGCGTAATACAAAAAGTAATTCAGTCTGACATTAAACAGAACTTACAAGCTGATTTTTCTATGTTTGAACGTCAATATAAAGATGCAAAACGTTCACTGTCAGTGAAATTGTTTTCCTGTACGTTGTAACCCCTCTTTCCTTTTATGTCTTTTTTTTTAGTATAAAACAACTTAATTTATTTTAATATTTTTTTTTTTTTTAAAGAGAAGCCACAAGTTAATTAGGACTAGGCCGAAGCCTAGAGAAGCAAAAATTATGCTGGGTCCAGTATGACGGGACTTGCAATAAAACTCAGCTGTAACAGAACGATAACAATTTATTTTATTTCATGCCCTGCTTGTATGCCCAATCACAAGTATGAATATGGGTAAAACATAACAAGTGTGTATAAATCTTAGTCATAACAAATGTGTGTAAATATAAAACATCACAAGTGTGTATAAATCTTCAGCATAACAAATATGTATAATATTAAGCACAACAAGTATATAGAAATCAGTGAACACCTGTATATATATAATTATAAAATTTTCTCCCATCTCGTGGCTAGCTAGACACATAACAACACACACAGAACATAAGGTACACCAACTCACAATTACATTAATTTTAACACGCATGCCCCTGGAATGCACCCACCTAACAGGTAGAGTAACTACAATCTTATAACCCAGCAGTGATAAAATATACGCCCGTTGGCAACCCGTACAGTAGAATTACATAAAGCCAAAACACCAGGAAGGATGATAATAATTCATGAGGCATAAATAAAACCGGACCCCCAATTTGTCTAGCATTCCATTGATCAATGACCCATGATGAGCGTGTGAACCTTAAGTTCCTTTCACATCATTAAGTAAAATTGACAAAACTACATCTCCTGCCTTCAAACAGTGTTTATAGAATTCTAGACAGTTATTTGACTTCAAAAAATTCCAAAAAGGAATTAAATCTTTATGTACTTTAATAAACAGAAATTAATTGCTTGAGGCATTACTATTTCAGAAGATTTTGACAATATATAATTTACCCAAAAAAAGAAAATGATGAATACATGTTTTATAGTCAAAAATTAAACAACAAATGCTATAAGTGGGAAGTCAACCCATATGTGTTTGCCAGTTAAGAAAACAATCAGTTTAGCCCTTGTGCAAGGGGCCAAATCAGCTAAAATATTTCCATAAAATTAGTAAATTATTTCTATTAGCCTCACATGACTATATAAAATAATTAAAAGAAAAAAGAATACAATAAGGTGGTTGTGCTCTGGCATCTGTGGGAGCGCGCCCACATGTAGTTGACAAAAGTTGACAGGCATTCAACCTGTCTGAAGTTGCACCAGCGTGTGTCAGAGAAAAACTAAGTCCCATTTTGTAACCCCAGAAAAGTCCCAAAAAAAAAACCCCAGGAAAGTCCCCAGCCCTTAAATGTGAAACCCATAGTCAAATTAAATTTATACACAGCTGTTCCAGCCGGAACAGAGCTACTGAGCAATAATTAAATTTTGTAAAGAGTAAAATGAAAATGAGATGCAACAGTAAAATGGTACAAGAGTAAAATCTCTCTGGCGCGCTCCCCCAGTGCAGCACGCACTTACAGGCATTGCATTTAGTGTTATATAAATGAGTTATAAAAAAAAGTTTATGAATTTAAGTTATAGTGCTCAGAGTCATGATCACAGCTCAACTTCCCGGTAAACAGTCTGGACCCGTGGTCCCATGGCTTCTAGGCTATTTGCAGTAAACGGGCACACTGCCGGCCCGGCCCCAAAAAATGAAATAAATGCATGAATATCACCTTATAAGTGCTGGCGAGTGCAACATAGAAAATCAGTCTCCATCTCCCTCTTCGTATAAGATCTTGTACATGGTTCACAGCTTAGGCAGGTGTACAGCCATCAGCAAGCCAGGAAACCGGCTTAGTTCGAGAACCCTATGCATTCAAGTAAATTAGAGAACAGTCTATTAAAAATTTACACCCGAGTTAAGGTAATTAACCTCTTAACGGGCCGCCAACTAACTCTCAATAAAAGCACAATATTCATTAATTAAAGTTTTTTACAACCAGATTAAAGAGTCTAAAAATCAGCCATGGAATAAGTAAATTTGAATCATGAACAGACCTTATTAAATATGGCTTAATTAAAGTGATCTGCACAAGGCCAACATGCTTCGACATAATTTTGCAGGTTAAACCGGCCACGTGGAGAGCAGTAATCATTATTTGACCAAAAAAATTTAACAGCAAGGCACTCACAGCATTAAGAATGTTTTACATTCAATTAAATTTCATACATAGAAGCTCTCACACTTAATTCTCTACTGTGAAGTTAATTAACAAACTCTGCGACAGTTTACTACATGCACAGACACAGTTCATGACCTGACTGCGCACCACGTTTTTAGTCATTAATTTTTTTTTAATGTAGTACACTTTTATTATGACCTTGACTCTTGAAAAACTTCTCGCACTATTACAGAAAATAATACAAAGCATGGGCTATATACAGGGCGTTACGTAAAACAGTAAAGAATGAGTTTCTCTTACATAACTTTGTCGGGTCGCACACACACACACACACACACATCATTACGTATTTTATGCAGTTGCATATAGTTATTAATTATCCATACATGTATAATTATTTATAAAGACAAATAAATACAAAGACAAACTTACCGGGAGTCAATTTACGCCTAGCCAAGCATAAGTTATAGAAACTGCGTCGTACAATGCGGAGAGAGGAGACAGATAATTCTCTGAGCGAGGCGAAGCGTAGACTGCACACACAGGCACAGATAAGTGACCGCACATAGCCGAGTTGCGCGCGCAACCGCACACACTGCCGCTCCCCTCACACCGCCGAACAAAGGTCGCCACCGCTGCCTCGGCTCACGTTATGTTACAATTAAACGAATTATGTTACAATTACAACCCTTTGCGGAATAATTTCAATTTGGAAATGTGTGTGGTAATCTCTTTAGGATTACTACCCTGTTCTTCTAATCGCGCCGTCACCGGTGACGTAAACCCGAGGATACGGTATGGTCCCGACCAACGATAGCACAATTTAGCGGCTCTTTTGTCCGCGGCTGAGCTGATCGGATGGCTCTGGCAGTAGATCCAGTCCCCGGTCTGAAAGGGGTTCGGAATTCGCCCCTGATTATATCGTCGACGGACCCGCTCGTGCGCTCGTAGCAAATTCTTCCGAGCCTCCCTCCATCTCTCCGCAGTTCCATTATCGGGCTCCCGTGGCAGAAGATCATCAATATTCCACAAGTTAGTCAACGGGAGTGCGGGCGAGAATCCAAACATGATGTCAAAAGGCACGGCCTTATGACTGTCATGCAGGGCCGTGTTAAAAGCTAGCTGCAACCACTTTAAGTTCTGGTCCCAGGTAGTCTGTTGCTCCGCGTGATAGGCAATAAGTGCGGACCGTAGATTCCTATTGAACCTCTCCGCATGGGACGGCTGCGGGTAATACGGGGAAGTGGTTACATGCTTGATACCGCTGGCGAAACACATCCGCCGGAACTCACTCGAAATGAACTGTGGTCCATTGTCGGAGACAATGATGGTCGGAAGACCGAAATGCTGAAAAACATGGTTCTGAAGCGCGCTTATGGTCAAACGAGCTGTTGCCTGCCGTAAGGGCAGTAGCCAGGCAAACTTCGAAAAAGCATCCACACAGACAAGTAGGTAAGCGCTACCTGACTTGCTACGCGGGAAAGGTCCCACGTAGTCGATGAATAGCTTCTCCATCGGTCTGCTCGCCACGTCTGATGACAACAACCCCAACTTAGTGTTTTGAGCAGGCTTGCTTAAGCCGCACAGATGACATGCCTTCACTCGCGTCGCAATGTCCCTATCCATGCCCTTCCAGATGAAGTTCTTCCTAATACTGGAAATGGTCTTCGAAATCCCCTTGTGGCTACCTACTGGGGAATTGTGGTAATAACTGAAGACCATGGGCACTAACTTGCTAGGCAGCACGATCTTCGGGGCACGTCCCTTTCTTTCTCGACAACACAGGACGCCCTTGGACAAGAAGTATGGGGCCTGCGCGTTACCCTCTTTTATTTTCTGGATGACAGGACCCAGCTCTTCATCATTCAACTGATGGGGTAACACATCAGTGAAGGCTAACGGAAAGTCTAGTAGAACAGAACAGGGTTGCTCAGATTGGGCTTCACTGGGTTGGGAAAACATGCGTGACAAAGCATCTGCAACCACATTTTGAGTTCCCCTAATGTGTTGCACCTTGAACTTAAAGGATGAGATTTTAACCACCCATCTACCAATCTTACCCAGTTGCCGGGGGTGAGCAAGAAGCCAAGAGAGAGCCTGATTGTCGGTCTCGAGCAGGAACTCAGCGTGTTCCAGAAAACGCCTGAACTTATCTAGAGCGTATACCACTGCCAAACACTCTAGCTCATATACTGAAGACTTTCTTTCTTGCTGGGTTAATGTTCGTGAAATAAAGGCCACAGGCTGCCTAGCACCATCAACGACTTGGGACAGAACCGCCCCGAGCGCCACCGAACTCGCGTCCGTCTGTAAAATAAACGGTTGAGAAAAATCCGGCATCCTCAGCACCGGCGGGGAAATAATAGCTTCCTTCAATGTTTCAAACGCCTTTTGCTGGCTTTCGCCCCACACAAACTTGACCCCTTTCTTTCTTAATTCATTTAGGGGCGCAGCAATCTCCGCTGCATTGGGGATAAACCGCCGATTAAAGTTGACCATCCCCACAAACCGGGCGATGCCTTTGGCATCCCTTGGCGGGGGAAAATCCCGGATACCCTGGGTCCTTTCAGGGTCCACTGTAACGCCTTGGTGCGACACCAGATGCCCCAGAAAAGAGATGCTCTCCTGGGCGATTCGTACTTTCTCCGGATTGACCGTAAGGCCCGCGTTTCTCAACCTACTCATCACCTCCCTGAGATGGCACAGATGTTCATCATAGGTCTTGCTGTAGACCAGCAAGTCATCTAGATAGTTGAAAATAAACTTAAATTTCACATCTTGAAACACTAGGTCAAGCAGACGCGTGAGCGTTTGGGCGCCCACCGCCAGACCCATGGGAACCCGCGTATACTGATATAAATTCCACGGGACACAAAACGCCGTATACGGTCGACTTTCCTTGGATAAGGGTATCTGGTGATATGCCGCGTTGAGATCAATCACGGTGAAGTACTTGACCTCACTAAACCAATCAAAAGCTGAGTGGAGATCCGGAAGGGGAACCGAATCCACCTCAATATTAGCATTTAACTTCCGGTAATCGATTACCATACGGTGCTTACCCCCAGGCTTGGGTACCAGGAACGCTGGACTGGCATAGCTGGAATTGGAAGGTTCAATTACCCCTTGCTCTAAAAGCTCTTGAACCTTCTCCCTCAGAACGGCCATTTTCGGAGGGGCGAACTTATATGGGTGCGACCTCACTATCTTAGTGTCTGTTAAACGAATTTTATATTCTAATAAATGTGTGAGTCCCAACTTGGGAGTTAAGACAGAGGGAAATTCCTCACACAACCGGTCTAAAGCTCTCTGCTGGGCGGGAGTGAGATGATCTCGTGCAGAATCGGGACAAGCAACCTCTTGGATACCTCCCTTAGCTCCCTGGTATCCAAGAAATGGAATAACTACACCCCGATTAAATTTAAAATAGCACTGGTGCCCATGGATGTCCAACACGAGACCACTTTTAGCGATGAAATCGGCACCCACAATACAGTCGACTCCCAGAGCCGGAGAAACCAGAAAAGGCCACACCCAAGAAAAGCCATCAATCTTGAACTTGAAGGAAACCACCCGGGAGATGGGCAGAATTTCCCTAGAAGCAGTCCAGCATACCACAGACGACCGACTCGACCCTTTTATTAAGCCCTGTTTCTCAAGGTCCGCGCATACTCGAGATGAGATGATAGATCGGGCTGACCCGGAGTCAACTAGCGCTCTGAGTTGACCCTTCTTTACCTCGAGCGACAGGAAGGGGCATACAGAAGCCTTTTGCGGGACGGTAGTAAGGACCTTGATATTAGAAGAGTCTGGACCTATCCTCCGCCTGGAGGCACTAGAATTCTGAAAAGTCTTGCAACGAGGGGAAGACAACCTCCGATTTGTCCCCCCTGATAATTTAGTTTTTTGGATACCGGACCCTCGGGGGAAGCGCCGGACGCATGCCACCCTCCGGACAATCGCGGGCAACATGCCCCTGTCTACGACAGCGAAAGCACACAACACCTCTCACTTGTCCGCTTCGATCGCCATGATTTCTCTCTGGCCGCGGTTGGGACTGAACGACCCGTCGTTCTACCACTCGGGGTTCGCCAAGACTGGCCCTTACTGGCCCACAGGATTCATCTATCGATTGTATAGCACGAGATAACGCACACAGCTTCTCGAGATCTTCATAAGTCCGCGGTCGCTCGGCAAAAGTTAAACGCGATCTCTCCTGGGGAGTAACCCCTTCGAAGATCCATTGTACTACTTCATTCTCGGACAGTCCCAACCCTAAAATCCGGACCGCATCACGGATGCTCTGTACGAACTTCGAAAAATTCTCCCCGTGTGCTTGTACTCGATAACAATATTTGTCCTGCAGCTGCTTTCGCAAAAGACCAGGCACGCATGCGTCCAACACCCCCCGATGGAAAGACGCCACACTGCCGCCATCTCGTATAGTTCGCGCGACCCGCTCAGCCACAGACCCCCGACAATAGGGATACACGAGTTCAAGTAGAGTGCCGTCCGACATCCCCGGGAAGTCGGACAGCTGAAACAAAATCCGAAAAAAAATCATCAACTGGTCCACGTCCAGTCCGTCTACAACCGGAAGCTCCTGCATAATTGAGGACAGGGGGTTATGTACGTTATTATAAGAGACGCGCGATCCTCCCGGAAGCGTCGGCAATGGAGCCGCAGGGTTTGACGTCTGCGCTATGTCCGTTTCAGGAGGCTGGGGAGAGCTCACGGAAAGCGGAGACTTCACAGGCTCGAAGTTCCGCAATGCTTTAGCCACCTGTTCCGCAATCAGCTTCAGCGTGGCGCTGACTTCAGCGATTGTAGTTTGTGCGGACAAGTTCTCCAGTCTATGTTGCAGATGTTCCGCTCGCTGACGCACTCTCTGTCTTGCCCTGAGGTTGGAAGGGGCCGACTCAAAATCTTCCATCACCTCCCGTAACTCTCCCCACTTCTCCTGGCACAACTCGAGCTCGGCCGTCACATCAGTGACCTTTACAAGCGACGTCGTCCCCCCGGACGCGAGGGCGTCTCTTAACTGCTTCCTCAAGGAAGCGACATCCCCTTGGGGCCACCCACCCCGGGACTTAATCTCAAACTCCAACTCGTGCTTAAGAAATAAATCAGGATTTATCACGCTCATGCCGCCAATGCTCTAAACACTTATCCTACAAACCACAAACAACATCAAAAACGAAAATCACTAAACCAGGAAAACCTTGAGTACAGTTCTTCCATCAAGAAGACCCCCTGGTTCTCTAGCGCTGCGGAAACCTGGCCTATTCTGAACCATGCAAACCCCGACGAAAGGAGACAAGAGACAAACAACACTACTACACACACATAACAGCAAACAGCAACTCGAGACACACGTCGTACCAACACCTAATTCACAACAACCAACTAACAATCAACTACAAGTCCTAATTCGGGAATGTAAGATAATTCGACATCAACCGGGCACAAGTCGGTTCCGGTACCGATTTCCGATCGGGCCATACCGCATCCCGTCAATATACCACGCTAAACACCGACCCTAATTAACATTCCATCTTCCAGGCCACGCTTGAGACTCCCCGGCCGTACAAGCTATCAAAAAATTTTTAACACCATTAACCGCCTCAGTGGTGCGACCCGACTCACAAATTAAACAACTTATAACTAGCCTACACGGGCCTATATCAACTATGTTACAACAATAGCATTAATATTTCCGAGTCCGCCAGCCCCGTCACACACCAGGATCCAAGGGTTCAAGTCCAGAATTAACCACGCTCTGCTACCATTTGTAACCCCTCTTTCCTTTTATGTCTTTTTTTTGAGTATAAAACAACTTAATTTATTTTAATATTTTTTTTTTTTTGAAAGAGAAGCCACAAGTTAATTAGGACTAGGCCGAAGCCTAGAGAAGCAAAAATTATGCTGGGTCCAGTATGACGGGACTTGCAATAAAACTCAGCTGTAACAGAACGATAACAATTTATTTTATTTCATGCCCTGCTTGTATGCCCAATCACAAGTATGAATATGGGTAAAACATAACAAGTGTGTATAAATCTTAGTCATAACAAATGTGTGTAAATATAAAACATCACAAGTGTGTATAAATCTTCAGCATAACAAATATGTATAATATTAAGCACAACAAGTATATAGAAATCAGTGAACACCTGTATATATATAATTATAAAATTTTCTCCCACCTCGTGGCTAGCTAGACACATAACAACACACACAGAACATAAGGTACACCAACTCACAATTACATTAATTTTAACACGCATGCCCCTGGAATGCACCCACCTAACAGGTAGAGTAACTACAATCTTATAACCCAGCAGTGATAAAATATACGCCCGTTGGCAACCTGTACAGTAGAATTACATAAAGCCAAAACCCCAGGAAGGATGATAATAATTCATGAGGCATAAATAAAACCGGACCCCCAATTTGTCTAGCATTCTATTGATCAATGGCCCATGATGAGCGTGTGAACCTTAAGTTCCTTTCACATCATTAAGTAAAATTGACAAAACTACATCTCCTGCCTTCAAACAGTGTTTATAGAATTCTAGACAGTTATTTGACTTCAAAAAATTCCAAAAAGGAATTAAATCTTTATGTACTTTAATAAACAGAAATTAATTGCTTGAGGCATTACTATTTCAGAAGTTTTTGACAATATATAATTTACCCAAAAAAAGAAAATGATGAATACATGTTTTATAGTCAAAAATTCAACAACAAATGCTGTAAGTGGGAAGTCAACCCATATGTGTTTGCCAGTTAAGAAAACAATCAGTTTAGCCCTTGTGCAAGGGGCCAAATCAGCTAAAATATTTCCATAAAATTAGTAAATTATTTCTATTAGCCTCACATGACTATATAAAATAATTAAAAGAAAAAAGAATACAATAAGGTGGTTGTGCTCTGGCATCTGTGGGAGCGCGCCCACATGTAGTTGACAAAAGTTGACAGGCATTCAACCTGTCTGAAGTTGCACCAGCGTGTGTCAGAGAAAAACTAAGTCCCATTTTGTAACCCCAGAAAAGTCCCAAAAAAAAAACCCCCAGGAAAGTCCCCAGCCCTTAAATGTGAAACCCATAGTCAAATTAAATTTATACACAGCTGTTCCAGCCGGAACAGAGCTACTGAGCAATAATTAAATTTTGTAAAGAGTAAAATGAAAATGAGATGCAACAGTAAAATGGTACAAGAGTAAAATCTCTCTGGCGCGCTCCCCCAGTGCAGCACGCACTTACAGGCATTGCATTTAGTGTTATATAAATGAGTTATAAAAAAAAGTTTATGAATTTAAGTTATAGTGTTCAGAGTCATGATCACAGCTCAACTTCCCGGTAAACAGTCTGGACCCGTGGTCCTATGGCTTCTAGGCTATTTGCAGTAAACGGGCACACTGCCGGCCCGGCCCCAAAAAATGAAATAAATGCATGAATATCACCTTATAAGTGCTGGCGAGTGCAACATAGAAAATCAGTCTCCATCTCCCTCTTCGTATAAGATCTTGTACATGGTTCACAGCTTAGGCAGGTGTACAGCCATCAGCAAGCCAGGAAACCGGCTTAGTTCGAGAACCCTATGCATTCAAGTAAATTAGAGAACAGTCTATTAAAAATTTACACCCGAGTTAAGGTAATTAACCTCTTAACGGGCCGCCAACTAACTCTCAATAAAAGCACAATATTCATTAATTAAAGTTTTTTACAACCAGATTAAAGAGTCTAAAAATCAGCCATGGAATAAGTAAATTTGAATCATGAACAGACCTTATTAAATATGGCTTAATTAAAGTGATCTGCACAAGGCCAACATGCTTCGACATAATTTTGCAGGTTAAACCGGCCACGTGGAGAGCAGTAATCATTATTTGACCAAAAAAATTTAACAGCAAGGCACTCACAGCATTAAGAATGTTTTACATTCAATTAAATTTCATACATAGAAGCTCTCACACTTAATTCTCTACTGTGAAGTTAATTAACAAACTCTGCGACAGTTTACTACATGCACAGACACAGTTCATGACCTGACTGCGCACCACGTTTTTAGTCATTAATTTTTTTTTAATGTAGTACACTTTTATTATGACCTTGACTCTTGAAAAACTTCTCGCACTATTACAGAAAATAATACAAAGCATGGGCTATATACAGGGCGTTACGTAAAACAGTAAAGAATGAGTTTCTCTTACATAACTTTGTCGGGTCGCACACACACACACACACATCATTACGTATTTTATGCAGTTGCATATAGTTATTAATTATCCATACATGTATAATTATTTATAAAGACAAATAAATACAAAGACAAACTTACCGGGAGTCAATTTACGCCTAGCCAAGCATAAGTTATAGAAACCGTCGTACAATGCGGAGAGAGGAGACAGATAATTCTCTGAGCGAGGCGAAGCGTAGACTGCACACACAGGCACAGATAAGTGACCGCACATAGCCGAGTTGCGCGCGCAACCGCACACACTGCCGCTCCCCTCACACCGCCGAACAAAGGTCGCCACCGCTGCCTCGGCTCACGTTATGTTACAATTAAACGAATTATGTTACAATTACAACCCTTTGCGGAATAATTTCAATTTGGAAATGTGTGTGGTAATCTCTTTAGGATTACTACCCTGTTCTTCTAATCGCGCCGTCACCGGTGACGTAAACCCGAGGATACGGTATGGTCCCGACCAACGATAGCACAATTTAGCGGCTCTTTTGTCCGCGGCTGAGCTGATCGGATGGCTCTGGCAGTAGATCCAGTCCCCGGTCTGAAAGGGGTTCGGAATTCGCCCCTGATTATATCGTCGACGGACCCGCTCGTGCGCTCGTAGCAAATTCTTCCGAGCCTCCCTCCATCTCTCCGCAGTTCCATTATCGGGCTCCCGTGGCAGAAGATCATCAATATTCCACAAGTTAGTCAACGGGAGTGCGGGCGAGAATCCAAACATGATGTCAAAAGGCACGGCCTTATGACTGTCATGCAGGGCCGTGTTAAAAGCTAGCTGCAACCACTTTAAGTTCTGGTCCCAGGTAGTCTGTTGCTCCGCGTGATAGGCAATAAGTGCGGACCGTAGATTCCTATTGAACCTCTCCGCATGGGACGGCTGCGGGTAATACGGGGAAGTGGTTACATGCTTGATACCGCTGGCGAAACACATCCGCCGGAACTCACTCGAAATGAACTGTGGTCCATTGTCGGAGACAATGATGGTCGGAAGACCGAAATGCTGAAAAACATGGTTCTGAAGCGCGCTTATGGTCAAACGAGCTGTTGCCTGCCGTAAGGGCAGTAGCCAGGCAAACTTCGAAAAAGCATCCACACAGACAAGTAGGTAAGCGCTACCTGACTTGCTACGCGGGAAAGGTCCCACGTAGTCGATGAATAGCTTCTCCATCGGTCTGCTCGCCACGTCTGATGACAACAACCCCAACTTAGTGTTTTGAGCAGGCTTGCTTAAGCCGCACAGATGACATGCCTTCACTCGCGTCGCAATGTCCCTATCCATGCCCTTCCAGATGAAGTTCTTCCTAATACTGGAAATGGTCTTCGAAATCCCCTTGTGGCTACCTACTGGGGAATTGTGGTAATAACTGAAGACCATGGGCACTAACTTGCTAGGCAGCACGATCTTCGGGGCACGTCCCTTTCTTTCTCGACAACACAGGACGCCCTTGGACAAGAAGTATGGGGCCTGCGCGTTACCCTCTTTTATTTTCTGGATGACAGGACCCAGCTCTTCATCATTCAACTGATGGGGTAACACATCAGTGAAGGCTAACGGAAAGTCTAGTAGAACAGAACAGGGTTGCTCAGATTGGGCTTCACTGGGTTGGGAAAACATGCGTGACAAAGCATCTGCAACCACATTTTGAGTTCCCCTAATGTGTTGCACCTTGAACTTAAAGGATGAGATTTTAACCACCCATCTACCAATCTTACCCAGTTGCCGGGGGTGAGCAAGAAGCCAAGAGAGAGCCTGATTGTCGGTCTCGAGCAGGAACTCAGCGTGTTCCAGAAAACGCCTGAACTTATCTAGAGCGTATACCACTGCCAAACACTCTAGCTCATATACTGAAGACTTTCTTTCTTGCTGGGTTAATGTTCGTGAAATAAAGGCCACAGGCTGCCTAGCACCATCAACGACTTGGGACAGAACCGCCCCGAGCGCCACCGAACTCGCGTCCGTCTGTAAAATAAACGGTTGAGAAAAATCCGGCATCCTCAGCACCGGCGGGGAAATAATAGCTTCCTTCAATGTTTCAAACGCCTTTTGCTGGCTTTCGCCCCACACAAACTTGACCCCTTTCTTTCTTAATTCATTTAGGGGCGCAGCAATCTCCGCTGCAATGGGGATAAACCGCCGATAAAAGTTGACCATCCCCACAAACCGGGCGATGCCTTTGGCATCCCTTGGCGGGGGAAAATCCCGGATACCCTGGGTCCTTTCAGGGTCCACTGTAACGCCTTGGTGCGACACCAGATGCCCCAGAAAAGAGATGCTCTCCTGGGCGATTCGTACTTTCTCCGGATTGACCGTAAGGCCCGCGTTTCTCAACCTACTCATCACCTCCCTGAGATGGCACAGATGTTCATCATAGGTCTTGCTGTAGACCAGCAAGTCATCTAGATAGTTGAAAATAAACTTAAATTTCACATCTTGAAACACTAGGTCAAGCAGACGCGTGAGCGTTTGGGCGCCCACCGCCAGACCCATGGGAACCCGCGTATACTGATATAAATTCCACGGGACACAAAACGCCGTATACGGTCGACTTTCCTTGGATAAGGGTATCTGGTGATATGCCGCGTTGAGATCAATCACGGTGAAGTACTTGACCTCACTAAACCAATCAAAAGCTGAGTGGAGATCCGGAAGGGGAACCGAATCCACCTCAATATTAGCATTTAACTTCCGGTAATCGATTACCATACGGTGCTTACCCCCAGGCTTGGGTACCAGGAACGCTGGACTGGCATAGCTGGAATTGGAAGGTTCAATTACCCCTTGCTCTAAAAGCTCTTGAACCTTCTCCCTCAGAACGGCCATTTTCGGAGGGGCGAACTTATATGGGTGCGACCTCACTATCTTAGTGTCTGTTAAACGAATTTTATATTCTAATAAATGTGTGAGTCCCAACTTGGGAGTTAAGACAGAGGGAAATTCCTCACACAACCGGTCTAAAGCTCTCTGCTGGGCGGGAGTGAGATGATCTCGTGCAGAATCGGGACAAGCAACCTCTTGGATACCTCCCTTAGCTCCCTGGTATCCAAGAAATGGAATAACTACACCCCGATTAAATTTAAAATAGCACTGGTGCCCATGGATGTCCAACACGAGACCACTTTTAGCGATGAAATCGGCACCCACAATACAGTCGACTCCCAGAGCCGGAGAAACCAGAAAAGGTCACACCCAAGAAAAGCCATCAATCTTGAACTTGAAGGAAACCACCCGGGAGATGGGCAGAATTTCCCTAGAAGCAGTCCAGCATACCACAGACGACCGACTCGACCCTTTTATTAAGCCCTGTTTCTCAAGGTCCGCGCATACTCGAGATGAGATGATAGATCGGGCTGACCCGGAGTCAACTAGCGCTCTGAGTTGACCCTTCTTTACCTCGAGCGACAGGAAGGGGCATACAGAAGCCTTTTGCGGGACGGTAGTAAGGACCTTGATATTAGAAGAGTCTGGACCTATCCTCCGCCTGGAGGCACTAGAATTCTGAAAAGTCTTGCAACGAGGGGAAGACAACCTCCGATTTGTCCCCCCTGATAATTTAGTTTTTTGGATACCGGACCCTCGGGGGAAGCGCCGGACGCATGCCACCCTCCGGACAATCGCGGGCAACATGCCCCTGTCTACGACAGCGAAAGCACACAACACCTCTCACTTGTCCGCTTCGATCGCCATGATTTCTCTCTGGCCGCGGTTGGGACTGAACGACCCGTCGTTCTACCACTCGGGGTTCGCCAAGACTGGCCCTTACTGGCCCACAGGATTCATCTATCGATTGTATAGCACGAGATAACGCACACAGCTTCTCGAGATCTTCATAAGTCCGCGGTCGCTCGGCAAAAGTTAAACGCGATCTCTCCTGGGGAGTAACCCCTTCGAAGATCCATTGTACTACTTCATTCTCGGACAGTCCCAACCCTAAAATCCGGACCGCATCACGGATGCTCTGTACGAACTTCGAAAAATTCTCCCCGTGTGCTTGTACTCGATAACAATATTTGTCCTGCAGCTGCTTTCGCAAAAGACCAGGCACGCATGCGTCCAACACCCCCCGATGGAAAGACGCCACACTGCCGCCATCTCGTATAGTTCGCGCGACCCGCTCAGCCACAGACCCCCGACAATAGGGATACACGAGTTCAAGTAGAGTGCCGTCCGACATCCCCGGGAAGTCGGACAGCTGAAACAAAATCCGAAAAAAAATCATCAACTGGTCCACGTCCAGTCCGTCTACAACCGGAAGCTCCTGCATAATTGAGGACAGGGGGTTATGTACGTTATTATAAGAGACGCGCGATCCTCCCGGAAGCGTCGGCAATGGAGCCGCAGGGTTTGACGTCTGCGCTATGTCCGTTTCAGGAGGCTGGGGAGAGCTCACGGAAAGCGGAGACTTCACAGGCTCGAAGTTCCGCAATGCTTTAGCCACCTGTTCCGCAATCAGCTTCAGCGTGGCGCTGACTTCAGCGATTGTAGTTTGTGCGGACAAGTTCTCCAGTCTATGTTGCAGATGTTCCGCTCGCTGACGCACTCTCTGTCTTGCCCTGAGGTTGGAAGGGGCCGACTCAAAATCTTCCATCACCTCCCGTAACTCTCCCCACTTCTCCTGGCACAACTCGAGCTCGGCCGTCACATCAGTGACCTTTACAAGCGACGTCGTCCCCCCGGACGCGAGGGCGTCTCTTAACTGCTTCCTCAAGGAAGCGACATCCCCTTGGGGCCACCCACCCCGGGACTTAATCTCAAACTCCAACTCGTGCTTAAGAAATAAATCAGGATTTATCACGCTCATGCCGCCAATGCTCTAAACACTTATCCTACAAACCACAAACAACATCAAAAACGAAAATCACTAAACCAGGAAAACCTTGAGTACAGTTCTTCCATCAAGAAGACCCCCTGGTTCTCTAGCGCTGCGGAAACCTGGCCTATTCTGAACCATGCAAACCCCGACGAAAGGAGACAAGAGACAAACAACACTACTACACACACATAACAGCAAACAGCAACTCGAGACACACGTCGTACCAACACCTAATTCACAACAACCAACTAACAATCAACTACAAGTCCTAATTCGGGAATGTAAGATAATTCGACATCAACCGGACACAAGTCGGTTCCGGTACCGATTTCCGATCGGGCCATACCGCATCCCGTCAATATACCACGCTAAACACCGACCCTAATTAACATTCCATCTTCCAGGCCACGCTTGAGACTCCCCGGCCGTACAAGCTATCAAAAAATTTTTAACACCATTAACCGCCTCAGTGGTGCGACCCGACTCACAAATTAAACAACTTATAACTAGCCTACACGGGCCTATATCAACTATGTTACAACAATAGCATTAATATTTCCGAGTCCGCCAGCCCCGTCACACACCAGGACCCAAGGGTTCAAGCCCAGAATTAACCACGCTCTGCTACCATTTGTAACCCCTCTTTCCTTTTATGTCTTTTTTTTTTAGTATAAAACAACTTAATTTATTTTAATATTTTTTTTTTTTTGAAAGAGAAGCCACAAGTTAATTAGGACTAGGCCGAAGCCTAGAGAAGCAAAAATTATGCTGGGTCCAGTATGACGGGACTTGCAATAAAACTCAGCTGTAACAGAACGATAACAATTTATTTTATTTCATGCCCTGCTTGTATGCCCAATCACAAGTATGAATATGGGTAAAACATAACAAGTGTGTATAAATCTTAGTCATAACAAATGTGTGTAAATATAAAACATCACAAGTGTGTATAAATCTTCAGCATAACAAATATGTATAATATTAAGCACAACAAGTATATAGAAATCAGTGAACACCTGTATATATATAATTATAAAATTTTCTCCCACCTCGTGGCTAGCTAGACACATAACAACACACACAGAACATAAGGTACACCAACTCACAATTACATTAATTTTAACACGCATGCCCCTGGAATGCACCCACCTAACAGGTAGAGTAACTACAATCTTATAACCCAGCAGTGATAAAATATACGCCCGTTGGCAACCTGTACAGTAGAATTACATAAAGCCAAAACACCAGGAAGGATGATAATAATTCATGAGGCATAAATAAAACCGGACCCCCAATTTGTCTAGCATTCCATTGATCAATGACCCATGATGAGCGTGTGAACCTTAAGTTCCTTTCACATCATTAAGTAAAATTGACAAAACTACATCTCCTGCCTTCAAACAGTGTTTATAGAATTCTAGACAGTTATTTGACTTCAAAAAATTCCAAAAAGGAATTAAATCTTTATGTACTTTAATAAACAGAAATTAATTGCTTGAGGCATTACTATTTCAGAAGATTTTGACAATATATAATTTACCCAAAAAAAGAAAATGATGAATACATGTTTTATAGTCAAAAATTAAACAACAAATGCTGTAAGTGGGAAGTCAACCCATATGTGTTTGCCAGTTAAGAAAACAATCAGTTTAGCCCTTGTGCAAGGGGCCAAATCAGCTAAAATATTTCCATAAAATTAGTAAATTATTTCTATTAGCCTCACATGACTATATAAAATAATTAAAAGAAAAAAGAATACAATAAGGTGGTTGTGCTCTGGCATCTGTGGGAGCGCGCCCACATGTAGTTGACAAAAGTTGACAGGCATTCAACATGTCTGAAGTTGCACCAGCGTGTGTCAGAGAAAAACTAAGTCCCATTTTGTAACCCCAGAAAAGTCCCAAAAAAAAAACCCCCAGGAAAGTCCCCAGCCCTTAAATGTGAAACCCATAGTCAAATTAAATTTATACACAGCTGTTCCAGCCGGAACAGAGCTACTGAGCAATAATTAAATTTTGTAAAGAGTAAAATGAAAATGAGATGCAACAGTAAAATGGTACAAGAGTAAAATCTCTCTGGCGCGCTCCCCCAGTGCAGCACGCACTTACAGGCATTGCATTTAGTGTTATATAAATGAGTTATAAAAAAAAGTTTATGAATTTAAGTTATAGTGTTCAGAGTCATGATCACAGCTCAACTTCCCGGTAAACAGTCTGGACCCGTGGTCCCATGGCTTCTAGGCTATTTGCAGTAAACGGGCACACTGCCGGCCCGGCCCCAAAAAATGAAATAAATGCATGAATATCACCTTATAAGTGCTGGCGAGTGCAACATAGAAAATCAGTCTCCATCTCCCTCTTCGTATAAGATCTTGTACATGGTTCACAGCTTAGGCAGGTGTACAGCCATCAGCAAGCCAGGAAACCGGCTTAGTTCGAGAACCCTATGCATTCAAGTAAATTAGAGAACAGTCTATTAAAAATTTACACCCGAGTTAAGGTAATTAACCTCTTAACGGGCCGCCAACTAACTCTCAATAAAAGCACAATATTCATTAATTAAAGTTTTTTACAACCAGATTAAAGAGTCTAAAAATCAGCCATGGAATAAGTAAATTTGAATCATGAGCAGACCTTATTAAATATGGCTTAATTAAAGTGATCTGCACAAGGCCAACATGCTTCGACATAATTTTGCAGGTTAAACCGGCCACGTGGAGAGCAGTAATCATTATTTGACCAAAAAAATTTAACAGCAAGGCACTCACAGCATTAAGAATGTTTTACATTCAATTAAATTTCATACATAGAAGCTCTCACACTTAATTCTCTACTGTGAAGTTAATTAACAAACTCTGCGACAGTTTACTACATGCACAGACACAGTTCATGACCTGACTGCGCACCACGTTTTTAGTCATTAATTTTTTTTTAATGTAGTACACTTTTATTATGACCTTGACTCTTGAAAAACTTCTCGCACTATTACAGAAAATAATACAAAGCATGGGCTATATACAGGGCGTTACGTAAAACAGTAAAGAATGAGTTTCTCTTACATAACTTTGTCGGGTCGCACACACACACACACACATCATTACGTATTTTATGCAGTTGCATATAGTTATTAATTATCCATACATGTATAATTATTTATAAAGACAAATAAATACAAAGACAAACTTACCGGGAGTCAATTTACGCCTAGCCAAGCATAAGTTATAGAAACTGCGTCGTACAATGCGGAGAGAGGAGACAGATAATTCTCTGAGCGAGGCGAAGCGTAGACTGCACACACAGGCACAGATAAGTGACCGCACATAGCCGAGTTGCGCGCGCAACCGCACACACTGCCGCTCCCCTCACACCGCCGAACAAAGGTCGCCACCGCTGCCTCGGCTCACGTTATGTTACAATTAAACGAATTATGTTACAATTACAACCCTTTGCGGAATAATTTCAATTTGGAAATGTGTGTGGTAATCTCTTTAGGATTACTACCCTGTTCTTCTAATCGCGCCGTCACCGGTGACGTAAACCCGAGGATACGGTATGGTCCCGACCAACGATAGCACAATTTAGCGGCTCTTTTGTCCGCGGCTGAGCTGATCGGATGGCTCTGGCAGTAGATCCAGTCCCCGGTCTGAAAGGGGTTCGGAATTCGCCCCTGATTATATCGTCGACGGACCCGCTCGTGCGCTCGTAGCAAATTCTTCCGAGCCTCCCTCCATCTCTCCGCAGTTCCATTATCGGGCTCCCGTGGCAGAAGATCATCAATATTCCACAAGTTAGTCAACGGGAGTGCGGGCGAGAATCCAAACATGATGTCAAAAGGCACGGCCTTATGACTGTCATGCAGGGCCGTGTTAAAAGCTAGCTGCAACCACTTTAAGTTCTGGTCCCAGGTAGTCTGTTGCTCCGCGTGATAGGCAATAAGTGCGGACCGTAGATTCCTATTGAACCTCTCCGCATGGGACGGCTGCGGGTAATACGGGGAAGTGGTTACATGCTTGATACCGCTGGCGAAACACATCCGCCGGAACTCACTCGAAATGAACTGTGGTCCATTGTCGGAGACAATGATGGTCGGAAGACCGAAATGCTGAAAAACATGGTTCTGAAGCGCGCTTATGGTCAAACGAGCTGTTGCCTGCCGTAAGGGCAGTAGCCAGGCAAACTTCGAAAAAGCATCCACACAGACAAGTAGGTAAGCGCTACCTGACTTGCTACGCGGGAAAGGTCCCACGTAGTCGATGAATAGCTTCTCCATCGGTCTGCTCGCCACGTCTGATGACAACAACCCCAACTTAGTGTTTTGAGCAGGCTTGCTTAAGCCGCACAGATGACATGCCTTCACTCGCGTCGCAATGTCCCTATCCATGCCCTTCCAGATGAAGTTCTTCCTAATACTGGAAATGGTCTTCGAAATCCCCTTGTGGCTACCTACTGGGGAATTGTGGTAATAACTGAAGACCATGGGCACTAACTTGCTAGGCAGCACGATCTTCGGGGCACGTCCCTTTCTTTCTCGACAACACAGGACGCCCTTGGACAAGAAGTATGGGGCCTGCGCGTTACCCTCTTTTATTTTCTGGATGACAGGACCCAGCTCTTCATCATTCAACTGATGGGGTAACACATCAGTGAAGGCTAACGGAAAGTCTAGTAGAACAGAACAGGGTTGCTCAGATTGGGCTTCACTGGGTTGGGAAAACATGCGTGACAAAGCATCTGCAACCACATTTTGAGTTCCCCTAATGTGTTGCACCTTGAACTTAAAGGATGAGATTTTAACCACCCATCTACCAATCTTACCCAGTTGCCGGGGGTGAGCAAGAAGCCAAGAGAGAGCCTGATTGTCGGTCTCGAGCAGGAACTCAGCGTGTTCCAGAAAACGCCTGAACTTATCTAGAGCGTATACCACTGCCAAACACTCTAGCTCATATACTGAAGACTTTCTTTCTTGCTGGGTTAATGTTCGTGAAATAAAGGCCACAGGCTGCCTAGCACCATCAACGACTTGGGACAGAACCGCCCCGAGCGCCACCGAACTCGCGTCCGTCTGTAAAATAAACGGTTGAGAAAAATCCGGCATCCTCAGCACCGGCGGGGAAATAATAGCTTCCTTCAATGTTTCAAACGCCTTTTGCTGGCTTTCGCCCCACACAAACTTGACCCCTTTCTTTCTTAATTCATTTAGGGGCGCAGCAATCTCCGCTGCATTGGGGATAAACCGCCGATTAAAGTTGACCATCCCCACAAACCGGGCGATGCCTTTGGCATCCCTTGGCGGGGGAAAATCCCGGATACCCTGGGTCCTTTCAGGGTCCACTGTAACGCCTTGGTGCGACACCAGATGCCCCAGAAAAGAGATGCTCTCCTGGGCGATTCGTACTTTCTCCGGATTGACCGTAAGGCCCGCGTTTCTCAACCTACTCATCACCTCCCTGAGATGGCACAGATGTTCATCATAGGTCTTGCTGTAGACCAGCAAGTCATCTAGATAGTTGAAAATAAACTTAAATTTCACATCTTGAAACACTAGGTCAAGCAGACGCGTGAGCGTTTGGGCGCCCACCGCCAGACCCATGGGAACCCGCGTATACTGATATAAATTCCACGGGACACAAAACGCCGTATACGGTCGACTTTCCTTGGATAAGGGTATCTGGTGATATGCCGCGTTGAGATCAATCACGGTGAAGTACTTGACCTCACTAAACCAATCAAAAGCTGAGTGGAGATCCGGAAGGGGAACCGAATCCACCTCAATATTAGCATTTAACTTCCGGTAATCGATTACCATACGGTGCTTACCCCCAGGCTTGGGTACCAGGAACGCTGGACTGGCATAGCTGGAATTGGAAGGTTCAATTACCCCTTGCTCTAAAAGCTCTTGAACCTTCTCCCTCAGAACGGCCATTTTCGGAGGGGCGAACTTATATGGGTGCGACCTCACTATCTTAGTGTCTGTTAAACGAATTTTATATTCTAATAAATGTGTGAGTCCCAACTTGGGAGTTAAGACAGAGGGAAATTCCTCACACAACCGGTCTAAAGCTCTCTGCTGGGCGGGAGTGAGATGATCTCGTGCAGAATCGGGACAAGCAACCTCTTGGATACCTCCCTTAGCTCCCTGGTATCCAAGAAATGGAATAACTACACCCCGATTAAATTTAAAATAGCACTGGTGCCCATGGATGTCCAACACGAGACCACTTTTAGCGATGAAATCGGCACCCACAATACAGTCGACTCCCAGAGCCGGAGAAACCAGAAAAGGCCACACCCAAGAAAAGCCATCAATCTTGAACTTGAAGGAAACCACCCGGGAGATGGGCAGAATTTCCCTAGAAGCAGTCCAGCATACCACAGACGACCGACTCGACCCTTTTATTAAGCCCTGTTTCTCAAGGTCCGCGCATACTCGAGATGAGATGATAGATCGGGCTGACCCGGAGTCAACTAGCGCTCTGAGTTGACCCTTCTTTACCTCGAGCGACAGGAAGGGGCATACAGAAGCCTTTTGCGGGACGGTAGTAAGGACCTTGATATTAGAAGAGTCTGGACCTATCCTCCGCCTGGAGGCACTAGAATTCTGAAAAGTCTTGCAACGAGGGGAAGACAACCTCCGATTTGTCCCCCCTGATAATTTAGTTTTTTGGATACCGGACCCTCGGGGGAAGCGCCGGACGCATGCCACCCTCCGGACAATCGCGGGCAACATGCCCCTGTCTACGACAGCGAAAGCACACAACACCTCTCACTTGTCCGCTTCGATCGCCATGATTTCTCTCTGGCCGCGGTTGGGACTGAACGACCCGTCGTTCTACCACTCGGGGTTCGCCAAGACTGGCCCTTACTGGCCCACAGGATTCATCTATCGATTGTATAGCACGAGATAACGCACACAGCTTCTCGAGATCTTCATAAGTCCGCGGTCGCTCGGCAAAAGTTAAACGCGATCTCTCCTGGGGAGTAACCCCTTCGAAGATCCATTGTACTACTTCATTCTCGGACAGTCCCAACCCTAAAATCCGGACCGCATCACGGATGCTCTGTACGAACTTCGAAAAATTCTCCCCGTGTGCTTGTACTCGATAACAATATTTGTCCTGCAGCTGCTTTCGCAAAAGACCAGGCACGCATGCGTCCAACACCCCCCGATGGAAAGACGCCACACTGCCGCCATCTCGTATAGTTCGCGCGACCCGCTCAGCCACAGACCCCCGACAATAGGGATACACGAGTTCAAGTAGAGTGCCGTCCGACATCCCCGGGAAGTCGGACAGCTGAAACAAAATCCGAAAAAAAATCATCAACTGGTCCACGTCCAGTCCGTCTACAACCGGAAGCTCCTGCATAATTGAGGACAGGGGGTTATGTACGTTATTATAAGAGACGCGCGATCCTCCCGGAAGCGTCGGCAATGGAGCCGCAGGGTTTGACGTCTGCGCTATGTCCGTTTCAGGAGGCTGGGGAGAGCTCACGGAAAGCGGAGACTTCACAGGCTCGAAGTTCCGCAATGCTTTAGCCACCTGTTCCGCAATCAGCTTCAGCGTGGCGCTGACTTCAGCGATTGTAGTTTGTGCGGACAAGTTCTCCAGTCTATGTTGCAGATGTTCCGCTCGCTGACGCACTCTCTGTCTTGCCCTGAGGTTGGAAGGGGCCGACTCAAAATCTTCCATCACCTCCCGTAACTCTCCCCACTTCTCCTGGCACAACTCGAGCTCGGCCGTCACATCAGTGACCTTTACAAGCGACGTCGTCCCCCCGGACGCGAGGGCGTCTCTTAACTGCTTCCTCAAGGAAGCGACATCCCCTTGGGGCCACCCACCCCGGGACTTAATCTCAAACTCCAACTCGTGCTTAAGAAATAAATCAGGATTTATCACGCTCATGCCGCCAATGCTCTAAACACTTATCCTACAAACCACAAACAACATCAAAAACGAAAATCACTAAACCAGGAAAACCTTGAGTACAGTTCTTCCATCAAGAAGACCCCCTGGTTCTCTAGCGCTGCGGAAACCTGGCCTATTCTGAACCATGCAAACCCCGACGAAAGGAGACAAGAGACAAACAACACTACTACACACACATAACAGCAAACAGCAACTCGAGACACACGTCGTACCAACACCTAATTCACAACAACCAACTAACAATCAACTACAAGTCCTAATTCGGGAATGTAAGATAATTCGACATCAACCGGGCACAAGTCGGTTCCGGTACCGATTTCCGATCGGGCCATACCGCATCCCGTCAATATACCACGCTAAACACCGACCCTAATTAACATTCCATCTTCCAGGCCACGCTTGAGACTCCCCGGCCGTACAAGCTATCAAAAAATTTTTAACACCATTAACCGCCTCAGTGGTGCGACCCGACTCACAAATTAAACAACTTATAACTAGCCTACACGGGCCTATATCAACTATGTTACAACAATAGCATTAATATTTCCGAGTCCGCCAGCCCCGTCACACACCAGGATCCAAGGGTTCAAGTCCAGAATTAACCACGCTCTGCTACCATTTGTAACCCCTCTTTCCTTTTATGTCTTTTTTTTGAGTATAAAACAACTTAATTTATTTTAATATTTTTTTTTTTTTGAAAGAGAAGCCACAAGTTAATTAGGACTAGGCCGAAGCCTAGAGAAGCAAAAATTATGCTGGGTCCAGTATGACGGGACTTGCAATAAAACTCAGCTGTAACAGAACGATAACAATTTATTTTATTTCATGCCCTGCTTGTATGCCCAATCACAAGTATGAATATGGGTAAAACATAACAAGTGTGTATAAATCTTAGTCATAACAAATGTGTGTAAATATAAAACATCACAAGTGTGTATAAATCTTCAGCATAACAAATATGTATAATATTAAGCACAACAAGTATATAGAAATCAGTGAACACCTGTATATATATAATTATAAAATTTTCTCCCACCTCGTGGCTAGCTAGACACATAACAACACACACAGAACATAAGGTACACCAACTCACAATTACATTAATTTTAACACGCATGCCCCTGGAATGCACCCACCTAACAGGTAGAGTAACTACAATCTTATAACCCAGCAGTGATAAAATATACGCCCGTTGGCAACCTGTACAGTAGAATTACATAAAGCCAAAACCCCAGGAAGGATGATAATAATTCATGAGGCATAAATAAAACCGGACCCCCAATTTGTCTAGCATTCTATTGATCAATGGCCCATGATGAGCGTGTGAACCTTAAGTTCCTTTCACATCATTAAGTAAAATTGACAAAACTACATCTCCTGCCTTCAAACAGTGTTTATAGAATTCTAGACAGTTATTTGACTTCAAAAAATTCCAAAAAGGAATTAAATCTTTATGTACTTTAATAAACAGAAATTAATTGCTTGAGGCATTACTATTTCAGAAGTTTTTGACAATATATAATTTACCCAAAAAAAGAAAATGATGAATACATGTTTTATAGTCAAAAATTCAACAACAAATGCTGTAAGTGGGAAGTCAACCCATATGTGTTTGCCAGTTAAGAAAACAATCAGTTTAGCCCTTGTGCAAGGGGCCAAATCAGCTAAAATATTTCCATAAAATTAGTAAATTATTTCTATTAGCCTCACATGACTATATAAAATAATTAAAAGAAAAAAGAATACAATAAGGTGGTTGTGCTCTGGCATCTGTGGGAGCGCGCCCACATGTAGTTGACAAAAGTTGACAGGCATTCAACCTGTCTGAAGTTGCACCAGCGTGTGTCAGAGAAAAACTAAGTCCCATTTTGTAACCCCAGAAAAGTCCCAAAAAAAAAACCCCCAGGAAAGTCCCCAGCCCTTAAATGTGAAACCCATAGTCAAATTAAATTTATACACAGCTGTTCCAGCCGGAACAGAGCTACTGAGCAATAATTAAATTTTGTAAAGAGTAAAATGAAAATGAGATGCAACAGTAAAATGGTACAAGAGTAAAATCTCTCTGGCGCGCTCCCCCAGTGCAGCACGCACTTACAGGCATTGCATTTAGTGTTATATAAATGAGTTATAAAAAAAAGTTTATGAATTTAAGTTATAGTGTTCAGAGTCATGATCACAGCTCAACTTCCCGGTAAACAGTCTGGACCCGTGGTCCTATGGCTTCTAGGCTATTTGCAGTAAACGGGCACACTGCCGGCCCGGCCCCAAAAAATGAAATAAATGCATGAATATCACCTTATAAGTGCTGGCGAGTGCAACATAGAAAATCAGTCTCCATCTCCCTCTTCGTATAAGATCTTGTACATGGTTCACAGCTTAGGCAGGTGTACAGCCATCAGCAAGCCAGGAAACCGGCTTAGTTCGAGAACCCTATGCATTCAAGTAAATTAGAGAACAGTCTATTAAAAATTTACACCCGAGTTAAGGTAATTAACCTCTTAACGGGCCGCCAACTAACTCTCAATAAAAGCACAATATTCATTAATTAAAGTTTTTTACAACCAGATTAAAGAGTCTAAAAATCAGCCATGGAATAAGTAAATTTGAATCATGAACAGACCTTATTAAATATGGCTTAATTAAAGTGATCTGCACAAGGCCAACATGCTTCGACATAATTTTGCAGGTTAAACCGGCCACGTGGAGAGCAGTAATCATTATTTGACCAAAAAAATTTAACAGCAAGGCACTCACAGCATTAAGAATGTTTTACATTCAATTAAATTTCATACATAGAAGCTCTCACACTTAATTCTCTACTGTGAAGTTAATTAACAAACTCTGCGACAGTTTACTACATGCACAGACACAGTTCATGACCTGACTGCGCACCACGTTTTTAGTCATTAATTTTTTTTTAATGTAGTACACTTTTATTATGACCTTGACTCTTGAAAAACTTCTCGCACTATTACAGAAAATAATACAAAGCATGGGCTATATACAGGGCGTTACGTAAAACAGTAAAGAATGAGTTTCTCTTACATAACTTTGTCGGGTCGCACACACACACACACACATCATTACGTATTTTATGCAGTTGCATATAGTTATTAATTATCCATACATGTATAATTATTTATAAAGACAAATAAATACAAAGACAAACTTACCGGGAGTCAATTTACGCCTAGCCAAGCATAAGTTATAGAAACCGTCGTACAATGCGGAGAGAGGAGACAGATAATTCTCTGAGCGAGGCGAAGCGTAGACTGCACACACAGGCACAGATAAGTGACCGCACATAGCCGAGTTGCGCGCGCAACCGCACACACTGCCGCTCCCCTCACACCGCCGAACAAAGGTCGCCACCGCTGCCTCGGCTCACGTTATGTTACAATTAAACGAATTATGTTACAATTACAACCCTTTGCGGAATAATTTCAATTTGGAAATGTGTGTGGTAATCTCTTTAGGATTACTACCCTGTTCTTCTAATCGCGCCGTCACCGGTGACGTAAACCCGAGGATACGGTATGGTCCCGACCAACGATAGCACAATTTAGCGGCTCTTTTGTCCGCGGCTGAGCTGATCGGATGGCTCTGGCAGTAGATCCAGTCCCCGGTCTGAAAGGGGTTCGGAATTCGCCCCTGATTATATCGTCGACGGACCCGCTCGTGCGCTCGTAGCAAATTCTTCCGAGCCTCCCTCCATCTCTCCGCAGTTCCATTATCGGGCTCCCGTGGCAGAAGATCATCAATATTCCACAAGTTAGTCAACGGGAGTGCGGGCGAGAATCCAAACATGATGTCAAAAGGCACGGCCTTATGACTGTCATGCAGGGCCGTGTTAAAAGCTAGCTGCAACCACTTTAAGTTCTGGTCCCAGGTAGTCTGTTGCTCCGCGTGATAGGCAATAAGTGCGGACCGTAGATTCCTATTGAACCTCTCCGCATGGGACGGCTGCGGGTAATACGGGGAAGTGGTTACATGCTTGATACCGCTGGCGAAACACATCCGCCGGAACTCACTCGAAATGAACTGTGGTCCATTGTCGGAGACAATGATGGTCGGAAGACCGAAATGCTGAAAAACATGGTTCTGAAGCGCGCTTATGGTCAAACGAGCTGTTGCCTGCCGTAAGGGCAGTAGCCAGGCAAACTTCGAAAAAGCATCCACACAGACAAGTAGGTAAGCGCTACCTGACTTGCTACGCGGGAAAGGTCCCACGTAGTCGATGAATAGCTTCTCCATCGGTCTGCTCGCCACGTCTGATGACAACAACCCCAACTTAGTGTTTTGAGCAGGCTTGCTTAAGCCGCACAGATGACATGCCTTCACTCGCGTCGCAATGTCCCTATCCATGCCCTTCCAGATGAAGTTCTTCCTAATACTGGAAATGGTCTTCGAAATCCCCTTGTGGCTACCTACTGGGGAATTGTGGTAATAACTGAAGACCATGGGCACTAACTTGCTAGGCAGCACGATCTTCGGGGCACGTCCCTTTCTTTCTCGACAACACAGGACGCCCTTGGACAAGAAGTATGGGGCCTGCGCGTTACCCTCTTTTATTTTCTGGATGACAGGACCCAGCTCTTCATCATTCAACTGATGGGGTAACACATCAGTGAAGGCTAACGGAAAGTCTAGTAGAACAGAACAGGGTTGCTCAGATTGGGCTTCACTGGGTTGGGAAAACATGCGTGACAAAGCATCTGCAACCACATTTTGAGTTCCCCTAATGTGTTGCACCTTGAACTTAAAGGATGAGATTTTAACCACCCATCTACCAATCTTACCCAGTTGCCGGGGGTGAGCAAGAAGCCAAGAGAGAGCCTGATTGTCGGTCTCGAGCAGGAACTCAGCGTGTTCCAGAAAACGCCTGAACTTATCTAGAGCGTATACCACTGCCAAACACTCTAGCTCATATACTGAAGACTTTCTTTCTTGCTGGGTTAATGTTCGTGAAATAAAGGCCACAGGCTGCCTAGCACCATCAACGACTTGGGACAGAACCGCCCCGAGCGCCACCGAACTCGCGTCCGTCTGTAAAATAAACGGTTGAGAAAAATCCGGCATCCTCAGCACCGGCGGGGAAATAATAGCTTCCTTCAATGTTTCAAACGCCTTTTGCTGGCTTTCGCCCCACACAAACTTGACCCCTTTCTTTCTTAATTCATTTAGGGGCGCAGCAATCTCCGCTGCAATGGGGATAAACCGCCGATAAAAGTTGACCATCCCCACAAACCGGGCGATGCCTTTGGCATCCCTTGGCGGGGGAAAATCCCGGATACCCTGGGTCCTTTCAGGGTCCACTGTAACGCCTTGGTGCGACACCAGATGCCCCAGAAAAGAGATGCTCTCCTGGGCGATTCGTACTTTCTCCGGATTGACCGTAAGGCCCGCGTTTCTCAACCTACTCATCACCTCCCTGAGATGGCACAGATGTTCATCATAGGTCTTGCTGTAGACCAGCAAGTCATCTAGATAGTTGAAAATAAACTTAAATTTCACATCTTGAAACACTAGGTCAAGCAGACGCGTGAGCGTTTGGGCGCCCACCGCCAGACCCATGGGAACCCGCGTATACTGATATAAATTCCACGGGACACAAAACGCCGTATACGGTCGACTTTCCTTGGATAAGGGTATCTGGTGATATGCCGCGTTGAGATCAATCACGGTGAAGTACTTGACCTCACTAAACCAATCAAAAGCTGAGTGGAGATCCGGAAGGGGAACCGAATCCACCTCAATATTAGCATTTAACTTCCGGTAATCGATTACCATACGGTGCTTACCCCCAGGCTTGGGTACCAGGAACGCTGGACTGGCATAGCTGGAATTGGAAGGTTCAATTACCCCTTGCTCTAAAAGCTCTTGAACCTTCTCCCTCAGAACGGCCATTTTCGGAGGGGCGAACTTATATGGGTGCGACCTCACTATCTTAGTGTCTGTTAAACGAATTTTATATTCTAATAAATGTGTGAGTCCCAACTTGGGAGTTAAGACAGAGGGAAATTCCTCACACAACCGGTCTAAAGCTCTCTGCTGGGCGGGAGTGAGATGATCTCGTGCAGAATCGGGACAAGCAACCTCTTGGATACCTCCCTTAGCTCCCTGGTATCCAAGAAATGGAATAACTACACCCCGATTAAATTTAAAATAGCACTGGTGCCCATGGATGTCCAACACGAGACCACTTTTAGCGATGAAATCGGCACCCACAATACAGTCGACTCCCAGAGCCGGAGAAACCAGAAAAGGTCACACCCAAGAAAAGCCATCAATCTTGAACTTGAAGGAAACCACCCGGGAGATGGGCAGAATTTCCCTAGAAGCAGTCCAGCATACCACAGACGACCGACTCGACCCTTTTATTAAGCCCTGTTTCTCAAGGTCCGCGCATACTCGAGATGAGATGATAGATCGGGCTGACCCGGAGTCAACTAGCGCTCTGAGTTGACCCTTCTTTACCTCGAGCGACAGGAAGGGGCATACAGAAGCCTTTTGCGGGACGGTAGTAAGGACCTTGATATTAGAAGAGTCTGGACCTATCCTCCGCCTGGAGGCACTAGAATTCTGAAAAGTCTTGCAACGAGGGGAAGACAACCTCCGATTTGTCCCCCCTGATAATTTAGTTTTTTGGATACCGGACCCTCGGGGGAAGCGCCGGACGCATGCCACCCTCCGGACAATCGCGGGCAACATGCCCCTGTCTACGACAGCGAAAGCACACAACACCTCTCACTTGTCCGCTTCGATCGCCATGATTTCTCTCTGGCCGCGGTTGGGACTGAACGACCCGTCGTTCTACCACTCGGGGTTCGCCAAGACTGGCCCTTACTGGCCCACAGGATTCATCTATCGATTGTATAGCACGAGATAACGCACACAGCTTCTCGAGATCTTCATAAGTCCGCGGTCGCTCGGCAAAAGTTAAACGCGATCTCTCCTGGGGAGTAACCCCTTCGAAGATCCATTGTACTACTTCATTCTCGGACAGTCCCAACCCTAAAATCCGGACCGCATCACGGATGCTCTGTACGAACTTCGAAAAATTCTCCCCGTGTGCTTGTACTCGATAACAATATTTGTCCTGCAGCTGCTTTCGCAAAAGACCAGGCACGCATGCGTCCAACACCCCCCGATGGAAAGACGCCACACTGCCGCCATCTCGTATAGTTCGCGCGACCCGCTCAGCCACAGACCCCCGACAATAGGGATACACGAGTTCAAGTAGAGTGCCGTCCGACATCCCCGGGAAGTCGGACAGCTGAAACAAAATCCGAAAAAAAATCATCAACTGGTCCACGTCCAGTCCGTCTACAACCGGAAGCTCCTGCATAATTGAGGACAGGGGGTTATGTACGTTATTATAAGAGACGCGCGATCCTCCCGGAAGCGTCGGCAATGGAGCCGCAGGGTTTGACGTCTGCGCTATGTCCGTTTCAGGAGGCTGGGGAGAGCTCACGGAAAGCGGAGACTTCACAGGCTCGAAGTTCCGCAATGCTTTAGCCACCTGTTCCGCAATCAGCTTCAGCGTGGCGCTGACTTCAGCGATTGTAGTTTGTGCGGACAAGTTCTCCAGTCTATGTTGCAGATGTTCCGCTCGCTGACGCACTCTCTGTCTTGCCCTGAGGTTGGAAGGGGCCGACTCAAAATCTTCCATCACCTCCCGTAACTCTCCCCACTTCTCCTGGCACAACTCGAGCTCGGCCGTCACATCAGTGACCTTTACAAGCGACGTCGTCCCCCCGGACGCGAGGGCGTCTCTTAACTGCTTCCTCAAGGAAGCGACATCCCCTTGGGGCCACCCACCCCGGGACTTAATCTCAAACTCCAACTCGTGCTTAAGAAATAAATCAGGATTTATCACGCTCATGCCGCCAATGCTCTAAACACTTATCCTACAAACCACAAACAACATCAAAAACGAAAATCACTAAACCAGGAAAACCTTGAGTACAGTTCTTCCATCAAGAAGACCCCCTGGTTCTCTAGCGCTGCGGAAACCTGGCCTATTCTGAACCATGCAAACCCCGACGAAAGGAGACAAGAGACAAACAACACTACTACACACACATAACAGCAAACAGCAACTCGAGACACACGTCGTACCAACACCTAATTCACAACAACCAACTAACAATCAACTACAAGTCCTAATTCGGGAATGTAAGATAATTCGACATCAACCGGACACAAGTCGGTTCCGGTACCGATTTCCGATCGGGCCATACCGCATCCCGTCAATATACCACGCTAAACACCGACCCTAATTAACATTCCATCTTCCAGGCCACGCTTGAGACTCCCCGGCCGTACAAGCTATCAAAAAATTTTTAACACCATTAACCGCCTCAGTGGTGCGACCCGACTCACAAATTAAACAACTTATAACTAGCCTACACGGGCCTATATCAACTATGTTACAACAATAGCATTAATATTTCCGAGTCCGCCAGCCCCGTCACACACCAGGACCCAAGGGTTCAAGCCCAGAATTAACCACGCTCTGCTACCATTTGTAACCCCTCTTTCCTTTTATGTCTTTTTTTTTTAGTATAAAACAACTTAATTTATTTTAATATTTTTTTTTTTTTGAAAGAGAAGCCACAAGTTAATTAGGACTAGGCCGAAGCCTAGAGAAGCAAAAATTATGCTGGGTCCAGTATGACGGGACTTGCAATAAAACTCAGCTGTAACAGAACGATAACAATTTATTTTATTTCATGCCCTGCTTGTATGCCCAATCACAAGTATGAATATGGGTAAAACATAACAAGTGTGTATAAATCTTAGTCATAACAAATGTGTGTAAATATAAAACATCACAAGTGTGTATAAATCTTCAGCATAACAAATATGTATAATATTAAGCACAACAAGTATATAGAAATCAGTGAACACCTGTATATATATAATTATAAAATTTTCTCCCACCTCGTGGCTAGCTAGACACATAACAACACACACAGAACATAAGGTACACCAACTCACAATTACATTAATTTTAACACGCATGCCCCTGGAATGCACCCACCTAACAGGTAGAGTAACTACAATCTTATAACCCAGCAGTGATAAAATATACGCCCGTTGGCAACCTGTACAGTAGAATTACATAAAGCCAAAACACCAGGAAGGATGATAATAATTCATGAGGCATAAATAAAACCGGACCCCCAATTTGTCTAGCATTCCATTGATCAATGACCCATGATGAGCGTGTGAACCTTAAGTTCCTTTCACATCATTAAGTAAAATTGACAAAACTACATCTCCTGCCTTCAAACAGTGTTTATAGAATTCTAGACAGTTATTTGACTTCAAAAAATTCCAAAAAGGAATTAAATCTTTATGTACTTTAATAAACAGAAATTAATTGCTTGAGGCATTACTATTTCAGAAGATTTTGACAATATATAATTTACCCAAAAAAAGAAAATGATGAATACATGTTTTATAGTCAAAAATTAAACAACAAATGCTGTAAGTGGGAAGTCAACCCATATGTGTTTGCCAGTTAAGAAAACAATCAGTTTAGCCCTTGTGCAAGGGGCCAAATCAGCTAAAATATTTCCATAAAATTAGTAAATTATTTCTATTAGCCTCACATGACTATATAAAATAATTAAAAGAAAAAAGAATACAATAAGGTGGTTGTGCTCTGGCATCTGTGGGAGCGCGCCCACATGTAGTTGACAAAAGTTGACAGGCATTCAACATGTCTGAAGTTGCACCAGCGTGTGTCAGAGAAAAACTAAGTCCCATTTTGTAACCCCAGAAAAGTCCCAAAAAAAAAACCCCAGGAAAGTCCCCAGCCCTTAAATGTGAAACCCATAGTCAAATTAAATTTATACACAGCTGTTCCAGCCGGAACAGAGCTACTGAGCAATAATTAAATTTTGTAAAGAGTAAAATGAAAATGAGATGCAACAGTAAAATGGTACAAGAGTAAAATCTCTCTGGCGCGCTCCCCCAGTGCAGCACGCACTTACAGGCATTGCATTTAGTGTTATATAAATGAGTTATAAAAAAAAGTTTATGAATTTAAGTTATAGTGTTCAGAGTCATGATCACAGCTCAACTTCCCGGTAAACAGTCTGGACCCGTGGTCCCATGGCTTCTAGGCTATTTGCAGTAAACGGGCACACTGCCGGCCCGGCCCCAAAAAATGAAATAAATGCATGAATATCACCTTATAAGTGCTGGCGAGTGCAACATAGAAAATCAGTCTCCATCTCCCTCTTCGTATAAGATCTTGTACATGGTTCACAGCTTAGGCAGGTGTACAGCCATCAGCAAGCCAGGAAACCGGCTTAGTTCGAGAACCCTATGCATTCAAGTAAATTAGAGAACAGTCTATTAAAAATTTACACCCGAGTTAAGGTAATTAACCTCTTAACGGGCCGCCAACTAACTCTCAATAAAAGCACAATATTCATTAATTAAAGTTTTTTACAACCAGATTAAAGAGTCTAAAAATCAGCCATGGAATAAGTAAATTTGAATCATGAGCAGACCTTATTAAATATGGCTTAATTAAAGTGATCTGCACAAGGCCAACATGCTTCGACATAATTTTGCAGGTTAAACCGGCCACGTGGAGAGCAGTAATCATTATTTGACCAAAAAAATTTAACAGCAAGGCACTCACAGCATTAAGAATGTTTTACATTCAATTAAATTTCATACATAGAAGCTCTCACACTTAATTCTCTACTGTGAAGTTAATTAACAAACTCTGCGACAGTTTACTACATGCACAGACACAGTTCATGACCTGACTGCGCACCACGTTTTTAGTCATTAATTTTTTTTTAATGTAGTACACTTTTATTATGACCTTGACTCTTGAAAAACTTCTCGCACTATTACAGAAAATAATACAAAGCATGGGCTATATACAGGGCGTTACGTAAAACAGTAAAGAATGAGTTTCTCTTACATAACTTTGTCGGGTCGCACACACACACACACACATCATTACGTATTTTATGCAGTTGCATATAGTTATTAATTATCCATACATGTATAATTATTTATAAAGACAAATAAATACAAAGACAAACTTACCGGGAGTCAATTTACGCCTAGCCAAGCATAAGTTATAGAAACTGCGTCGTACAATGCGGAGAGAGGAGACAGATAATTCTCTGAGCGAGGCGAAGCGTAGACTGCACACACAGGCACAGATAAGTGACCGCACATAGCGGAGTTGCGCGCGCAACCGCACACACTGCCGCTCCCCTCACACCGCCGAACAAAGGTCGCCACCGCTGCCTCGGCTCACGTTATGTTACAATTAAACGAATTATGTTACAATTACAACCCTTTGCGGAATAATTTCAATTTGGAAATGTGTGTGGTAATCTCTTTAGGATTACTACCCTGTTCTTCTAATCGCGCCGTCACCGGTGACGTAAACCCGAGGATACGGTATGGTCCCGACCAACGATAGCACAATTTAGCGGCTCTTTTGTCCGCGGCTGAGCTGATCGGATGGCTCTGGCAGTAGATCCAGTCCCCGGTCTGAAAGGGGTTCGGAATTCGCCCCTGATTATATCGTCGACGGACCCGCTCGTGCGCTCGTAGCAAATTCTTCCGAGCCTCCCTCCATCTCTCCGCAGTTCCATTATCGGGCTCCCGTGGCAGAAGATCATCAATATTCCACAAGTTAGTCAACGGGAGTGCGGGCGAGAATCCAAACATGATGTCAAAAGGCACGGCCTTATGACTGTCATGCAGGGCCGTGTTAAAAGCTAGCTGCAACCACTTTAAGTTCTGGTCCCAGGTAGTCTGTTGCTCCGCGTGATAGGCAATAAGTGCGGACCGTAGATTCCTATTGAACCTCTCCGCATGGGACGGCTGCGGGTAATACGGGGAAGTGGTTACATGCTTGATACCGCTGGCGAAACACATCCGCCGGAACTCACTCGAAATGAACTGTGGTCCATTGTCGGAGACAATGATGGTCGGAAGACCGAAATGCTGAAAAACATGGTTCTGAAGCGCGCTTATGGTCAAACGAGCTGTTGCCTGCCGTAAGGGCAGTAGCCAGGCAAACTTCGAAAAAGCATCCACACAGACAAGTAGGTAAGCGCTACCTGACTTGCTACGCGGGAAAGGTCCCACGTAGTCGATGAATAGCTTCTCCATCGGTCTGCTCGCCACGTCTGATGACAACAACCCCAACTTAGTGTTTTGAGCAGGCTTGCTTAAGCCGCACAGATGACATGCCTTCACTCGCGTCGCAATGTCCCTATCCATGCCCTTCCAGATGAAGTTCTTCCTAATACTGGAAATGGTCTTCGAAATCCCCTTGTGGCTACCTACTGGGGAATTGTGGTAAAAACTGAAGACCATGGGCACTAACTTGCTAGGCAGCACGATCTTCGGGGCACGTCCCTTTCTTTCTCGACAACACAGGACGCCCTTGGACAAGAAGTATGGGGCCTGCGCGTTACCCTCTTTTATTTTCTGGATGACAGGACCCAGCTCTTCATCATTCAACTGATGGGGTAACACATCAGTGAAGGCTAACGGAAAGTCTAGTAGAACAGAACAGGGTTGCTCAGATTGGGCTTCACTGGGTTGGGAAAACATGCGTGACAAAGCATCTGCAACCACATTTTGAGTTCCCCTAATGTGTTGCACCTTGAACTTAAAGGATGAGATTTTAACCACCCATCTACCAATCTTACCCAGTTGCCGGGGGTGAGCAAGAAGCCAAGAGAGAGCCTGATTGTCGGTCTCGAGCAGGAACTCAGCGTGTTCCAGAAAACGCCTGAACTTATCTAGAGCGTATACCACTGCCAAACACTCTAGCTCATATACTGAAGACTTTCTTTCTTGCTGGGTTAATGTTCGTGAAATAAAGGCCACAGGCTGCCTAGCACCATCAACGACTTGGGACAGAACCGCCCCGAGCGCCACCGAACTCGCGTCCGTCTGTAAAATAAACGGTTGAGAAAAATCCGGCATCCTCAGCACCGGCGGGGAAATAATAGCTTCCTTCAATGTTTCAAACGCCTTTTGCTGGCTTTCGCCCCACACAAACTTGACCCCTTTCTTTCTTAATTCATTTAGGGGCGCAGCAATCTCCGCTGCAATGGGGATAAACCGCCGATAAAAGTTGACCATCCCCACAAACCGGGCGATGCCTTTGGCATCCCTTGGCGGGGGAAAATCCCGGATACCCTGGGTCCTTTCAGGGTCCACTGTAACGCCTTGGTGCGACACCAGATGCCCCAGAAAAGAGATGCTCTCCTGGGCGATTCGTACTTTCTCCGGATTGACCGTAAGGCCCGCGTTTCTCAACCTACTCATCACCTCCCTGAGATGGCACAGATGTTCATCATAGGTCTTGCTGTAGACCAGCAAGTCATCTAGATAGTTGAAAATAAACTTAAATTTCACATCTTGAAACACTAGGTCAAGCAGACGCGTGAGCGTTTGGGCGCCCACCGCCAGACCCATGGGAACCCGCGTATACTGATATAAATTCCACGGGACACAAAACGCCGTATACGGTCGACTTTCCTTGGATAAGGGTATCTGGTGATATGCCGCGTTGAGATCAATCACGGTGAAGTACTTGACCTCACTAAACCAATCAAAAGCTGAGTGGAGATCCGGAAGGGGAACCGAATCCACCTCAATATTAGCATTTAACTTCCGGTAATCGATTACCATACGGTGCTTACCCCCAGGCTTGGGTACCAGGAACGCTGGACTGGCATAGCTGGAATTGGAAGGTTCAATTACCCCTTGCTCTAAAAGCTCTTGAACCTTCTCCCTCAGAACGGCCATTTTCGGAGGGGCGAACTTATATGGGTGCGACCTCACTATCTTAGTGTCTGTTAAACGAATTTTATATTCTAATAAATGTGTGAGTCCCAACTTGGGAGTTAAGACAGAGGGAAATTCCTCACACAACCGGTCTAAAGCTCTCTGCTGGGCGGGAGTGAGATGATCTCGTGCAGAATCGGGACAAGCAACCTCTTGGATACCTCCCTTAGCTCCCTGGTATCCAAGAAATGGAATAACTACACCCCGATTAAATTTAAAATAGCACTGGTGCCCATGGATGTCCAACACGAGACCACTTTTAGCGATGAAATCGGCACCCACAATACAGTCGACTCCCAGAGCCGGAGAAACCAGAAAAGGTCACACCCAAGAAAAGCCATCAATCTTGAACTTGAAGGAAACCACCCGGGAGATGGGCAGAATTTCCCTAGAAGCAGTCCAGCATACCACAGACGACCGACTCGACCCTTTTATTAAGCCCTGTTTCTCAAGGTCCGCGCATACTCGAGATGAGATGATAGATCGGGCTGACCCGGAGTCAACTAGCGCTCTGAGTTGACCCTTCTTTACCTCGAGCGACAGGAAGGGGCATACAGAAGCCTTTTGCGGGACGGTAGTAAGGACCTTGATATTAGAAGAGTCTGGACCTATCCTCCGCCTGGAGGCACTAGAATTCTGAAAAGTCTTGCAACGAGGGGAAGACAACCTCCGATTTGTCCCCCCTGATAATTTAGTTTTTTGGATACCGGACCCTCGGGGGAAGCGCCGGACGCATGCCACCCTCCGGACAATCGCGGGCAACATGCCCCTGTCTACGACAGCGAAAGCACACAACACCTCTCACTTGTCCGCTTCGATCGCCATGATTTCTCTCTGGCCGCGGTTGGGACTGAACGACCCGTCGTTCTACCACTCGGGGTTCGCCAAGACTGGCCCTTACTGGCCCACAGGATTCATCTATCGATTGTATAGCACGAGATAACGCACACAGCTTCTCGAGATCTTCATAAGTCCGCGGTCGCTCGGCAAAAGTTAAACGCGATCTCTCCTGGGGAGTAACCCCTTCGAAGATCCATTGTACTACTTCATTCTCGGACAGTCCCAACCCTAAAATCCGGACCGCATCACGGATGCTCTGTACGAACTTCGAAAAATTCTCCCCGTGTGCTTGTACTCGATAACAATATTTGTCCTGCAGCTGCTTTCGCAAAAGACCAGGCACGCATGCGTCCAACACCCCCCGATGGAAAGACGCCACACTGCCGCCATCTCGTATAGTTCGCGCGACCCGCTCAGCCACAGACCCCCGACAATAGGGATACACGAGTTCAAGTAGAGTGCCGTCCGACATCCCCGGGAAGTCGGACAGCTGAAACAAAATCCGAAAAAAAATCATCAACTGGTCCACGTCCAGTCCGTCTACAACCGGAAGCTCCTGCATAATTGAGGACAGGGGGTTATGTACGTTATTATAAGAGACGCGCGATCCTCCCGGAAGCGTCGGCAATGGAGCCGCAGGGTTTGACGTCTGCGCTATGTCCGTTTCAGGAGGCTGGGGAGAGCTCACGGAAAGCGGAGACTTCACAGGCTCGAAGTTCCGCAATGCTTTAGCCACCTGTTCCGCAATCAGCTTCAGCGTGGCGCTGACTTCAGCGATTGTAGTTTGTGCGGACAAGTTCTCCAGTCTATGTTGCAGATGTTCCGCTCGCTGACGCACTCTCTGTCTTGCCCTGAGGTTGGAAGGGGCCGACTCAAAATCTTCCATCACCTCCCGTAACTCTCCCCACTTCTCCTGGCACAACTCGAGCTCGGCCGTCACATCAGTGACCTTTACAAGCGACGTCGTCCCCCCGGACGCGAGGGCGTCTCTTAACTGCTTCCTCAAGGAAGCGACATCCCCTTGGGGCCACCCACCCCGGGACTTAATCTCAAACTCCAACTCGTGCTTAAGAAATAAATCAGGATTTATCACGCTCATGCCGCCAATGCTCTAAACACTTATCCTACAAACCACAAACAACATCAAAAACGAAAATCACTAAACCAGGAAAACCTTGAGTACAGTTCTTCCATCAAGAAGACCCCCTGGTTCTCTAGCGCTGCGGAAACCTGGCCTATTCTGAACCATGCAAACCCCGACGAAAGGAGACAAGAGACAAACAACACTACTACACACACATAACAGCAAACAGCAACTCGAGACACACGTCGTACCAACACCTAATTCACAACAACCAACTAACAATCAACTACAAGTCCTAATTCGGGAATGTAAGATAATTCGACATCAACCGGACACAAGTCGGTTCCGGTACCGATTTCCGATCGGGCCATACCGCATCCCGTCAATATACCACGCTAAACACCGACCCTAATTAACATTCCATCTTCCAGGCCACGCTTGAGACTCCCCGGCCGTACAAGCTATCAAAAAATTTTTAACACCATTAACCGCCTCAGTGGTGCGACCCGACTCACAAATTAAACAACTTATAACTAGCCTACACGGGGCTATATCAACTATGTTACAACAATAGCATTAATATTTCCGAGTCCGCCAGCCCCGTCACACACCAGGACCCAAGGGTTCAAGCCCAGAATTAACCACGCTCTGCTACCATTTGTAACCCCTCTTTCCTTTTATGTCTTTTTTTTTAGTATAAAACAACTTAATTTATTTTAATATTTTTTTTTTTTGAAAGAGAAGCCACAAGTTAATTAGGACTAGGCCGAAGCCTAGAGAAGCAAAAATTATGCTGGGTCCAGTATGACGGGACTTGCAATAAAACTCAGCTGTAACAGAACGATAACAATTTATTTTATTTCATGCCCTGCTTGTATGCCCAATCACAAGTATGAATATGGGTAAAACATAACAAGTGTGTATAAATCTTAGTCATAACAAATGTGTGTAAATATAAAACATCACAAGTGTGTATAAATCTTCAGCATAACAAATATGTATAATATTAAGCACAACAAGTATATAGAAATCAGTGAACACCTGTATATATATAATTATAAAATTTTCTCCCACCTCGTGGCTAGCTAGACACATAACAACACACACAGAACATAAGGTACACCAACTCACAATTACATTAATTTTAACACGCATGCCCCTGGAATGCACCCACCTAACAGGTAGAGTAACTACAATCTTATAACCCAGCAGTGATAAAATATACGCCCGTTGGCAACCTGTACAGTAGAATTACATAAAGCCAAAACACCAGGAAGGATGATAATAATTCATGAGGCATAAATAAAACCGGACCCCCAATTTGTCTAGCATTCCATTGATCAATGACCCATGATGAGCGTGTGAACCTTAAGTTCCTTTCACATCATTAAGTAAAATTGACAAAACTACATCTCCTGCCTTCAAACAGTGTTTATAGAATTCTAGACAGTTATTTGACTTCAAAAAATTCCAAAAAGGAATTAAATCTTTATGTACTTTAATAAACAGAAATTAATTGCTTGAGGCATTACTATTTCAGAAGATTTTGACAATATATAATTTACCCAAAAAAAGAAAATGATGAATACATGTTTTATAGTCAAAAATTAAACAACAAATGCTGTAAGTGGGAAGTCAACCCATATGTGTTTGCCAGTTAAGAAAACAATCAGTTTAGCCCTTGTGCAAGGGGCCAAATCAGCTAAAATATTTCCATAAAATTAGTAAATTATTTCTATTAGCCTCACATGACTATATAAAATAATTAAAAGAAAAAAGAATACAATAAGGTGGTTGTGCTCTGGCATCTGTGGGAGCGCGCCCACATGTAGTTGACAAAAGTTGACAGGCATTCAACATGTCTGAAGTTGCACCAGCGTGTGTCAGAGAAAAACTAAGTCCCATTTTGTAACCCCAGAAAAGTCCCAAAAAAAAAACCCCAGGAAAGTCCCCAGCCCTTAAATGTGAAACCCATAGTCAAATTAAATTTATACACAGCTGTTCCAGCCGGAACAGAGCTACTGAGCAATAATTAAATTTTGTAAAGAGTAAAATGAAAATGAGATGCAACAGTAAAATGGTACAAGAGTAAAATCTCTCTGGCGCGCTCCCCCAGTGCAGCACGCACTTACAGGCATTGCATTTAGTGTTATATAAATGAGTTATAAAAAAAAGTTTATGAATTTAAGTTATAGTGTTCAGAGTCATGATCACAGCTCAACTTCCCGGTAAACAGTCTGGACCCGTGGTCCCATGGCTTCTAGGCTATTTGCAGTAAACGGGCACACTGCCGGCCCGGCCCCAAAAAATGAAATAAATGCATGAATATCACCTTATAAGTGCTGGCGAGTGCAACATAGAAAATCAGTCTCCATCTCCCTCTTCGTATAAGATCTTGTACATGGTTCACAGCTTAGGCAGGTGTACAGCCATCAGCAAGCCAGGAAACCGGCTTAGTTCGAGAACCCTATGCATTCAAGTAAATTAGAGAACAGTCTATTAAAAATTTACACCCGAGTTAAGGTAATTAACCTCTTAACGGGCCGCCAACTAACTCTCAATAAAAGCACAATATTCATTAATTAAAGTTTTTTACAACCAGATTAAAGAGTCTAAAAATCAGCCATGGAATAAGTAAATTTGAATCATGAACAGACCTTATTAAATATGGCTTAATTAAAGTGATCTGCACAAGGCCAACATGCTTCGACATAATTTTGCAGGTTAAACCGGCCACGTGGAGAGCAGTAATCATTATTTGACCAAAAAAATTTAACAGCAAGGCACTCACAGCATTAAGAATGTTTTACATTCAATTAAATTTCATACATAGAAGCTCTCACACTTAATTCTCTACTGTGAAGTTAATTAACAAACTCTGCGACAGTTTACTACATGCACAGACACAGTTCATGACCTGACTGCGCACCACGTTTTTAGTCATTAATTTTTTTTTAATGTAGTACACTTTTATTATGACCTTGACTCTTGAAAAACTTCTCGCACTATTACAGAAAATAATACAAAGCATGGGCTATATACAGGGCGTTACGTAAAACAGTAAAGAATGAGTTTCTCTTACATAACTTTGTCGGGTCGCACACACACACACACACACATCATTACGTATTTTATGCAGTTGCATATAGTTATTAATTATCCATACATGTATAATTATTTATAAAGACAAATAAATACAAAGACAAACTTACCGGGAGTCAATTTACGCCTAGCCAAGCATAAGTTATAGAAACTGCGTCGTACAATGCGGAGAGAGGAGACAGATAATTCTCTGAGCGAGGCGAAGCGTAGACTGCACACACAGGCACAGATAAGTGACCGCACATAGCCGAGTTGCGCGCGCAACCGCACACACTGCCGCTCCCCTCACACCGCCGAACAAAGGTCGCCCCCGCTGCCTCGGCTCACGTTATGTTACAATTAAACGAAACTTTTCTAGAATTTTTTGTAACGGCCGGCTTCACACCGACACAACGTTACCTAATGGAGACACGTTTAAAAGAGACTGGCTTCGTTACTCAAGTTCCAAAGGATGTTTATTTTGTGTTCCAAGTCTGTTATTCCAACCTGAATCAAAATATACCTCTTTCTCAAAAGGATTTAACGATTTGAAACACGCCTTTGAACTTATTAAACAGCATGAACAGTCTGCTGACCACAGAAAAAATGTTTTCACTGTTATTTCAAGAAAAAAGAATACAATAGTTGACTGTTTAGTTTTATCCCAACATGAACATGAAGTTAAGTACTGGAGGGCTGTCTTGAACTCATAAGCCAATTTGATCCGTTTATTGCCCAACACCTTTCCAAATATGGAAACCAGGGCAAAGGAAATACATCTTATATGTCTGCAGACATCTGCGACGAGTTCATCAAGTCTATGGGTGGACTAGTGTTCAAACAAATCTTGAAAGAAGTAAGTGATGCAAGATATTTTTCAATAATCGTAGATTCCACCCCTGACGTATCTAACATAGACCAACTGGCTTCCGTATTGAGGTACGTTTCGCTTTCGGATGCATGTCCCAAAGAGCGCCTTATTGCATTATTGCCAGCAGTTTCGCACAAGGCCGAGGATCTGGACGAGACTGTTATGGACCTTTTAGAGGAACTGAAACTAAAAATTGAAAACTGCAGAGGACAAAGCTATGACAATGCTTCAAATATGTCGGGCAAGTATACTGGCCTTCAAAGCAGGATAAAGGCAAACAACCACCTTATGGACCGTGTTCGGCCCATTCACTAAATTTAGTTGGCTGTTATGCAGCAGAAAAATCCTGCTCTGAGATAACATTTTTCTTTTCATTTGTTCAAAGAGTTTATACCTTCTTTTCAGTCTCTACTTACAGATGGTGTCTTTTAAAAGATTCCATTAAGCAGGAAAGAGGTGAGACAAAACCACCATGCTGAAATCATTAAGTGAGACAAGGTGGTCTGCGAGAGCTGATGCTCTTAGAAGTATAGTTTCAGGGTACAAGGAAATAGAAGGTGTTCTTGAAACTCTAATGCAAGACACTTCGCAGACTCCTGAAACGCGATTAACAGCACAAGGGCTACACAAAAAGTTCGGGCAGTTGGAAACAGGTCTTCTCGCCTTGTTTTGGAATGACATCCTCCAGAGAATTGACAAAACTAGTAACAATCTTCAAAAAGAAGAACTGGACTTGCTCGATGCCACAAAAGAGCTGGAAACTTTAGAAAGGTTTTTGGAGAGTAAAAGAGATTCGTTTGACGAGTATGAAAAGAAGGCATTGACCCTTACTAGCTTGCAAGAGGCCAACTACCAACGGAATAGAAAACGGACAGTGTTTGCAGATGAAAAAATGAGTATGCTAACAGAAGCAGATGCAGATCCTAGGAATAAATTCCGAACCAGTGTTTTTCTTAAAATAAATTGTAGACAATCTTACCGTCCAACTCAACCAACGAAGAGAAAGCTACTCATCTCTTGGTACGAGGTTTGAAGTATTTCGAAATCTCCATGATAAAGAGCCCAGAAATATAACTGTTGAGGCCAAAAAACTAGCTCAATCATATAACCAAGATCTCGACCAAGATGCATTTGTGAACGAGTGCTTACAGTTCCAGGCATACATGAAATTAGAGAAAATTAAAGGGCTTAGAGAGTTCTATGTTTACGTTAAAAGTAACGGATTGGAAAGCACATTTCCAAACTTAGAAATCTCTCTGCGAATTTATTTGATAATACCTGTCACAAGCTGCTCCGCAGAGAGGGGGTTTTCTGCTTTAAAGCGTATAAAAAACGAAAAAAGATCGACCTTGGGCGAGGAAAAGCTCAACAACCTAATGTTTTTGTTCACAGCAAGTGACATAACCTTGAAGATTGACTTCAACAACTTGATTGACGACTTTGCCCGATCCAAACAAAGAAAAAAGGCATTGCTTTAATTAACTCATGAAGAAAAAGGTTTGCTAACCTGAAGTGTTTTTTTCATTACTATGCTTCAATTTTTATTTACCTGTCTGTGTCATAACATTTTGAGAAGTAAGGAAGAAATTTAAAAAATTTTACATTAGTGTAAATATGTAAATATTTGTGAAAGTCATGAATTATAGGACTGTGGTGGGTGGGTGGTCCGTGATGCTGAAAAACACAATTCTAACATAAGTGAGCAATATTTAATTAGTTCTAGCTTAACAGGTTTGAAATATTTTTGAAATGTGTTTTATCAGCTGCCGGTTTCCAGTCCGGGACACGGCTGGTCCATAGGTGGTGGATAATGGGACGGCTCTCCATTTGAGGGTTAAGGGAGATATCCCTCCCGAACCAAAACTGGAATTGGCACATTACCGTTCATTAATGAGTGGGGTGGGGGGGGCTATTTCAAAGTCTGCCCAGGGCGTCATAAACCTTAAAAGCGGCCCTGAGTCCAAGGAGTGGATGCCACTGACAGACCTGCTATTTAGTCATGTGCCCTTTCATGAAACAATGACGTGGGAATCAGGCTTAGTGTGAACAAGATGGTTGGAATGTACTATGCTTCAACTAATAATCAGATTGATAATTTAAGGATTCCTGTTTATATTAGAAGCCTAATCGTCACCCTCAAACTTGCCACTGGTCTTTTCCTTGATCTGTTTATTAACATATAAAATTTATAACATAGTAAGAGAGTCCTTCTAGAGCCATGGACGAGACAGAGTTATCTTACCAAAGGCAAATGTTCTTATACCAAAAGGTAAAAATCCTCCTAACAAATCATTTTCTTATCATCTACTATGCATGTTGAATACTAATGGTAACATCTTAGACTGTATTGTGTACAGTAGATTAGAGAAAGCCTTTCAAACATCCGTTGTCTATTAGACCATTAGTTTGGCTTCAGGCAGTCATTCACCACTTAATACATTAATATGATGGTGTACATTTCTAAAGAGGCAGTCAGGTAAATGTTGGAAAGGAGATATGAAGAAGTACCAAATTATCACAACACTGGTCATCCAGAATGCCTTCAACTCAGTCAAATGGGACTGCATTTTGGAAGCACTGAATGGCCTGAGCACTGCTGTAGTATCTCAAGAAGATAGTTGGAGATGGCTTCTGTGTTAGTACAGAGGATGGCCTAAGGACAAGAAGTCTGAAGTTACTGCTACAACACAACCATTGTTAATGGCCAATGTTGAGAGCCAGGACAAAGAAGAAGACTACCACTTGCGTCAGTAGTATCATCTCATGCTGTATGATGCAGCAGTCTGTTCAGATACATTGAAGGTTTAGGCATACAGAAAGAAGACTGCTCCGGTATTGTATTGTGTACTGTGGTGACTTGGTAGTTCCCTCAGGATGACTGCTGTATTTCACATTGTGTTGGAGAACAGAGTATGGGTTATTGCCGGAATGCTCCCCATTGATATCTTGGTGACAGAGCAGCAGTGGATATATGGGCAGCACTGAATGATACTAGCTCCTAAAAATGCTGTGTCCTAGACATTGTTTCAAATTGAGTTTTCCTCAAAAGTCAGAAAGCCCTTAAGCACTTTTTCTGTTTGTGAAGCATAAAAAATCGACAATCCCATCCTGATTTAGAAGTATTATAACGTCATAGTTGATTCCACAGACATATTACTTTTTTAATAGTGGATCCTTGCATAGTTCTAGACCTTTTGCTACAGAAAAAATTGGTATGGAGAACCATATATGACTTCCATCAGGGCCCGCTCTAGGGGCGGGCAACCCGGACATTTGTCCGGGGCGCCAAAATTTGGGGGCGGCATTTATTACAAGTGTGAGAAAAATATTGATGTGTTAAATACCCAATTAATAGAAAATTTCACATATCGATTTTTTCGTTCGCTAAAAATTTACAGTGCGTAGCGTATTTATATTGTTTATGTCTAAAAGCTAAAAATATTTACAATTCTTGATTCTAAAGAAAACAATCATAAAAGAGCGGTATGTTTAATTAAATAACCGTTTTTCCGTTTCAGGGGAGAACGGAAAATCCCAGCATTAATTTAATTTCGTGAGATTGTGATACATATCACAATATTTAAAGATTTCAGACATATGAAAGATTGGACGGTGATTCATTTTTTAAAACATTTATTACGGCAATCTATGTTAAACACATTAAACAATAAAAATTGACTATAAACTTACAAAAATCTAGTAAATTTTTATAATTCCGAAAAGGAAACATTTTATAAACTAATAATTTATTTTATTAATAAATTAACGCAGAATTTGTAAAGGACGCTGCTTGAACTTGTTTGAACATGCAATGCATATACTTCTCTGAACAGAATAGCACGCGAGCAGAGCGCTGCTTCAACTTGTGTTTGAACATGCATAGACTTGCTTATTACCTCTAACCTCGAGCGGTTTCATTACACAATAGCATTATGAGCATTATTCTTGCTATTACGTCGGTAGTGATAACAAGTGGAAGTTCATAAAATTTACTTCAGTGCGATTTCTTAATTTTGAAAGGTAAGTACATCTATAATTAAGCTGTTGTTTAGTTTGATAGATACTAGTTTATCGTAAATCGATTATTGAATCGAAACAATGAAAGCGTTTTTAAATAAAATAAATATTTTATTTATCCAAAAAGGCTGTTTATTGAATCAATAAAATATTGTATCAAATTTGAATGTATTCTATAGGTATAATTATTTATATTTTTGTTTTATGAAAATAAGTATTTGAATCAATAATATAAGACATTTATTAAGTTCATTGCTTCGATAAAACGTGTTTTATAATAATATATTTGAATAATTGAACAGAATAAAATCTCAAAATCAAGAATTATAAAATTGTTTTTAATGACTATTTATGATTTGCTGAAATATTTGTTATTATAAAATACATATATAATTACACTAGACTTTCTTTACGTTCACAGGATATGAAAAATATTTTGTGTAGTGTAGCGCATAAATATTTTTTATGTCGGTTGACGGAATATAATTTTGAAGTTATGTTAATTACGGTTTTAGCTTATTTAGAACAAGGATAAATCTTTATTTTTAATTATTATTTTATAGTTTACATTGTTTAATTTGAGTTATGTGCATGCCTCTTCCAGAATGTCTGACGGCCTAAGAAAACTGTCTGGTTACCAGTACAAAAAAAGAAGGCTGGAAAAGGAAGCCGAAAGGCAAAAACAAGCTGGCGCGTTCAAAAATTATATCAAGAGTTGTACCATAACAAATGACGACTCTGAGAATCCAACATCAAGTCCGGTTATAAAAGAAAATACGGAATCGTCAGAGAATGATGATGACAAACAAATGGACGAAGTTTCTAAATCAATTGGAACTGACGACACTCTGACTCTACCATCACCAGATGAAAGCATTGAAAAAATTGACACCAACGTGACACCCACAGAAAGCGTTCTACAGACTTTGAGTACAGATCCAGCATTGTGGCCAAGAATTTTAGGAGACGCCGAAAGAAGTTTTTTAGTAAGACCACCTAAACCATTGCATAATTACAAATTTCCTTCCAATGACACTGGTCGACATTTTAGCGCAAATTATTATACACGAATTTTAAGCAATGGAGAGCAAGTTTTACGAGACTGGCTAGTGTACTCTCACAAAACTGCGTTTACTGCTTCTGTTGCAAAATTTTCGGCTGTATAGTTAGTTCTCTTTCAAAGGAGGGTTTTAAAAGTTGGAAGCACCTCGGCGAAACTTTAAAAGAGCATGAAATTTCCAAAAATCATATTCAGGCCCAAAAATCATGGCTAGAAATGAACCAAAGGTTAAAGTGTTGTAAAACTATAGATGCGGCTGCTCAAAGAATTATTAATGCCGAAACAAACCATTGGAACGAGGTGCTTCTAAGAATCGTAGCAATTACTAAAATGCTTGGTAAAAGTTGTCTGGCTTTTCAAGGTACAAGCGACAAGTTGTTTGAGTATAATAACGGTAATTTCTTAAAAATAGTTGAGTTGCTATCTGAATTTGATCCCATTATGGAAGAGCACGTCCGTAGAGTGCTCAAAAAAGAAGAGACTAAAGCTCACTATCTCGGGAAAAATATACAAAACGAGATAATAGATCTGCTGCATCAAAGTGTAAAGTCTCATATTATTGATGAAATAAAAAAATCCAAATATTTTTCCATAATTTTAGACTGTACTCCTGACATTAGTAAGGTAGAGCAAATGACTCTTGTAATCAGATATGTTTCAATCAATAAATTTGACGCTGATGTTGAAATTAAAATTAATGAAAGCTTTTTAGGCTTCTTACCAGTCGAAAGATCCACAGGAAAACAAATGACTGATATTATAATTGGAGAACTTAATGACTTGGGTTTAAATTTGCAGGATATCAGAGGGCAGGGATACGACAACGGGTCCAATATGAGGGGCGATAAAGCAGGAGTGCAATTTAAAATTAAACAATATAATTCGTGAGCATTCTATGTTCCGTGTAGTAGCCACTCTCTCAATCTTGTTGTTAATGATATGGCAAAAGCATCCTTGGAAGCCGCTAATTTCTTCAACATGGTCCAAAAAATATATTTATTTTTTTCGGCATCTACTTTTCGATGGGCAATACTTTTAAAACATGTTCAAGGTTTAACTTTGAAACCATTGAGTGACACTAGATGGGAGAGTAAGATAGAGGCCTTAAAGCCTTTGAGATTCCATTTGAGAGATGTATACGACGCCTTGCTAAGCATTTACGAAAACCAAGAAATTGATAATTTAATAAGAGACGAGGCCTCGGGTTTATTAAATTGTATTAAACAATTTAAGTTTTTGTGTTCATTAGTTATTTGGCATAAAATACTAAATTGCATTAATCCAATAAGTAAGTTGATGCAAACAAAAGATTTTGATCTAGCCTCTGCACTTGATCTTTTACAAAACTGCAAAATATTTTTCAAGAATCTTCGATCGGATTCGTCCTTCGATGAAACTATTATTGATGCAAAAGAACTTGCTACCGAAATTGACGTGGAGGCTAATTTTGGATCAACAATAACACGACACCGCGTAAGAAGAATAAAAAGGAACTTCTCATACGAAGCACGAGATGAACCGATCGAAGATCCAAAAGAAAAATATAAAATAGATTTTTTTTATTTTACAATCGATCAAGCACTAAATGCACTAGATGCTAGATTTGAACAACTTAGTAATCATAGTAACTATTTTCAATTCTTAAATAATATATACGATTTAAATACCATGTCCAAAGAAATGCTACTAAAACACTGTAAGAATTTAGAATGTATTTTAACTGATGGTGATTCTGTTGACATAAATGGGGTAGAATTAGCAGAGGAAATTTCAGCAGTATCTGCGCTTTTGGGCAAAAAAGAAAGCCTAAGCAATGTACTGAGCTTAATTACAAAGTTAAATTTTGCCCCAAACCTTACTATTGCTTTAAGAATATTGCTAACGATACCAATAACTGTAGCAAGTGGCGAAAGGAGTTTCTCTAAGTTAAAATTAATTAAGAACTTTTTACGTTCGGCTACTACACAAAATCGTCTTAATGGTTTGGCCATTTTGGCAATTGAGCATGAAATTGCTGATCAAGTAAATTTAAAAGATGTAATAAAAAAGTTTGCAGAACTCAAAGTGAGAAAAAGTTTTTTGTGATTTTAGCGTAGTTGATGTTACCTTGTTTTATTTTCAAAATAATGGCATTTTGATTGATTGTGCAATAATACACATTTTTAATAGCATTTAAAAATGTAAAAAATTATATGGTTAACAATTTGTGGCTAGGTACAGATATTTCTTAATTAATTTCTACTGTTTTGTACTGCTTGATTATCAATTTTATGTTATGTTACATGTTTCTTTCTAAATATGTATATATGTATGTGTTGATTATAATTTAAAACGATTTGACTTTTATTTAACATAAAAAGTAGAATCTACTGTTTTGTACTACTTGATTGTCAATATTATGTTATGTTACATGTTTCTTTCTAAATATATGCTTTTATTAAAATTTAAAAAAATGATTTGATTTTTAATGAAAATAAAAAATATGTACCTTTATTTAAAAAATATATATATATTCTTAAGGGGCGGCAATTTGTCTTTTTGTCCGGGGTGACGTAACCGCTAGAGCGGGCCCTGCTTCCATGCAGTGGCGGCTGGTGGTTGAAAAATTTGGGGGTTGCAGTTGGATTGGATGGTATTAAATTGTTTTATTCTCTGAATAATAAATGTCCCAGTCTCCTCGCCTCCAAACAATACACAAGGAAAGCAAAATAATGCAATTTTAGTGTCACACCCACATAACCACGAATATAATTTATTGTATGAATCTTTTTTAAATTTACGATTAAATATTCTGTTACCTGATTTTACACTTTGACTAAAATTTGAAAGGTCTGTTGTAGGCCTACCTACTCTCTTTGATTTCAATTTTTTCTTTTATAGGACGTAAACTGAACAGCGTTTTTGTTAAGTTTACAACAGAATTATTTGCGTCCTAACAGTTAAATATAATAAATATCTTACGCTATGACACCTTAATGTAGGTCTACTATTATTTACATTTAACGATGAACTGGACTGACACTTAACTGACACTAACAACTAACTTCCAACCCACACTGGGGGTGTTGCGCGGCCTGCGTGAAGCGCGGGTCGCGAGTAGTACAGTGTCCCGAGTCTCAGAAAAGACTCATGCCACTGGGTCTGTTTGAGTTAGTTATATATGTTTTTACCTAATTATGGGAGGGTCTGAAGCCACCTGCGATTGGTGGATTAAACCACCGGGACTAATAAATGAGGTCGCTTCCAGGACTCACCTGGTCGCGGGGTGTATTTACCAAGTCCGGCAATGAGGGAATTGTGGGTCACTCTGTCGGAACGAACATAGAATCTAAGCGCCAGGCGTCTCACGGTGTCATCAAAAGAGCGGACACCGAGTCCTCTCCTCAAAAGACGAGAAGAGTACCTCCGGGGGACTTTACACGCAAGCTTCAGTCCCCGGTCGAGTACGCGCTGGAGCGCTGTTCTATGACCACGAGCAAGGTATCCCCAAACAGGACAGGCGTAGGTAATCACGGGCAACACGTACGAGTTGACTATGAGCTTACCTAGCCGGGGGGTCATTGCCGGATTAGATAGCACGGGCCAGAGTCTACTGCGTTGTCGGATTTACTGTGTATGGGTTCGCCAGGTGAGACGGGAGTCCACGTGGAGCCCGAGGTACTTGACGCTATTGGTCCGGGTACCTCGACGGGTCCTACTTTAAGCGGCCGAGGCCGCTTGCGTTTGCGCGAGAATATTACCGCGGCACTCTTGGAAGGGTTAACGGCAACTCTCCAGTCATCGGTCCACCTGACATACGCGTCGAGTTGGCGCTGGAGCTTGATTGCCGCATAACTTGCGATCGGCTCTGAGGCAAAAGCCGCAGTGTCGTCCGCGAACAGCGACAATTTAACTCCAGGAACTCGGGGCGTGTCGTTGACAAACAGAGAGAACAGGAGAGGCCCAAGTACACTTCCCTGAGGGACACCAGCGGTAATACGCCTCTCCGAAGAGAGAGCGTGGTCTATTCTCACTCGGAAGCTACGGTCTCGCAGCTAGCTGCCGATCAAGTGAACGTAGCAATCTGGGAGAAGGACTTCCGTTAACTTGTAAAGGACACCCTCATGCCACACGCGGTCAAAGGCTTTCTCTACGTCTAGGAAGATCGCAGTCGTCTGTTTGCCCTGGCAGCCAGCCTCGGTAATGCATTCCACGAGTCTCATCAGCTTATGAGTCGAGGAGTGCAGCTCACGAAAGCCGAACTGTTCGGGGATCAGCACGTCCAGTCTTTCTAGGTGGTCGCGGATCCTATGCTGGATCAGTCGCTCGAAAACCTTGGACGTCGCGGACAAGAGGCTGATGGGTCTGAGGTTTTCCACGGTTTTCCACGCGAGAAGAATTCTTTCCCGGCTTGGGTATCACTATTACTGTAGCCGTTTTCCATTTCACCGGAAAGTAGGACAGTCTGACACATATATTGAACAGATCACAGAGGAACTGTATTCCTCGCTCCGGAAGGCGATGGAGTGCGGAATTCATGACTCCGTCTGGGCCAGGCGCCTTCCGGGGCTTGAGCTGAACAATCCTCTCAGAGACCTCCTCCGGGGAGATGGGCTCCGGCTGGACTGTGATACCGGCCGATAGAAAGCGCTCTACCTCGCTGCAGATTTGCTCAGTGAAGGCCGGGTTCTTGGATGGGTTGGGAGCGAACTGTCGCACTAAACTGTCAGCCAAGAACTCTGCCTTCTCGAGGGGGCGTCCAAGGGGTTGACCGCCGGGTCCGACCAGTGCGGGGAGAGGCACGCGTTTACGCTTTCCCGTTAGGGCACTGGGAATCCGCCAGACATTTCGGTTCTCGGCAGGGCCATCCATCTGTGTTACAGCTAGCTCCCAGTTACGTCTACGGAACGCCAGCATGTCACGACGCAACTTGCCGGACGCTCTGTTGAACGCAGCCTTGTCAGCCGGGTCACGAGTCCTCTGCCAGCGTCTCCGGAGGCGATTCCTCTCGCAAGCGAGCTGAGACACCTCTTCGGGGATACGCTGATAGTCGGACGTGAGCCCCGGCTTCATCCGGGAGGACACGTCTACCGCCGAGACTACGGCTGTATCGAATAAGGCAACTGCCTCGTCGAGTGGTATATGCTCAGGTAGGCGGCGACTGAACGCCGGGCCAAAGCGTTCCCACTCGATTACCCGCCGTTCGTCGCGGACGGTAGAGTGCTGGGTAGCTATATGCACACTGATAGGGCAATGGTCCGAGGACAGTTCCGAAATGACGGAGACGTGGACCGGGCAATAAACACCCCTGACCGCGGCAATGTCCAGTACATCAGGGCGGGAGTTAGCCCTCGAGAGATAGTATGTAGAGATAGTATGGTAGGACCCATGACTGTGACCCCAGCCGCATCAGCATACCTGCGTAAGCGGGCCCCGTTTGGGTTCACCAAGCGGCTCCCCCAATCAGGGTGCTTACAGTTCAGGTCGCCCGCCAGGACTACCCTTCTTTGTGCGTCAAAGACGGCCTCCAGATCGTTCGACAGGAGCTCCGTTTGTGGAGGCTTGTATGCGAAAACCACGAGTAGACCGCCGAGAGAACCATGAAGCTCAACCGCGGTGCACTCGAGGTTCCGCCGCTGAGGCAGGACAACGCGGTGATGACGAAGACTCGCCTTCACCGCGATGGCGGTGCCCCCTCCTGCGCGATCCGACCGGTCGTCCCGGTAGCACACGTAGTTGGGTAATCGGAATCGACGATGCGGGGTCAGGTGCGTCTCACCAAGAAGAAGCACATCGGGCTTGTGACGGGCAACGAACTCTAAGAGCTCAGAATGCCGGGAAACGAGACCGTTGGCGTTCCACGCCACGAGCTCGAGGTCTCGCTTGAGGGATTGCCGTGGTTGTCCATTGTTCATAACAGACCAATAACACGGCAGGCTTCCACCAAGAGGAGGAATTTGTCTTGAGGCGAGGCTGAAGCCAAGCTTTCGTTGATTTTGCGGAAAGTTTGGGCTACTTTCTGCAAGTCATAGCTTGCCAGAACGTCGGAGACGACGGCGAGATCATCGGTAGATGATTGGGGAGAACGCTTGGTGGCAGCTGCATAGCTGCGACGAGGCGAGGCGGTGGAAGCCTTGGGGGCAGGTTCTGGAGCTCTGGCTTTTGGCGGACAGGCTTGGGTCCAGTGGCAGGTATTGGCTGGCCCGTGTTCTTGGCCTGAGGTCTACCTTGCTTCTTGCCTTATCTGGAGTAGCGAGACTTGGGTGGCGGCGGCAGTGGAGGATCAATTTCCTCATCATCCTGCGGCAACGGGACTTTTGCGTACGCGGTGTAGCGTGACAGATGTATGCATAATATTGAATGGCAATTGATCATTAGAATAATGAAGTTATAATATTTAAATTTGGAAGAAAGCATTAAGTTTAATATAAATAGATTAATTCATAGCAACTGTGGAAAGAAATCATTATTATAAAGAAAATACAAGTTCAAATAAAAGGAGTTACTAGTGATGAGTCATCCGAGACCAGTCTCATAACCAAAGGTTTTCAAGGTATAACCCAGGAAGGTAAAAAAGTAAATAACCAAGCAGTACAGAATATGACCAAACTCACAACGAGGGAGAATAAATAGAATAGAAACCCTAAAATAAGCCAAGATCAACCAATACAGGTGGTGTATTTCTGAAATAAAGAAGAAGATGGAGAAGATCCCAAGAAACCTGATGGCATCAAGAAGAAGATGGAGAAGATACCAGTCCCAGAAGGCAGGAGAAAAGAAGACTGATGAAAGAAGAAGAAGGCAGCATCCTGAAGAAGATGTCATGCTCTTATAAAAGACACCCAAATCCCTATATCCCCAAAATAAATATTTAAAAATAAAAGTATAACGAAATAAAAACCACATGTATATAAATTTAAGAGAGAGAAGTGTATAAAGTAAAAGTTGCCTGTGAACTAAGATGAAACAATAATATAGTACCCATGGAACAAATCTCCATTGAAAAAACGCTAACCAATTTATTATGTTAATAAGACTATACGACCATTTAGCATTAACATAATATATAAGTGCAAAGTGAACCAGTGATAGTTTTGGGTATTATAAAAAATGAACCTTGTGTTTCATTCTTGGCAATCACAAACATTGAATGCAATGAAATATGCAATTTTCAATGACTTGAAATGTGTACTGTGACAATATGTTGTTCATAAGACATGAATCTGTTTAAAATAACATTTTGTTTTATATGAAAAAAGAAAAACAGATTTCATAATACTTTTCGAACAATTAATACTATTTATTTATTAATGACAGGGTACAATTCCCCAAAGACAATGTGTAAAAGACGGTATAAAAACTGTAGAATCCTACTTATAATAATAGTTAGAAATAAGAATATAAATATAAGGTTTTTATGTATATAGTAAAAGAATGTTTAAAAATGTTTTAGATATAAGGCCATTTGTTTGGGTCTGATACAACTAACATCAGAACTATAAAAATAGTTACTACTTGTAAATAGTAGAGAGTAATTAAGATGTTAGTTAGTAAAAAACCTTTTTTGTAAGCCATATTTCCATGTTTAGAAATAAGGATTTTGTTGCAAAATGTCTGACTTGAAGACAACCATTTATTTAAAAAAAATATTCTTTATTTTGTTTAACTATTATTTGTATTGTAACCAATACTAATTGTTTTTGTGTAATTTGAAAACATGTTTAATTTATAATATTATATGTAAAAGTCAGAGAGGGTATCACACATCATATATTGTTTGTAAAGTTTTTGTAAGGAAAAAATGTTAAAAAATCTAGGCCAGAGAATGGAAACTAAACTTCATCAAAACAGAGAAATTGCTCAATTAAATGCAAATAAACAAAAGGGGTTTAGACAAAATAAACTTGAGATCATGCCATATAATTGCACATACCATTTAGAGAGATTTTAATAAATTATATTCAGAATTATAAATAAAAATGAAAATGACTAAACTCAGAAATTTGGACATGGGAGTCATATATTCCAGAATAATGTTTCAGAATACAACTAATTCAATTAATTACCAGAAAATAAGGGAATATGAACCTTTTAATACAATATAGGATTATTAATATTAAATATAACTGATAAAATGGCTGAATTTATATAATGACAGGAAGTAAATTTTGATGTTCTGACTTTTCAGAGTATACCAAACTGAAAGTAAAATTACTTTTTTTTGGACAGAAAACACTATAAAACGGCATTATTTAATCTGAAAATAAGCTGAATGAACTGAAAGATTAATTTAAATAACATCTAGTGAATAAAATTGATAAATAACCCAAGTTTAGGTATTTATATAGTGAAATATTAAAGTGTGCACAGGATATGAAAATATATTTGAACAATGTTAAGAATAATATTATATTGGCTAAGAGTTTAATGGAAACTGGAGGAAACAGTTAGTTAATTATTGGTATTTGAACGGTTAACATGACAAACGTTTTGTAACGTGCCTAACCTAACTTATAATGGTCATATAAAGCGAGTGTATAGTACGTTATTGTGAAATCGCGAGTGACTTGTAAAATACTTCTAGAACTCTCATATTATAACAGAAACAATCAAGAAACACTCCATAACACAGAACAATACATATCTACTCCGAAAAACACCACAAAACACTAGAAAACTGTATAATACATTAACCCAAATTAGTGACGGAATCGGGGAAAGTGTTTGAACTAATAATTACACGGATACACTAAATATAACCCAGAAACAGTACACTAGGCACTACACAACATTTAACAAGAGATTCGCAGACACCAGAACAGGAATACTACAGGAAAATCTTTTATTTGGAACGTCGAATATACGAATGACATTTTACTAACTTCACGGCAGCCATTTGCAATATTGGTCGTCATCGCCAGGGCAACGCCTCCTAGTTCAACCCAGCTGTCGGTGAAAACAATTATTTTATTTTCAAATTATTATTCAATGTCTGTGTTTAGTAATAATTATTAATTTGTTGTAACGTTATACTTTTTAAATATTGGCCCGATTTCTCTGACTTTGATAATAATTGGCAGTTTAAAGAACCCTGTATAATTTTTATATAATATACTTTGTAACTTTTTCGATATCCTGAGAGTCGATAATAATCGATAAGAGTCAAATTGCTATTAATTAATAAAACATTAATATTCTTCAACACTAAATAGTTCTTCATTTCATAAATATTACTAGTTATCACTAATATAATTATAATTAATAATCTATCAGGACTTTACCATCTATAAGTGAAGATAACCTAAAAAAAAAAATAAAAAGGTAAACAAGTATCGATTGGTTTGAAGACAATCTTATGAGTGGTGATAGTTTATTTAAAATATACCAAAACTTTAATAAAAATTTTCAGAAGAGCATTACATTTTTTAAAACTTCACAGCCCTATATTAATTAATTGATTATAATTAATTAATTAATAAATTTAAAATATTTTTTTTTAATTATTTTTTTTTATAAACATAATTTTTTTTTAATTTTCTTCAAAACAATAAATTTTGTTTTGAAACTTTCGGTGAAGCTGAACATATATTTATTCATCAACGTTACGCTACTCGACCGGTCTTGCTACCATTGAGACTCGACCAGCTGGGAAACTTAAGGAAGTGTTTCAGGCCAGTGAGACGTCGAGAGCCACACCAATTAAACATATTACATTACAATTTATTTATTTTATTACAAATTGGCTAGTCCAAACTTAGGGGCTTGATTACATCGGAGTCTCATACTTCACAATCTCTTATCATCAATAACAACAACATTTTTAGTAAATTATTACAAATTGGCGCACAACTTTAGGGGCTTTAATTAGTCGATTGTAAGGCCAATACATTCTGCCCAATCACTAGTTGGAGCTAGGCAACAGCTACAAAGCCAGAGAATTTCAAGGGAAAATGCAACGACGTGCAACATCTAAGAAACGGGCGGCGGAGGCCGAGAAAGAAATAGAAGTTGACATGGACAACAAGGAGGCGACACCAGTAGAGGTGGAAAGTTCATTGCCACCAGTGTTGTCCAAACAAACTGAACAACCGGAGATACCCACGCAAACAGGGGAAGTCAATGTCCAGAAGGAACCATTGGAAAAGCCGACACGAACGGAGGATGGGGGTATACAAGAGATGATCAGAGCAATGATGAAACAAATGGAGGAGAATAGGAAGAAGGACAACCAACAAATGGAGGAGAATAGGAAGAAGGACACACAGTCTTTGAAAGAAGATATCAAATCTACAAAGGAAGACTTGAGTAAGAAAATGGGGAGTGATAACCAGTCCTTGAAAGAAGATTTAGGAAATAAAATCGAAACAACAAATAAGAAGATGGAAGAGAAGATGCAAGAAAACAGCAAGAAGATGGAAGAGAAGATGGAAGAAACAGCAAGAAGATGGAAGAGAAGATGGAAGAAAACAGCAAGAAGATGGAAGAGAAGATGGAAGAAAACAGCAAGAAGATGGAAGAAGAGATGGGGAAGAAGTTAGAAGAATTGAAGGAAGACAACCAATTGTTCAAGGAAGAATTCAAGTCGACTAAAGAAGAATTGATTAATAAAATTGAAAATACCAATCAGAAAATAGATGAAACCAGGAAGAAGATAGAGAAGAACAACCGACAATTGAAGGAAGAGTTGAAAGAAGATAACAGGAAGTTGGAAGAGAAAATGGGGGAGAAATTGGAAGAATTGAGAGAAGACAATCAAATTCTAAGAGAAGAGTTAAGGGAGGTAAATCAGGAGAATTTGGACAAACTGGACGAAAGGATGGAATTGTTGCGAGAAGAACTGAACAAAGAAATCAATGTTAACAAAAAAGCGATGAATAAGAAGATGGAAGAAGAAAATATAATGGTCAATCGACAGATTCGAGAGATTGATGGAAAGTGCAACCAGACCGAAAAGGAGGTGAATGAGTTTAAAGAAGTGGTGAACATCAAGTTCACAAATATCGAAGAACATAGTCGTAGGAAGGTAGAAGAACAGAGGAAGGAAAATCAGGAAGAGTTCGGAAAAGTACGCAACCAAGTCACAGAGCGATGTAATGATATACAAGAGACCATGGCCAATATCACCGGTCAGGTGCGACAAAGCCGAGAGGAGATGGAAGCAATAAGAAACAGACCGACTCATTTCACCGGATTACCCGTCAACGAAAGCCGAGAGTGGCTCAATTTCCGGCAATACAAACGCAAGCCGATGGAGTTCCTGGCCAGGGTAGAAGAATATTTGACCAAGCATAAAATTACTCAATGGAGCCATAGCAGGGAGATATTCGACGAGTCTTTCCGAGACATAACAGATAATTGGTGGATGGCCAACCGGAGTGAAATTTCCGACTACCAACAGTTCCGAAAAATGTTTAAGGCAAAATACTGGTCTGAGACCACCCAGAACTTGATCCGTGACAATATTTGTAATGGAAGATACAGGTCACAATTAGGTAGCAGTATGACGGCATATTTCTTGGGGAAGGTGTGTATGGCAAAACACCTCGAGCCAGCAATCCCAGAAGAATGTTTAGTGAATAAGATATCATATCACTATGATGAGGACATTATCAGGGCCCGGAGAGGTAGACAGATCAAGACGATCCAGGGAATGACCGAGTTATTGGAGGGATACGAGAACGAAGAGTATTATCGGCAGAGCAGAAAGAGAAATGAGAGACCAGAAGCAAGGCCGACTACCTACCCCAATAACGGCAATAACCATGCAAGTAACCGGAACCAGCCCAGTAATTACGACGGCCCTAACAACCAGCCGCGTAATAACCAGTTTAACGGTAATTTTAACGGCGTGAGGAATAACAACCCCTACCCAAATAATAGAAACAATTTTTATCAACAAAATCATAATGTCCCATACAGTCAGAGAAATCCATATCCCAACAATAATGGTGACAGACCTTACCCACCTAACCGAAATTACTATAATAATAATTTTAGCAATAACAATAATAGCAATAGTAATAACCGAGTGTCGCGCCCTAGGGTAAATTTTATAAGAGCAGAAGATCGCGGACCCAGGAGATATTATCAACCGAGGAGGAGCAGCTTCCACGGCGCCGACCGAAGATGGAGGAGTGCGGAACGAGACGGCCCAAGACACGAAGAGGGAAGACGAAGTACCAGCCTGGAAGATCTTGGCAGACAACCGAACAGGGCGTTAAACATCAACCAGGGTACAGAACGTCAGGAGACAAACCAGAGTTTCCCGAACGATGCCTCGGTCAATAATAACATAAACAATGACCAAAATACTTTAAACGAGAGGAGGCAGTAATCAACAACGATGACCCGTTACTGCTTATACTTCCTGGGTTAGAAAAGGATGATTTGCCACAAGCAAACAATAATAAGAATATCACTATCATAAGTAACCATTATCTGAAAGACATACGAACTGAACTTTTGGAAGAGAACGAGAAGAGTCTCAGCAACAGTAATAATGAGATAATTTATATAACAGCGGAGGTGGAAGGAGTTCCCGCTAAAATAATGATAGACACAGGAGCTAATATTTCAATAATAAACTCCAATGAGTTGGAGAGAATACAATGTACATGTGGAAAAACTTTGCCAATGTTACCAGTCAACAACATTGTGTTGGTAGGTGCAACTGGCCGCCAGAATAAAACCATTAGGAAGCAAGTTTCCTTAAGTGTCGTTAGCCGTGATATAGCTTTAGACATGGAATTTTTAATCGCCACCGGATTACCATTTGACATCTTAGTCGGTTGCGATATTCTTCGTAGATATTCGGCAGTAATCGATCTTAATTTAAATAAAGTATCACTTTTCCCAGACGGAGTAACATGGACCGCAGATCGGGTAGGAAGCACAACTATACTTCCCAGCCCTATACATCAACAACTTCGTAAAATAAATGTTATTAGAAACAGCCCTCTTTCTAAACCCATAATATACAATCATGGAGGAGAGGATTTATGGTCAGTTAAGATCCAAGAAATACGGAATTTCCAGTGCGGAAGCGATAACGAGAAAATACCAACACATCTGGCTGATCGTCTAATCGCTATATATGAGAAATACAAGGCGGTGTTTTCTGATGAACCAGGGAAGGTAAAACACTACCAGTGCCAACTTCGTTTTAAAGAAAACGTAGAGTTTAACCGGAGGTCATATCCAATAGCGCAGTCGCTCAAAGAAGCCGTGAGAACAGAGATAAACAAGATGATAGAAAACGACATAATTGAGATTAGTCAATCACCTTACACTAGTCCAGTTATTGCGGTTCCGAAGAAAGACGGACAAGTCCGGCTCTGTTTAGATGCGCGTGAGTTGAACAAGACAATTGTGAATGACAGAACCTCTCCCGGTGAAATAGAAGAAATCTTAAAGCGTTTTCATGGTACTAGATTTATTAGCACCTGGGATACGGTCTGTGGTTATTGGCAGGTAGAGCTGCATCCACAAAGCCGCCAATACGTAGCGTTCATTTTCGAAGGGCGCAATTACCAGTTCAAGAGACTGCCCTTCGGACTTGTCAATTCTGTCGCCATATTTGTGGCATGCATGGACCAGATTTTGGGACCAGAAGCGCTCCAATTTACCACCGTCTATGTTGACGATTTACTAATTACATCCGGAACCTGGGAGGAGCACTGTTACAGAGTGGAATTTGTACTAAACAAACTAGCGCAGAACAACATAACACTGAAGTTGGAGAAATCCAAGTTCATAGCGCGCGAGGTACAATTCTTAGGCTTCAACCTAGACGACAGAGGTATTACACCATCAGCAGAAAAAGTGGAGGCAATTCAGAGGTTCCCGCAACCAAGAAACAGGAAACAATTGCAATCTTTCCTCGGACTCTGTAACTATTACAGGAAGTTTCAGAGCCGATATTCCGAGTTGACCGCCAAGTTTCAACCACAGTTATCTGCAAAGAACAAATGGACTTGGGGTGAAGATCAAGATATTACTTTCCGTTTGATAAAAGAGAAGTTTCTGGAGAGTGTCATACTTCGTCACCCAGATTTTAAGAAACCGTTCTTTCTAAACTGTGACGCTAGCGACCTAAGCTTAGGAACGACATTATACCAGGAAGATGAGGAGGGACAACATCTGGTAATAAGCTTCGCTAGTCGCACACTGAACCAGTGCGAAAAGAACTACAGTGTGACAGAAAAGGAATTGTTGAGCGTGGTGTTTGCATGCAGCAAGTTCCGGACGTACATTCTCGGATATCAAGTCACAGTACGAACTGATCATAAATCCATCTCGTTCCTTCGTAGGTGCAAATTGAGTCACGGCCGATTGGCTAGGTGGGTACTCGCCCTACAAGAATATGACCTGAAATGGGAATACATTCCAGGAAAGAAGAACGTGGTAGCGGATGTGTTGTCACGTATAAATCTGGAAGATCAGACTTTCGAGGGAGAGAAGGAGAGCTTAGTAAAAATTTATAACATATTCACGACCAGAGCCGATTTACAAGCTTTGTTAATAAATATCCGAATCCATCAGCAGTCTGATCCTAAGCTGAAAAACATTGTGAGTCGTTTGGAAGCCAATGATGAAACCATTTCTAAATACTACCACCTTAACAAGGGAATTTTATTCATAAAAACCGCCTTGGACGATGAGACATGGAAGGTGATAATCCCACACCAAATCGAAAAGGAGGTCATCATCGATTACCATGTCAGGTATGGTCACATGGGAGCGTTAAAAGTGATACAGGCTCTAGAGGAAAATTGTAAGATCAAGAATATCAACCGCAAGGTGAGAACATACATCAAGTCCTGTAAGATCTGCCAATGTGCAAAAGTAAACAATGAAAAGACAGAGGGTATCATGATACCGATAACTTCCAACGCAAAACTGGAAAAAGTGTTTTTGGATATCTGCGGGCCATTTCCCCGTAGCGGTGGTCGGCACAGATATAAATACTTGGTAATCATAATGGATCACTACACCAAGTATATAAAGCTATATCCGGTTAATCGGGCAACAACAGCAAAGGTTTTGGCGGTGATTATTGATTTGTATATCCCAGAGATCGGTAGACCATCTTCTATTATTACCGACCATGGTACACAGTTTAAGGGGAGGAGATGGCGAGACACTTTATTAGCACTTGGGGTCAAAACGTATAAGACATCAGTCTACCACCCAAGTAGCAATCCGGCTGAGAGAGTACTGAGAGAAGTGGGTAGGATATTGCGCACTTACTGTCACAACCAACAGAAAAAGTGGCAAGAGTACCTAGCAGCGACAGAAACATTCCTAAATTATGCCCACCATCCAGCTATAGGAATTCCACCATACTCAGCAATGTATGAGAAGCCGACTCCCCGAGACATTGAACAAATCATTGAATTTCCAACGAACAACAATAGGAAATTCAACCAGTTGAAGTTTTACAATAAGGTAGCAGAAGATCAGGAAAAACGGCAAGCCAAATACCAGAAGGCAATAGGGCGAATTGTAACATATGAAGAGGGTGAAAAAGTCCTCCTAAAAAATAGAGAGCTGCCTAGCACCTTAGAAGGTATAACCAAAAAACTACTATTACTATACACTGGCCCATATGTTGTGGTAAATGATAAGCATAACAATACATATGAGTTGAAGGAAATCGTTTCAGGAAAAATCAAAGGAGTGTACAATCAAGCTTCTATGAAGAAATATTATGAAGAATGAGTTGTGAGTTTTAGAATTTTGAATTTATTTTTAAAAATTCTAAAATAATGTAAGTACATCTTACAACCTAATATTTTGAGAAGAACATTTTGGAGAATTATAAGAAGAAGGAATTTAGAATTTTGAATTTATATTTTAAAAAATTCTAAAATATGTAAGGACAACTTACAACATAATAATTTGAACAAACCTTTTGGAAGAAAGAGAAAGAAAAAGAATTTTTTATATATTTTGAAAAAAAAAAAATTCTAAAATATGTAAGAACAACTTACAACCTGATAATTTTGGAACGAACTTTATGGAAGAAAGAAAGAAAAAGAAAGACTTTTGAATTGAAATATAATTATAAAAATTTAAAATTGAGTAAGTACATCTTACTACAACCTAATAATTTTGGAACAAACTTTATGGAAGAAAGAAAAAGAAAGACTTTTGAATTGAAATATAGTTATAAAAATTTAAAATTGAGTAAGTACTTCTTACTACAACCTGATAATTTAGAACAAAACTTTATGGAAGAAAGAGAAAGAGAGAGAATTTTGAACTTAATTTAAAAAATTTAAAATTAAGCAAGCACAGCTTACTACCACTGAATTATGAGAAAAACATTTTGGAAGAATTAAAAAGAAAGGAATTTTGAAGTTAATGTACAAAAAATTTGAAAATGAAGTAAGACCAACTTACTATAACTAAGTTTATGAGAAAACTTTATGGTAAATAATTAAGAAGAATTTGAATTTGGAGAAATACCGAAACATTCAGAAATAATAGTAAGATCACAGTACTATAAACAATTCTGAATGAAACAATTCTGGGAATAAATGAATTAAACAGAATTTGAATGTTGATAGAACGTCAGAACTTTGAAACAAGATAAGATCAACATATTACAAGGATTTATGAGAAATAGTTTTCAATTAAATAAAAAGAATAGTTTGAATTTTACATTAAAACTAACCAAGTTCCAAAAAATAATTATGTGTCAATTATGATTGAATTGAGAAGAAAATAAAGTGATTAGTACAGAAAAGAGAATTAACGTTAATCCAGAATAAATGCTAGACATTCACAATAGCATTTGAAGGAGTAGAGAAGAATAACAAAAAAGAGTGTAATATGCCAGAGAAGAAAAAAAAATTTTGGAAGCAAAGAGACTAATTAATTATGAAACGATAATGAAAACAGTTAATTAAGAGCAAAGAAGAACAACTCATACCAAACATATGGAGAAGATGATTTTGAACCAATGATAATAATAAGACCTATATGAAATGCAAAGAGAAGAAATACCACATGAAATATGATATAAATGAATTAATGTTAATGAATTCGAAGGCGGATTAATAACTTTCTAAGAGAAAGGAAAGAACCAAAATGTTTAAATAAAATGATCAATATAACAACCTGTATATCTAATGTAAAGATACAATGTTAAAAAATTAAATATAATATATTAAGACCATTCAAATAATGAATAAGAAAGACTATATATAAAGACCATGCTAATACTATGAATAACCAGAAGAAAGTATAAAGAGAATTCAGATGAAGAAGAAAGAGAGTTACACTGTAAACAGTAACCAGAATTATTAAAAGAAAGGTTTTCAACCATAATTAAATTAAATATATCAGACAAGTTAAGAGTTTTGAAAAAAAAATATATATGTAATGAGTATAATAATGATTGTGAAGATTTATTAAGATAGAAAATGTGAGATAATCTGAGAGACTACGAAGTGGAGAATCCAAAGATATTTTTATTAGTCGAAAATGAGACTACTTTCTATTTATTTATTCGATGACTGACTGAAGATAATTCCAGCAGCATTATGTTTTTTGAGCAGGGATGGATATGCCTCTGTACTCAATTTATAGAAGTGGTGTATGGCCAGCAGAGAAGTAGCATACAGTGCCCCTCTGATCTGCCCCAGCCCAAGTGATAGGGAATGTTAGGGAATTAATATCCCAAGGATGCAACACGAAGTTGATAAAGGAAGAAAATGTATTACAATAATAATATATCTCAGAAGACACTAACTATCCGAAAAGGATCAGTAGTAAAACAAATAATTATATATATAAAATTAATTAAACTCTAATTATAAAAAAGCCGATATAAAAATGGAGGAGAAAATGAATTATAAGAAATGATGAAATTATCATAAGAAATTATTTCATCCATAAACATGTCTGAAATAATTACTTCTGGAGGAGAGCAATCTGTAGCGTGACAGATGTATGCATAATATTGAATGGCAATTGATCATTAGAATAATGAAGTTATAATATTTAAATTTGGAAGAAAGCATTAAGTTTAATATAAATAGATTAATTCATAGCAACTGTGGAAAGAAATCATTATTATAAAGAAAATACAAGTTCAAATAAAAGGAGTTACTAGTGATGAGTCATCCGAGACCAGTCTCATAACCAAAGGTTTTCAAGGTATAACCCAGGAAGGTAAAAAAGTAAATAACCAAGCAGTACAGAATATGACCAAACCCACAACGAGGGAGAATAAATAGAATAGAAACCCTAAAATAAGCCAAGATCAACCAATACAGGTGGTGTATTTCTGAAATAAAGAAGAAGATGGAGAAGATCCCAAGAAACCTGATGGCATCAAGAAGAAGATGGAGAAGATACCAGTCCCAGAAGGCAGGAGAAAAGAAGACTGATGAAAGAAGAAGAAGGCAGCATCCTGAAGAAGATGTCATGCTCTTATAAAAGACACCCAAATCCCTATATCCCCAAAATAAATATTTAAAAATAAAAGTATAACGAAATAAAAACCACATGTATATAAATTTAAGAGAGAGAAGTGTATAAAGTAAAAGTTGCCTGTGAACTAAGATGAAACAATAATATAGTACCCATGGAACAAATCTCCATTGAAAAAACGCTAACCAATTTATTATGTTAATAAGACTATACGACCATTTAGCATTAACATAATATATAAGTGCAAAGTGAACCAGTGATAGTTTTGGGTATTATAAAAAATGAACCTTGTGTTTCATTCTTGGCAATCACAAACATTGAATGCAATGAAATATGCAATTTTCAATGACTTGAAATGTGTACTGTGACAATATGTTGTTCATAAGACATGAATCTGTTTAAAATAACATTTTGTTTTATATGAAAAAAGAAAAACAGATTTCATAATACTTTTCGAACAATTAATACTATTTATTTATTAATGACAGGGTACAATTCCCCAAAGACAATGTGTAAAAGACGGTATAAAAACTGTAGAATCCTACTTATAATAATAGTTAGAAATAAGAATATAAATATAAGGTTTTTATGTATATAGTAAAAGAATGTTTAAAAATGTTTTAGATATAAGGCCATTTGTTTGGGTCTGATACAACTAACATCAGAACTATAAAAATAGTTACTACTTGTAAATAGTAGAGAGTAATTAAGATGTTAGTTAGTAAAAAACCTTTTTTGTAAGCCATATTTCCATGTTTAGAAATAAGGATTTTGTTGCAAAATGTCTGACTTGAAGACAACCATTTATTTAAAAAAAATATTCTTTATTTTGTTTAACTATTATTTGTATTGTAACCAATACTAATTGTTTTTGTGTAATTTGAAAACATGTTTAATTTATAATATTATATGTAAAAGTCAGAGAGGGTATCACACATCATATATTGTTTGTAAAGTTTTTGTAAGGAAAAAATGTTAAAAAATCTAGGCCAGAGAATGGAAACTAAACTTCATCAAAACAGAGAAATTGCTCAAATAAATGCAAATAAACAAAAGGGGTTTAGACAAAATAAACTTGAGATCATGCCATATAATTGCACATACCATTTAGAGAGATTTTAATAAATTATATTCAGAATTATAAATAAAAATGAAAATGACTAAACTCAGAAATTTGGACATGGGAGTCATATATTCCAGAATAATGTTTCAGAATACAACTAATTCAATTAATTACCAGAAAATAAGGGAATATGAACCTTTTAATACAATATAGGATTATTAATATTAAATATAACTGATAAAATGGCTGAATTTATATAATGACAGGAAGTAAATTTTGATGTTCTGACTTTTCAGAGTATACCAAACTGAAAGTAAAATTACTTTTTTTTGGACAGAAAACACTATAAAACGGCATTATTTAATCTGAAAATAAGCTGAATGAACTGAAAGATTAATTTAAATAACATCTAGTGAATAAAATTGATAAATAACCCAAGTTTAGGTATTTATATAGTGAAATATTAAAGTGTGCACAGGATATGAAAATATATTTGAACAATGTTAAGAATAATATTATATTGGCTAAGAGTTTAATGGAAACTGGAGGAAACAGTTAGTTAATTATTGGTATTTGAACGGTTAACATGACAAACGTTTTGTAACGTGCCTAACCTAACTTATAATGGTCATATAAAGCGAGTGTATAGTACGTTATTGTGAAATCGCGAGTGACTTGTAAAATACTTCTAGAACTCTCATATTATAACAGAAACAATCAAGAAACACTCCATAACACAGAACAATACATATCTACTCCGAAAAACACCACAAAACACTAGAAAACTGTATAATACATTAACCCAAATTAGTGACGGAATCGGGGAAAGTGTTTGAACTAATAATTACACGGATACACTAAATATAACCCAGAAACAGTACACTAGGCACTACACAACATTTAACAAGAGATTCGCAGACACCAGAACAGGAATACTACAGGAAAATCTTTTATTTGGAACGTCGAATATACGAATGACATTTTACTAACTTCACGGCAGCCATTTGCAATATTGGTCGTCATCGCCAGGGCAACGCCTCCTAGTTCAACCCAGCTGTCGGTGAAAACAATTATTTTATTTTCAAATTATTATTCAATGTCTGTGTTTAGTAATAATTATTAATTTGTTGTAACGTTATACTTTTTAAATATTGGCCCGATTTCTCTGACTTTGATAATAATTGGCAGTTTAAAGAACCCTGTATAATTTTTATATAATATACTTTGTAACTTTTTCGATATCCTGAGAGTCGATAATAATCGATAAGAGTCAAATTGCTATTAATTAATAAAACATTAATATTCTTCAACACTAAATAGTTCTTCATTTCATAAATATTACTAGTTATCACTAATATAATTATAATTAATAATCTATCAGGACTTTACCATCTATAAGTGAAGATAACCTAAAAAAAAAAATAAAAAGGTAAACAAGTATCGATTGGTTTGAAGACAATCTTATGAGTGGTGATAGTTTATTTAAAATATACCAAAACTTTAATAAAAATTTTCAGAAGAGCATTACATTTTTTAAAACTTCACAGCCCTATATTAATTAATTGATTATAATTAATTAATTAATAAATTTAAAATATTTTTTTTTAATTATTTTTTTTTATAAACATAATTTTTTTTTAATTTTCTTCAAAACAATAAATTTTGTTTTGAAACTTTCGGTGAAGCTGAACATATATTTATTCATCAACGTTACGCTACTCGACCGGTCTTGCTACCATTGAGACTCGACCAGCTGGGAAACTTAAGGAAGTGTTTCAGGCCAGTGAGACGTCGAGAGCCACACCAATTAAACATATTACATTACAATTTATTTATTTTATTACAAATTGGCTAGTCCAAACTTAGGGGCTTGATTACATCGGAGTCTCATACTTCACAATCTCTTATCATCAATAACAACAACATTTTTAGTAAATTATTACAAATTGGCGCACAACTTTAGGGGCTTTAATTAGTCGATTGTAAGGCCAATACATTCTGCCCAATCACTAGTTGGAGCTAGGCAACAGCTACAAAGCCAGAGAATTTCAAGGGAAAATGCAACGACGTGCAACATCTAAGAAACGGGCGGCGGAGGCCGAGAAAGAAATAGAAGTTGACATGGACAACAAGGAGGCGACACCAGTAGAGGTGGAAAGTTCATTGCCACCAGTGTTGTCCAAACAAACTGAACAACCGGAGATACCCACGCAAACAGGGGAAGTCAATGTCCAGAAGGAACCATTGGAAAAGCCGACACGAACGGAGGATGGGGGTATACAAGAGATGATCAGAGCAATGATGAAACAAATGGAGGAGAATAGGAAGAAGGACAACCAACAAATGGAGGAGAATAGGAAGAAGGACACACAGTCTTTGAAAGAAGATATCAAATCTACAAAGGAAGACTTGAGTAAGAAAATGGGGAGTGATAACCAGTCCTTGAAAGAAGATTTAGGAAATAAAATCGAAACAACAAATAAGAAGATGGAAGAGAAGATGCAAGAAAACAGCAAGAAGATGGAAGAGAAGATGGAAGAAACAGCAAGAAGATGGAAGAGAAGATGGAAGAAAACAGCAAGAAGATGGAAGAGAAGATGGAAGAAAACAGCAAGAAGATGGAAGAAGAGATGGGGAAGAAGTTAGAAGAATTGAAGGAAGACAACCAATTGTTCAAGGAAGAATTCAAGTCGACTAAAGAAGAATTGATTAATAAAATTGAAAATACCAATCAGAAAATAGATGAAACCAGGAAGAAGATAGAGAAGAACAACCGACAATTGAAGGAAGAGTTGAAAGAAGATAACAGGAAGTTGGAAGAGAAAATGGGGGAGAAATTGGAAGAATTGAGAGAAGACAATCAAATTCTAAGAGAAGAGTTAAGGGAGGTAAATCAGGAGAATTTGGACAAACTGGACGAAAGGATGGAATTGTTGCGAGAAGAACTGAACAAAGAAATCAATGTTAACAAAAAAGCGATGAATAAGAAGATGGAAGAAGAAAATATAATGGTCAATCGACAGATTCGAGAGATTGATGGAAAGTGCAACCAGACCGAAAAGGAGGTGAATGAGTTTAAAGAAGTGGTGAACATCAAGTTCACAAATATCGAAGAACATAGTCGTAGGAAGGTAGAAGAACAGAGGAAGGAAAATCAGGAAGAGTTCGGAAAAGTACGCAACCAAGTCACAGAGCGATGTAATGATATACAAGAGACCATGGCCAATATCACCGGTCAGGTGCGACAAAGCCGAGAGGAGATGGAAGCAATAAGAAACAGACCGACTCATTTCACCGGATTACCCGTCAACGAAAGCCGAGAGTGGCTCAATTTCCGGCAATACAAACGCAAGCCGATGGAGTTCCTGGCCAGGGTAGAAGAATATTTGACCAAGCATAAAATTACTCAATGGAGCCATAGCAGGGAGATATTCGACGAGTCTTTCCGAGACATAACAGATAATTGGTGGATGGCCAACCGGAGTGAAATTTCCGACTACCAACAGTTCCGAAAAATGTTTAAGGCAAAATACTGGTCTGAGACCACCCAGAACTTGATCCGTGACAATATTTGTAATGGAAGATACAGGTCACAATTAGGTAGCAGTATGACGGCATATTTCTTGGGGAAGGTGTGTATGGCAAAACACCTCGAGCCAGCAATCCCAGAAGAATGTTTAGTGAATAAGATATCATATCACTATGATGAGGACATTATCAGGGCCCGGAGAGGTAGACAGATCAAGACGATCCAGGGAATGACCGAGTTATTGGAGGGATACGAGAACGAAGAGTATTATCGGCAGAGCAGAAAGAGAAATGAGAGACCAGAAGCAAGGCCGACTACCTACCCCAATAACGGCAATAACCATGCAAGTAACCGGAACCAGCCCAGTAATTACGACGGCCCTAACAACCAGCCGCGTAATAACCAGTTTAACGGTAATTTTAACGGCGTGAGGAATAACAACCCCTACCCAAATAATAGAAACAATTTTTATCAACAAAATCATAATGTCCCATACAGTCAGAGAAATCCATATCCCAACAATAATGGTGACAGACCTTACCCACCTAACCGAAATTACTATAATAATAATTTTAGCAATAACAATAATAGCAATAGTAATAACCGAGTGTCGCGCCCTAGGGTAAATTTTATAAGAGCAGAAGATCGCGGACCCAGGAGATATTATCAACCGAGGAGGAGCAGCTTCCACGGCGCCGACCGAAGATGGAGGAGTGCGGAACGAGACGGCCCAAGACACGAAGAGGGAAGACGAAGTACCAGCCTGGAAGATCTTGGCAGACAACCGAACAGGGCGTTAAACATCAACCAGGGTACAGAACGTCAGGAGACAAACCAGAGTTTCCCGAACGATGCCTCGGTCAATAATAACATAAACAATGACCAAAATACTTTAAACGAGAGGAGGCAGTAATCAACAACGATGACCCGTTACTGCTTATACTTCCTGGGTTAGAAAAGGATGATTTGCCACAAGCAAACAATAATAAGAATATCACTATCATAAGTAACCATTATCTGAAAGACATACGAACTGAACTTTTGGAAGAGAACGAGAAGAGTCTCAGCAACAGTAATAATGAGATAATTTATATAACAGCGGAGGTGGAAGGAGTTCCCGCTAAAATAATGATAGACACAGGAGCTAATATTTCAATAATAAACTCCAATGAGTTGGAGAGAATACAATGTACATGTGGAAAAACTTTGCCAATGTTACCAGTCAACAACATTGTGTTGGTAGGTGCAACTGGCCGCCAGAATAAAACCATTAGGAAGCAAGTTTCCTTAAGTGTCGTTAGCCGTGATATAGCTTTAGACATGGAATTTTTAATCGCCACCGGATTACCATTTGACATCTTAGTCGGTTGCGATATTCTTCGTAGATATTCGGCAGTAATCGATCTTAATTTAAATAAAGTATCACTTTTCCCAGACGGAGTAACATGGACCGCAGATCGGGTAGGAAGCACAACTATACTTCCCAGCCCTATACATCAACAACTTCGTAAAATAAATGTTATTAGAAACAGCCCTCTTTCTAAACCCATAATATACAATCATGGAGGAGAGGATTTATGGTCAGTTAAGATCCAAGAAATACGGAATTTCCAGTGCGGAAGCGATAACGAGAAAATACCAACACATCTGGCTGATCGTCTAATCGCTATATATGAGAAATACAAGGCGGTGTTTTCTGATGAACCAGGGAAGGTAAAACACTACCAGTGCCAACTTCGTTTTAAAGAAAACGTAGAGTTTAACCGGAGGTCATATCCAATAGCGCAGTCGCTCAAAGAAGCCGTGAGAACAGAGATAAACAAGATGATAGAAAACGACATAATTGAGATTAGTCAATCACCTTACACTAGTCCAGTTATTGCGGTTCCGAAGAAAGACGGACAAGTCCGGCTCTGTTTAGATGCGCGTGAGTTGAACAAGACAATTGTGAATGACAGAACCTCTCCCGGTGAAATAGAAGAAATCTTAAAGCGTTTTCATGGTACTAGATTTATTAGCACCTGGGATACGGTCTGTGGTTATTGGCAGGTAGAGCTGCATCCACAAAGCCGCCAATACGTAGCGTTCATTTTCGAAGGGCGCAATTACCAGTTCAAGAGACTGCCCTTCGGACTTGTCAATTCTGTCGCCATATTTGTGGCATGCATGGACCAGATTTTGGGACCAGAAGCGCTCCAATTTACCACCGTCTATGTTGACGATTTACTAATTACATCCGGAACCTGGGAGGAGCACTGTTACAGAGTGGAATTTGTACTAAACAAACTAGCGCAGAACAACATAACACTGAAGTTGGAGAAATCCAAGTTCATAGCGCGCGAGGTACAATTCTTAGGCTTCAACCTAGACGACAGAGGTATTACACCATCAGCAGAAAAAGTGGAGGCAATTCAGAGGTTCCCGCAACCAAGAAACAGGAAACAATTGCAATCTTTCCTCGGACTCTGTAACTATTACAGGAAGTTTCAGAGCCGATATTCCGAGTTGACCGCCAAGTTTCAACCACAGTTATCTGCAAAGAACAAATGGACTTGGGGTGAAGATCAAGATATTACTTTCCGTTTGATAAAAGAGAAGTTTCTGGAGAGTGTCATACTTCGTCACCCAGATTTTAAGAAACCGTTCTTTCTAAACTGTGACGCTAGCGACCTAAGCTTAGGAACGACATTATACCAGGAAGATGAGGAGGGACAACATCTGGTAATAAGCTTCGCTAGTCGCACACTGAACCAGTGCGAAAAGAACTACAGTGTGACAGAAAAGGAATTGTTGAGCGTGGTGTTCGCATGCAGCAAGTTCCGGACGTACATTCTCGGATATCAAGTCACAGTACGAACTGATCATAAATCCATCTCGTTCCTTCGTAGGTGCAAATTGAGTCACGGCCGATTGGCTAGGTGGGTACTCGCCCTACAAGAATATGACCTGAAATGGGAATACATTCCAGGAAAGAAGAACGTGGTAGCGGATGTGTTGTCACGTATAAATCTGGAAGATCAGACTTTCGAGGGAGAGAAGGAGAGCTTAGTAAAAATTTATAACATATTCACGACCAGAGCCGATTTACAAGCTTTGTTAATAAATATCCGAATCCATCAGCAGTCTGATCCTAAGCTGAAAAACATTGTGAGTCGTTTGGAAGCCAATGATGAAACCATTTCTAAATACTACCACCTTAACAAGGGAATTTTATTCATAAAAACCGCCTTGGACGATGAGACATGGAAGGTGATAATCCCACACCAAATCGAAAAGGAGGTCATCATCGATTACCATGTCAGGTATGGTCACATGGGAGCGTTAAAAGTGATACAGGCTCTAGAGGAAAATTGTAAGATCAAGAATATCAACCGCAAGGTGAGAACATACATCAAGTCCTGTAAGATCTGCCAATGTGCAAAAGTAAACAATGAAAAGACAGAGGGTATCATGATACCGATAACTTCCAACGCAAAACTGGAAAAAGTGTTTTTGGATATCTGCGGGCCATTTCCCCGTAGCGGTGGTCGGCACAGATATAAATACTTGGTAATCATAATGGATCACTACACCAAGTATATAAAGCTATATCCGGTTAATCGGGCAACAACAGCAAAGGTTTTGGCGGTGATTATTGATTTGTATATCCCAGAGATCGGTAGACCATCTTCTATTATTACCGACCATGGTACACAGTTTAAGGGGAGGAGATGGCGAGACACTTTATTAGCACTTGGGGTCAAAACGTATAAGACATCAGTCTACCACCCAAGTAGCAATCCGGCTGAGAGAGTACTGAGAGAAGTGGGTAGGATATTGCGCACTTACTGTCACAACCAACAGAAAAAGTGGCAAGAGTACCTAGCAGCGACAGAAACATTCCTAAATTATGCCCACCATCCAGCTATAGGAATTCCACCATACTCAGCAATGTATGAGAAGCCGACTCCCCGAGACATTGAACAAATCATTGAATTTCCAACGAACAACAATAGGAAATTCAACCAGTTGAAGTTTTACAATAAGGTAGCAGAAGATCAGGAAAAACGGCAAGCCAAATACCAGAAGGCAATAGGGCGAATTGTAACATATGAAGAGGGTGAAAAAGTCCTCCTAAAAAATAGAGAGCTGCCTAGCACCTTAGAAGGTATAACCAAAAAACTACTATTACTATACACTGGCCCATATGTTGTGGTAAATGATAAGCATAACAATACATATGAGTTGAAGGAAATCGTTTCAGGAAAAATCAAAGGAGTGTACAATCAAGCTTCTATGAAGAAATATTATGAAGAATGAGTTGTGAGTTTTAGAATTTTGAATTTATTTTTAAATATTCTAAAATAATGTAAGTACATCTTACAACCTAATATTTTGAGAAGAACATTTTGGAGAATTATAAGAAGAAGGAATTTAGAATTTTGAATTTATATTTTAAAAAATTCTAAAATATGTAAGGACAACTTACAACATAATAATTTGAACAAACCTTTTGGAAGAAAGAGAAAGAAAAAGAATTTTTTATATATTTTGAAAAAAAAAAAATTCTAAAATATGTAAGAACAACTTACAACCTGATAATTTTGGAACGAACTTTATGGAAGAAAGAAAGAAAAAGAAAGACTTTTGAATTGAAATATAATTATAAAAATTTAAAATTGAGTAAGTACATCTTACTACAACCTAATAATTTTGGAACAAACTTTATGGAAGAAAGAAAAAGAAAGACTTTTGAATTGAAATATAGTTATAAAAATTTAAAATTGAGTAAGTACTTCTTACTACAACCTGATAATTTAGAACAAAACTTTATGGAAGAAAGAGAAAGAGAGAGAATTTTGAACTTAATTTAAAAAATTTAAAATTAAGCAAGCACAGCTTACTACCACTGAATTATGAGAAAAACATTTTGGAAGAATTAAAAAGAAAGGAATTTTGAAGTTAATGTACAAAAAATTTGAAAATGAAGTAAGACCAACTTACTATAACTAAGTTTATGAGAAAACTTTATGGTAAATAATTAAGAAGAATTTGAATTTGGAGAAATACCGAAACATTCAGAAATAATAGTAAGATCACAGTACTATAAACAATTCTGAATGAAACAATTCTGGGAATAAATGAATTAAACAGAATTTGAATGTTGATAGAACGTCAGAACTTTGAAACAAGATAAGATCAACATATTACAAGGATTTATGAGAAATAGTTTTCAATTAAATAAAAAGAATAGTTTGAATTTTACATTAAAACTAACCAAGTTCCAAAAAATAATTATGTGTCAATTATGATTGAATTGAGAAGAAAATAAAGTGATTAGTACAGAAAAGAGAATTAACGTTAATCCAGAATAAATGCTAGACATTCACAATAGCATTTAAAGGAGTAGAGAAGAATAACAAAAAAGAGTGTAATATGCCAGAGAAGAAAAAAAAATTTTGGAAGCAAAGAGACTAATTAATTATGAAACGATAATGAAAACAGTTAATTAAGAGCAAAGAAGAACAACTCATACCAAACATATGGAGAAGATGATTTTGAACCAATGATAATAATAAGACCTATATGAAATGCAAAGAGAAGAAATACCACATGAAATATGATATAAATGAATTAATGTTAATGAATTCGAAGGCGGATTAATAACTTTCTAAGAGAAAGGAAAGAACCAAAATGTTTAAATAAAATGATCAATATAACAACCTGTATATCTAATGTAAAGATACAATGTTAAAAAATTAAATATAATATATTAAGACCATTCAAATAATGAATAAGAAAGACTATATATAAAGACCATGCTAATACTATGAATAACCAGAAGAAAGTATAAAGAGAATTCAGATGAAGAAGAAAGAGAGTTACACTGTAAACAGTAACCAGAATTATTAAAAGAAAGGTTTTCAACCATAATTAAATTAAATATATCAGACAAGTTAAGAGTTTTGAAAAAAAAATATATATGTAATGAGTATAATAATGATTGTGAAGATTTATTAAGATAGAAAATGTGAGATAATCTGAGAGACTACGAAGTGGAGAATCCAAAGATATTTTTATTAGTCGAAAATGAGACTACTTTTTATTTATTTATTCGATGACTGACTGAAGATAATTCCAGCAGCATTATGTTTTTTGAGCAGGGATGGATATGCCTCTGTACTCAATTTATAGAAGTGGTGTATGGCCAGCAGAGAAGTAGCATACAGTGCCCCTCTGATCTGCCCCAGCCCAAGTGATAGGGAATGTTAGGGAATTAATATCCCAAGGATGCAACACGAAGTTGATAAAGGAAGAAAATGTATTACAATAATAATATATCTCAGAAGACACTAACTATCCGAAAAGGATCAGTAGTAAAACAAATAATTATATATATAAAATTAATTAAACTCTAATTATAAAAAAGCCGATATAAAAATGGAGGAGAAAATGAATTATAAGAAATGATGAAATTATCATAAGAAATTATTTCATCCATAAACATGTCTGAAATAATTACTTCTGGAGGAGAGCAATCTGTAGCGTGACAGATGTATGCATAATATTGAATGGCAATTGATCATTAGAATAATGAAGTTATAATATTTAAATTTGGAAGAAAGCATTAAGTTTAATATAAATAGATTAATTCATAGCAACTGTGGAAAGAAATCATTATTATAAAGAAAATACAAGTTCAAATAAAAGGAGTTACTAGTGATGAGTCATCCGAGACCAGTCTCATAACCAAAGGTTTTCAAGGTATAACCCAGGAAGGTAAAAAAGTAAATAACCAAGCAGTACAGAATATGACCAAACCCACAACGAGGGAGAATAAATAGAATAGAAACCCTAAAATAAGCCAAGATCAACCAATACAGGTGGTGTATTTCTGAAATAAAGAAGAAGATGGAGAAGATCCCAAGAAACCTGATGGCATCAAGAAGAAGATGGAGAAGATACCAGTCCCAGAAGGCAGGAGAAAAGAAGACTGATGAAAGAAGAAGAAGGCAGCATCCTGAAGAAGATGTCATGCTCTTATAAAAGACACCCAAATCCCTATATCCCCAAAATAAATATTTAAAAATAAAAGTATAACGAAATAAAAACCACATGTATATAAATTTAAGAGAGAGAAGTGTATAAAGTAAAAGTTGCCTGTGAACTAAGATGAAACAATAATATAGTACCCATGGAACAAATCTCCATTGAAAAAACGCTAACCAATTTATTATGTTAATAAGACTATACGACCATTTAGCATTAACATAATATATAAGTGCAAAGTGAACCAGTGATAGTTTTGGGTATTATAAAAAATGAACCTTGTGTTTCATTCTTGGCAATCACAAACATTGAATGCAATGAAATATGCAATTTTCAATGACTTGAAATGTGTACTGTGACAATATGTTGTTCATAAGACATGAATCTGTTTAAAATAACATTTTGTTTTATATGAAAAAAGAAAAACAGATTTCATAATACTTTTCGAACAATTAATACTATTTATTTATTAATGACAGGGTACAATTCCCCAAAGACAATGTGTAAAAGACGGTATAAAAACTGTAGAATCCTACTTATAATAATAGTTAGAAATAAGAATATAAATATAAGGTTTTTATGTATATAGTAAAAGAATGTTTAAAAATGTTTTAGATATAAGGCCATTTGTTTGGGTCTGATACAACTAACATCAGAACTATAAAAATAGTTACTACTTGTAAATAGTAGAGAGTAATTAAGATGTTAGTTAGTAAAAAACCTTTTTTGTAAGCCATATTTCCATGTTTAGAAATAAGGATTTTGTTGCAAAATGTCTGACTTGAAGACAACCATTTATTTAAAAAAAATATTCTTTATTTTGTTTAACTATTATTTGTATTGTAACCAATACTAATTGTTTTTGTGTAATTTGAAAACATGTTTAATTTATAATACTATATGTAAAAGTTAGAGAGGGTATCACACATCATATATTGTTTGTAAAGTTTTTGTAAGGAAAAAATGTTAAAAAATCTAGGCCAGAGAATGGAAACTAAACTTCATCAAAACAGAGAAATTGCTCAATTAAATGCAAATAAACAAAAGGGGTTTAGACAAAATAAACTTGAGATCATGCCATATAATTGCACATACCATTTAGAGAGATTTTAATAAATTATATTCAGAATTATAAATAAAAATGAAAATGACTAAACTCAGAAATTTGGACATGGGAGTCATATATTCCAGAATAATGTTTCAGAATACAACTAATTCAATTAATTACCAGAAAATAAGGGAATATGAACCTTTTAATACAATATAGGATTATTAATATTAAATATAACTGATAAAATGGCTGAATTTATATAATGACAGGAAGTAAATTTTGATGTTTTGACTTTTCAGAGTATACCAAACTGAAAGTAAAATTACTATTTTTTGGACAGAAAACACTATAAAACGGCATTATTTAATCTGAAAATAAGCTGAATGAACTGAAAGATTAATTTAAATAACATCTAGTGAATAAAATTGATAACCCAAGTTTAGGTATTTATATAGTGAAATATTAAAGTGTGCACAGGATATGAAAATATATTTGAACAATGTTAAGAATAATATTATATTGGCTAAGAGTTTAATGGAAACTGGAGGAAACAGTTAGTTAATTATTGGTATTTGAACGGTTAACATGACAAACGTTTTGTAACGTGCCTAACCTAACTTATAATGGTCATATAAAGCGAGTGTATAGTACGTTATTGTGAAATCGCGAGTGACTTGTAAAATACTTCTAGAACTCTCATATTATAACAGAAACAATCAAGAAACACTCCATAACACAGAACAATACATATCTACTCCGAAAACCACCACAAAACACTAGAAAACTGTATAATACATTAACCCAAATTAGTGACGGAATCGGGGAAAGTGTTTGAACTAATAATTACACGGATACACTAAATATAACCCAGAAACAGTACACTAGGCACTACACAACATTTAACAAGAGATTCGCAGACACCAGAACAGGAATACTACAGGAAAATCTTTTATTTAGAACGTCGAATATACGAATGACATTTTACTAACTTCACGGCAGCCATTTGCAATATTGGTCGTCATCGCCAGGGCAACGCCTCCTAGTTCAACCCAGCTGTCGGTGAAAACAATTATTTTATTTTCAAATTATTATTTAATGTCTGTGTTTAGTAATAATTATTAATTTGTTGTAACGTTATACTTTTTAAATATTGGCCCGATTTCTCTGACTTTGATAATAATTGGCAGTTTAAAGAACCCTGTATAATTTTTATATAATATACTTTGTAACTTTTTCGATATCCTGAGAGTCGATAATAATCGATAAGAGTCAAATTGCTATTAATTAATAAAACATTAATATTCTTCAACACTAAATAGTTCTTCATTTCATAAATATTACTAGTTATCACTAATATAATTATAATTAATAATCTATCAGGACTTTACCATCTATAAGTGAAGATAACCTAAAAAAAAAAATAAAAAGGTAAACAAGTATCGATTGGTTTGAAGACAATCTTATGAGTGGTGATAGTTTATTTAAAATATACCAAAACTTTAATAAAAATTTTCAGAAGAGCATTACATTTTTTAAAACTTCACAGCCCTATATTAATTAATTGATTATAATTAATTAATTAATAAATTTAAAATATTTTTTTTTAATTATTTTTTTTTATAAACATAATTTTTTTTTAATTTTCTTCAAAACAATAAATTTTGTTTTGAAACTTTCGGTGAAGCTGAACATATATTTATTCATCAACGTTACGCTACTCGACCGGTCTTGCTACCATTGAGACTCGACCAGCTGGGAAACTTAAGGAAGTGTTTCAGGCCAGTGAGACGTCGAGAGCCACACCAATTAAACATATTACATTACAATTTATTTATTTTATTACAAATTGGCTAGTCCAAACTTAGGGGCTTGATTACATCGGAGTCTCATACTTCACAATCTCTTATCATCAATAACAACAACATTTTTAGTAAATTATTACAGCGGGTATCTCGCGTTCCGGTTCCGAGGGCGCGGCTTTTGGTGTGGCCTGTTTAGCTTTGCTCGGGCTCACTGCACTAGGTGGTTTCGGAACCGGAGCAGACCTTGGGGCTGGTTTCCGTACCACAGGCTCAGAGGCTTTGGCCGATTTTACTGGCTGCACAGGATGTCTAGGCTTCGGCTGGACCGGCTTTACAAGTTTGTTCAGCTGCTCTTTGTAATTGGGACACCGCCTGTTATTTGCAGCATGGGCGCCTCCACAGTTGATGCAGTACCTGTGGTTGTCAGGAACAGCGCAGGCCTGCGTTAGGTGATCGAGTCCGCATCGGACGCAGGTCGGCGCGTTCCGACAACCAAAGCTACTGTGACCGTACCTCTGACACCTATGGCACTGGGAAATCTTCCCGGTCTGACGGCAGGGCTCTACGCTAACGCAGAGCTCGAAAAGCCGTTACAATTCTAAAAGGGCCTGGGTGGGTTCGCCCTTCTCTACCTGGAGTCTGATTAGTGGCAGGGGTCGACGCGAGCCATAGGTTGTATACAACCGAGAGGCTGCCACAACCTTGTAACCCGCGTCGCACAGTTCGTCAAGGACGACCTGCGGATCGGCCTGTATGTCTAACCCCCGAAGAACGAGGGTTACAGGCTTGATACGGTTAAGGGAGTACGTGTGGAACTGGAACGATTCTTGTTCCAGCCACTGGATCACTCCCAAGTGTTCCGATGCACTGCGGCAGGCAACGCGTACAGTCTCACTCGCTAGGGGTTTGACAGAAGCGTTATCTGCCAGCGCAACGACCTTGAGGAGTCGGCGACTGAAGCCGATAATATCCCTGACGTTCGTGACGAACACCGGCGGGATCGTTTCTTCGGAGGTGCGGCTAGGCGCAACCTCAGCGGAGGCTTGGAATGCCGCCGAGTCCGTAGCCGAACTCAGGGAAGCCAGTGAGGGAGACTTCCTCGGCTTGCCACCGTGCCCTACTACCACCCAGTCGGTGGAAGCTGAGATCTCCATGCGGGGGAGTCCTGGTAGCCCCGGTAGAGGATTGGGGCTGCCTGGCCTACTAGCGGCGGTGCAACCGGAAGGTCCGGCCTTTACGGGCTCAGTCGGCCCTAACAAGGACCGATTATTGTCATGAACTTGCGCGGGTTGAGCAGGGCTTCCCAGGCAAGTCGCAGGGTTCCCGACTGGCCCAAGTGGCCGGCCAGGGGGCTCGTCGCTGCCGCACAGTGCTTCAGGGACACTAGCAGCTGGTCCAATGCTGACTAACTCAGCTCTTTGCCCAGCGAGTATCCGGGGGCCGAACTGTGAGACCGTCACAGTGGCGGCGCAACCCGAATCTCTATTTGTAAGTCCTAATCTCGGACTCCCCGGATTCCGCTGGGTAGCGCTACCTAACCGACTTACCTGCACTGTGCGGCAGGTCCCAGTCGTGTTTTTGTTGTCTTCGTCTTGGCAAGACGGCTGGTCCACTTCCATCGCTGCAGCTTGATGGTGGTGGCGATGAGGAGAGCGTTGATCCGGCGGCTTCTTCTTTACTGCCGCCGCAGTAGCTAATGGTGAAGGCCTCTTCATAGCAGATCTGTTGAGGTTGAGGCGATCCTCTTCTGCGCTGATCAGACAGTTGATGTGATCTCTTCAAAACCAAGCAGTCGAATGCGTCAGTCAATCCAAAACGAACTTCCAACCCGGCACACCACGTGTTATATATACTTGTGTCTGCACACTGACAATTGTGAAACCGCTTGGACAACTTCGGCTACCTTCATTCTCAGTAAATAGACTGGTGGCGCCGTGAGGTACAAGCAGGGTTTGAAGTTCCTAATCACACCAAGCGAGCCTATACTGCTGCAATAGGAACAACTGAGTCTAGCCACCCAGAGCACTACTCCATTGTATTTACCCATATACAAAGCACGTAACAGTTGCTGCACACTTGCCATGTACACCGCGGCAAGAGCGTGTACGGTTTTTAGTAATTGCTCTGCGCTTTTCAATCGGCAAATGATTAAATACGATGATTTACCTTGAAAACACTATTATTACTTATTGTCTTATTCATAATTCTATAATCTAAAATACAATTCGGGATTTAATGGGGGTTGTGCAACCGTGCAACCTAAGCACAGGCCGCCACTGCTTCCATGTTCTAAGATTTATATTTAAAATCATTTACTTGAATTCGGTTTAATAATTTCTAAAAAAATATCTCCCACCTAGTAGGCCTACATAGAGTTTTATGTTTGACAAATAGAAATGAAATATTTCCATAGAAACTACTTCTTTGTTCCCGATAATGTAGTACACATAAAATATTATATGTCTTGCATCTGCAAGACATGATAGGTACAGAATTTTACGTTTGTGTCTATAATATATATTTGACAAGAAGCAAAGCTAGATATGATGACAAAACATCAAATAAGTGGATGCTTGAGTTCTGAAGAAATGACGTATCATCTAAAATGGCACCCCTATGGCAGGTGGGTGAAGACTATCCTCAACCTTCATGAGGAAGGACTATACTTTTGGATAAAATGTTTGTAGGTCGAACGAAGAGCTGGCCAAAGGGAGCTGTGATCTGATTCCTGTAATGAAATTGGACTCTCGCTGCGAGTTATCGGCCGAGGGTGAATGATGTCTATAGTGTTATCAAAGTCTTTCCTGTCAATACTATACTAGTCATTTTTCTTTTTTTAAATCGAGTCTTTCTTTCTTTCCATTCGTCTTCTGATTTCCTGAACGATTCTGTTCACCCATATAATTATAAATTTCTCAGCAAAACATTTCTTCCTTAATACGTTTGTGTCTTCTGTTTTAACGCCCACCATTCTGATCCATGTCATAACGCTATATTCCATACAGGCTAGTAAATACATACTAGTATTTTATAGTATTTACATACTAGTAAATAACTAGCCATCAGGGAGGTCAAAATATTTTCCAGGAGGGGCAAACAATTTTCCAGAGGAGAAAAATATTTATATATTTTTCATATATACACACATGCACATATTAATTTGCAATTCTTATATCATAATAGAAATAAGTACATTGTACATACATAGAAATAAAATGATTGTATCTTATACTATTAAGCGAGCAATCTTTGTATGTATGTATGTATGTCCTTATTTTCTCGGAAACGGCTCTAACGATTTTCTCGAAATTTGGTACTTAAGCGTATTTTGACACTAAAAATCGATTGGGGTAGGTCTCATTTTCCGCAAAAATTGCCTAAGGCCTAAACCGTAGGGTCTTTTAAGTATACATTTTAATTCATGTAGGTTTAAATATTCACACAACAATTGCTATTGTTATAACTCTGTCACCCAGAAACAAATATTTTAAAAAAATATTTTTTATTTGAAATGAAAACGTTAATTTTAATTCTGTTCATAAAGAATAGATCTTATCGATGTTTATAAATAATATAAAATAGCTGTTGCAATGACTGTAAATAAACAAACTAAGAGTTGAGACATACAATCCCAGTATCGATGTTTATAAACAAATATAAATACCCGTTGTTATGAATGTAAATAAACAAACTAAGAGTTGAGACATACAATCTAATCTATGTATGTCCTTGAAACGGCTCTAACGATACCGTAGGGTCTTTATAGGTCTTTAACCTGCGGCCTAAACGGCGCAGTATCGATGTTTATAAATAATATAAACAGATGTTGCTATGACTGTAAATAAACAAACTAAGAGTTGAGACATACACTTGTGGGTTTCTGCGCAACGATTTTTGTACAATCTATCTGATATATGTAATCTAAACTATTAAGTGTTCTCTATACGCTGTTGTGTTTTTTGCATTCTCTGAGGTATATACATAATCTAAACTATTAAGTGTTCCTATACGCTGTTGTGTTTTTTGCATACTCTGAGGTAAGTGGTATGCCTACCAAGGGACGTCCTCCAAAAAAACGAACTTTTAACTTTAACCAGCGACCACAGGAACAGCCAGAAGATGAACGTCAGGAGCAAATGGAACATGTGACCAGTTCGGCTGATAATGACCCCTGTTCCTGGTACCTCAAGGGACTTTGGATCTTCGAACGAAGAAAATTTTCCCACTTCTGTAAGACCGGGCCGGAAAGCAAAGACGACATGTATCAATAGATTAGTTGGGATCATTAATGATCTCATCGATTCTCAATCTCAGGAGACTAACAATCTTAAAAGAAGAAAACGAAATGTTGAACCTGCTGAGGATCGTCAACGACGCGACGCTTAGATCAGATGCGCGAACGTACACTTCAAAGACGAGCAGGAGAACCAGAACAACAAAGAACTCAGCGGCTCCAAGACATGTGCGAACTAGCAGCTCAAAGACGAGCTGCTATTTATTTAATAAATATAAATAAATAATTAATAATAAATAATGTTTTTTTAAAATCTGTATATTTATAAATAAATGTGAAAACCGAGCAAAGCTCGGTCACCCTGTTATTTAATTTATTAAAACATTTATTGCTTCAAAATATCCATAAAATTAATGGCTTGTAAAAGTTAATGTTTGATCTGCTTTAAGTAGTGCTCAAGTTTCCAAAGTTTTAATATTATGATGTCCGTAATCAAAACATCAGAGCAGGTTTTGTGTATGTGGACAAAAGTCCAGGGTACATCGTGGACAAAAGTTTTCAACATACCCTATGGAACGTTGCTCAGAGTAAAGCTGCGAATCTACAGTGTACGTTTCACAGAACAAACACATGGAAAAGAAGGTGTGCTCCGAAGTCTCTCATGGACCCTGAGCATCTTGCAGAGGGATCATTCCCTAAAGACGAAAACTCTGTCTATGAACCGTTCCTCTGTAAACTCGTGCAGTTACACTGGCCAGTGATCCACAGGAAGCAAATCGCTGTCACACTGGACACCTTTTTCGGCTTGCACGCGTTGTGTTAGTGTGGGTTTCAGCACTTTCCATTTAAAAAGCATGCAAACGTAAGAAAAAAAAAACATGAGTGAACCCAGAAATAACGCGAATTGTGTGTGTGTGTGTGTGTGTGTGTGTGTGTGTGTGTGTGTGTGTGTGTGTGTGTGTGTGTGTGTGTGTGTGTGTGTGTGTGTGTGTGTGTGTGTGTGTGTGTGTGTGTGTGTGTGTGTGTGTGTGTGTGTGTGTGTGTGTGTGTGTGTGTGTGTGTGTGTGTGTGTGTGTGTGTCCTGCCTGCCTTTTTATTGTGGTAATCACAATAATAAAACTTTCAAAACGTAAACATTACATCATTGTAATTTATTACCAGGAATGATAATAATATATCATTCCTTGCCTGCCAGGAATGATATATTTTCACTCATACATGATTTAAGTTAAAATGAAAAAATTCTAATTTTATTGCCTGGCAACAAAATTATTTTATTTTTAACAATTACCATTGTTTGAAAAAGTTTTAATGAATTTTCAAGTACTTTAGTCTTGTTAAAACGTAAAACGTTGCAGGTAAACTACCCCTTCCCCTTCCCCTTCAATAGGCCTTGAGTCCTCTACAACTCAAGCAAGTATGCAAAAAATTATTTGATTCTGTTTGATTTGTGGCAGTTATTGTTTGCCATAGAAAAAATTCTACACACAGACACTTTTCGAAAAATGACTCGTCTTCATGTTTCGATGGTAGTACAATCAGAATCAGCCCTTATCTCGAACACGATTTTTTTCGCCATCACCATACTTCCATTTCCTTATGGAACATTGAAGTAAAAAGAATATGTTATCTGTAATTGGAAAAGTTTACAAAGGCATCCAAAATCCACAAAGAAGCTAAAACTATATCTATACCGTAACTATATCAAATATATGTAGTGAATGATATTTGAAAGTCCAAGTCAAAACACCTTTACTATTCAATATTGTTATTATTTAATTTAAAATTGTATTGAGGGCTAGAATTGTTTTTCACTTTAATAATATGTGATTTCACTTAACTGAGTATTAAAATATTCATGCAAGAAATAATATTTTTTGTTTCCTACATATTGTTACGACGGTATCCTTGATCATTGTATGGTACAGAGGAAAAAATACAAAACACCAATAAAGTCACTAATAACCATCAATAAAATCACGATGTCATCAATAAATGTCTGCACCGCAAACCTCATTGGAAAATCTTCTGGTGCTTCGGGATAGGCCAGTCTAATAAGTCTGTCGATGCTTTCTTCAAACTCTTGAAGACTGTAACGCCAAAACGCGAAAATTTTTTGTATAAAGGAAAGATGACACAAGAGGCAGCTGTTGGTTTGACAATGACGATGCAGTTAGAACAAAAGGAGCGTAAAATCCTTTAGCAACGGCAGAGCATGGTTCTGGACAGGCCATAAATCCGAGGTAGCAGATAGTGTCGAGCTATAAGCTAAGAAAACAAAGGCATCAGAGTCACGGGAGTATTACTGAGAAAGCTATCGGCGCGGGTAACAAGAACAAGGCCACACCACATGTATGAACTCATCAACGAAGCAACGAGACACTGTTCTCATTCAAAGAAGGGATCGACCAGATGTATTATGAACAAAGGACATATCCGGTAAGATACGGTTACACTGGGTGAACCAATTAACAAAGACGGCGGGAAGCGAAGTAAAGTGAGAGGTTTCTAGCTAAGACACAGAGAAACAGCAGCAGAGGTGACGTTACTTAAAAACGACCACACCAAGCGCGTGAGAACTAACAGGGACGCAGATGGACAGAATAAGACAATGCAGCAATTGGTCACGCTTGTGTGTAGCAGAAGTCAGCAGGGGCATGACAAGGGAAGACTGGGAAATTTATAACGACGTTAAGTGTACTTGTTAAGCAGATGCAGCGGTGGTAATTAGAGAAATTTGTCTGAAAAGAACAGAAGAACACGATGTCAGGATGATTGACATGCGTGAAATCGGACTACCGCCAGAGACGAACGGTGTATCCAAAAAGGAAGGCGATGGGGTAGGAAAATGAGGTATCCTATCAGAAGCCAGAGCTCAACGGAGGAGGGTTTTTAATAGCAAGTTTCTAAGAAAACTAGAACGAAAACGAATGGGAATTTGGCAGAGTATCAAGTGAGGGAAAATAGGAGGGATTCCCATGGAAGAGACAAACGATAACCAATGGGAAGGAACCGTTGGGCGAAGAGAGTCTAGAGTGGGAATTCGGTGGAGTGAGTGTATAAAATAAGCCGAGAACGCGAACGTGGGGTCTAAGATAAATTTTCGAGAGTGTGAGAGAGTCGGAAGTCTAATAGTAAATGTTCGGAGAGACGGTCATAAGTGTTGATGGAGTCTAATAACAGTAGACTATTATTTCGAAGAGACGGTCGTGAGTGTTGATGAAGTATGATATAAGTATCTTAAAAGCGTAACTTAACAGTTAGGAGTCGTGACGGAAGTTCAGAATTCGTTGATAGTGAAAGTCCGCGAATTAACTGAAAACGTACTAAGATCTGATATGTATAATGATTGTGAAGCGGCGTCACTTATACGTTATTTCATAGAACAAAGTTGACAACAACGTATGTAATAGGATCGATATTAACAAGTGCGAACTAAGAATATAGTAATACATAACTAATAAAATGAATAAGATCGCAATATGTATCTATAACAGTATTGTGAAAACTGTAAATTGAATTACCAAAATTAACGCTATAACTGGTTACCTGTCAGTATTCTATTGCAATATCGGAAGATGCAGGGGTATGATATTCTAAGTGAAGTGTGTATACGAGGATAAATCACGAGATGAGTTACGTGCCTTTAATGACATCACCAATCTGAGGAGCGAGCGATGAACTGAACGAGATCAGACGCCGTAGTATGTGGACAACTTACCAAAAGTAAAATTTTATGTATTACTTAATAGTTTGCAAACACCTGTCTGTCCTATTAAAAGAACTCACGTAAAATAATGGCGTACTAAAAACACTCATGTGTGTCTTAGTAAAGATAATTCTTATATCATAAAAAATGAATCCAATTTTAGACAAATTTTGTGTAATTATTAAAGTTAACTATTAGCGTTGAAATTCAAATTAAAACCTTAAGATAGAGCTCGTAAGATGAATTGCTATTGAAGTAGAGTGTATTTAATATTGCGAATGAGCATAATATGTTGAATAAGAAGTAGTATGAGAATAATAAATGCCTCAAGTATACTGAAATTTGTGTATGCGTTTATTTATTTAATACTTACCTGAGATAGGGAATAACTATCATTATTCTACAGAATAACATAGTATGCATAAATCATCAAGCATAGGTAAACTAACAAAATTATCTGTAGCTTCAGTAGAATTCATGGTAACTTTAATTACCGTTGCTGGAAATAAATCATATAATTTATTAATTAACATTGTATTTTACACACGAACGCGTGACTAATTAACACCCAGTAAAGATAACGTTGTATTTAGTATAGTGCTAATTAATAGTAGTGGTAATTAACGTTGTACAATGGTGCTCCAATCGCGGGGCGTAACGTTGTAAGACTCTCCCCTGAACGTTGTCGTCTTGTTCTCAACTGAGCGTAGTAAATAAATGATCTCGCAAATGTTTATCACCGTAATTCTAGAGCTTTAATCAATTCATCATAGACATTCTGGTTGTCAGCTGGAACTTTCTGTAGTAGCTCTATGGCAGGTCCTTTTAAAGTAAGAATGAGTGAAACTGACTTCTGTTTATCTGTCCAATTATTAGCGCATGTGGTGGCTTCAAATTGCCTAAGATACGTTCCTCCAGTGAGTGCTTCCGTCAAAGGTTGGAGCCTTGACATGAACTGCCCAAACCGCAGGAAAGGTGACTTTCTCTACTGTCTTTTCTGTCTTTATCATTGGTCCAATCGGTTCAGAAATTTGTTTTGGTTGTATCTTCATGAACTGCTCAATTTCATTCTTAATCTGCTCTTTTATATTTGCGATTGACTCTTTTATAGTTGTTACAGTCTCCTTTACATAAGACATTTTATTAGACATAGCTTCTTCGACGCTTGAGACGGCTTTTTCTACTTCAGCTATTTTTAATGTCACTGATTCTTGTACCTCCGATATTCCAGTAACTTGATTATTAAGCTCACATTGTAATAGACCCAACTGCAGTGGTTTGTTCTTGCATCTGCTTTTGCTCCTGTATTAACGCCTTGATGTCACCTGCTTCCTGCTTACGTTTCTCGTCTTGTCATTCTCCTGATTCCAACATTAGTGCCTTCTGTTGTTCCTCTGATTCTTCTCTTTCCCGTCAGCATTCTTCTTTTGTCTCTTCTGCCTGTTGTCTGCATTTCTCATCCTGACGTTTTTCTGCTTCTTCTGCCTCGTCGTAGCAGCGCTTGAAAAGCTTCCATCACCTGACTGGTATCCATGTTTACAAATTAATTACAAATTACACTAGTCTTGTACAAAGTGTCCACTGTTTCCACTGTTAACGGTTCTGTCGCACTTCTGACCCACTGTTACAATGGTCTAACTGATCGTTGTATGGTACAGTGGAAAACAAAATACAAGACACCAATAAAGTCACTAATAACCAGCTTTAATTATCACAATGAATAAGTCATAATCAACTCAAACAATAATTCCAGTTAGATTTGTTCACACGCAATAATAATGTCAAATAATAGAGTTCCATACAATACTTCGACTAACACTCAATCCACGCTAAGGAAAATCACTCACGTAACTCACTTGACAACACCAGACATTCTTGCTTTTATAGGTTTTGTAGGCTTAATGCGTATCTCAAGTGTTCTTGAACACACTAGAACCTACTTGTGCGTGGCCTTGACTGAGGCAACACCTGCCACAATGGACAGGGGGAGTGGAGAATGTTCTTGGCACTTCGATAGGCTTTTCATTACAATATTTAACTGAAATAGCCTAAGACACTTTTGTAATTACTACATTATTCTTCTAATAACTATTAATTTGAAAAATCAATAATGGATTGTATAATTTTTGCTGTATTGTATAATACAGTGGCATAACATTTTTTTAAAGAAATGTGAGTAATTTATGCTCATATTTAGACTAGTAATATTAACACCAGTAAGCACTCTCAGCTGCAAAACTTACTATCTTGAACAAACACATTCATTATTAGATAAACTGCAATGCTACAGAATTTTTCAATTAGCAGAAGAATTATGAAAACCCTAATTACTTTACTACTGCTTTTTAGTAAAATAACAATAGTAAAGCATATAATCATACAACAAACCTTAAACATTTTAACCTACTGGATTGGTATTTTAGTTAAATCTATGATCATAATGCCTAAATGACAATAATTTTGTCCTAGAAGTACTAAATTAAGTACGTTCTACAATTCTACAAATTGTATTGGTGTTACTGGCTTAGAGGATGTCCACTAAGCAGATTGTTGGCATCAAAAAAGTAGAATCTAACCTGGTAGTAAGGAAAACAATTGTTCTCCCATTTGTCTTCTTCACTAATCTGTCACTTCTTGCTCTGAGAGATTCCGTACACTGGAGACGTCTTCCTTCTTCGCACGTCTATTTGTTTCAGCAAGTATTATTTCCATTAATGATCTCCTACATTTTCAGAATATAGTGTAAAGTATATTAAATGTTATAATCAAGACTTTATATTTAATGACTTCACAAAAATATCCACTGTCCGACGTACAATCTGTTGATATGAAAATCATCTAAACCGTCTGTGCTTCTGAAAATATAGACGGTTGAGTTACTGTTGCTCAACCCGAAACGCGGTATGCCATGATGAGGTTATCACGTAGTCATATACAATTCCTGCCAGCTGGATACCTCTTCTTCCTTTATATTAAATTCACGCATCACGATTAACAAAATTTGTTTCATATATTTTTTTATGAATAAATCTAAAATGCCAAGTATTTCTTTAATTATTTTATCAAAAGCACTTGTTGTGGCATTTACACTTTTATTATATGACAACTTTCTCTTTTATTCCAAGTTAAATCTTCATTACTTCAAAATCTTCATAAAATTGGATATTTCAATGGCCACTATAGTGTCACCATTTCGGTCAGCTTTGTCTGCTTTTGAAATTGAACAGAGTTAACTAAATATTCTGAGCCGTCCCTCTACCTATTCTGCACAAGTTTGATACTTTATTGTTGCTATTCAGGCTTTAGCTAATATTATTTTAATTACACAGAGCAAATTCGGTTGTAAGACATTAGTGAATGCAAATATATAAATTTGTTTACATCTTCAAGTATCCTATCTTGACTGATATTGGCTGAACCTAATTTCTTGTCTGAATTATAACTCCGATGATCGGTTATCATGACTTGTGTCTTAAAGTGATTCAGTTTCAAAAACTGTAATGTCTACCACAGTTGTCTGATCTTAATATTATTTCTACTCCTTTTTTTTAATTACTAGAATCCTACGGAGGCGCCTGGGGTCCAACGTCCCTCTTCCGGTCGGTATTCGTCGCAGCCGGAGGTTCCTGTATTGTCACAGCCGGCGATGTGGTGGTTATGTAGTGTCAAGGTCGGTGATGTAATCCCCTCCCGTACATCGTACATCGCTGGATTTCGGGGAGGGGATTGCCGTCCAGGAGGGCCAGGGTCCTCCGTCTTCGCCATTCTGCAGAGGCCACCAGACTTCTCTACTAGAATCCTCTGGAGGCGCCTGGGGTCCAACGTCCCTCTTCCGGTCGGTATTCGTCGCAGCCGGGGGTTCCTGTGTTGTGACAGCCGGCGATGTGGTGGTTACGTAGTGTCAAGGTCGGTATCGTTACAGTCGATGATGTGGTAAACTGGTAAAGAAACTGAATAATTTCGATAAACTACAAATTTCGTGCCGGCGTGCTCATAATATTAAAAAAAAATGTATTATTATTTCCGTAGTTACGGCCAATTTATATTCATAGTTATTGTTGTTCAGCTGTTTTTTATTTAGCGTTTTATGTATATTTGTATTTATTTGGCACTGCGTATTGAGACTGAGGTAACGCGGTACGGGTCTCTTGAACCTATATATATATAAAAGAGAAATACCACTGACTCACTGACTGACTCACTGATTCATCACGAAATCTCCGAAACTATAACACCTAGAAACTTGAAATTTGGCATGTAGGTTCCTTATGTGATGTAGGTATCCGCTAAGAAGGGATTTTTGGAAATTCGACCTTTAAAGGGGGAAAAAGGGGGGGAAGTTTGCCTGACTGACTGACATAGAATCAACGTAGAGCAAAAACTACTGAATGGATATCAATGAAACTTTGAACATAGCTTCATCATAGGTCTTAGGTGCTCACTAAGAAACGGTTTTAAAAACTTTCACTCCTAATGGGCAAACCCCCCCCCCATTGTATGTATGTATCTATGTATGTATGTTCCACATCTCCTCCTAAACCACCGGACCGATTTCAACCAAACTTGGCACAAATATTTTACGCGACGGGAGAACCAACATAGGAGAGGTGCTTTTTCCGATGGGGTCCTTTGGGGGGTTCTTTGGGGTCTTCTACATCTCCTCCTAAATCACTGGACCGATTTCAACCAACCTTGGCACAAATATTTTACGCAACGGGAGAACCAACATAGGATAGGTGTTTTCTTCGATGGGGTCCTTTGGGGTCTTCCACATCTCGTCCTAAACCACTGGACCGATTTCAACCAAACTTGGCACAAATATTTTACGCAACGGGAGAACCAACATAGGAGAGGTGCTTTTTCCGATGGGGTCCTTTGGGGGGTTCTTTGGGGTCTTCTACATCTCCTCCTAAATCACTGGACCGATTTCAACCAACCTTGGCACAAATATTTTACGCAACGGGAGAACCAACATAGGATAGGTGTTTTCTTCGATGGGGTCCTTTGGGGTCTTCCACATCTCGTCCTAAACCACTGGACCGATTTCAACCAAACTTGGCACAAATATTTTACGCAACGGGAGAACCAACATAGGATAGGTGATTTTTTCGATACGATCCTCTGGGGGGTCCTTTGGGTCTTAAAAATCTATTAGATCTGGTTACTATGGCAACCCAATAGAATAGATTCTGGTTACCATAGCATCGGTGGAAGTCTCCCGCGTAGGAAATAACGCGGGAGTCGTCCGATGGGCCTTCCCCGGAACGATACCTCTGAAACCTTCTGGTTTCACGATATCTCTGAAACCACTGAATGGATATCAATGAAACTTTGAACATAGCTTCATCATAGGTCTTAGGTGCTCACTAAGAAACGGTTTTACAAACTTTCACTCCTAAGGGGCAAACCCCCCCCCCATTGTATCTATGTATGTATGTTCCACATCTCCTCCTAAACCACTGGACCGATTTCAACCAAACTTGGCATAAATATTTTACGCAACGGGAGAACCAACATAGGACAAGTGTTGTTTCGATACGATCCTTTGGGGGGTCCTTTGGGGTCTTCCACATCTCCTTCTAAACCACTGGACCGATTTCAACCAAACTTGGCTCAAATATTTTACGCAACGGGAGAACCAACATAGGACAGGTGTTTTTTTCGATACGATCCTCTGGGGGGTCCTTTGGGTCTTAAAAAAACTATTAGATCTGGTTACTATGGCAACACAATAGAATAGATTCTGGTTACCATAGCATCGGTGGAAGTCTCCCGAGTAGGAAATAGCACGGGAGTCATCCGACGGGCCTTCCCCGGAGTTCATCCACGGAACCCGGGGAGTCTTAGGTCGGATCCCGCGAAAGACGGCGGGGCCAGAGTCCACGGTTCTTATAAATAAAGATATAGGTTGTGATATCAAAGGTGGTGTATGCATCTTAAGAAACTTCTTAATAGTGTGTGAATTCAGTTGTTTCAGTTTGAATTTAAAAGTGGATAAGTTAAGATCGAAGTAAGTTATAAGCGAGTATAAAAAACAAAGTTTTGATAGCGAATGTATTCAGATCATAGTGTTCAGACAATATAAATGCGCTTGCTTCAGTTTGAATTTAAAAATTGATAAGCTGAAATCTATAGAGGTATTGTATTGTTAGAATAAGTTTAGGAGACACTAATTTAACAAATGCCTTATTTCAACATTAACACAATGAATTATAAAACGACAGTTAAATACGCAGCGCGTGCAAGTACTGCAGACATTTTATTGAAAACTAATTTAGCTGTTCGCCCTCTCCCAGAGTTAGAAATCGAGCAGGAGCATCACGCGCAACAGAATTCTTCTCCAGATATAAGAATACAGTTTATGACATGTTCTTAAACAGGTGCGCTACAGAGTATTCCTCCAGTGAGAATGCGAACGTAACAATATAAGGAAGATCATACAGTAAACAAGTAACATAACGTTAGAACAAGAATAGGTGCCTATGAGCCTATGAATAAATTATGAACCCGAGCAACGCTGGGTAAATCGGCTAGATATAGATATCTATATAAGCCAAATACCACTGACTGACTCACTGATCACGATATCTCTGAAACCACTGAATGGATATCAATGAAACTTTGAACATAGCTTCATCATAGGTCTTAGGTGCTCACTAAGAAACGGTTTTAAAAACTTTCACTCCTAAGGGGCAAAAAACCAAATACTGAAATTTATCGCGGGAATTGCATACTTGGTAAATGAAGTGGTTGACATCTCAGTTTACTGGAAACCCCGAATACATTTAGTCCTGGGTTTTTAATCATTGTTTTAAATTGAAAAAACTTTGTTGTTTGCAGGTTCTTATAGTCGAGAAAATTTTGAAGTTCAATTAATTAATAAATGTATGTCCTTTTTTTCTCGGAAACGGCTCTAACGATTTTCTCGAAATAAATAATAAATAGCTGTTGCTATGAATGTAAATAGACAAACTAAGAGTTGAGAATCTGTACAATCTATCTAATCCTATACTATTAAGCGAGCAATAATTGTACAATTACGTACAACGTGAAACTCCGTAGCGAAGCACGGGTATTTTGCTAGTCAGCAATAAAATAGGGCTTGATTTACGCGGGGGGGGGAATCCATCACGTAAGAGAAATTCCCCTTTCGCCGCTACGATTTTATAAAAACTTATTCCATAGACCTATTAAGAGAAAATCATATAATTGTTTTTTTCTCTGAAGATTAATTTTTTTCTATATAATCAAAGACGGCGTTTTAAAGCGTCCTGAACTGTATTTTACATTTTTGATGTAAGATTTTTTTTTTAATCTACGAACTTTTATTATTATATTCTAGACTTTTATATAGACCTGCACGACTCCACTTGTTGCCTTTGACGAGTCTGATCTCTCTCGGTAAGCGTTTTTGAACAATTCAGCTCATCACATGGTTTGGTTTTCAATACGATGTAATGATTTTGATGATGATTATTAATTAAATTGTTCAAAAGCGGTTAACAAGAGTCACTGGACTAGTGAAGAGCATTAGTTGTACAAAAAAAAGGAAATTTTAAACAGTAAATGTTTTCTTACCCTTATATTAATTATATACACAACATCCGCTAGGCCTTCGTGTTCCTACGTGCAATCTTTAATATCCCACCCCATGACTGTCTCCTGTCTCAATGTTTCCAAGCCACAGTCGATCTTAAATAGCATTTTAAGTTTTATCTTTTGGCAGCTGCAGCTGATATCTTCAACACAAATGATATTATTAACGCTATTGCGGTATTTGGGAATGGCGTCGTCGTCATCCTTTAAGGCTTAGGCTAGTAGCCTGTTCCAGTCTGAATGGAAGTCATCCAACCATCACTTACGGGGTCTTACCACACTTCTCTTCCCCATTGCATAATATTCAAGGGCTCTCCTTGCAAATCTAGTTGGATCCAGTCTCTCTACGTGCAACCGCCACTCCGTTTTGTACCGGGAGATTTTCTCATTTAAGCTTTCAGCTATGCCTATCTTCATTCTAATATGATCATTTCTGATAAGATCTCCCCTAGTACAACTCTTTACAGCCCTCGAAAACCTTATTTCCGCTCCTTGTATTCTAGATATATCTTTGGCCTTTCTAATCCAAGTCTCACTACCATACAGTAGTTGAAGTACAGCCATTACATTATAATATTTCAATAGCGTCTCTTTCCTTGTTTTCTTATTTAAATGTTTAATGATACAGCCACAAAGCGACTAATTTTGCTTTCAATCTCCGAATCATCTTGATATGTGATGCTGCAAAATATGGCACCAGTTCTATTGGCGACTCCTGTGACAGTCTTTGTTCTAATATGATTTGCGCCAGAAAAAGCCTTAACTTTTGTTTTGGATAAGGAAATGGTTTGATTGTAAACTGTCAAAATCTCAGTAAGATAAAAAGACGACCTTTCGGGAATGTTGAAAACAAATTATTTTAAAAAAGATACTGAAAATGCTATACGGCTCATCCAGCGGATTCTATAGAGCGCGTGTCTCGTACCCTAACGTCCGTTTCTGCTTATTCCTCAAGTCATTTTCTTCCATCGCCGGTTCTCCATCGTTTTTTCATACTTTCGACACTCATCGCTTTCATCCTCACCAAAGTTTCAGCGATTTTCTTTTTGTTTTATTACAAAACGAAAAGAAATATCGGTATGGAGAACCATACATGACTTCCATGTTCTAAGATTTATATTTAAAATCATTTTGGAAATGAAATATTTCCATAGAAACTACTTCTTTCTACTTACTGATTCAGCCTTAACCACAGTACTGTGGTCACTAACGTATACCACCTCACGTTATCGCACTCGATTTTCACTGATGATGGAAGTCGATGGCACTGCCGAAACGTCTGGTTTTGCAGAAAACATTGGTCTACGGCCAACAGGCCGGGAAAGAATTTTAACAACAAACTACTACTTTGTTGCCGATAACGTAGTACACATATAAAAAAAAATTATCCCCTCCCCCTACAACTATAATTTTCGTTTATAGAAAATTACCCCCACCCCGTTCAACTAGCCTCTTCATTTATAGATATTTCATCTACGTTTCTACAGTGGATTATTAAGACCTACTTATCAGGATACTTTATTTACCAAAATTAAGTACTTTACTCTTGTTACAACAAAAAATGTTTCAGGTAAACTACCCTTTCTCCATAACCGATCTTCACCAAAATCAACAGGCCTTGAGCTCTCTACAATTTAGGGATGTATGCAAAAAATTATTTGATTATGTTTGAACTGACAGCAGTTATCGTTCGTCATAGAACAAATTACCCTTGTTATCACATAAAATGTTGCAGGTAAACTACCCCTTTCTCTTAACTGATCTTCACCAAAATCAACAAGCCTTGAGTACTCTACAATTCAGGGATGCATGCAAACCATTACTTGATTCTGTTTGAATGTGCGGTAGTTATCGTTCGTCATATAAACAATTACTCTTGTTAAAACATAAAACGTGGCAGGTAAACTACCCCTTTCCCTTAACCGATCTTCACCAAAATGAACAGACCTTGAGTACTTAACAATTCAGGGACGTATGCAAAAAATTATTTGATTCTGTTTGAATGTGCGGCAGTTATCGTTCGTCATAGAAAAAATTACCGTTGTTAAAACATTAAATGTTGCAGGTAAACTACCCCTTTCCCTTAACTGATCTTCACCAAAATGAATAGACCTTGAGTACTTAACAATTCAGGAACGTATGCAAAAAATTATTTGATTCTGTTTGAATGTGCGGCAGTTATCATTCGTCATACGAAAAATTACCCTTGTTAAAACATAAAATGTTGCAGGTAAACTACCCCTTTCCCTTAACCGACCTTCACCAAAATCAAAAGACCTTGAGTTCACTATAATTCAGAGAGGTATAAAAAAAGTATTTGATTCTGTTTGAATTTACGGCAGTTATCGTTCGTTATAGTAAAAATTACCCTGGTTAAAACATAAAATGTTGCTGGTAAACTCCCCCTTTCCCTTAACCGATCTTCACCAAAAACAATAGACCTTGAGTCCTCTACAATTCAGGGCTGTATGCAAAACATTATTTGATTCTGCTTGAATTTGCGGCTATCGTTTGCCATAGAAAAAATTCTACACATAGTATACACACACACACACACACACACACATTTTCCGAAAAATGACATTTCTTCCATGTTTTCAGGGTAGTACAATCAGAATCAGCCATTATCTCGAACACGATTTTTTCGCCATGACCATACTTCCATTTCCTTATGGAACATGGAAGTAAAAATAGTACAAATATACTAAAAAAAAAAATGTTTCCGAATGTTTCCAAGAAGTATTGAACAACGTGAGAACATGGGAACGTCTTTCGGAAATTTGAGGAATCCCAAGCAACTGGGACAGCAGACATCATACGAGTCACCATCTATCAATTGCAAGTCTTCTAAATCTACTGTATTCCCTCATATAGTACTGCACACCAGAGCGTCTGTTGTACCAAATACCACTTTACAAGTCACATTTCCCCCCTCTCATCCGTTCTCCTCCAAGTCTTCTTTCCGCGATCTGTTGGGTCTACCCCGTTTCAGTCGTCAAGATGCAATCCAGTCTAGCAACTTTTTGGTCCAACGATCGTGAGACATCCGTTCCACACGCGGCTGTACCATACGAGGTGCTTTGTATTTACGATGTCTAAAATTCTTCTCAACATCACGTTGCCTACTGATATCATCTTTTCTAATGCACTGGAGCCTGGACACCCCACAAGACCTTCTTCCACAAGTCGATTTCCACTGCTTGCATCCTTCGTGAGATTCTTTGATTTATCTTCAAAGTTTCAGAACCATAGATGATGACTATAGTTGCTGAGCAAATTATCTTTTGTGGTTTGTCCTTTATTTTCCAACTTCAAAGCACAGAATTCACCTGCTCTATCACGATTTTCCCTTGTTTTATTTTGTTGATGGTATTTTCATCAGTTCTATCAACTTTTGATAATGTGACTCCAAGGTACCCAAAAAAGGTACTGTCATGTCGGTTCCTTCAACTCCAATAAAATATGACGAAGTTTGGTTTATCCAAAATTTATATGGAGGTCCCAGGATCTGTATCTTCATGAAGTATTCTTCTTCTTCTTCTTCTTCTTCTTCTTCTTCTTCTTCTTCTTCTTCTTCTTCTTCTTCTTCTTCTCCTTTTCGCGGACTAGGTTATATAAACCTGTTCCGGCACCCATTTCATCCTCAGATGACCCACGTCTCTTCTACCAATGGCTTTAGTTCAGTGCCGTTTTCGGCAATCGATCCTCTGTCATCCTTTGCAGATGATCCCACCATTGTCTTCTGTAAATTGAAATAATTTCATTTATGTCCTTTACTTCGAATTCTGTTCTGATATCCTCATAACTTATTCTAACTTGCAATGTACAATTTAAAGTATTTCGAAGAAACTGCATTTCAGCACTTTGAATCTTGCTGCATTCTTTTTTTGTCATGACCCACGCCTCACTCGCATACAGTGGCTGGGGGGGGGGGGCACCTGCCAGGAGGGCGGCGAAGTGAGCTTAATATTACTCTAAAAGGACATTGTGAATAATATATAATTATACATTGTGAATAATGATACTCCGACTGAAACAATTGATATGTTGTCGGAAGATGTAGCATTAATAATTAATGCAATACAAAACTTTAATTTTATGACCTTGCTCTTTTTCTGGACAGATATTCTTTCTTCTATGGACAAAATCTAGAAAATCTTGCACACCGAAGGAGTAAGCTTTATTCAAGCATTGACACTTTTGGAGACGCTAACGGACAAATTAAAAGTTTGGAGGTATGAGCTGTGTGACACCGTAACTACTAAGGCAGAGCAGGTAAGTAATAAATGGGGTGTCAGTATTACTAAAAGGATAAGAAGGAAGCACACGATGCCAAGGAAGTACGCACACAATTCTGCATTAACCGTGTGTCAAGAAATGCACACACGGTCTTCTCTAATAGAAATTTTTGTCAAACTGTCAGTTAAAATTTCAAGCCTTTTCTATAACATAAAAGCTCTAACCCAAAGCTTTGGGTTCCTCTGTAAATTTGAGGCATACATAAATGATGGGGATATACATTTTAAGGAACAGCTGTCCCAAATCAATATTAAGTGCACAGTGCTTGCAAAACTGTATCCACATGACCTAAACAGTGAATAATTAAATATCACTATAGTATTGACGACTCGGAACACTAAGTTTTTTATAAGTAAAAACGTAAAGTTTTACCTTACAGCCTAAACCGGCTTTCACCTTTAGAAGGCTTCATCAGAGGTTGCCATAGGTAGCGTTGTCCGTCTTGTTGTTGGCGACGGGATAGTTATTCGAAAGATTGAAGCTGTGTGTGTGTGGTGAGATGTGTTCGAATAATGCGTGCGATTTGAATTGTGTCTGTTCGTTTAGAATGTCGTAGTAACGGACACGTCATGGACAACGAAATCCAAGAAGTGAATAATTGTTCAGTGACTTAAAAGACGTCATACTTTTATTAAAAAGGGACAAAGTTAATGGAGAATAATTGGACTTTACACCTCAGGGACTGATATAATACATTTCGTCAATGGCATTAGAAGCCTACCAAACACTTTAAAAATTTAAACTTAGCCTAAAAATTAATTCGAATTTTTTCTAATACTATGTGTTCTTTTTAGGGCCAAAATATTTTTAAGAATATTTTCTATCATTCATTGGCAGAAGAAGAGTGGCTGGTTCAACAGGATCTGACTTCATTATACTTACACAGAATAAGTCGGCACACAAATAATCGAATTAAAAATAATAAAGACCAACAGAGAAACACGACTAAACGAACAAAACTGCTGCAGGTTGTTTCCGAAATGATCATAGCTGCGAACTGAGCGTTTTGCTGGTTTATACAGTGGCAACCATTGGGTGGACGAATGCGTCCCCTCTTCCACAGTTTGTACAGTGACAACTACTACAAGGTCAATGACGAGACACAGTAAAACATTACTGATGTCCGAGCTGGCAACACAAGACGGTGCAAGTGCCCAGCAGTTCAAAAGTAATGTATATGCAATTGCTTTTCTTCAAGTTTCCTTACTAATATTGTTCGGATTTCAAATTATTCAATAATTAAAGTATTTATTCTGTGATACAACTAATATTATTTTCTCTTATTTCCAGTACTGTTGCTGCTGGCAACAGCGGTAACATGGACGCCACGCTACTGATAGAAGAGGATATCCACAGCATTTAATAAATTCAGTTAAGATCATTTACAAAAGTACATCTGTAGTCCTGGATCTGAATGGTAGGCTCTCAGGTAACATTCCAATAAATAAGGGAGTTAGGCAGGGATGCTGTGTTTCCCCAACCTTGTTTAATATATACATGTTGGGAGGATGGAAATCCAGAATGACTTCGGGAATACAGTTTAACAAATCAGTTTGGGTTCCCTGCTATATGCAGATGACATAGTTCTTATTCAAGAAAATGAGTATGATTTACAAAGAGCTATGTTTCAATTATAAGGAGTGGCAAGACAATTTCAGTAAGAAAGACCAAAACCATGGCCTTTAAAGGTAAATATCCAGTGAGAACTAAGATAGTTATAAACAACAGCACTTTGGAACAAGTGAGCCGTTTCAAATATCTCGGCTGTGCAGTAAGCTATGAATCTGAATATTATATAAGAGAGAAGATAAATAAATTTAAGAATCTTTCTGGTACGATTCATAGAAATCTTAAAAATAAACAAGACAGCACAAGGATTAAATTTTATAAGACAATTGCAATACCCATATTGATTTATGCGAGTGAGGCGTGTGTCATGACAAAAAAGGAATGAGGATATCGGAGTGGTGAAATGCTGTTCCTTCGAAATACTTTAAATTATACATTGCAAGACAGAATAAGGAATGAGGATATTAGTGCAGAACTCGAAGTAAAGGACATGAATAAAATTATTTAAATTTACAGAAGACAATGGTGGGATCATCTGCAAAGGATGGCAGAGGATCAATTGCCGGCCGAAAGCGGCACTGAACTATAAAGCCATTGGTAGAAGAGACATGGGTCATCCGAGGGTGAGATGGGTGCTGGAACAAGTAACCTATATCCTTGAAGAGGAGAAGAAGAAGACTATGACAAGAAAATTGGGAGATGAAATCTCACCAACATAATTAATCTACTCTGAAAAATGAATGCAAAAGTCAGTAAGATGGGTTAGAGAATTTTACTTTTGATTACAATGAAAAATTCCCTTGCATAAATGAAGCAGTTGAGGCTGGTGACATAGAGGTTAGCAATGCCAACATAACTATCAATCGGACTACCTATATATCTAGGCTTTGCATATGTTGCATAGCTAGGCACTTGTAAACCAATACTTTGCTTTTAAACCTATGGACCTCATTTTATAATCTGCGAAGTCCATGAGGGACAGATATTATGAAAAAAGAGCAACTCGGTATGAGTTCTGGTTGAAAGTGGAGTAATAAAAAAAATTCATAATCTTCACTTCATAATCCAATAATCCAAACTCAGTGACAAGAAATTCCTCTGAACTGTTTACCTTATGACAAGAAAAGGACAATCTTTGTCATTTGCAGATGTATGTATATCGCAATTTAAGACCCATGTTGTCATTTATAAGGATCGGAAAAAAGAGGTACTAAATTGGAACCTTGTGGGACTCCTGACATTGCTACAAAATTCTTGGAGACTGTACCCCCAAATCTCACACAAAAACACCACCAATGAAGGTAGGATGCAATTCACTAGATCCTTGCCACCAGAACAGAGATCAAAACTTGATAACTTTCTCAGAGATATGATACAGAAGTGGCTATCAAAAGCCTTCATTAAATCCATGTATATGATATCTGCCTGGGCACGTGTCTCAACTGCTGGACTGATGAAACAGAAAAGTTGCCAGGTTGGTAACTGTAGGGAGCCCACTCCTAAAGCCATGTTGGTAGGGAGCTAAAAAGGCATCAAACTCCTCTGAACATGTGTTTGTTGGTGAAGAACATCAGTAACTGAGATGGAAGGGTTACTTACTACATTTAACTCTTAGTCAGTCAGCAGGGGCGGCTCGTTCTTAGGGCGCTAAAGCGTGCGCCCTCCAGTTTAAATCATATCACTAAACAATCCATTATCATCGCTCGTGGAAAGTCATTATATCTTTATTTAATACTTCAGACGAGAAAATGTTTTCGTGTTAGGTTGTGCCGAGTCTGGCAGATGCGGCAAATCTTCAGTAATTAAAAGTCAGGAAAACGTTATAGGCAGTACGGAATTATAGCTGTTTAATTCGTGCTGCGCTCTTGTAGCGAAGATAAGCCCTACTGAGTGAATCTAGACAGCGTTTGTTCGGTGCTGCACTCTAGTGCTAGATACTGATGACGGGCGAACTATAGCAGGGACTGCGTTTCTAACTTTGTCTCGCTGAAATGGTGGCCTAGATCGGCAGCTTATTAAGTACTCCGGGAAATGAAGAAAATTGGTCTAACTTCTTCCAACTAGGATAGGCTAAGACAGATACACGACTGCGGTAAGTCTCGCCTATACTCTCATATTAATTGTATTTAATATTTCACTAAAGAAAACTGTTTTTAATAAGCCTAAGTAAGTGGATTTCTAATAACTTTTAAAAGGGGCGTGGCATTGTGCAATGGGTAATTTCAAGGTAGTATTTTTGAAACACAATAAAACTATATTTAATTCACGTGTCCGAACTACGGCACTAAAAGTCAAGTAAATTTAAATACAAAAATCTAAGTTTAAAATATACCTAACATGGATGTAAGGAGATTCCTATTAAGTACCTTGGTTATTGCACAATGCGTAATTCGGTTTAAATGGCATACAAGTTTTGCTAATAGTGATAGTAAAACTTTATTCATATCAGGAAACTTACTGAGGCACCTTTTGAAAGTAATATAATCACCAAATCGTATTAATTACTATAGTAAAGACTATGTAATCTGATTCAACCTCTCAACCACGTGGTACTAAATATTCACACTATGTATAAAGTTATTAAAATTGTACCCAGCCATTATTAACTATCAAAAATGCAAACATCGTAACCCGCATTGGGTGAAGTTATTATTATGAAGATTTACTGTACTAAATATTTTCAAATAGGGCATGTTGGCCATATAACTTTGTCAAGTTTTACATTTAAGTAGCTCTAAAGCTATGTTAACTTTATATATGTATTTTGGGGGTGTGCGAACTTCTCTGGGGCAGTGTGTTGTGTACTCTGGCTGATATATATAATGTTGTGTAATTAGGGTCCATCGAACAAGTCGAGAAAATGCCTACAACATGGCCTGAACTTGTAACACCATAAAGCTCTCCTTTTCATCTGCCGGAGGGATAGCCAGGAAGCCACACCAACACCTGTAATGTAAGCCACCAGATTGCCACCTTAACCCCATGGACAAAAATCAGGTGATTTCAAACCAATAAATTATGTACACGTAGAGTCAGCACTCAATAAGACCCAGAGAACCAGTTCTATCAACCACAACATTTTCAAGTTTTTAAACATTTAATTGATTTTCAATTAACGGGACAGTTTAGCGTGTGAACTGGGTGTAAAATTATTTGTAAATTTTATTAAATTGTTATAAAATTGTCAGGCCAGAGACTGGCATGTATCTTAGACAGTTTAACATTCAAACGTATAATTTCCTCTTATTTCAGTATATGTGTTTCTTTACAGCTTTTAAGTCATTCATTCTATTGGTAATTGATCGGGTTCAATTTAATAGTCTATATATATATATATATATATATATATATATATATATATATATTGTAATATTAATAAAATAATTGAGTCTGTAGGTTGTAATGTGTTGAGATTGGTGTGGCTCTCGACGTCCTACTGGCCTGAAACACTTCCTTAAGTTTCCCAGCTGGTCGAGTCTCAATGGCAGCAAGACCGGTCGAGTAGCGTAATGTTGATGAAGAAATATATGTTCAGCTTCACCGAAAGTTTCAAAACAAAAATTATTGTTTTGAAGAAAATTAAAAAAAAAAAATTGTTTATTAAAAAAAAATAATTAAAAAATATTTCCTTTTTATTAATTAATTAATTATAATCAATTAATTAATATAGGGCTGTGAAGTTTTAAAAAGTGTAATGCTCTTCTGAAAAATTTTATTAAAGTTTTGGTATATTTTAAATAAACTATCACCACTCATAAGATTGTCTTCAAACCAATCGATACTTGTTTACCTTTTTATTTTGTAGGTTATCTTCACTTATAGGTGGTAAAGTCCTGGTAGATTATTAATTAGGATTATATTAGTGATAACTAGTAATATTTACGAAATAAAGAACTATTTAGTGTTGAAGAATATTAATGTTTTATTAATTAATAGCAATATTGACTCTTATCGATTAATATCGACTCTCAGGATATCGAAAAAATTACAAAGTATATTATATAAAAATCATACAGGGTTCTTTAAACAGTCAATTATTATCAAAGTCAGAGAAATCGGGCTAATATTTAAAAAGTATAACGTTACAACAAATTAATAATTATTACTAAATACAGACATTGAATAATAATTTGAAAATAATATAATTGTTTTTCACCAACAGCTGATATGTGCACGGAGAGGCATTGGAATTGTCAAAGAAAGATGGCTGCCGTCAAGTTGATCAAAATGTCGCTCGTTCTTGCTACGTTCCAAATAATGTATTTTCTGGCAGTATTCCTGTTCTGGTGTCTGCAAATCTCTTGTTAAATGTTGTTTAGTGCCTGGTGTAATGTTTCTGGGTTGTATTTAGTATATCTGTGTAATTATTAGTTCAAACACTTTTCCCGATACCGACACTAATACTTGGTTAATGTGTTATACAGTTTTCTGGTGTTTTGTGGTGTTTTTCGGAGTAGAAATGTATTGTTCAATGTTATGTAGTGTTTCTTGATTGTTTCTGTTATAATGTGAGAGTTCTAGATGTATTTAATAAGTCACTCGCGATTTTACAATAACGTACTATTCACTGCTTAACTTTACCGTTGTAAGATAGGTTAGATCGTCACAAAACTCTCGTCATGTTAACCGTTCAAATACCAATAATCAACTAACTGTTTCCTTCAGTTTCAATTAAACTCTTAGCCCATATAATATTATCCTTAACATTGTTCAAATATATTTTCACATCCTGTGCACACTTTAATATTTCACTATATAAATGCCTAAACTTGGGTTATTTATCAATTTTATTCACTAGATGTTATTTAAATTAATCTTTCAGTTCATTCAGCTTATTTTCAGATTAAATAATGCCGTTTTATAGTGTTTTCTGTCCAAAAAATAGTAATTTTACTTTCAGTTTGGTATACTCTGAAAAGTCAAAACATACTTCCTGTCATTATGTAAATTCAGCCATTTTATCAGTTATATTTAATATTAATAATCTTATACTGTATTAAAAGGTTTATATTCCCTTATTTTCTTGTAATTAACTGAATTAGTTGTATTCTGAAACATTATTCTGGAATATATGACTCCCATGTCCAAATTTCTGAGTTTAGTCATTTTCATTTTTATTTATAATTCTGAATATAATTTATTAAAATCTCTCTAAATGGTATGTGCAATTATATGGCATGATCTCAAGTTTATTTTGTCTAAACCCCTTTTGTTTATTTGCATTTAAATGAGCAATTTCTCTGTTTTGATGAAGTTTGGTTTCCATTCTTTTGGCCTAGGTTTTTTAACATTTTTTCCTTACAAAAACTTTACAAACAATATATGATGTGTGATACCCTCTCTGACTTTTACATATAGTATTATAAATTAAACATGTTTTCAAATTACACAATAACAATTAGTATTGGTTACAATACAAATAACAGTTAAACCAAATAAAGAATATTTTTTTTAAATAAATGGTTGTCTTCAAGTCAGACATTTTACAACAAAATCCTTATTTCTAACATGGAAATATGGTTTACAAAAAAGGTTTTTTACTAACTAACATCTTAATTACTTCCTACTATTTACAAGTAGTAATTATTTTTATAGTTCTGATGTTAGTTGTATCAGACCCAAACAAATGGCCTTATATCTAATAAATTTTTAAACATTCTTTTACTATATACATAAAAACCTTATATTTATATTCTTATTTCTAACTATTATTATAAGTAGGATTCTACAGTTTTTATACCGTCTTTTACACATTGTCTTTGGGGAATTGTACCCTGTCATTAATAAGTAAATAGCATAAATAGTTCAAAAAGTATTATGAAATCTGTTTTTCTTTTTGCATATAAAACAAAATGTTATTTTAAACAGATTTATGTCTTATAAACAACATATTGTCACAGTACACATTTCAAGTAATTGAAAATTGCATATTTCATTGCATTTAATGTTTGTGATTGCCAAGAATGAAACACAAGGTTCATTTTTTATAATACCCAAAACTATCACTGGTTCACTTTGCACTTTTATATTATGTTATTGCTAAATGGTCGTATAGTCTTATTAACATAATAAATTGGTTAGCGTTTTTCAATGGAGATTTGTTCCATGGGTACTATATTATTGTTTCATCTTAGTTCACAGGCAACTTTTACTTTATACACTTCTCTCTCTTAAATTTATATACATGTGGTTTTCATTACGTTATACTTTTATTTTTAAATATTTATTTTGGGAATATAGGGATTTGGGTGTCTTTTATAAGAGCATGACATCTTCTTCAGGATGCTGCCTTCTTCTTCTTTCATCAGTCTTCTTTTCTCCTGCCTTCTGGGATTGGTATCTTCTCCATCTTCTTCTTGATGCCATCAGGTTTCTTGGGATTTTCTCCATCTTCTTCTTTATTTCAGAAATACACCACCTGTATTGGTTGATCTTGGCTTATTTTAGGGTTTCTATTCTATTTATTCTCCCTCGTTGTGGGTTTGGTCATATTCTGTACTGCTTGGTTATTTACTTTCTTACCTTCCTGGGTTATACCTTGAAAACCTTTGGTTATGAGACTGGTTTTGGATGACTCATCGCTAGTAACTCCTTTTATTTGAACTTGTATTTTCTTTATATAATGATTTCTTTCCACAGTTGCCATGAATTAATCTATTTATATTAAACTTAATGCTTTCTTCCAAATTTAAATATTATAACTTTATTATTCTAATGATCAATTGCCATTCAATATTATGCATACATCTGTCACGTTACAATATATATATATATATATATTGTAATATAACTGTGAAATTACAAATTATAATTAAATTTATAAAGTGTTGCTTGTTCTGGTATTCTGCGGTAATCGAGCCCCACAAGTTGGACTCGCCAAATTATGTAATATAACGGTGATTGAGTGGGTATAATAAAATAAATAAAAGGTTGATGTATGTAGATTGTGCTCTCCTGTAAGTCCCACTGGTTGTGCTAGCTGATTTTGTAATAAAACGATATTGCAAAATATAGCTTAATTTATAATATGTGTAGTACGTAGCTAATACCTTCTTGTCTTCTAAGTTCCCACTGTTGACCTTCGCTTTTGTAATACAACCCTACTATAATTGTAATTGTATAGTGTTCTGGTATAATATTATCCAGGATAATTTTTATGGTGTGTATGTTCAGTAGTGACGTTCCGCTCTGGGAATCGTCGATTTGGTAAAGTTCCTGGTCTTTGTTATTGGTAATTGGGATGTTATTACCATCAATTAAATAAAGTGTATTTTGCTGTGTAGCAAATTGAAATAAAATATAAATTTAAAATTTATATTTATAAAAAAAAAATAATTTCGGAACAAATATTTTCGAGGTATTTATGTGCTTAATAATAGGAATAAATTGAGGTTGTGGATCGTAATTATAATTATAATAGTAAGGTGTTTAATTTGGTAATAAATTTCTGTTCGGTAAATTTGTTAAAAAGATAATCCAATTAACTTCAAGTTAGGCGAAAACGGCTCTCTTCTTCTTACTCTTGAAATGTTGTAGTTTCGCATATACTGCCTTTAAAGATTATCTATTTTTCTTGGTTAATTAATGATTATGTCCTTTTATAAGAGAAATCAACTCCAATTTACCAAAAAACAGACAAATACGTTTATTAAATACAATAATAAGGTTGGTCGATTAATTAATCGAAGTTACAAGCCATATCGAGTTCTCGCTCAGGATCGGTCGATATTAGAAGTTTTACAATTGTATTATTTAAACAGGTTCTTTGAACGGTTATTTATATAAAAAGCCAGAGAAGGTCAGGGACATGAAAGTATAACACTTACAATTCAAAAAAAAAGGTCTTAAATTTAAACAATATACTGGTAATTATTAATAATAAAAGTTTATATATAATTTTGTTCAAACCAGAAAGAAGCCTAGTCGTCTCTAATTGAGGTGACGGAATGGGATCAGAATGGCCGCCTGATGCATGCGCGTTGAAAGCTTCTAATGTAAACAACGTACTTGTTGAGATAATATGTCCCTTCTTTGGTTAAATGTTCTTCACTACGGTATATGATCTTCTGGGGTATAGTTTATTGTCACTGTTGTTAGATGGAAACGTTCACTTGGTGTAAAAATGTTGTTAAATAAGTATATCAACTGGTGTTTATGTGTCAGTTAACCTCGAATTTTCACTTGGTGTTTGATGCGATTTCAGTGTTATTTCAATGTAATTGGTTATATGTGATTTCGTTTATAGGTGTTATGTAGTTCGTGGGTCAACTTCACCACTTCACTTTCATTAAAATAGTTAAAAATTTAATTTACATAAAATGATTCAGAACTCCGTTGTAGCATAACGTCCATTAAAGGTTGGTTCAAACAAATATTCACGAGAAGTGCTCTCTTCGAGGTATAATAATGAACTGTCTGTATTTCCATCATCTCATGAAAATCTTAGCCTATATAATATAGTTCAGACATTGTTAAAAATTGCCATAACTTCCGACACGTTTTAAAATAGTACACTATGTTCATAAAATAAATTCGTTATTAGTTAACTGTTTGCAATATAAAATACATATTCGTTTTCACTATTCTATTCTACTTATTTTGATAGTAATTAAGTTAGTATTACAAAGTTTTATCTGAAAATTATTTCTTATAATTTTTTGGGAGGTAGGCCTAAAATTATACTTCCCTGTCTTCTATGTAAATAATAGCCATTTTACCTAATATAATTATTATTCTATAAAATCTGAAATTGTTATAATTGTCAATTCTCACTTATTTTATGGCAATTTAGTATACTAATGATGGTTTTTTAATATAATTCAGTTGTATATGACTCCCCTTCTGATAAAGTTAGTGAACCTATTTCAGTTTCAAATGGTATTTCATTATACAAATAAATAATTTTACTCATAGAATGACCATATCTTTAGAAAGCCTTATTTACATAGTATTTAATATGTTGGGTGTATCTTGCCTAAATATTGTCAGTTTGACTGGTTTATAAGATTAGGTTTATTAATTATTCTGCATTTTAACTTTATTATATTGCCTAGATTTGAATTGTGGCTATTTGCAGAATGTTTTACTAATGTAATTATTTTATTTCCTTCTCTGACTTCTGACTCTGATATATTTGATTACAAATTAGTTCTCTGATCTGGCATAACAGTAATTATAGATTATACAATTAAAATATAACACCCAGATATATAAAACTGGTGTTCTTAATAACATTGTTTTGGTATATCACCAAATAACATAATAAAAAGTATTTCTACAACATTGGAATGATATCTAATTTTAGATAATGCATTCCTAAATTAACATGAACAATAAAATAACAATTATAATACTAATATTTCTTATGACTAACCCTTATTTATCTAAATGTTATATGTAATAGGAACCTAACATCCTGGTTCCATATATAATTGTTAACACCTTCTATAAACTTCTTCATAAACAGTTTGTTCTGTAGTTCCCCATTTATAAAATTTATACCCCCTCTTAAAGTATACCCCTAGCTATCTAAGTTATATTCCATTCTATGGAATGTTCATACAGTTTTAGTAGCTTTTTATTAGTAAAATTACTACTTCATTATCAAAGTAGGCACTGTTCACAAAACTTAAAGTTTGTTACTTTGTACTGCTACTCATGCACCTTTCTTAAAGTTTATTAGTTATAATTTGATCACTTACACTTTTCCATGGTGAATTATTACTATATTTACTAGTCTTTTTCTAGCTTTTAATATGAAATATTCAACCATGGGGGAACTGTGAAGATTTGTTTATGCACATTACACAATAACTTTTTGAATGCACTAATATTTACTACAGCTAACACTTTTAGTTTTTTGTCAGTTTTACAGTGATATGGTTTTTTAATGTGTTATACTTTCTTTTTTGGGCATTCATTGATTTTGGGGGTTCTTTCCCTATGGGGTTTTTGTTTTATATGGGTCGTCTTAATTATTCTTCTTTCTTCTTGAGTTTGGTTATTCTTCCTTCTTCTGTAGTTTTGGATTATCCTTCCTTCTTCCTTCTTCTGTAGTTCTTATTTTTATTATTCTTCTTTCTTCTTTGAGTTTGGTTCTTCTTTATTCTTCCTTCTTCAGTAGTAGTAGTTTTAATTAGTCTTCCTTCTTCTTTCTTCAGTAGATTTAGTTTGTTCTTCTTTCTTCAGTAATAGTAGTTTTAATTAGTCGTCCTTCTTCTTTCTTCAGTAGATTTAGTTTGTTCTTCTTTCTTCAGTAATAGTAGTTTTAATTATTCTTCTTTCTTCTGTCTTCTGTATCTTTGATTGTTCTTCTTTCTTCGTTCTTCAGTGATAGTAGTTCTAACTAGTTCTTCTTTCTTCATTCTTCAGTAATAGTAGTTTTAATTATTCTTCTTTCTTCTGTCTTCTGTATCTTTGATTGTTCTTCTTTCTTCAGTAATAGTAGTTTTAATTATTCTTCTTTCTTCTTTAGTTCTAATTATTCTTCTTTCTTCTGTCTTCAGTAGTAGTAGTTTTAATTATTCTTCCTTCTTCTGTCTTCTGTATCTTTGATTGTTCTTCTTTCTTCATTCTTCAGTAATAGTAGTTTTAATTATTCTTCTTTCTTCTTTGAGTTCTAATTATTCTTCTGTCTTCGGTAGTAGTAGTTTTAATTATTCTTCCTTCTTCTGTCTTCTGTATCTTTGATTGTTCTTCTTTCTTCATTCTTCAGTAATAGTAGTTTTAATTATTCTTCTTTCTTCTTTGAGTTTTAATTATTCTTCTTTCTTCTGTCTTCTGTAGTAGTAGTTTTAATTATTCTTCCTTCTTCTGTCTTCTGTATCTTTGATTGTTCTTCATTCTTCAGTAATAGTAGTTTTAATTATTCTTCTTTCTTCTGTCTTCTGTATCTTTGATTGTTCTTCTTTCTTCAGTAATAGTAGTTTTAATTATTCTTCTTTCTTCTGTATTCTGTATCTTTGATTGTTCTTCTTTCTTCATTCTTCAGTAATAGTAGTTTTAATTATTCTTCTGTCTTCTGTAGTAGTAGTTTTAATTATTCTTCCTTCTTCTGTCTTCTGTATCTTTGATTGTTCTTCATTCTTCAGTAATAGTAGTTTTAATTATTCTTCTGTCTTCTGTATCTTTGATTGTTCTTCTTTCTTCAGTAATAGTAGTTTTAATTATTCTTCTTTCTTCTGTCTTCTGTATCTTTGATTGTTCTTCTTTCTTCATTCTTCAGTAATAGTAGTTTTAATTATTCTTCTTTCTTCTGTCTTCTGTAGTAGTAGTTTTAATTAGTCTTCTTTCTTCTGTCTTCTGTAGTAGTAGTTTTAATTAGTCTTCTTTCTTCTGTCTTCTGTATCTTTGATTGTTCTTCTTTCTTCAGTAATAGTAGTTTTAATTATTCTTCTTTCTTCTGTATCTTTGTTTTTTCTGGTCTGGTTTCTTTGACGGGGTATATTAATTGCCTGCTTCTATCTTACCTGGGTAATTTTGTTATTATTAATTTTAGTCTTCTGGGTTTTTAAATTTGTATTATATTATATTGTTTGCAGAAATTTTCTTTATTCAACCTTTCTTGTGAATATATTATTAAACAGTGCATTTTAATTAATTCTCATCTGGATATTCCATATATTAGAGCTTTATTAATGATCATTGAGTAATGTATTTGTGTGGATTATCTGTCATGCTACAGATTGCTCTCTTCCAGAAGTGATTAGTTCAGATCATACTTAGTTTGTCTGAAGTAATTGCTTATGACATTATATTATAAATTATATTTCTTTACTTCCTTCACATTTCTAAAAATTTTTTCTCCTATATTTTTGAGCTTATTTATATCTCATTATTAACTGGATTCTTACTGATAGTAATAGTCATCTGATGTTCGTTATTTTTTATTTTTCCCTTTTCTTCTTAACTCGTTTCTTTATCCTTGGGATATTTATTCCCTAAAATTCCCTAATACGTTAGCTGGGGCAGTGTCCAGAGGGGCTCTGTAGGCATCTCACTCTGCTGGCCATACTACGTCATTTATTGATTACAGAGGTAAATCATCTCTGACCAATACATAATAATACTGCTGGACTTATCTCAGACAGTCATTAATAAAATTATATAAGAATAGTCCACCTTATGACTAAAAAAAAAAATTAAATATCTTTGGATATTTCACTTCGTATACGAACAGATCTATTAATATTTCTATCTTAGTGAATCTCTATCTCAGTTATTTTTCTCAATGGTTAGCTCTGCTGGCATTTTATTTCTCCTTGTGATTGGAAGCTGGTATAATATAATTATCACTCCTTATTCAGTGTAAAGTTTTTAATTCTCTGTCATTTTTTGACTGTTATCACAATCTCCTTCTGGTCATTGGTAGCATATATTTTGTATTATATTTTTGTTCCTTTCTTAATTCTTGTGAATCGTTCCACTAGTATTATGTTTTTTCAATTACTCTCTTAATTGTCTTTCTAATAACTGACATTTATTGTATGATCATCTTTTTCATATGGATTTATTTATATATAGTTTTTCCTTTCTTTTTCAAAATTTTATTTTGCTCTTGCTTTTTATCCAAATGCACTCTTTAATTATCAATGCCATATGTTTAATATCTCTGTTTATTTGACATAAAATTCTCATTAATTTCACTTCACAATAAGTTTATTCATTTAAATGGTATTAGTGGTTTGTATTGCCATTTCTTTATTCTGGAAAGTTTTTCAGAATTGGTCACATATATAATTGTTTGTAATGTGTTATCCAAATTCTTTTTCTCCTTGTTCATTTCTAAAAGTTGTTTTTAAAATAAGGTAGTAAATTGTTTTTACTTGGGTTTTTGAATTTTGATGATTTAATTCAAAATTCATTTTCTCTTTGATTCATAAATTGTTTCCTAAATGGTAGGCAGTAAGTAGTCATTACTTCATTTTTGAATTTTGAGATTTAATTCAAAATTCATTTTCTCTTGTCCATAAATTGTTTTCTAAATAATAGGTAGTAAGTAGTCATTACTTCATTTTTGAATTTTGAGATTTAATTCAAAATTCATTTTCTCTTGTCCATAAATTGTTTTCTAAATAATAGGTAGTAAGTAGTCATTACTTCATTTTTGAATTTTGAGATTTAATTCAAAATTCATTTTCCTTCTGATTCATAAATTGTTTTCTAAATAATAGGTAAGTAAGTAGTCATTACTTCTTTTTTGAATTTTGACTTTTAAATTCTTTCTTCCATACATTCGATTATTCATAATATTTTTTCATAAATATGGTTAACATATCATATTATTACCCTAAATATGGTATTAGCTCTCTTCTTTTCTTTATTTCAAGTGTACTTCTTATAATTATTTTTCTTTTAAATACCCAGGTTGAAGATTTTTATTAGGTTGGACAATTGCTCATAATTTCTTTTTCTTTAACATAGGTTTTTGGCCGTCGTCGGTTATCATAACATCCGTCTTTCTTTGTGGAGGTGTATGGTATTAGACTTAACCGTAGTCTGTCACTTCATTTGCTCTCATTGTCCGGATGACCATAGTCTTCATCATCGTTCCGGTACTAGTGATATCTCTGGCCTTTGTCTTGTATTTCATTTTCCTAGCTGCTATTCCTTTGTTGGCTGCTAAGCTTATTCGGCTCCCTCTATCATAGTGTTTTATATACCAGTACGTCTCTGGTCCATCAATGATCAATGATACCATTGACAATCTACCATATATCTCCATCCCTGTTGTATTCCATTTACCTCTGATCACTTCTCCGTGGTAAACTACTGTCTGCTGGTAAACCATTTCTGAGATTACCATCAATCTATTTCCATAATTTCTGGAACTCACGATTTCTTCATTGTTGGTAATAGGGATATTATCATTATCAAATAAACCATGGTTCATCATTTCCATTTCTTCCCTTGTTTTCATTAATTTCTTTGGATGCCTTCTTTTCATTCTCTTTTGTTTCACTTCCATATCCTTAGTATTTTCTTTCTTTCCGTTCGTTTTCTTTTCAGGTAACACTATCACTGGCTCCATTGTTTTATTGTTTGGTATTTCCTTTCGTTCTGGTTTGCTGTTGTCCAGTGTCTTATCCAATTCTTCATCCAAGGATGTGACGTTTTTATCTATTTCACTCAAACTTTCCTTCAAGATTTGTCTGTATTCTTTTCTATCCCTTCTTTCCTCTTCCCTGTCTTCTTTCATTTCCTTATGCCATCGTCGGTTATCCTCCCTTATTTCTTCTCTTAACCGTTGGTAGTCCTCTCTTAACTCTTTCCTTAACTGTTGATGATCACTTTCGATTTTCTTATTGGTTTCTTCCATTTTTTCTTCCAAATTCTTCTTATTTTCTTCCATTTTCTTTTCCACCTTTTTACTGGTTTCCTCAATTCTCTTATTGGTCCTTTCTATTTTACGGCCCAATTCTTCTTTTGTTTCTTGGTTGTCCTTCTTCAATTCTTCCCTTAAAGATTGGTTATCATTCTTCAACTCTTCTTTTGTTGCTTGGTGGTCCTTCTTCAATTCTTCTATGTTTTTATTTATCTCATTCAAATCTTCCTTGGTGGAATCCATTTTCTTACTGGTCTCTCCTATGTCCTTCCTTAAGTTTTCTTCCATCTTCTTGCTGTTTTCTTCCATCTTCTTGCTGTTTTCTTCCATCTTCTCCATCATTATCCTGAACATCTCCTGCATGTTACTATTCTCTTCTCGTGGTGGATTCTCGGGTTGTCCTATTCGTTCCTCCCGGAGATCGATTTCCCCTGTTTGTGTGTGCGCTTCGGGTTGTTCCTCTAGTGGTGCTGGTTTTTTACGTTCCACCCGTTCTAATATCCTTTCCACGTCCTCCACTGGGGTCGCCTCCTTATCCTCCATATCGAGTTCTTTCTCGGCCTCCGCCGCTCTCTTCTTTGATGTGGCACGACGCATTATTTTCCCTGATTCCCTGGCTGGGTAACCGCTGCCAAGCTGAATTAGGAGTTGGGTAAGTAATTACAGTAATTTCAACCCCTAATTACAGCCCTTCAGTTGGACGCCATTTATGTAATATAACTGTGAAATTACAAATTATAATTAAATTTATAAAGTGTTGCTTGTTCTGGTATTCTGCGGTAATCGAGCCCCACAAGTTGGACTCGCCAAATTATGTAATATAACGGTGATTGAGTGGGTATAATAAAATAAATAAAAGGTTGATGTATGTAGATTGTGCTCTCCTGTAAGTCCCACTGGTTGTGCTAGCTGATTTTGTAATAAAACGATATTGCAAAATATAGCTTAATTTATAATATGTGTAGTACGTAGCTAATACCTTCTTGTCTTCTAAGCTCCCACTGTTGACCTTCGCTTTTGTAATACAACCCTACTATAATTGTAATTGTATAGTGTTCTGGTATAATATTATCCAGGATAATTTTTATGGTGTGTATGTTCAGTAGTGACGTTCCGCTCTGGGAATCGTCGATTTGGTAAAGTTCCTGGTCTTTGTTATTGGTAATTGGGATGTTATTACCATCAATTAAATAAAGTGTATTTTGCTGTGTAGCAAATTGAAATAAAATATAAATTTAAAATTTATATTTATAAAAAAAAAATAATTTCGGAACAAATATTTTCGAGGTATTTATGTGCTTAATAATAGGAATAAATTGAGGTTGTGGATCGTAATTATAATTATAATAGTAAGGTGTTTAATTTGGTAATAAATTTCTGTTCGGTAAATTTGTTAAAAAGATAATCCAATTAACTTCAAGTTAGGCGAAAACGGCTCTCTTCTTCTTACTCTTGAAATGTTGTAGTTTCGCATATACTGCCTTTAAAGATTATCTATTTTTCTTGGTTAATTAATGATTATGTCCTTTTATAAGAGAAATCAACTCCAATTTACCAAAAAACAGACAAATACGTTTATTAAATACAATAATAAGGTTGGTCGATTAATTAATCGAAGTTACAAGCCATATCGAGTTCTCGCTCAGGATCGGTCGATATTAGAAGTTTTACAATTGTATTATTTAAACAGGTTCTTTGAACGGTTATTTATATAAAAAGCCAGAGAAGGTCAGGGACATGAAAGTATAACACTTACAATTCAAAAAAAAAGGTCTTAAATTTAAACAATATACTGGTAATTATTAATAATAAAAGTTTATATATAATTTTGTTCAAACCAGAAAGAAGCCTAGTCGTCTCTAATTGAGGTGACGGAATGGGATCAGAATGGCCGCCTGACGCATGCGCGTTGAAAGCTTCTAATGTAAACAACGTACTTGTTGAGATAATATGTCCCTTCTTTGGTTAAATGTTCTTCACTACGGTATATGATCTTCTGGGGTATAGTTTATTGTCACTGTTGTTAGATGGAAACGTTCACTTGGTGTAAAAATGTTGTTAAATAAGTATATCAACTGGTGTTTATGTGTCAGTTAACCTCGAATTTTCACTTGGTGTTTGATGCGATTTCAGTGTTATTTCAATGTAATTGGTTATATGTGATTTCGTTTATAGGTGTTATGTAGTTCGTTGGTCAACTTCACCACTTCACTTTCATTAAAATAGTTAAAAATTTAATTTACATAAAATGATTCAGAACTCCGTTGTAGCATAACGTCCATTAAAGGTTGGTTCAAACAAATATTCACGAGAAGTGCTCTCTTCGAGGTATAATAATGAACTGTCTGTATTTCCATCATCTCATGAAAATCTTAGCCTATATAATATAGTTCAGACATTGTTAAAAATTGCCATAACTTCCGACACGTTTTAAAATAGTACACTATGTTCATAAAATAAATTCGTTATTAGTTAACTGTTTGCAATATAAAATACATATTCGTTTTCACTATTCTATTCTACTTATTTTGATAGTAATTAAGTTAGTATTACAAAGTTTTATCTGAAAATTATTTCTTATAATTTTTTGGGAGGTAGGCCTAAAATTATACTTCCCTGTCTTCTATGTAAATAATAGCCATTTTACCTAATATAATTATTATTCTATAAAATCTGAAATTGTTATAATTGTCAATTCTCACTTATTTTATGGCAATTTAGTATACTAATGATGGTTTTTTAATATAATTCAGTTGTATATGACTCCCCTTCTGATAAAGTTAGTGAACCTATTTCAGTTTCAAATGGTATTTCATTATACAAATAAATAATTTTACTCATAGAATGACCATATCTTTAGAAAGCCTTATTTACATAGTATTTAATATGTTGGGTGTATCTTGCCTAAATATTGTCAGTTTGACTGGTTTATAAGATTAGGTTTATTAATTATTCTGCATTTTAACTTTATTATATTGCCTAGATTTGAATTGTGGCTATTTGCAGAATGTTTTACTAATGTAATTATTTTATTTCCTTCTCTGACTTCTGACTCTGATATATTTGATTACAAATTAGTTCTCTGATCTGGCATAACAGTAATTATAGATTATACAATTAAAATATAACACCCAGATATATAAAACTGGTGTTCTTAATAACATTGTTTTGGTATATCACCAAATAACATAATAAAAAGTATTTCTACAACATTGGAATGATATCTAATTTTAGATAATGCATTCCTAAATTAACATGAACAATAAAATAACAATTATAATACTAATATTTCTTATGACTAACCCTTATTTATCTAAATGTTATATGTAATAGGAACCTAACATCCTGGTTCCATATATAATTGTTAACACCTTCTATAAACTTCTTCATAAACAGTTTGTTCTGTAGTTCCCCATTTATAAAATTTATACCCCCTCTTAAAGTATACCCCTAGCTATCTAAGTTATATTCCATTCTATGGAATGTTCATACAGTTTTAGTAGCTTTTTATTAGTAAAATTACTACTTCATTATCAAAGTAGGCACTGTTCACAAAACTTAAAGTTTGTTACTTTGTACTGCTACTCATGCACCTTTCTTAAAGTTTATTAGTTATAATTTGATCACTTACACTTTTCCATGGTGAATTATTACTATATTTACTAGTCTTTTTCTAGCTTTTAATATGAAATATTCAACCATGGGGGAACTGTGAAGATTTGTTTATGCACATTACACAATAACTTTTTGAATGCACTAATATTTACTACAGCTAACACTTTTAGTTTTTTGTCAGTTTTACAGTGATATGGTTTTTTAATGTGTTATACTTTCTTTTTTGGGCATTCATTGATTTTGGGGGTTCTTTCCCTATGGGGTTTTTGTTTTATATGGGTCGTCTTAATTATTCTTCTTTCTTCTTGAGTTTGGTTATTCTTCCTTCTTCTGTAGTTTTGGATTATCCTTCCTTCTTCCTTCTTCTGTAGTTCTTATTTTTATTATTCTTCTTTCTTCTTTGAGTTTGGTTCTTCTTTATTCTTCCTTCTTCAGTAGTAGTAGTTTTAATTAGTCTTCCTTCTTCTTTCTTCAGTAGATTTAGTTTGTTCTTCTTTCTTCAGTAATAGTAGTTTTAATTAGTCTTCCTTCTTCTTTCTTCAGTAGATTTAGTTTGTTCTTCTTTCTTCAGTAATAGTAGTTTTAATTATTCTTCTTTCTTCTGTCTTCTGTATCTTTGATTGTTCTTCTTTCTTCGTTCTTCAGTGATAGTAGTTCTAACTAGTTCTTCTTTCTTCATTCTTCAGTAATAGTAGTTTTAATTATTCTTCTTTCTTCTGTCTTCTGTATCTTTGATTGTTCTTCTTTCTTCAGTAATAGTAGTTTTAATTATTCTTCTTTCTTCTTTAGTTCTAATTATTCTTCTTTCTTCTGTCTTCAGTAGTAGTAGTTTTAATTATTCTTCCTTCTTCTGTCTTCTGTATCTTTGATTGTTCTTCTTTCTTCATTCTTCAGTAATAGTAGTTTTAATTATTCTTCTTTCTTCTTTGAGTTCTAATTATTCTTCTTTCTTCTGTCTTCGGTAGTAGTAGTTTTAATTATTCTTCCTTCTTCTGTCTTCTGTATCTTTGATTGTTCTTCTTTCTTCATTCTTCAGTAATAGTAGTTTTAATTATTCTTCTTTCTTCTTTGAGTTTTAATTATTCTTCTTTCTTCTGTCTTCTGTAGTAGTAGTTTTAATTATTCTTCCTTCTTCTGTCTTCTGTATCTTTGATTGTTCTTCATTCTTCAGTAATAGTAGTTTTAATTATTCTTCTTTCTTCTGTCTTCTGTATCTTTGATTGTTCTTCTTTCTTCAGTAATAGTAGTTTTAATTATTCTTCTTTCTTCTGTATTCTGTATCTTTGATTGTTCTTCTTTCTTCATTCTTCAGTAATAGTAGTTTTAATTATTCTTCTGTCTTCTGTAGTAGTAGTTTTAATTATTCTTCCTTCTTCTGTCTTCTGTATCTTTGATTGTTCTTCATTCTTCAGTAATAGTAGTTTTAATTATTCTTCTTTCTTCTGTCTTCTGTATCTTTGATTGTTCTTCTTTCTTCAGTAATAGTAGTTTTAATTATTCTTCTTTCTTCTGTCTTCTGTATCTTTGATTGTTCTTCTTTCTTCATTCTTCAGTAATAGTAGTTTTAATTATTCTTCTTTCTTCTGTCTTCTGTAGTAGTAGTTTTAATTAGTCTTCTTTCTTCTGTCTTCTGTAGTAGTAGTTTTAATTAGTCTTCTTTCTTCTGTCTTCTGTATCTTTGATTGTTCTTCTTTCTTCAGTAATAGTAGTTTTAATTATTCTTCTTTCTTCTGTATCTTTGTTTTTTCTGGTCTGGTTTCTTTGACGGGGTATATTAATTGCCTGCTTCTATCTTACCTGGGTAATTTTGTTATTATTAATTTTAGTCTTCTGGGTTTTTAAATTTGTATTATATTATATTGTTTGCAGAAATTTTCTTTATTCAACCTTTCTTGTGAATATATTATTAAACAGTGCATTTTAATTAATTCTCATCTGGATATTCCATATATTAGAGCTTTATTAATGATCATTGAGTAATGTATTTGTGTGGATTATCTGTCATGCTACAATATATATATATATATATTCTAAATTTTAAATTCAGTTTGGTTCTTATTGTATAGAAATTTCTGGGGTAGGTAGGTGCATTTTCACAAGTTTCATCCTGAATGGATGCCAGTCCATACAATGTTGAACGTGTTGTTGAGACAAGTTAAATTATGCATCAACTGGCAAACTAACATGTCGGTCTCTGGGCCAAAAGTATTTTCATGGGGTTATAATATTCATGCCATAATTCTATTTTCACTACTTAGCAATGTTTCTATATATATATATATATATATATATATATATATATATATAATTATTTTAATTAATTATGATAACTGGGGGGTGTTCATTGTTTTAAATATTTTTTATTTCTCACAGTAATAAAGCCCAGTGGGGCAGAATTGTATGACAGTATTAGGCACTTAGCCAAATTTTTGGAATTTATTATGTCCTGGGGACTACTGAAGTGCATAAGCATAATCTAATACACATGATTTGTAATGAACCAAGTAAATATTGTAATCCTAACAGGGATATCTATAAAAGAATTAATAATATATATCATGGGGGTAAGAAAAGGGCGTGGCAAGAGATCTTTATATATTGTATTGTATGGTATTGTATAGTGTATTTGTATTGTGGAACCTGTGATGTTTTGTATATTTGTGTGTATTTTGGGGGGTAATTCTATCTCAATTAATCCTTGCTGATTATTCCTTTAAGAAAATAATTTATTTTAATTAACTTTAATAACAAGTATATGAATTGTCACCCTTTAAAATTTATTTAATTTTTGTGAGAATTTATTATTATAATTAATATTATCAAGGATACTATACCATTTATCTCCATTAAGTTCAATGGATCATTCTAAAGAGAACATATAAAATAAATTTTATATATTATTAATATTTTACCGGAAACTTTATTTCAAGGATAGTAATGATTTTAAATTTTAATTCATTTGTAAAGAGAGATAGCAAATTATTTCATAGGTGTTAATAAATATTTTCAGGTGACCTTGTTGAGAGAGTATACTTTATTTTAATTGACAATTTAAGGGAATTATAGATTATGACTGTTGTGTTTATTTATTTTGTTATTAAATTTGTTAACCAAGTGAGATAGAATAATAAAAGGGATTTATTAATTGTTTAATTTATGAGTTTTCATTGCAAGTCCCGTCTCACTGGATCCAGCGCATTTTTGGCTTCTCTAGGCTTTAGCCTAGTTCTAATTAACTTGTGGCCCCTCTTTTCAAACAAAAAAATTTTCAAAAAAAAATAATCTTTTTTTTTACTGCCTAAGTTAAAGAGGGGTTACAAGGTAATAGCAGAAATGTTTTCAGAACAGCATCACGGCGCTCTTCCAATTGTGCCCATCTCTCCATCCCGCACTCTGTCCAATGTTGAATGAACCTGTAAGCTTATAGGCGGTATTTCCACTGGCAATTGGTGCATCTCCTATCGCGCCTCGTTGAGCAGAAAGTGACGTGATTCACTACGTACAATTAATCGCAGACTATTGATAATGTGAGATTTGCTCTTTTAGGTGTTTAGACTTTCTCCGCTATGATTAATTCAGTGCAGGCATTTGTTTAGTGTTTAGGTTTCGAGTGTGTGTATTTATTTAATAGCTTCACGAATAGTTTAGGCAAATATTGTAGTATAATAATATATATAAAACTTTCACTTATGAACTTACTATTCATTGTCACTTTCCCAAACGTTTCAAGGTGATGTACCTCTTCTTCAGTGGGAGTATACTGAATGTCGATTACAGAATAACCGTTACGGAATTAGTTGTGTGTGGTGGGGGTTGATGCTGGGAAGGGATTGGCGCTGAGGTTCGAATTGTGTGTATGGATCAGTGTATCGAATAGTGTATGTGATTTATAATGTAATTGTTCATTTAATATGTTGTTTGGTTGTAGTGTGTGATATCTGTATATTTCAAATTGTTCAGCTGTGTTTAGTTTTCTACTTTTAGGTAAGTAGTGTAATATTTCCATGTTGTGTTCTATGTTTGTGTAACTGTGGTTTTCGTTATGTAAATGTGTGGCAAATGTGGAATGTATGTAGTTTGTGGTGAGGGCTTTTAAATGTTCAGAAAATCTGGATGAAAAAGATCTTCCCGTCTGGCCGATGTAGAATTGTTGACAATCATTACAATTTAATTTATAAACCCCTGTTTTGCTGTATGTGTCATTGTGTTTGTTAGTATTATTTATGTGTTTTCTAATGGTGTTATTGGTTCTGTAGGCTACTTTATAATTGTGTTTCCTAAATGTGTTTGCAATTTTGTGTGTATTGGAATTGTAGTATGTAAGTGTTATGTATTTGCTGGATTGTGTGGTGTTGGTCTGATGTGTTTTACTTTTTGTGTTTAGAATTCGTTTGTGTAGTTTATTTATTAATCCGGGGTTGTATCCATGTTTGACTGCTATGTATTTGATTGTGTTTAATTAATCTTGGTAGTCATGTGTTTTTAGGGGTATTGAAGTGAGCCTATGGAGCATGTAGTTGAAAGCTGCATGTTTGTGTTGATTTGGGTGGTTGGATGTGTTATGTATGACCATGTCTGATGTGGTGGGTTTTCTGTATATTTTGTATGTGTGTGTGTTGTTTGTTTTGGTGATTGTAAGGTCTAAGAAGTTTATGCTATTATTTAGTTCTATTTCAAGTGTGAATTTTAATTTATGGTGTATAGTGTTAATGTATTTGTGGAAATTTTCTATTTGTCTTTTGTTGCCGTTGTAAAGGAGTAAAATGTCATCAACATACCTATGCCAATATATTATTTTATCGGTGTATTTGTTGTTGTTCAGTATGTGTTTCTGTTCTATGGTGTGTATAAATATTTCGGCTAGTATACCTGATATAGGGGAGCCCATGGGTAGTCCATCTGTTTGTGTGTAAAACATGTTGTTGTGTGCGAAATAATCAGAAAAATCAGTACATAACAGAAAAATCAATAACCTATTAACACGCAGAAACGAATCCATCCCTACACCGACACATAAGTTTCACACACGTACTGTAAATACAACAACGACCAATTTCACTAACGCAGAAATAAAACTCTTAGACAAATACACCGATAAAATAATATATTGGCATAGGTATGTTGATGACATTTTACTCCTTTACAACGGCAACAAAAGACAAATAGAAAATTTCCACAAATACATTAACACTATACACCATAAATTAAAATTCACACTTGAAATAGAACTAAATAATAGCATAAACTTCTTAGACCGTACAATCACCAAAACAAACAACACACACACATACAAAATATACAGAAAACCCACCACATCAGACATGGTCATACATAACACATCCAACCACCCAAATCAACGCAAACATGCAGCTTTCAACTACATGCTCCATAGGCTCACTTCAGTACCCCTAAACACACATGACTACCAAGATGAATTAAACACAATCAAATACATAGCAGTCAAAAATGGATACAACCCCGGATTAATAAATAAACTACACAAACGAATTCTAAACACAAAAAGTAAAACACATCAGACCAACACCACACAACCCAGCAAATACATAACACTTACACACTACAATTCCAATAAACACAAAATTGCAAACACATTTAGGAAACACAATTATAAAGTAGCCTACAGAACCAATAACACCATTAGAAAACACATAAGTAATACTAACAAACACAATGACACATACAGCAAAACAGGGGTTTATAAATTAAATTGTAATGATTGTCAACAATTCTACATCGGCCAGACGGGAAGATCTTTTTCGTCCAGATTTTCTGAACATTTAAAAGCCCTCACCACAAACTACATACATTCCACATTTGCCACACATTTACATAACGAAAACCACAGTTACACAAACATAGAACACAACATGGAAATATTACACTACTTACCTAAAAGTAGAAAACTAAACACAGCTGAACAATTTGAAATATACAGATATCACACACTACAACCAAACAACATATTAAATGAACAATTACATTATAAATCACATACACTATTCGATACACTGATCCATACACACAATTCGAACCTCAGCGCCAATCCCTTCCCAGCATCAACCCCCACCACACACAACTAATTCCGTAACGGTTATTCTGTAATCGACATTCAGTATACTCCCACTGAAGAAGAGGTACATCACCTTGAAACGTTTGGGAAAGTGACAACGAATAGTAAGTTCATAAGTGAAAGTTTTATATATATTATTATACTACAATATTTGCCTAAACTATTCGTGAAGCTATTAAATAAATACACACACTCGAAACCTAAACACTAAACAAATGCCTGCACTGAATTAATCATAGCGGAGAAAGTCTAAACACCTAAAAGAGCAAATCTCACATTATCAATAGTCTGCGATTAATTGTACGTAGTGAATCACGTCACTTTCTGCTCAACGAGGCGCGATAGGAGATGCACCAATTGCCAGTGGAAATACCGCCTATAAGCTTACAGGTTCATTCAACATTGGACAGAGTGCGGGATGGAGAGATGGGCACGATTGGAAGAGCGCCATGATGCTGTTCCGAAAACATTTCTGCTATTACCTACACACATTTATTTACCTAAAACATTTTCTCGTCTGAAGTATTAAATAAAGATATAATGACTTTCCACGAGCGATGATAATGGATTGTTTAGTGATATGATTTAAACTGAAGGGCGCACGCTTTAGCGCCCTAAGAACGAGCTGCCCCTGCTGACTGACTAAGAGTTAAATGTTGTAAGTAACCCTTCCATCTCAGTTACTGATGTTCTTCACCAACAAACACATTTTCAGAGGAGTTTGATGCCTTTTTAGCTCCCTACCAACATGGCTTTAGGAGTGGGCTCCCTACAGTTACCAACCTGGCAACTTTTCTGTTTCATCAGTCCAGCAGTTGAGACAAGTACCCATGCTTCATACATGGATTTAATGAAGGCTTTTGATAGCCACTTCTGTATCATATCTCTGAGAAAGTTAACAAGTTTTGATCTCTGTTCTGGTGGCAAGGATCTAGTGAATTGCAGCCTACCTTCATTGGTGGTGTTTTTGTGTGAGATTTGGGGGTACAGTCTCCAAGAGTTTTGTAGCAATGTCAGGAGTTCCACAAGATTCCAATTTAGTACCTCTTTTTTCCGATCCTTATAAATGACAACATGGGTCTTAAATTGCGATATACATACATCTGCAAATGACAAAGCTTGTCCTTTTCTTGTCATAAGGTAAACAGTTCAGAGGAATTTCTTGTCACTGAGTTTGGATTATTGGATTATGAAGTGAAGATTATGAATTTTTACTTCCATATTCCTTAAGGAATGGAAGTATGGTGATGGCAAAAAAAATCGTGTTCGAGATTATTGCAGATTCTGATTGTACTACACTCAAAACATGAAAAAAAGTCGTTTTCCGAAAAGTGTCTGTGTGTAGATTTTTTTTCTATGGCAAACGATAACTGCCGCAAATTCAAACAGAATCAAATAATTTTTTGCATACAGCCCTGATTTGTAGAGTACTCACGACCTATTGTTTTTGGTAAAGATCGGTTGAGGGAAAGGGGTAGTTTACCTGCAACGGTTTTTTTTTTTATCAAGGGAAATTTTTTTTTTTGGCAAACGATAACAGCCGCAAATTCAAACAGAATTAAATAATGTTTCGTATACAGCCCTGAATTGTAGAGTTCTCAAGACCTATTGTTTTTGGTGAAGATCGGTTAAGGGAAAGGGGTAGTTTACCAGTAACGTTTTATGTTTTAACAAGGGTATTTCCTATGGCAAACGATAACAGCCGCAAATTCAAACAGAATCAAAAGATTATTTGCATACAGCCCTAAATTGTAGAGGTCTCAAGACCTATTGTTTTTGGTGAAGATCGATTGAGGGAAAGGGTTAGTTTACTTGCAACGTTTTTTTAACAAGGGTACTTTCTATGGCAAACGATAACAGCCGCAAATTCAAACAGAATCAAATAATGTTTTGCATACAGCCCTAATTTGTAGAGTACTCAAGACCTATTGTTTTTGGTGAAGATCGGTTAAGGGGAAGGGGTAGTTTACCTGCAACGTTTTTTTATCAAGCGTATTTTCTATGGCAAACGATAACAGCCGCAAATTCAAACAGAATCAAATAATTTTTTGCATACGTCCCTGAATTGTAGAGGTCTCAAGGACTTTCGATTTTGGTGAAGATCGGTTAAGGGCAAGGGGTAGTTTACCTGCAACCTTTTACGTTTTAACAAGAGTAAAGTACTTGAAAATTTATTTAAACTTTTTGAAACAATGGTAATTGTTAAAAATAAAATAATTTTGTTGCCAGGCAATAAAATTATAATTTTTTCATTTTAATGTAATATAATATTTTTCATTTAATACAGCAATAAAAAGGCAGGTAAGACACACACACACACACACACACAATTCACGTTATTTCTGGCCTCACTCATGTTTATTTTCTTACATTTGCACGCTTTTTAAATGGAAAGTGCCGAAACCCACACCAACATAACGCGTGCAAGCCAAAATTTTTTTTAAGGAATCACTAAAAGGACGGTGGTTCAAATCGGACGCTGAGGTAGAGTTTGCTGTAACCGAATGGTTCCACAAACAGCCGTAAGAATTTTACTAGCAGGGAATCTACAGGTTAGCGCAACAGTGGAACTCATGTCTTAATGTTATTGGAGACTTCTTTTAAAATCGTTGAATAAAAAATGCTTTACGGCTCTATACGTGTTTCTATTGAACAATCCTTGTATTAGTCATACACAATAATACAACTGATTGAACTTCAAATTTTTAAACTTGATTAGTTTCTATATATATGTTTAATGTTACAAATAATTCAAATAACAATCTTGATCATCTGTTAGTTCAGCGGAATAACAGTGACACTTTTAATAACCGCATAAAATAAACACTTAGAAACAACACAGGCGCTTTAACTTAACTGTTTGGACCACAGAAGTGAGGCATGCCTCAACGCTCTATGTGTACAGCGCGGGACAATCCCCCTCCCTACACTTCCCTATCACACCACTACATTGCTTACATACGATGTATACAAAAAACGCTGAGGCAAGTTCAGGTTGCCTCATTCGCTTTAAACGAACTATGCCGAATCTCACCTGTCACCATCTAGCGGTCGCTCAATAAAGCACGTTTCGGTTTAATAAATTTGACAGTCGCAGTAACAATGTATAATCTTTACGTTATGTAGTTCATACGTATTTATAATTTTTATTCTACAGAATTTTTTAGGGTAGGCATTGCCTCAATGTAACTTCACCACTGATATATGTGTACAACGTTATCGGCAACAAAGAAGTAGTTTTTGTTAAAATTCCTTCCCGGGATATTTGGCCGTAGTCCAATGTTTTCTACAAAACCAGACATTTCGGCAATGCCATCGACTTCCATCATCAGTGAAAATCGAGTGCGATAACGTGAGGTGGTATACGTTAGTGACCACAGTACTGTGGTTAAGGCTGAAGCAGTAAGTAGAAAGAAGTAGTTTCTATGGTAATATTTCATTTCGAAAATGATTTTAAATATAAATCTTAGAATATGGAAGTCATGTATGGTTCTCCATACCGATATTTTTTATTACTCCACTTTCAACCAGAACTCATACCAAGTTGCTCTTTTTTCATAATATCTGTCCCTCATGGACTTCGCAGATTATAAAATGAGGTCCATAGGTTTAAAAGCAAAGTATTGGTTTACAAGTGCCTAGCTATGCAACATATGCAAAGCCTAGATATATAGGTAGTCCGATTGATAGTTATGTTGGCATTGCTAACCTCTATGTCACCAGCCTCAACTGCTTCATTTATGCAAGGGAATTTTTCATTGTAATCAAAAGTAAAATTCTCTAACCCATCTTACTGACTTTTGCATTCATTTTTCAGAGTAGATTAATTATGTTGATGAGATTTCATCTCCCAATTTTCTTGTCATAGTCTTCTTCTTCTCCTCTTCAAGGATATAGGTTACTTGTTCCAGCACCCATCTCACCCTCGGTGACCCATGTCTCTTCTACCAATGGCTTTATAGTTCAGTGCCGCTTTCGGCCGGCAATTGATCCTCTGCCATCCTTTGCAGATGATCCCACCATTGTCTTCTGTAAATTTAAATAATTTCATTCATGTCCTTTACTTCGAGTTCTGCACTAATATCCTCATTCCTTATTCTCTCTTGCAATGTATAATTTAAAGTATTTCGAAGGAACAGCATTTCACCACTCCGATATCCTCATTCCTTTTTTGTCATGACACACGCCTCACTCGCATAAATCAATATGGGTATTGCAATTGTCTTATAAAATTTAATCCTTGTGCTGTCTTGTTTTATTTTTAAGATTTCTATGAATCGTACCAGAAAGATTCTTAAATTTATTTATCTTCTCTCTTATATAATATTCAGATTCATAGCTTACTGCACAGCCGAGATATTTGAAACGGCTCACTTGTTCCAAAGTGCTGTTGTTTATAACTATCTTAGTTCTCACTGGATATTTACCTTTAAAGGCCATGGTTTTGGTCTTTCTTACTGAAATTGTCTTGCCACTCCTTATAATTGAAACATAGCTCTTTGTAAATCATACTCATTTTCTTGAATAAGAACTATGTCATCTGCATATAGCAGGGAACCCAAACTGATTTGTTAAACTGTATTCCCGAAGTCATTCTGGATTTCCATCCTCCCAACATGTATATATTAAACAAGGTTGGGGAAACACAGCATCCCTGCCTAACTCCCTTATTTATTGGAATGTTACCTGAGAGCCTACCATTCAGATCCAGGACTACAGATGTACTTTTGTAAATGATCTTCAATGAATTTATTAAATGCTGTGGATATCCTCTTCTATCAGTAGCGTGGCGTCCATGTTACCGCTGTTGCCAGCAGCAACAGTACTGGAAATAAGAGAAAATAATATTAGTTGTATCACAGAATAAATACTTTAATTATTGAATAATTTGAAATCCGAACAATATTAGTAAGGAAACTTGAAGAAAAGCAATTGCATATACATTACTTTTGAACTGCTGGGCACTTGCACCGTCTTGTGTTGCCAGCTCGGACATCAGTAATGTTTTACTGTGTCTCATCATTGACCTTGTAGTAGTTGTCACTGTACAAACTGTGGAAGAGGGGACGCATTCGTCCACCCAATGGTTGCCACTGTATAAACCAGCAAAACGCTCAGTTCGCAGCTATGATCATTTCGGAAACAACCTGCAGCAGTTTTGTTCGTTTAGTCGTGTTTCTCTGTTGGTCTTTATTATTTTTAATTCGATTATTTGTGTGCCGACTTATTCTGTGTAAGTATAATGAAGTCAGATCCTGTTGAACCAGCCACTCTTCTTCTGCCAATGAATGATAGAAAATATTCTTAAAAATATTTTGGCCCTAAAAAGAACACATAGTATTAGAAAAAATTCGAATTAATTTTTAGGCTAAGTTTTAGGCCTATCACAACCAGCATCAGTTGTTCTGTACCCACAGCACACCACTGTCTTCTATCCATAATATTCCATAACTTTTGATGGTCTACATTATCAAATGCTTTTTCCAGATCAACAAAAGCAATATGCATTTGCTGGTTATACTCCCGCCTTTTCTCTGTTATGTCATAATACAAACAATGCATCCACAGTCAACCTACCCTTTCTAAAACCAATTTGCTCTTCAAGAAGTAATGCATATGTAATGACTGTTTAATCTCTGGTTGAGAATTTATGTATACATTTTGTATGTTGAGTCCAGCAAGCTTATTCCTCTGTAATTATTTGCACCTGTTTTGTATCCCTTTTTATACAATTAAATCACTTTTGCATGCCTCCATTCTTAGTCAAACACATCAAAATTCTGGTTGTATTTTTGGTGAAACTCCAGTGCTTACTGCCACTGATTTGCATTGACCAGCAAACTGTCAAAGTTAACATCATTTCTAAGACTCTTTAGATTCTCTATCTCTTCCTCCAGAGAAGCTATAGGAGTAGTTAACTCGATGGTTAATCTTTTGAAGGATCTTTTTTTTTGTTTATTTCATTAAGAATGTCGTGACAGATTACAAAACAATAGAGAAACTAGAAATCACATAGTTTACATATTGTAACGTGTCATTTCACCAAACATAAAACATAACATACTCGTTAACATGTAAATAATGATTAATTCATAGAAATATAAGGTACAAATGTTAAACTTAGAAAATAAGTAAAAAGACATTTGTTAGTTCATAAGCATTAGATTAAAACTATGAGGTCTGCGTGCCTCAGACAGTTCTTTTGTATCATTGAACTACAAACAGTGAATGTTATAAATTTTACAAATATAATAAATCAAACTATAATTATATAAGTTAGGTTGTATGATAGTGCTAGAAAGTGAAAATAACAGTGATAGACTTTAAAAAGGAAAAATCAGATATAAGGAAAGTGATTAAACATTATTATAATATGAGCATTGAATGAAACATATAATCTATATGAAACAGTTATGTAGCCCATATAGTGAGATCAAACCAAGTGTAAATAATTTAAAAGATAGAAACTCTTACGTTAAAAAACTTATAATAATATAGTTACGAAGGAAAAATAAAGTAAAGGTCAACAGAATATTACTAATTAGAAATGGTAAACCGAACCTGTGACCCATAAAAAATATAGCCATGGCCTTTAACTAATGAAATTAATGTTTTGAGTGAAGAAGATTATGATTGTTAAAAAAATTGTGAATTGCAAGAGAACGTTTAAGATAAGTGACTGCTGAGTGGATAGAAATTGAGGACCGGTGGAAGCTGAGATGACCAGGAGAACCAACCCGTGACCTAGAGGAGTGATGTTTTGATAGAGAGAGAGCGAAAAACCAGGTGTCCAGGAGCGGAATCAACGAATGAATCCATTGTGAAACCTGCAAAGTTTGGGAGATCATACCACCAAAACAATAACTGAATAAACAATAAACAAATAAATGATAATAATAATTGTGACTTGCGTTAGTGCACTATTATGAAAATGGTTGTTAATTATAAGTTTTTTTGTTGTAGTTAATGGTAGTTTAAAAGGACCCACAAACATTCAACAGACATTAACAACACTGTAATACCGAGTCTCATGCATCAAAGTTGTATTGTTTGTTCTATATGTAGATTGTATGTTGACCCTGAGGTTCAGATGAATAATCCTCTATTTAAAAATAAAACAGGTTATACTTTATTAGTAAGAGATAAGTGATGTTTTGATATTACATATTGACGCTCAGAAGTGGGGCCTTCCACATTCACGGGATGCATAAGGAGGATTACAAAAACTGAACGTTACAAATTGGCACCCAACCGGTAGAGCTGAAATGAGGCAAAACCAACTAACCGAAACACAATTAGTGAAATAACGATTGACCTAATTTTAGCTGGCAACTGCTAGAAGACTAAAAATGCGACGACGAGAAGCTTCTCAGAAGAGAGGACAAAAGCCAGAGACAGAAGAAGATAGGCGGGAACAAGAAGAAGAAACAGTCAAAGACAGCGAAATGGAAGAACAGGCGGGTGACAATGAAGAAGCCAGAGGAGGCCTGGATTTACAAAAATTATGGGAATTAATTAAAGAAAATTCCAAGAAACAGGAGGAAAAAATAACCAAAAGATTGGACAGGAATGATGAGAGTTTAAGACAAATGAATGAAGAAAATAATGAGAACTTTAGAAAACAAAACGAAAAGTTTGAACGAAATGAAGAAAGTTTAAGACAGATGAATGAAAAGCTGGACGGCATTAAAGAGGGTACTAAGGAAGATTTTAGGCAAATTAATAAGAAAATTGAGAACTCTAACAAGGAGTTAAGGGAAACTCTCAATGAAAAAATAAACACATTGATGAACTTAACCAAAAAAGTGACCAGCGCAATGAAGCTGTAACACAGCCAACTGCAGAGACAATTGAATGCATTGATGGGACTTTAAAAAGGGCCAATGAACATTTAGAAAATAAAATTGATGTTTTAAGAGAGCAAAATGACAGTAGTGTAAGCCAGAAAATAGAAGGTAGTAAAGAAATAGAAAATCAAGAAGAGACAATTGAATTATTACCTGAAAATAAACATAACAGGAACAAGGAGAATACTAAGCCACTAGAAAAGAAGATAAAGAAAATAAGAAGAATACGTCCAAAGAAACCAATAAATACAAGAGAAAATTTGGAGATGATGAACAGTGGACTAGTAAATGTACTCAATCTCCCTATTACCGACCATAGAGAGATAATGAATTTTAAAAATGGTAGGAGAAGCTTAACAGAAATTATAGAAAGGACTCACAATAAAACAGTGAGTAAGGACTTCAGACAATTGAAATTCAAGGTAAATATACTTGAAATAAAAATACATGATAAGATATCAGTGATACTACCGATAGTTGATATACCATCGACATATTTGTTTAGGAAAACAGATGATAGAGTGATTAATATAGGACTGAATACTAGTGAAAAGGTGGTATTACAAGAATTGGTGTATGAGGTAGCAGAGACCTATACCACAAGGAAGGAAATAGTTCTGCACACCAGAAGAACCCGGATCGTGGCAGATACCGAAAACGGATAAACCAAGTAGGAACAATATTGTAAAAAGGGACTGATTTTCTGACTACCGACAAGGCAAACCAGTTAAGAAAGGAAGAAGAAAATAATGATAATTAAAACAAAAATAAAATAAATAATCACTCTAGACTTAAGAAAAAATAATGATAATTAAGAAAACATAACCAAAACTGAAGAAAAAGCTGATAAGGAACAAAAGGGGAATATAAACAGAAAAATAAGAAGGAAAAAAGTATTAAACTAACAATTAATTAAGACAAAATATTATTTAGAAAAATATAACAAGGGATTCATTAGAAAGAAAACAGGGTAAAGCGAAAACAAACTGAGACATAGAGTACATCAAAGTAAACACTACAAGGGGTGCTGACAACAGTCTTGATTAAACATGAGCGAACACTTCAGGAATGAAACGAAATGCAGGAGAATAAAACGGAGAGAATACGCACGCTGTCCATAAACAAGATACAATTATAGGAGCCACAGGTAAATAATATAAAACCCAAAAGCAGCAAATAAACCTGAATGTTACGAGAGAAGCAATAGGAATTCCTATGGTGTTATTAGTAACCCAAGGGTTACTCTTTAAGGTATAAACAGAGTGTTGTATGCTACGGCGCCACTCTGCAATTATGAAGGATCCGCTGAGATAATAGGAAGCACAAGTGCCCCTCAGGACAGGAATTCATACTAAGTTAGGGAAAATGTTAGGGTACCAATAGGAAACAAATAAACCGTAATAGACCAGAATCATGGCAGGAAATCAGGGCATTCCAAGGAAAAGGATATACAGAGATCATGAGTGTGGCACAAAAGAAGAGGTTAGTGAACAATTACAATAACTACTGCATCGTATTCTCCAACTCACCGAATAAAGCGAAGAATTTAAATAATATCTGGTTAAACAGTTGTTCAAGAAAGCTGTAAGAAAGTAAATCCAGCGCATGATAAAAGAAGATATTATAGGAAAGAGTAGTTTGTCAATTACCAACCCCATTGTAGCATACCCCAAGGAATATATAACCAAACCGAGATAAAGAGGTTTTATGAAAAGTGGACAGTTTTTGTAAATTTTTGCCATTTATTTCAGTAACCCCTAAAACTACCATTACTGAAATAACTTGTTCATTACCATTACTGACATTTTTTAGTTCATAAGCATTAGATTAAAACTATGAGGAGGTCTGCGTGCCTCAGACAGTTGTTTTGTATCATTGAACTACAAACAGTGAATGTTATAAATTTTACAAATATAATAAATCAAACTATAATTATATAAGTTAGGTTGTGTGATAGTGCTAGAAAGTGAAAATAACAGTGATAGACTTTAAAAAGGAAAAAATCAGATATAAGGAAAGTGATTAAACATTATTATAATATGAGCATTGAATGAAACATATAATCTATATGAAACAGTTATGTAGCCCATATAGTGAGATCAAACCAAGTGTAAATAATTTAAAAGATAGAAACTCCTACGTTAAAAAACTTATAATAATATAGTTACGAAGGAAAAATAAAGTAAAGGTCAACAGAATATTACTAATTAGAAATGGTAAACCGAACCTGTGACCCATAAAAAATATAGCCATGGCCTTTAACTAATGAAATTAATGTTTTGAGTGAAGAAGATTATGATTGTTAAAAAAATTGTGAATTGCAAGAGAACGTTTAAGATAAGTGACTGCTGAGTGGATAGAAATTGAGGACCGGTGGAAGCTGAGATGACCAGGAGAACCAACCCGGGACCTAGAGGAGTGATGTTTTGATAGAGAGAGAGCGAAAAACCAGGTGTCCAGGAGCGGAATCAACGAATGAATCCATTGTGAAACCTGCAAAGTTGGTGAGATCATACCACCAAAACAATAACTGAATAAACAATAAACAAATAAATGATAATAATAATTGTGACTTGCGTTAGTGCACTATTATGAAAATGGTTGTTAATTATAAGTTTTTTTGTTGTAGTTAATGGTAGTTTAAAAGGACCCACAAACATTCAACAGACATTAACAACACTGTAATACCGAGTCTCATGCATCAAAGTTGTATTGTTTGTTCTATATGTAAATTGTATGTTGACCCTGAGGTTCAGATGAATAATCCTCTATTTAAAAATAAAACAGGTTATACTTTATTAGCAAGAGATAAGTGATGTTTTGATATTACATATTGATGCTCAGAAGTGGGGCCTTCCACATTCACGGGCTGCATAAGGAAGATTACAAAAACTGAACGTTACAAATTGGCGAAACCAACAGTGGGGCTAACGTCAAAAACTGAACGTTACAATATTAATGACTTAGCTTCATGTCTTGCCATTCTGTCAAAAGTGCTGCCATCTGCACCTTGGAAAGTTTTGGGACTTGGGAAGTTTTAAGGTCAAAGCTGTAGCATGTCTCTGAAGGACAGCCAAAGATGTGTAGTCGCAGAAAAAAATACATCCATCTTTTGAAATATTTCAGTGAAAGCAACCCCAATTGTTGAAAACAGTTTTTGTCTTTCATCAGAGGTCAGAACAATTTGCTGTACTGTTTTTATAAACTATTTAAAGAAAAAACTTCACTGCAAATAAAGACAATGATATAATTATCTCATGTTAACAAAATTTTGCAAAATTAGCATATTACAGGGTCTAATTACCACAGTCACACTGACAGCACTTGTGAGCTTCGTTCAGGAGTAGGAGTAGAAAGCTTGTGAGCTATACTTGACCGCTGACCACATGGGTTCAATAAGGGATTGGTAAGCAGGTCCCAGGACACTCCTACTTACGACTGCATCGCGACTGTACAGATTAATGTTAAAATCATAAGTTTCCCCTTTCTCCTCCACTCAAAGAGTAGCCCTAATCACTTTCATTCTAGGTACTTTAAAATTTTATATAATATCCATATATAAATTAAATTGTAATGATTGTCACGTAATGATCATCGGCCAGACGGGAAGATCTTTTTCCTCCAGATTTTCAGAACATTTAAAAGCCCTCACCACAAACTACATACATTCCACATTTGCCACACATTTACAAAACGAAAACCACAGTTACACAAACATAGAACACAACATGGAAATATTACACTACTTACCTAAAAGTAGAAAACTAAACACAGCTGAACAATTTGAAATATACAGACATCACTACAACCAAACAACATATTAAATGAACAATTACATTATAGATCACATACACTATTCGATACATTGATCCAAACACACAATTTGAACCCCAGCGCCAATTCCCTCCCACCATCAACCCCCACCACACACACCAGTCCATAACCGTTATACTGTTAAAATGACATTCAGTATTTAATCCCACTGAGGAAGAGGAACATCACCTCAAAACGTTTGGGAAAGATAAATGAAAGTAAGTTCAATTGTGACAGTTTATATATATATATTATATATATATATATTGTAACAATAAATAGGGGTCGTACCTGTTAAAATGTATCACACTTGTTTATATGGTGTATTAGTGTGATTGTAGTGTGTTTGCCTCACACTGGTTGTTACATAAATCGACGTCACTACTGGAGTCCGTAGCGTTGTCAATGTCACCAGTACAACCTACCTGTCAATTCATAGGGATTACGATTCCCGGGTGGCGCCAAATTGTTTTTATTAAAACAATTAAAACATTTAATTTTTAAAGTAATATGTGGTATTAGCATGGACAGCTGTGGCGTTCGAATTATTCCCGCTGCTACACAGGTTGTCGACTCGGCCACTCGTAACAAGCGCTAGTTGGCTGATACTTACTACTTCGCTAACACACATATATTTTACAAAAATAAATCCTATGAAATAACAAGAGAATATTGTGTTGTACTGTATCTTTTAATACAAATTTAATTATTAATAAATATGACAATTGAATCATAAACAGATTATAATATTATGCCCCGGCTTAGAGCGTGAAACATAAACATCTCAAGGTTGGCAAATTTCGATTTTAAAACACTATCGTTCCGTTATGTCAACAAATTACTATGTTTTTAAAATCTGGAGTTCTTTTGATCATGAAAATAGACATAAACGTTGATTACATGAAAAGAAAGTACACTATTATACCTTATAGGTACTTAGGATTTATAATGTGTTTGTACAATTTGTTTCATAGTGTCGTATTTCTGTTACAGTAATTATGTTTACAAATAAGGTTATCTTTATAAATGTTTTTTAATGTAAGTAAATTATGCCTTTACCTTTGAAAGAAAATACTACTTTTAAATAGTGAGAAATTTTATCATTTGAAAATAATTTAAGTGATTTGGGGTTTTTAGGAGTAAGAAATTATTCGGTACTTATCAGTTCGTCTCACGTTGGAGGGTCATCATGGGTAGGCGTGTATTTTTCGAATTTGGGCTGGTTGTAGGCTTCCAGCGTCTTCTTCGAGCTGGTCTGGGTTTTTTCTTTAATTAGTTTGTTCAATTTCGTTCCTGGTCATCATTAATTCTGTACAGATCGACGTCTCTTCACATGGGATCATTTGAATTCACTAGTTGACTTGTTATAACTGTTTAAATTAAAGTTTTAGTTTGTCCAATTTCTTGTGTGGCGTACCCACGCTTCGTTTCTTCAGCGTCTGTATAATTTAACGGAAAAATAAGCCTCAAATGACTCGTTGTCATAGTAACTAATAATTCCATGCTTGTTTCATTACTCTTTACTTACATTGTTAGAGATATTTGAATTTTTATTCAAATTTATTAAGTATTTTCCCAATGATTTTATTCCCTTATATTTCCTTTGGGATAATAAATGACATCACTATTATTTTTCTTTCCTTTCAAAGTTTACAATGATACCTCATAAGGTCATATTTTGTTACACTTTAACTATAGTCTAATTAGTCGACATTTAAAAAATAACATATCTTTCTTGAATTAAATTATTACAATAATATTTCTGTGTAGAAATAACTGATATACAATCATTGTCCATTCACTGTTCTTAGATTAGTAAGATTTTTTGTGAAATTGATACAATTTGCATTTGAAATGCTCTTGACAGTTAACTGTTTTTCTAGTTACAAACAGCCATGATTGTTTTCTAGTGTGTTTCCCTTTAAAATTACATTCTGAATTCAGCCTGATGGGCTTCACTTATTTGTTTGTGTTTTAATTATTATTCAACATAAATTTTCATTACTTTTCATTTAAAATATAATAGTTAGGTTTATGGATTGTAAGTCCCTTTTCAGTCATATTCCTTCTTTAACATTGAATCAACTATTCTTTATAAATCACAAATTATTCTTAGTACTAACATTGATTTCTATCTTGTCTTATAAAGTATGGTGATAAACATTGTCACTTTCTCTAATATTATTAAGGTTGATTCCCCTTTCAACATGGGGTGTTGTATTCTTTATAAATGTAATCTTTAATAACAAACTTTACTTCTATCCTATCATGCCATGTTAACACAAGTTATGGTACTGGGCTTTCTCCCTGATATGTCACATGCTTTCCTTATATTAATTTTAAATACTATTTTTAATTACTTCTAGGTATACAATTAATTATAATTCCACTCTAATCATTGGTGGTTTATCAATGTTTTAAAGAGTGTCTATTTCCTTAGCATTCTAATTTGAATGTTTCACCTTCACTATTTTATAGGGCATTAACACTTCACTAAAACACTTCACTTTGGTTCACTGTTTTGTAATTAGTGTTATTTAATGGGTAACCCCTATACTTTTTCCTACCATTTCTCACTATTTTGTTCTAGTATTATGTTTACTATAAACAATATTAGGCTAGTTGTGTTTTGGTTGAATCTAACCTTTCTGACAGGGTTAATGTACTCTTCCTATACTACTTTGCTTTATAATTGTATTGTCTTAAAAATGGTTACATATGTTAAATCAATAATAATAATAACATTGGTTTCATTAATATATAATTATTTAAGGTTTATTGACCGTATTCTATCTTTAACATACAATCTTTCCCTTTTATATATGTGTGTTAGTTTCCCCTTGGGTTTTATCTGTCTCCTCTTCATTCTTCCTCTTCTTCTTCTTCAATAATCTTCATCTTCTTTCTTCATCTTGGTTTGGTTCTCCTTTAGTTCTGTGTCCATCATTGTTTTGGCAATCACATTTTCTTAAGTATGTTTGGGTTGTCGGCTTAATCATGTCAAAATATTTACATTTTAATAAGTATGTTACGTGGTTCCCTTCTTTATGTTTATGTTTTTTGGCTCAATCACTTGGGTTGGGTAGTATCGTTGTACGTCATGTCAAAGTATTTACATTTTAATCATTTTTTACACATTTTATTTCATATGAAGTAACTTTTATATTAAGAATTATCTTTTTTATTACTGGTACGAGATTTGGCTTAATTGTATCGTTACAATATATATATATATATATATATATATATATATTATAACGGAACCAAATATTAACTATTTGGGGTTATATGTTTACCGCATGCTGAAACCATATTTAAATAAAAATTAACAGTTAAAACTCCATTTGAATGTAGAGCATTGAAAATAATGCTGTGTAAAGCAACGCACACGTGGTCGTTATGTAAGCAGTTCGCTGTACAAGGAAGCGACCACACCCAAACTGTTAATTATTAATATCTCGGAAACTAATAAATAAAGGCGAAATCCAACATAGCCAAAATGTTTGCCGAGATATTAATAATGACGTGTGCAAATTTGATGCAATATAATTAACAAATGTAAGAGTTAATTAAAATAATTAAATAACTTCTGTTAAAATAGAGTTACAGTAAAGAGATTTTAGTATATTGTAAAGATAATAATTTGTGACAGATTGTATATTTTAGATTTCACACAACTTGATTTGCAACCAAGTTATTGCAAAATTAAATAAGTACAGGATATCCTTAGTGACAAACTGGTTCCGCCGGATAATTAATTATTAGATAATAATTCTATTCTCCGTCTGTGGGAACCAGACTTCATTCTCACGGACTAAGGGAATTCTAAATTTTATGTGGTAGGGAGAGTGTTTCGACCAATGAAATCATTTCATGCAGCCCCGGCCAGTGCGATGTTTTCTGGTGGAAAAATTCACTCTTCTGTCAGTACTCACGAAGTTAAGACGTAGTCCTTCGATCGTCTAGTAGCCAAAGTGGTGAAGATCAACAAGAAGACTCTACGTGGTCAACACACACGCAATTACGAACACACTAAATACAGATCATCTGTATAGCTCGTAATTGTTGTGTAAAGGCGAGATACTCTTCAAGACATCAACCAAGCTTATTGTGTACTACCAGTTAGTCATAAGCACGCAAGAGATCCACCCGACTTCAAGACCAGACTTCAAGAATACAGCAGAGAGGCCGTCTAAATCATTGGTTAACAGCTGACGAGCAGAGCGACCGCCCGAACGAAGCACACATACCCACTCGCTGACGTGCAACGTGCAAATCGACGGAGAACAGGAAGCAGTTCCAGCAGACAACAGCAGACGTTAAAATATTCACAAACAGCAGGGAAGCAGAGTGTTGCCGAATTTTGAACTCCACGACCGAATCCAGCAGTTCTAAGCAGATTACTTTCTCTAACCAAGGACTCGAATCGACGAGGGACAAATCGGGACGACATCCTCTTCAGTAACAGGAAAGCAAAATCTATTTATTTATTTTTCAGATAAAATTTTCAATTTTTCAATTAAAACATTGTAATTCAAATAATTCAGGTGCCAAACAAACAGAAAGCAAAGACTCTAGTAATTAAAAAGTAAATTCGTTGTGATAATCTGTATAGCAGTTTAAGGCTTTAGTAAGTTATAGTTAAGAAATAGAAGTAGTATAAAAGCGCTATACAAATCTTAACTGACAATCTAATCTTAGATCATACTGCAGTAGATCAGAAGTAGAATCACTAGAAATGAAATAACGTGAACTAGACTGTCACGTCTAATTTATTTTAACTAATTATGCAAATTAATTTTAGAGTTTTATATTTTGTTTCATGAACACGTAGATTCAAATTAATTAAATAAATTTAATTAAATTCAAATCAAGTAATAAAGTCAAATTTAAATTGCAATTAACTCGCAAAGAACGAGTTCAGTTTCTTTCAACTATTAGACAATCGAAAAACATCGATTCATTGTATAGACTATAAGAAAATTCATAAGATTATAACCATTCTATTCTTGTGTGTTGTTGGTGTAATAAACAATGTTTTATTACCCCATATAACAGTGTTTTATTGTTGTACGATAAAGCCTACCAGTCTCACAAAACTCTCCCCCTTTAAAGTAACTTATCTTGTGTGTTGTTGTAATAATTTGAGATTACTAGCTTGCGAACTTCAAATCCAAAATCCACACGCCCTAGTCGGAAGAATCTGCAAGATCAGACAGCAGGTGGGTACTCACACACAACATTACATTACAATAACGCATAGTAGTGTAGTTATAAATGTCGGCCAACGTGGGGCCCGACAAACGTACGTCAAATTGAATTCACGTTCCGAACAAGAGTTATAAATGGCTTGCCCGGAACGTGGGGCGCGATCAAATTAAATTAAATTAATTAAATTCAATTTAAATTTAATTTTCACGTGTTAAACAAACTTTGCTGTTTTAACTCGTAAAACAGCTGGCGTCCAACTAAACAATCCCCAAAGAGTTTTGTGACTGGTGTTTGTACAACAGTAAAGTTATTGTGTGTATTTGAAACTGTTCTGTGTATTTTAAATTGTGTATATTTGACATTGTTGTCTATTTAAAATGGATATGGATAAAATACTTAAACAAATACAGCAAATGAACGCGGAAATGAAACAAGCTAACGCGGATTTGACCGCTAAAATAGACGCGAAATTTGAACAAATAACAGCCAATGCTGACATAAATATCGCGGAATTAAAATCTAATATCGAAACACAAAGAGTTAGTCTAACCGAAGCATTAGAACGCAGTAACGCTGACATAAACGCCGAGATTAAGCAAAGTAATAAAGAAAGTAGTAAAGAATTAACTGCGAAAATAGACGAAAGCGTAAATGAGTTAACCGCTAAAGTCGTTGAAATCGGTGAGAGTAATAAAGAGCTAACTGTGAAAGTCGCAGAGATCGGCGAAAGAGTAAATACGGTCGATACTAAAATCAATGAACGGTTTAAGGTTTTTGAGACCACAATGCAAAAATCGTTTATTGAACAAGTAACACGTATGGAGGGCCGGTTCAAAGACCACATAACCCGCTGTGAGAAACAGACACTAGAGGTTTCCAGGAAGGTGGAATCCCTAGAGGTAAAAATTCACGCGGACGTGACCGAAACACAACGACGAGTAGATAAATTAGACGCTTCAATTGTAGAGACGCGATCCAACATTGACTCTAATAAAGAGAGTGTTTTACAAACGTTAAGCGACGAGATTTTGAAAGTACGACAGGAGGTACGAAGGAGGTCTGCTCCAAATATTTTGGTACAAGGCCCTGTCGACGAGAAAAATCGCGTGTATTTTACGGGGGAAAATAACGAAAACCCCATTGAATTTTTATTAGCATGTGAGAGTGAAATGGCTAGAGTAGGTTCCCGACTAGAAGATCAAGACAAAATACAGTGGGTGGTTAACGCGATGCGTGATTCGGCGCGTAAGTGGTATAACATTGTACGCGATAGAGTGTCCACATACGCGGAGTTCAAACAAAAATTTGAAAGCCGATACTGGAACTCGCATACCCAACGACTTCTGCGCAATGAACTGGAATATGGCCGTTTTGACAAGAAAATGAATATTACCGCCGAAAATTATATAATCCAGCAGGTCGAGCGCGCGAAGCATTTAACCCCAGCATTTGCGGAGATTGACATAGTCACCAAGCTTGCCTACCATTTTAATCATAACATTAGAGTAGCTGTATTTACCCAGGGTATTCGCACGGTAGACGAACTCCTCATTCTAGTGTCCCAAAGTGAGACGGTTTTTGATTTTGGTGGGTGGCGTTATAATCCCGATTTTCGCCGAAATAATGAAGGGCAGAATACGCGACTACAGTACCATCAGCAAACGGATCAAAAACCGAGTACCAGTTCTACTCCACCCCAAACACCGTCAAAACAGCCAAATAAAACCTTTGAGTACAAGGGAAAACAAAATTTTGGTAGACCAAAGGGGCAGGGTAAGGGTAACGATGGAGCACAAATTCGAGCGATTCAAACGGTCGAATTAGCCAAAGCTGATACAACTGAAAAAGACAGCGACTCCCACGGCAATAAAAATTCGAACAATAAATCGAAAAGTTACCAAGCTACAAAAAACGTGCCAAAATGCGCATCCAGCAAGGACGCGCTATAAATTCGGCAAAATTGTGTAAATATAAGCATGTTAATTATAAGGATTATATATTGTGTGAAATGTGTACTTTTAATTATGTAACTTGTGTGCCCGTTAATAATGTGTTCCCACCGGATGTCAGGGATCCGTTGCTAGAATCCGGTCCCACGCGACAAAGGCCCGTGAGCGCGGCGTGTCCGGTGTTACACGCCTTTGTCAATAGCGTTCCCACGAGAATTCTGTTGGATACCGGTAGTGTTGTATCCGGCGTCAGTGAAAGGTTCCTGCGTACCAATAAAAAATATTTTCGTACGGCCCCATCACTCCCAATCAATCAATTTTATATACGAACCGCTACCGATACAAAAGAAAAAATTGACACTCAATACTATCTAACTATCATGCTAGACGAAGTGCAATTTGAAGTGTGTGTAGTGGCTATAAACAATTTAATATGTGATATGTTATTGGGGGTAGATGTATTGGAACAAATACGTGCGGAAATTAACACCAGTGAACACTTATTAAAATGTACCATAGACAATGTTAGTTACACTTTTAAATTGAACACACATACACACACACAAAACCATGGTGACCCAATTAAAATCACACGGCCACCAAAACAAGTAATTCACTATAAAGAATGTGAAGAGGGGGAGACCACCTTAGATTCCCGAACTGAACGGAGATTGTCGTCGCTGCAAAAAGAATTCAGCGATATCTTCAGTGAAGAACATTCGATCTCGTCAGTGTATGAACACAGAATCCACCTCTCAGAGCCGGAGAAGTTCATAAGGAGAATCTACCAGGTCCCTATAAAATACCAGGCCGAGGTCCAGCAGGAGATACAGCGGATGTTGGAAGAAGATATTATTGAAAGATCTAATAGCAGCTTCCTCAACCCACTGCTGGTCGTCCGCAAGAAGACTGGAGAAATCCGACTCTGCCTGGATATGAGGAACTTAAACAGTCTCGTAGAGAAAGAGTTTGACTGCGCACCGACAGCGGAGGACCTCTTCATTAAATGTGAAGGAGCCAGGTACCTCACGAAGCTAGATCTAACAGCAAGCTTCTGGCAGGTCCCGCTGTGTGAGCAAGATCGTAAGTATACAGCATTTATATTTAATAACAAATGCTATCAACACAAGGTGGTACCTTTTGGCCTTAGCACGAGTCTCGCTGCGATTGTAAGATGCCTTGAGAGAGCTCTAGGACCTGAGGTAGACCCTTACACGGTAATATTCGTGGATGACATCCTCGTCATATCCCGCACTTTAGAGGAACACTTCGAGCATCTGCGGAGCGTCTTCCAGAAGCTGAGGTTAGCAAACATCAAGCTCAAACTACACAAGTGCGAGTTTGTAAAGTCCCAAATGAAGTTCCTGGGACATATAATCTCAGCTACAGGTATCAGTACGGACCCAGAGAAGCTCAGGAGTATTATGGAATTCCCGGTGCCCAAGAACCTCAAAGCACTGCGAGCATTCCTTGGACTCACGGGATATTACAGGAAATTTACCAGCAAATACGCAGAATATACAGTCCCGTTGCTACAGCTGGTACGCAAAAATATAAAGTGGAAATGGGGTTCTGAACAGAACGATGCGTTTGAGAGGGTTAAAGACCTGTTCCAATCTAATTTACAATTGTTCCATCCACAGCAGGGTAGGAAGTACGTAATGTACACTGACGCTAGCGAGTACGCTATCGGCGCCGTGTTGCATCAAGAAGACGAACAAGGTAGTCTTCATGTTGTAGCATACGCCAATAGGACGCTCAAAGGCGCTGAGTTGCACTATTGTACTTCCGAGAAAGAAATACTCGCCATAATAAACGCACTCAGAAAATTCAGACACTACCTATACGGTACCCATTTCGAGATCCACACTGATAATCAGGCGTTATCGTTTATATTAAAATGTCGATTAGCAAATTCCCGACTAACACGATGGGTGTTAGCTATTCAGGAGTACTCATTCACGATTAAATATTGCAAAGGATCAGAGAATACCACCGCAGACACTCTAAGTAGATATCCGCCTGTAGAAAAGGAGGAAGTATATGAAGCAGCTGACGACGAGTTGAGAGTGTTAAACATGCAATACACTGTCGCGCCTGAAGCTACTAATATGCTACAGAACTTAGGACGCGAGCAGGACGATAACCTCGCACTCCTTGCTAAAAAGCTAAGGTTAGCAGCTCACCCAAATCCTCACTATCTTATACAAGACAACATATTGTATAAATTGTTACAGGGCGAATGGAAAGTGGTATTGTCTCCAGCGATGCTTGCGTGTATAACACAATCTTTACATATAAAAATGGCGCACGCATCTCCTGTAAAATGTGTCAAAATATTGCAGGAGGATTTTACAATTACCAACATGTACCGTAGGGTAAAGAAATTGCTAAAAACATGTTATCCATGCCAGACAGCGAAAGTACCAAACGTACACACGTACGTGCCCATGGCCAATGTGATAACGGAAGGTAAGGGACAGATGATCGCCATCGACTTTCTGGGACCATTACCCAAGGCTACCAGAAATCTAAAACACATGGTAGTTTGCGTCGATGTGTTACCAAAAAAGTTAGCCTTTATGCGATCCCTAGGCCCACCACAAAGTCCGTTTTAAATATTATACTTAATAAGTATATCCCACAACATGGACCAATAAGGAACGTACTTAGTGACCAGGGAAAGCAGTTCCAAAACAAACACTGGGCAGCCACCCTGGAACGTAACGGTATCAAAGCAGTCCTAACCTCGATACGACGACCACAGGGAAACCTTGCCGAAAGGGTGAATCGGGAAATCGGTAAAATGTTCCGTATCTATTGCTATAAGGAACAAAGTAAATGGCCCGAGTTCTTACCGTTCTTCGAAAAGGCAATAAATGAGAGTTATCATGATACCACGGAATACACACCAGCAGAATTAGACTCTGGAACCACGCCAGAGAGGTTTTGGGATAATTATTTAAGTAAGCCAAAGACTTATAATCTACCTCTGCCGGTGCAATGTAAAAATCAACTTGTGAGGGAAAGAATAGTTGAAAAAGGGCGAAAAAGGGCAGACAAATTTAATACGACGCATAAACTAACGAACTTTATAGTAGGTGAAAAAGTACTGCTCAAGGCGAATCCTGTAGGCCGACGAGACATAAATGTGGCTGCAAAGTTCTTTCGTTTATATAATGGACCCTATCTGTTGGCTCAACAACTCGCACCTCACACGTTCATCGTTACGACTCTGGACCGAACGAAAACGATCGGTAAATTCCATGCGAGCTCTTTGAGAAAATACTTTGAGTAGCATGGCGTTCCAAAGCGCGTCGCGACGAAATAAAAAGACTTTAAAAAGATAAATAGTATATAGAGTTAATAATAATTGTATTATAATAATTAAAATTAAAATAAGTAATTTGTGTTTTATAATATTATTAATAATAATTATAGATAACTTGTGTACTAATAATAATGTTTTCCTAGCGCGATAAATAATAAGCGTATAGAGTGAGCGAGAACAGCGGCAGGAAACAGTTACGTCACGCGATAACGACTACCTGACCCACATATGAAACTAGGTCAAGCAATTAGCCGCGCGCCCGGCGATAACGTTTTAAATACTGTCAGCAAAATTCTTTGTACGCGTGGCATTGTATACAAATAAAGGCTACTACTCGTTTGAAAAACATTATACGCAATAAGTTGCAAATATAACATTTTAATACATGTATTTAGAGTTAAATTGTATATAATGCAATAACATTAACACTTGTGTACGTGTCTTCAGAATAAGTAATACAATGTATAGCTAGTAAGAATAATGATTACAGAATATGTGTGTAATGATTAAGAAAAAAAAAATAACTGTAATTATTACATTCATTATTTTTTTAAAGCGGGTGTGGGAATATATAACGGAACCAAATATTAACTATTTGGGGTTATATGTTTACCGCATGCTGAAACCATATTTAAATAAAAATTAACAGTTAAAACTCCATTTGAATGTAGAGCATTGAAAATAATGCTGTGTAAAGCAACGCACACGTGGTCGTTATGTAAGCAGTTCGCTGTACAAGGAAGCGACCACACCCAAACTGTTAATTATTAATATCTCGGAAACTAATAAATAAAGGCGAAATCCAACATAGCCAAAATGTTTGCCGAGATATTAATAATGACGTGTGCAAATTTGATGCAATATAATTAACAAATGTAAGAGTTAATTAAAATAATTAAATAACTTGTTAAAATAGAGTTACAGTAAAGAGATTTTAGTATATTGTAAAGATAATAATTTGTGACAGATTGTATATTTTAGATTTCACACAACTTGATTTGCAACCAAGTTATTGCAAAATTAAATAAGTACAGGATATCCTTAGTGACAAACTGGTTCCGCCGGATAATTAATTATTAGATAATAATTCTATTCTCCGTCTGTGGGAACCAGACTTCATTCTCACGGACTAAGGGAATTCTAAATTTTATGTGGTAGGGAGAGTGTTTCGACCAATGAAATCATTTCATGCAGCCCCGGCCAGTGCGATGTTTTCTGGTGGAAAAATTCACTCTTCTGTCAGTACTCACGAAGTTAAGACGTAGTCCTTCGATCGTCTAGTAGCCAAAGTGGTGAAGATCAACAAGAAGACTCTACGTGGTCAACACACACGCAATTACGAACACACTAAATACAGATCATCTGTATAGCTCGTAATTGTTGTGTAAAGGCGAGATACTCTTCAAGACATCAACCAAGCTTATTGTGTACTACCAGTTAGTCATAAGCACGCAAGAGATCCACCCGACTTCAAGACCAGACTTCAAGAATACAGCAGAGAGGCCGTCTAAATCATTGGTTAACAGCTGACGAGCAGAGCGACCGCCCGAACGAAGCACACATACCCACTCGCTGACGTGCAATGTGCAAATCGACGGAGAACAGGAAGCAGTTCCAGCAGACAACAGCAGACGTTAAAATATTCACAAACAGCAGGGAAGCAGAGTGTTGCCGAATTTTGAACTCCACGACCGAATCCAGCAGTTCTAAGCAGATTACTTTCTCTAACCAAGGACTCGAATCGACGAGGGACAAATCGGGACGACATCCTCTTCAGTAACAGGAAAGCAAAATCTATTTATTTATTTTTCAGATAAAATTTTCAATTTTTCAATTAAAACATTGTAATTCAAATAATTCAGGTGCCAAACAAACAGAAAGCAAAGACTCTAGTAATTAAAAAGTAAATTCGTTGTGATAATCTGTATAGCAGTTTAAGGCTTTAGTAAGTTATAGTTAAGAAATAGAAGTAGTATAAAAGCGCTATACAAATCTTAACTGACAATCTAATCTTAGATCATACTGCAGTAGATCAGAAGTAGAATCACTAGAAATGAAATAACGTGAACTAGACTGTCACGTCTAATTTATTTTAACTAATTATGCAAATTAATTTTAGAGTTTTATATTTTGTTTCATGAACACGTAGATTCAAATTAATTAAATAAATTTAATTAAATTCAAATCAAGTAATAAAGTCAAATTTAAATTGCAATTAACTCGCAAAGAACGAGTTCAGTTTCTTTCAACTATTAGACAATCGAAAAACATCGATTCATTGTATAGACTATAAGAAAATTCATAAGATTATAACCATTCTATTCTTGTGTGTTGTTGGTGTAATAAACAATGTTTTATTACCCCATATAACAGTGTTTTATTGTTGTACGATAAAGCCTACCAGTCTCACAAAACTCTCCCCCTTTAAAGTAACTTATCTTGTGTGTTGTTGTAATAATTTGAGATTACTAGCTTGCGAACTTCAAATCCAAAATCCACACGCCCTAGTCGGAAGAATCTGCAAGATCAGACAGCAGGTGGGTACTCACACACAACATTACATTACATTACAATAACGCATAGTAGTGTAGTTATAATATATATATATATATATATAATAATAATATCCATATAGTTATACTTTTTTAATACTAGATAAATTTTTATTTGCAACAAAAAATGAGCTGTCAGGAAATCTCTTTTCAAATTTGCCACGCCCTTAACTTCCAATCTATCCAATTTTTTTTTACTATCTGCCATCTTCATGAATAACAAAATGTTCTTTGTAACTCCATTTTATATTCTTAATTCTATAAACGATATTAGCTATTCTAGTTATGTTCTGTATCATTTCACTGTTTCCCGTTTTATTCTCATTCTTACATAGTCATTTCCTGTATCCTCATGTACATCAAGATACGCTAATTAAAATCTTCTTTTTCAAACACAGTGGCAGTTGGTTATTCTTAACATATTTTACCGTTATTTGCAATTCATTCTGTTCTTATTCAACTACGAACTTTTTGTTATAATTTGCTGTACCCCATGTTGGGCACCTTGGAACAGTCAACAATAGCCTAGTAATGACAGACTATGATTTTCACTGAACACCAGTGGCATGCGGTGGGTAAAAATTTTGGTGAAGCTGAGTTATATCCGATACCGTAGGCCTAATTCAGTTTCAAAAAGATAATCTGTCTTCCTGTTAGTAGGCGGTATACACGATTATGATTGAATTTTAGGTATAAAATCCATTCTTAAGTCTATTATCTTAATGTTTTAAAGCATGATAAAATATTATGTTTAACACAGAATACATAGAACACATATACCCCGCGGCTGGACATCTCTAACACCAAGTTACTAAATCTTTAAAAAACAGTGGCACAATACACACTTCAACTTGAGGTGCAGATTCTTTTTAAAACACATGGGTCTATAAATATAAATACTGTAATAGCACATTTGCAGTGGTAAAATATCAGCTTTTTTACGAATAAACACACTAATACATTGTTCAAGTACACTAATAGCTCTCCTGTACGGAAACACATTTTCTTTAAATATACAAACATTTAAATAGTTTTCAGTATCGTATTAGAGTTTAATAGCTTTAAAAGATCGGATACACTTTCCCCTTTAAATTCTTGACTATTATACAACACAATAAATTCATTTTATAAACGCACACTGTCAAAGAATTTGCCAAAGTTTCCAAAAGGCTTTAAAAAGGACATTCAGGATAATCTTGAAATCGTGTATACAAGTGATTGTCAATGTTACAAACACTCACAATAAACACGTTTGTAGTTCACATTCCTCCTCTGTGATGGCTCCCTTAATACAGATAGATTTTGCTGAAAAACGCCTCCAAAGTCATCACAGAGAGATGCTATACTTAGTCGAGTTTCTGTAATTTTCTTTTGGCAGTACAAAATGTCACTTGCTTGAGTCTATCTGTATATGAAAATATTTTATCGAAAGTATTTTGTCTCTAACACTGACAAAAATTCACTAATGGAAGGCAAAATATCAGACTTGATCTCTTCAAGGTGGTCTAACGTGACATTGAATACATTACACAATTGATGTCTGTTCCTGTACATTGTAATGGTACAGAATTGTATGCTATATGGTAGACTGTTTATGTTTAATGTCCGAGTCTGCCCAGCCCAGACGTATTATGCAACAGCCTGCCAGCTCAGTTTCTGTGTAAATCACAGTAAGAACTAGGGATGAGCATCGCCACAAAACCATCGATGTTAACATCGTAAAGAGTACATCGATGTTAAAAAAGCATCGGTATGAAAACATCGATGTTTTAAGACTGAAAACATCGATGTTTTTATGCCAATGTTCCAATTCAAATAAAAATCTATGCTTTTTACATGTTTGTAATAGTACAAATAATTGGGGATGAATAATAAATAAAAATAATTAAAGAGAAGAATAATATACCCGATACTTTACTCACTTACCTTATCAGAACCAAAAGCCCTTGGGTCACCACCACATTTTGACAGGCGGAATGTGGAAACCTCAACACTGTACCCGAGAAAACAATTTAAATACATCTAACTTCCCCGCATCAGATTTTCCAGGGCCGTTGACGAACTCGTTGAGAACAGGTTATGTAAAGGCGAGGTGACGTTAAAATAATTTAACTCACATTCATAATTAACTAAATCTGGTCATTATTATTTATTATTATAATGATTATAAAGTGTTTGAACAAACATATATAAAACCACCTCCTTTAACAAAAACAGAAACCTCTTTAAATCTATGTCAGGTTTGTTTATTCCTAGTGAAAGTTTAAATTAGTATTCCCAAAGAGAGATAGGCCTATAAATTCTCTTATTTTCTTTTAAACAGTAAAAGCTTAATAAAATCACAGTGTACAGTACCACTGTTAATACGTTTAGCTTCAATTTATTTATTGTAACAAATTATACAGGTATATGTATAATAAGTATATAATAACAGGTATTCGTAGTTCGTACCTGTTATTTTTTTTTGGAACGGTTACGTTGGTACCTGTAACTTTCGAATGCAGTGTTGCCAGGTCTTCCGAAATTTCGGAAGATCTTCCTATTTTTTGTAATATTCCAGAAAATACGAAATTTGGTGTAAATCTTCCGAATTTTTTCCGACGCGAGTTTCGGTGAGAGTAGGGCACGAAGCTGCGATTCGCGCGATAACGTACCTGAAGTTAACTGCATGCGACGCGGGTCTTTTTCCGCGGCGGGTCATTTTCCTACTCTCGTTTCAGTGCAATGTCGCATTTCTAGAGTTTTGTTTTTCCGTACGATATGACGTCAAATCTAGTGTTTCCTTGCAACCGTAATTATAATTGCTTTCAATAAAAGTTTTATAGAGGTCTTGTCCAAAATTATAGTTCATTCCTCCTGTCACAAACAATTATGACCACCTATACACAATGATGTAATAGGCATTTTGCAATATCCACTTATTTTACCATACTGCTTATTCAACAAGAGTGACTAATCCTTATTGTTTAGTCTCAAGCTGACAGAGTCGCACGACATGACTGCACCTGAATAAACAGATACTGTAATGTCTAGCCTACACCAGGTCATAATAACGTCAAGTCGCCGTGATAAACATGAAAATATGTCACTTTCCGAACTTAGTGAAAGATATTCAGGAACTTGACACCGAGTGGAGGATGCTGAGAAACACAAAGGTAGACATAGACAGTGAAAATCCAACAGAATTTTGGAATGCCGTGCGTAATGTGAAAAAGGGGGATGGTTCACCAATGTTTCCGAAGCTGTCTACCTTTATGCGGTCACTTCTGTGTTTACCCCATTCATCCACAAGTATTGAGAGAGTATTTTCTACTATAAACCGTACGAAAACTAAAATCAGAAATAGACAGAGCACCCAAACGATCTCCAGACTTCTGCATACCAAAAGAAATACAAAATCTGCAACCTGCTTATGATTTCAAAGTTGACGCGGAGTTTACAAGTTTGGTGAACAACAGTATCTACATGACTGGCGGGGAAGAAGAAAAAGTGAAGGAGGGGGAAGTTTAAAATATAAGACAACGTTGGTGTGTTAAAATTATTTTGTGATAATAATTATGTATACTGTATATATTCTTTTCACTTAAGCTTATTACATTTTCTTGAGATTTGACAAAACAACTTCCGAAATTTTCGGCAATCTTCCGAAATTTTCATGTCAAATCTTCAGAAAAAATTTTTTTAGACCTAGCAACACTGTTCGAATACTAGTTTAGTGCACCTCTATAAAGAACAGAATATGAGATAAAAAATAATACAAATAATGTACAGCATGGAAAGACGCGTACAATATATAATTCATTTTAAAAATACCTTTAACGTTGCAATATATCTTTTGGGTGGCATAATTAACGGGTAGATAATTATGAACGATGCCGATTATATTAAAAATTCAAATGTAAACTATTTAAATTATGTTTTAGTGGATGGTTAGTGAGGATCGGTCACTAACCATCCACTAAAACATTCACTGATTGACGGTCACTAAAAATTTAAGGATTGATTTAAATTATGTTCTAACACTATCGCAATTAAAAGAGAAAAACGCTACACCCAGTATGAAAAATAACTAAAAAATCTAAAACTAAATCAGAATGAAAACCAAATACGACTAACGTAAAGAGTAAACCGTTATTTCGTATGTATGTAAGCTAAAGTTAATTTTGAAACTGTTGAAACCTATGTAACGGTCTCCTATAAAATGGGTTTGTTTAGTTTTACCGTATTATTACGTCACTACGTAGCTCATATACATGGTACTTGTCGTTTACCTAGCGTAGGGAGCAAAGTACGTAGACATTAATATCTAAAATAAAAATTTGTTGATTTAAAATAATAATAATATAATATATTATATATAATATAATAATAAAATACATCTAAACTAAATTTAACAATCAACTTAAAAAAAAGTCTTCATTACAAATTAAAAAAAAGTGTTCAAAGGAAAACATCGAAACGAAACCTTCGATAGTATGAAAACATCGCAACTGAACCATCGATGGTAAAAACATCGAACGTTAACCATCGATGTTTTTGGAACATCGGCTATCGATGCTCATCCCTAGTAAGAACACTTTGTCACCAGAGTTTACATCAGACAGTAGCAGAATACAGTCGTCTGCAAGTTAGTTAAAAACAGTGGCCTCGGACGTGTAAGATAGGCCATAAATAAATTCGGCCTATCCAGTACAGCTATTAAAGTGTGTGAACTATGTAGCGGTCAACTAATTAATAAACTATCGGTGCTCGAGCAAACTAAAGTCGGTCGACAAAAGGTTACAAAAGTGTAAAGTGTAATCAGAAACTATGGTAAATTAAATAAGACGTAGTATACCGCGTCAGTGTAAAAAATTTATGAACTGTTGAAATAACATTTTGAAGTGACCAGAAACAGCTAACTACACGAGGCAGTGATGAAACTGTAAGGAACGCCGGGGATGGGTTAAGTACTGTTCATAATACTATCAGAACAATACCATAAATCCATAAAATAAATACAAATACAGAGCTATAATAACGGGGTATTAAAAAAAAAAAAATGTAAAGAGTATGAGTGAGAGAGTGTTGCAAAGTGCTGGTTAAGTCATTGTTATATTGCGCTATTGTTAAGTCATTTTCATATTAGTTTATATTGATTGATTAAGTATTCATGCCTTCTCGTTTTTTACTGAAAGTGTAGTGTAAATGTAAAGTGAAAGCAAATATTGCATTAAAGAAAGCTAGTTGTTTTAGAATACGAAAAATTGGTGTTAGCGCAATTATTTCGTAACTTAAACCCAGATAACCTTTTCTGCAGCTGATTTTCGTCTGTAGGACTCTGGAGGAGAACCCTAAGGTAAGATTTTATTAATAATTGATAGAAATTATTTAGTCTCAGTGACGCCCGAATACAGGGACTCGAATATATTAATAATTGATAGAAATTTAGTCTCAGTGGCGCCCGAACAGAGACTCGAGTGTAATTTTATTACATTAACCGGACCTAATTAAGCTGCAGAAGGGGTTATTTGAGAGTGAGGGCGTTTTTGCAAACCACATAAACGTGTAATGAAAAGCCACGAAAAGTAAATGTTAAGAGATTTATAATTGTGTAGGCAGTTTATTGTTTAAAAATTATTTACTTAAATTAGTTACGTTGATAAAGATGGAAGACGTTAATGAAATAAATCTGACCGGTTCGGCAGTTAAGAATGAGTCAGGAGGGTGCTTAACCCCAATTATGGTTAAAGAAAATGCTTTAACTGAATCAGCTGTAGTGAATGATTCGAGGTTGGAGACAACTCCAAGCCAAATAGATGAAATTAATTTAGATGAAAATAATTTAACACGATCCGTAGTAATTAGTGAGGCGGGAGCAAAATCCACTCCCGTGGTAACAAAAATAAAAGAAAAAGGGTTAAATATCACTATAATATTGACGACTCGGAACACTAAGTTTTTTATAAGTAAAAACGTAAAGTTTTACCTTACAGCCTAAACCGGCTTTCACCTATAGAAGGCTTCATCAGAGGCTTCATCAAAGCCTTCTATAGGTGAAAGCCGGTTTAGGCTGTAAGGTAAAACTTTACGTTTTTACTTATAAAAAACTTAGTGTTCCGAGTCGTCAATATTATAGTGATATTTAGTTAAGTAACGGACACGTCATGGACAACGAAATCCAAGAAAAAGGGTTGTCAATGGATGATCTGTATAACCTAATGAGAACAATGTCTGAGAAGATAAATAGTAATTTCAATGAAAAGTTTAAAGAACAAGATGGTAAAAATGAAAGTAGATTCAAGGAATTGAAAGAACAAAATATAAAGCTAGAAAGTCGTTTTGATAGTAGTGATGAAAAATCCAATGAACAAAATAACAAATTGGATGCTAAATTTAATGAATTAAAGGGGGATATTAACGTAAAATTAGAGGAACAGAATGTTAAATTTAAAGAAATAAATAATCATTTTGACAACAGTGACAAAAAATTCGATGCTAAATTTACCGAAATTAAGGGGGAAATAAACAAAATAAATATTAAAGTAATACAACAGTTAGATAAGCTTGGGAGAAATACTGAAAATAATGAAGTCACGGAAAACAGGGTAAGTGAAAATAACGGAAAAATAAATGATAAGGGTGTTAGTTTAAGTGTCGAACAGGTGAAAGCCAACAAGGTGAGTAATAGTGTTAGTTATGATGATGTTAACAAGAGTGATATATTATTATTGAATAAAAATAATAGTGATATATTGAGTAACAGTGGTAGTGATATTGAGAGCAAAAAATTAGTTGAGGTTAGAGGATTGCTAGTTAGTGATCAAAATGAGTTAGAAAGGGAGTATAGAGATAGTTTAAATGAAGAGGGTGAACAGGGGGAAAAATTATATGGGGTTAAATGTGAAGCAGAGATTTCACAAGTTGTTTATGGGGATAAGAGATCCTCACTAGGACATTTGGGTGACAATGGGTCGGCAAATGGTCAAAATAGATTTTTGTGTATATCTGGTACAGCCAGATGGTGCTTAAATAATAAAGTGGTATTGCCCTCTGAGTTGAGTGAGAATGTGAGATTGGATTGGGAGTGATTATGAAGAGCGAGATAGAGTGATAGAGTTGTTCAGATTAAGTAGAGATTATGAAGGATTAATTAAGGAGTTAAATAATGAGAGAATTATTATTAATAATAAAGACTTACCTGGTGCAGTAGCTAACAATGAGTATATTGTAGTTGATAATGATAAACATTTACCTGTGGGGAGGATTAGTGTCCTTGTAGTAGCTGACAAGTGTGATAATGAGGTAACTCACCTGGGTGTAACAATAAATACTGACAGAAATTGGACAAAAAGTACTAATGTAGACATGACTTATGATAAAGTAATAATGGGGGGTAACCCAAATTATTATTATTAAAAACAAATTTTTATGGTTATAACACAAAAAATAGCCGTACGATGAATGTAAATAAAAATGAAATGTGTTCTGTGAAAATAAGACTAATTTTTGATGACGGGGGTTAGAAAAATCATGAATGAACATTTAATTATTTGAGTCAATGGTAAAATTACTGGCTGACTTATGTAATGAAGTGTGGTAAACAAGAAAATTATGACGAAAATTTGTAAATAAATGTGTTAGTGTTAAATGTATTGTGTCAAGGTTATATTGTTGGCATGCAGACTATAGTTTCTGTAACACATGTTTGTAGTAAAGATGAATGTTATAATAATAATAATATTTTATTTTGCTAAATAATTAACAGGAGGTACGAAGGAATTTTGTTTTGTATTGTGTGTTTAAATTAAAAGTGTTTTAAATGTAACTAAAGCCAAATTGTTTTGAGTGGAGGTGGAATTAAAGTAATGTAAAAGGTGAATTTTATGAATGGAGTAAAATTAAATTTGATTTGAATTGTAACAGATAGTAATTGATTAATATGTCAACACTAAAAGATTTATAGAAACTAAAAAATTGAAGGAAGTGTTAGTGGTGAGGTAATCTGGAATGTTGAGACTGAGTTAGTGTTTATAAAACAAGTCTTGTAGACAACGGTTGATGTAAACAGGTATATTGTATGTTGTGTGACTAATGTTTACAGTCATGCTCGAGTTGATAACAACAAGAATGTTTAATTTTGATGAATACTTGCTATGAGTAAATCTTATTATGAAACAAAAGAAATGCAAGATATGATAAAATGAAGGTAACTTTTTATGGATAACATAATGAAATAACTTGGTGATCTGGTTGTAATGTAGCCAAAAAATTTATGTGAGAGGATTTTATCCATGTAGATTAATAAATTAAAGTAGAATCATTTGAATATAATGTAACTAAAGCAATTTCACTGTTTTGAATAAGAGAAGGAATTAAATTAAGTTGGAGTTGGAATTTAAATTTATTTTGTTTTGAATTGCGTGACAGAGGACTGAATAATGTAATAATAATAGAATTGATAATAACAGATAAACAAGGAAAAGGTTTAGGTAATGGATAATTGAGATTAAAATTATAATGTTCATAAATTCTATTTTTTAAAGGTAATGATGTATTTTGTTTGTAAAATGTATCCTATAGTAAGGTTGTTATTATAATACTTGTATTTTAGGTAATCCTTTTGTGATTTTGGTGGGTGATGGTATCTTGGTAGGAGAAAACAATTTGTAGGGGATTTATGTGTACTAGATGTAAGTATACAGTAAGTTTATATTATCAAAATTAAATACGCAACCAGTACTTTGAGAAAAGTCAACCAGTACTTTGTTAATGAACCAGTACGACTAAGAGGGGACGAATCAGTTGTGGATATGGAGTAATGGAAGGCCATTTATTGATATTTTGCTTGCACTTTCAGAGTCAGGTGATACTGTGGCGGGTGCCTATCTGATTTTATGGTGTTAGGATCTCGAGCAGAGAAGTCCAGTAAGGTCGGATGGGTGTGGCCACAGCCACTGGACTAAGGGGGTAAGTACCCATGATTTTAGTAAGAATCTAAGGGGGGTTGTGGCGCCATATTTTCACTGGTCCTCTTAGGTTTTAGGCAATGAGAGTTTTTATGCTTCGGCATAAAACCTCTCATTGGGGGAGTATTGTAACGGTACAGAATTGTATGCTAGAAAGAATAATTCAATTCAGTTTTAATTTGAAAGCAGTCAGTATTCACCTGTGAGGTGCCCCATTGTAACATACAATGTTATGGTAGACTGTTTATGTTTAATGTCAGAGTCTGCCCAGCCCAGACGTATTATGCAACAGCCTGCCAGCTTAGTCTCTGTGTAAATCACAGTAAGAACACTTTGTCACCAGAGTTTACATCAGACAGTAGCAGAATACAGTCATCTGCAAGTTAGTTAAAAACAGTGGCCTCGGACATGTAAGATAGGCCATAAATAAATTTGGCCTATCCAGTACAGCTATTAAAGTGTGTGAACTATGTAGCGGTCAACTAATTAAAAACTATCGGTGCTCGAGCAAACTAAAGTCGGTCGACAAAAGGTTACAAAAGTGTAAAGTGTAATCGGAAACTATGGTAAATTAAATAAGACGTAGTATACAGCGTCAGTTTAAAAAATTTATGAACTGTTGAAATAACATTTTGAAGTGACCAGAAACAGCTAACTACACGAGGCGGTGATGAAACTGTAAGGAACGCCGGGGATGGGTTAAGTACTCTTCATAACACTATCAGAACAATACCATAAATCCATAAAATAAATACAAATACAGAGCTATAATAACGGGGTATTAAAAAAAAAAAAAATGTAAAGAGTATGAGTGAGAGAGTGTTGCAAAGTGCTGGTTAAGTCATTGTTATATTGCGCTATTGTTAAGTAATTTTCATATTAGTTTATATTGATTGATTAAGTATTCATGCCTTCTCGTTTTTTACTGAAAGTGTAGTGTAAATGTAAAGTGAAAGCAAATATTGCATTAAAGAAAGCTAGTTGTTTTAGAATACGAAAAATTGGTGTTAGAGCAATTATTTCGTAACTTAAAACCAGATAACCTTTTCTGCAGCTGATTTTTGTCTGTAGGACTCTGGAGGAGAACCTTAAGGTAAGATTTTATTAATAATTGATAGAAATTATTTAGTCTCAGTGACGCCCGAATACAGGGACTCTAATATATTAATGATTGATAGAAATTATTTAGTCTCAACATGGTCTTTACAAGTCTAGAGGAATAATTCCACCTTATTGAGCACAGATCGGGAAGTCATCGCTGCACAGACTCATATAAAAATTAAATTTAGTGCGTTTCGGAGATCTCGAAAAATGCTGCAATACCACTAGTGTGCTACAAAATATTTTCCACTCAAGTATTTTCCTGACACTTTGAGACAAAACAAAGTTGTCTCTGAGTTGTCATTGAGCATATCAATGTACACAGAGAGCTTGCAGATTAGTTCTTTAAATTACAGTCTCTATTCCAATTAAAATTTCCCCATTGTTGCCACCCCATCATAGGCTTGAGCGACTAGTTTTTCACTGCATTCAAATTCAGTCAGGAACTGGGGAATGAGTGTTGCATCAGCCTGGGCATGTCGATCACAACTTACGTCATTGAAACCTAAAAATCTCTCTTTAATTCTCCATTATGCGTGTAATGCAAAACTATACAAAACTATGCTTTATTTGAAATATCTCTGGTTTCATCGACTAATACAGTTACACAGTGTACCTCCTTTATTTCATTTTTTATAGAAACTAAAAGAACTGAGCTAATCGCTTCAATGAGATTAGACAGTTTCCTAAACACAGTAGTTGTTCCGCAAGAAGAGGGTGATACTCGGCTGTGTACTTGAGACGTTCTACGTAATTGCCTCGGTAAACCGTCTTTCCATTTCGTCGTGTCCTCGAAATGATAATTCTCATTTACCGATATATCAAACAGCATTAGTCTCCTAAGAAAATCTCTTTTGCATTGAACCGTCTGATTGTTAGCTGATATCTCAGATTTAAGTTGGTCATATAACGCAGTTTCTATTCTACTCTGACCGAAAGCAGCAATACACAATGAACGACGTTGATTCACAGTAATTTCATGGCCGCCAATAGATCCACCTTGGTTTCCTAAATGTTTGAATCCAGTCTTGGCCTAGGCAGTGTTCTTGTCCTTTCCAAACAACAAACAAAACCAGCAAAATAGTGCAATTAGCTCAGCACTCCCAGCCAACCACTCATATGTGCTGTACATACTAGACTGGAAATGCCTAGTAAACTTTCCAGACTGCTGGGTTAAGTTTAAAAGATTCAGGACCGGCTTACCAATTTTTATCGTTTCAGTTTTTACGTTGAATGACCAGAAAGAAAAAGGTTTTGCCGAAACGTCTTTTATTATTCAAACCAACACTGTAAAAAAAATATTACACCAACACTGAAACTATTCTAACATATATAACTATAACTTCAAATATAATGTGTATCGCTTAAATACAACGTAAATAAAATGTAAGACACACTATTTAATAAGGTATAATTACAACTTCAAATGTTAAAAACGGAAACTCATGTGGTTTAAATGTGGTACTAAATAAAGTAACACGCACAGCAATATCAGCAAACTCAACACCAACCATGCAGTCCAGCTCAACCCAAGCTAGCATCAGTTATACCAGCCACTGCAGAGGCGGTTTTCTATCTCACTCTACGTGCGCGCGCATCTTTTTACAAAAGGCTACCTCAAGCTGCGACGAACCTGCCTCACCTACCATTGCAGAGCCAGCATGTGAAATCAGTCTACTTAAAAAATTTTTGAAATAGCCACGTAGAGAATTCCAGTGAATTTTTATTTTGGTTACTTAAAAATAGATTCAATTAAATTATAAAATTTGCTTTTAATAATTGCAGTTAGTGTGTCTCCAATCATTACTGAAGCAGTGCTTCGCTTGCTTCCCTTCACTGCACACCACTGCTGAACACATAAATGGTTCATACACTTCCATTCCAAGAAGACTATTCAGCCTACTAAGAAGACTGTTCCAAGAAGTCAAAACTGTTGAAGACATTACAGATTCTGATTACCATATTTTCTCTATTAAAAACTTACATTATAAATTATGTCTCAAAAGCTTTTGAAATAATGAAAGGTGCTTTTCTTAGGTCCACAAAGTATCAAATATGTAATCTAATTAACACTCTGAGTACCATAGCATTTGTACATAGACCATCCCCTATGACCAGCGGTTTTAAAAAAAAAAAAAAGGCACTGTTGTTTAAACATTCATAAATACTTAATACAATTTCATACTAAAAAAATAATTATACCACTTTTTCCCAGACTGTCCTCTTATGAAAATATTCTTAACATTTTTATTATTGATTGTATATATTCCAACTGAAGCTGTTTCAAAATAGGTTTTGTGCAATTTTAACCAAACAAATTCTCTCAGATATTGTTTATCCATTTTGTAACTAATAATATAGTAATTAAAACAAACACAAGCACTACTATCAATAACACACAAAATGTCACGACGCTTGCCAACTGTACTAATTATTTTGTAAAAACTATTTTGTTCAGTCAGAGCTGCAATCTGATGGCAGAAACAAGAACTAAAAAGTCAAATAAAACTTCTGCATTCGTTCCGTGGTGTAATAGTAAAAACGCGAAGCGTCTGAAAGCATTGAAAAGTGAGCGGCATAAATGTGCGCAGTCTGTCAAAATACCAAGTCCATTGGTGGCACAATATTATGCCGTTGGTCCTCAAAGTGTTAAGGACAAAAAAGACAAACAAAATACAATAGAATTAAAAAACAAATAACTTGCACAGCTTTAACTTTAAATTAAATTTGCATAACTTAAATACAGAAGTACATATTTGTAACACAGGAAAATTTTTGATTGGTACGAGTAATTGAGTTTACTGGTTATAAAATGTTACAAAACTCAATGCATTGCCGAAACAATATTTATTTCATATTTCAGTTTTTACTTTGTAACAATGACATTACTCCACATTTAATTTGAATACATTTCTGTTATTCATTTAATCATGCTACTTTTTTACAGTTAAAATACCGGTACTATACATGTCTCGTAGGATTAAATTGTTTTAAAACAAACAATCTGATATTTATGATATATATTATACAACACACACTCACACATGTAACGTGTATATTACATGATATCTGGAACAATATGAAAACAATGTACAAAACACATAATAAAAAAATATTAAGATAAATACCAAGATATTTATAATATATATATACTCCTGGGGGTATTTACAGGGACATCATAGTGTGTATACACAACAGTTACATATATTACTTGGAACTAAATGATCTTTACAATTATACTTGAATTAACATTCAGTACTGTATATAACACTATACCATTTACATATACATCATATTGATGGTCACAATTTGTTAGAGTTTTAGTGTCACAACACACAAATTTTAAACAGAGAAAATGTTTACACTCCTTATAAAAATTTACCTTCAACAGAATCTGGAATCTCAATAACTGTCTCATACTGCGACAGTACCACATACAATAATGATTTTAATAAAACTTGAACAATATTAATATACTTTTTGTGACTTTTGTATACAGCTACCCATTTTTAAGAGTATTTTCATGTTTTATGTTAAAACATATTGTTCATAATTCATTATTTATGAACATTAACCAACTCAACTAAAGGTATTTAAACTATGTACAAAAAAGTTTACCATTAAATCATTTCGTCTTCTAAATCTTATAAAATACAGATCAATTTTAGTAGCACAACTCTTCAGCTGTAAAGCATAATAAATCAACATTAAAATAGGTTGATAGGTTATCACCTATTTGATAGGTTAATTTAAATTTAACTTGATAATAAAGTTAAATTGTATTTTCCTTTTAACATGAAATAATTTTTTCTGCCACTTTATATTAACATAACTAAAAAGTTTTATATTTGCCACTTTTATATTTAACTACTGTATATGAACACTCTTGGACATCCAAAATTTCATATTACTGCAAGTGAAACTGAAATTTCCCATTACCTGGGTTATGGGAATTACCCAATTATTACCAATTCACTTCATAAATTGAAAAAATATGTTTATTGTTTTTATTTCTATTATTATAAGATTAATTAAAAGAAAAACAGTAATAACAGCATTATGGTATTTTTATCAATTCCACGGTTTATGTGAATTCCACAAAAAGTCAGGAAAACAAGTGTATTGTATAAAAGTTTAGATTGACAATTAGGTTCCTTTAACACTAAGAAAATTTCAAATCCATTAATGTTACAGCAACAAATAAAAATATGACTAAGGATGATTGTGAAGTATTATTGTTTTCTACTTCATTTGCACATAATCTCACTTTGCTCAAAATTCTATTAATCAAATAACTATTTATTTTTTACTTTGTAATCTCATTTTCATGTAGCTGTACAATTTATACCACTGTGTTATAGTAACTGTTCCACCAATTTACAAAATTCCCATGTGTTGTGTATTATGTTCATATATGTACACTAGAATAGTTCCCATTACAAAAAATTGGAGAATAAAACCAACCATTTTACATGCAATCCTTGTTGCTGTTAAGAAATACTTTCTCACATCATTAATACAAAATGGTGGTTTAATTTCAGTGGCTTTACATATGTTCAATTACTTAAAACATGAAGATAAACTGCCAAATTATTACACCGGAATGCTTGTATCTATTATGTGGACAACAAAAATAGTCACAAACTTTTTTTTCTTTTCACCTCTGGGATTCTAGTGGCAATTAAAAAACTATGCAGTCAAATATGAAAAATAGTAATGGTAATCTATACCAATCAAAATCTAAAAATTGTGCTAATAAGATGAAAGTAAAAACTATGAAGTACTTACACGTCATAGAATTCATAAAATACGTATGTCACAGACAGTGAAGTTTGAATTATTAAACTATAATACACTGCTAATTAGTTATCTAATATGCAGCTTTATTAAGATAATGCACAGATAGGACATGCATTGTGGTTGCAACATATACAGAGCTAAAATTAGTAACTTTTCACACAGTTTTGTTTGAAACTAGTGAAAACAATAAAACATAAATATCAACAGTCTATATAAATGTACTCCTGACACTTTGATCACTGAATATAAATAAATATCTTGAAAGCTGGAACGCTGTTTCAAATGCCTAAGCAATATTTCTGTTTCTATTTGCTGTTCAAACACCAAACATTCAATGTTAACATGGCTAACACCATTTTTTGTCAGCATTCACAATAAAATTATAAAAATAGCACACACAAATAAGCACAAAACATCTGTCTAGTTGCATTCTCTACTACTGCATATAATTTTATTAATGCATCTTAAAAAAAAGTAGATGCTCTTTAGATAAACTAAACTACTTCATTCAACTTTCCAATTGGTTCATTTTCACTACCCCAATTGTGAATTACATGTATATTTTTGCATCATACGTCTAACACTAACTACAATCTTAAATGTAAACAAACATATTTATACAAAGATACTAGCAATACATTAACATTAACAGGCAGTTAAAGGAAGACCGATGGCTTATGTTATAATAAGAGTATGAGTCATTACATAGACACTATTAATATAAGAGAGTTCATTTATAAGAATATATTTAACAAGAGAATATTACTACCACAGTTTTCATTTATTTTAGAAACATCACTTAATATAGTACAAATATGGTAACTTCTTTGTATATTTATAGTTCTTTGTATTTATACATCCCTGTCACCTTAACATGGTGTTACACATACACTGTACAAAGCAGCTGGCACACAAGGTTATAATATACTTTTTATTCTTCACGTATTTCTTCTTTACTTTGGCACAAGTTTGCTGTACCGAACCTACATAGATGACCCTTAAAACACCAAATCATTGCTGCTTAATGTACATATAAAAAATAACGTTAACCGAATTTATGTCAGGACCAGGTTACACCAAGTGTGTGAAATGGAACCCAGCTATTGTTTCTGATATGGACTTCATAATGGACCCATACACTACAAACTATGCCATGTGACCAGGTGAGTGTAATGTTGTGCATGAACAATGTGGCACATAAAGTAACTGACTTATACATACATGATATACAACCCATTATTTAGCTGCTGTACTTTAGAATAAGCTCCAAATTACATCACCCTCGCCCTTAAAAGCATGTTTCATGCATGTTAATTAATATGAAAGTGGCCTCTACCAACAGACTGATAAACATAAAGTGTTAAAAGTTGCCTTTTAACACAGTAAAGAGGAGCTAAGATGTGCATTAGAAATGTACCGGTATGCTAACATTACAGAAGTAAATTATAGACTTCAACTAAGTTCATACAGCATATGACATGATCAAGAACCAAACTTCAACAATCTGTTTCACCAGATTAGAAGGTCAGGCTGGCTTGCGATTTACAATGTACATGACTTCCATACAGAACTATTTTTTATTAATACAGGCCTAAAGCTACATTTATTCATACCATTTAGCTGTCATTTATGTGTCTCTTGACATTTAGCTGTCAACAGAATATAGATTTAAAAAGGCTGAAATCACATGAAAATAAATATATATTAAAATTTTAAGAATAAAGAGTGAGCAAATTACCATTAAAGAGACAAACTTATATCAATGGAAAATTTACATCTAATAGAAATCTCAACCTATTCTTCTCGTCTAATAACTATACTTCTGATAAGTTTTATACTATGATATCTTGAACAAAACAGACTGTGGTTGAAAGTTAGTGACAACAGACATTTACCCTTGATTACTTCTAATTCAGTTCTCAAACCTCAGCTAATATTCAGACTACATTATGAATATTCCTACAATACAGCAGTTAATGAAGGTACTCTTGGCTATCTCCACAATTCATTGTTCTTGAATGTATCACTATAAGAAGGGAATACCCATATCTGACTGCCCATTTAGTAAACATATCTACAGTATTATCTACATTTTCAACATCAAGACACAAAATTACATGTTAATACAATCTGTGCTAAGAAAACATTCAAAATATTTGCTTTCTTGTACAAGTCATAAACATACATTTCAGACACATATATTATTACTTTTTTTCCTACTGCATCTGCTTCTCATGTTGTAATTGTAATTTATGAATCTCTGAGCAGTATGCATTAACCTATACAATTATCCTGTACGCATAAAACCGTGAACTAAAACCATGTGGATAACAAATTTACTACAAATGACATATAAATGCCTATTTCTTAATGTAGTGCTTTAATTTTTTGTTATTATTAATGCTTTCTATTTGAAATCACCACATGAAATGTACAGTATTACTTCTACAATTAATATTATTTAAAATGACTAGTAAAACTTGTGTTGTACATTGTACACTGATACAATTTAACAAAAATGTGGCACTAAGACTATATATTTAACTGATGACCTTACAATTATCTATAATTTTCTGATTTTAATTGAAAATCATTTTCTCTCCACATTCATACATACACTTGTAGATCTCACCCACTCATCACACAACTGTACTTTTGATTTCATCGTATAATAAAGAGTTTTGTAAATGTAATACAAAACAAAAGTACTTAAAGTAGTTTTTGTACTTTTATACAATAGGTTCTGTTTTTATTATCATTATTATTAATAATAATATTTTTATTTCTTATAATATTCCTTTACATAATTAATTGTTTAATTATGTCTTATTTTAAAAATACATTTCTTATTTCATAAAAACATTTTTGTCAATTCAACAAATACAGCATTTCCAAATATATGTTTAATATTCATATCTGGATCTATATCTATCTTTATGTTTTTATAAAGCAATAAATCTACTGCCAAACATTCAGTAAATACACATATCATAAGAGTTGATCCCCAAGTTACAGACATTACAATGTGGCAATGCTTTGTCAAAACAGCATTATTTTGTTTTGTTTTTTTATATGTGACACACAATAGTACAAAAGTGACACAAATTTTTAGAATACTGATACATATATATATATATATATATATATATATATATATATATAAAACAGAGCAGTATTGTAAAAGCTAAATTTGATTTTGCTTGTACGCTTTAGTGGTTTTCATTACTTATAACACTGTTTTTTGGTTGAACACGTTCCTTTTTATTTCTTTTAAAACCAAAAGTTTCGCCCATACTGCAGATGAGGTTAGACGTGTGCTAAACCAGTATTTGAAAGTAGCAGTTAGAAAAGTAACCGTTCCAGAAAAGAAACGGTTACAAATACCTGTTACCGCTGTAACGGTTATCGGTGACAGCAACTGCAGGAACAGTTTACAAAGTTCCTTGTATCTCTCACCGCATAACTGCTACATTACAAATACCGGTTACTTGTAACGCTTACTTTTACACCAGTATTTTAAAAGTACTGGTTCCTCTCTGTTTTTCAATACTTGCCTATCCCATTAACAGACAATAGGTATAAGTTGCCAGGAGTTTGAAAACCTGTTTTAACTAAGGTGATGGGATCGTCATAATAAATAAAATACAATATTTGTGCTGTCACAATGGTAAATGTTATTGGGGTTAAATATTTCTTTTGTGTATTATATTTCAATGTCTAAAATAATTTTCTGTGTTATACCAGTTTTTTGAAGTGTAAAATTTATTGCGTTTAGATTTTTTACAGATTTGCTTACGGCCAAAATAATTTTATAATTTGTGGAATGACAGAGAATAACAGTTGTTACATTATAAGAGATTAAAAATTATCATCCTGTAAACTTTTGGACAACTAAATTTTCAAGTCACGCAGTATTTATGAGTGAAAACCCCACATACGTATTGTATTTCTCTATCTACTCCATTGTGTTATGTGACTTATGAATGAACTATAGTATAATTTATTTTAAATGTGTCGTGAAGTTAAAAATCATTTCAATTAGTTACAATCATCACTGAAATCACAAAACAAAAAGTTACTGTATAGCATATCAGCCACTCTATATGTTACACTATATTGTAATTTACCAACTTCATGAATATTATAATTTGTTATTATCATCTGTATTATATATCTACATAACACAGGAAAATAAATGTAATACTAGTGGGATTTTTTTTATCACCTATTAATAAATTTTTCATTTAGTTCTTTATATATCGCCACATCTGGCATCGTAGCTTCGTCTCACTAGCAGACATTTTCTGAACACCTCGCTTTGCTTCATACTTTTACATAATTAGCACATGCGCACAGGCAAGTATTCAGTAGTAGTAACCGCTACTTTGTACCTGTTTACTCATTTGTTGGGTGGGGGGGGGTCTCACAAGTAACCGAACAGATATTTCACTTTGCAGTAATCGTTACAGCTGTTCCACAATAGTAACCTTTACAAAATACCAGTTACAAGAGTACTGACCCACCCCTATATGAGACATTCTCAGTGATTGAGCTGAGACAGAGCAAAAAGTCTTGACCCACACATATTTATACAGTAAGCCCCACCCACAATGTTACAAACAAGCCCATAATTTACAACAATGTAATCCAATAACACAATATGATAATAGAGGCCCATCCCATTAACAGACAATAGGTATAAGTTGCCAGGAGTTTGAAAACCTGTTTTAAATAAGGTGATGGGATCGTCATAATAAATAAAATACAATATTTGTGCTGTCACAATGGTAAATGTTATTGGGGTTAAATATTTCTTTTGTGTATTATATTTCAATGTCTAAAATAATTTTCTGTGTTATTGGATGGGGTTATTTTGTTGTAAATTATAGGTAGTTTGTAGCATTGTGGGCACGACTTACTGTGTAAATAGGGGTGGGTCAAGACTTTGTGCTATTTCAGTCCAGCAACTGAGGATGCCTCATTCATAGTAAGGGTGAAACATTTAGTTTTAAAATCACAAGTTGATGAACATTGTTGTGAACGGTTCACAGTTATTTTTATTTTGCGCTTTACCAGTTCTACATTTTCATTTAATCTTATATCAGTGCTTGTAACAATATATAATATTGATACAACTGAAAAGCTTTTTTTGCTTTGTAAGAGCCAATAAGAATTCCCAAAATATCTAGATCCATTGAAATACTGAATCCATAACATTATTTATATCTTTTCATCAGGTTAATACCTAACAGGAAAACTTGTCTAATATAAAGGTACTACGAGGCGTGTCCGGAAAGTAAAGATACAAAGGTCGTAATTGGTCTAAAAATATTTATTTACAAATCATTAACTGACAGTTACGTAAATACATATATCTTTATTTCTCTACATAATTACCGCCATTATCCAAGCACCTATTAAGTCTGGTAACCAGCTTTTGTATCCCCGTGTCATAGAAGTCTGCCGCCAACCCTTTGAACCATGTCATGACCTCTTCTTTTACCTCGTCATCGTCATCGAACTTTTTTCTGGCCGGATATTGTTTCAGGTGAAGGAACAAGTGAAAATCACTGGGCGCGAGGTCCGGGCTATGTGGCGGGTGATCCAAAACATTGCATTTCCAACTGCACGCGTGACCTCTGCGCTGCTCGGCAGTTGGAAATGCGATGTTTTGGATCACCCGCCGCATAGCCCGGACCTCGCGCCCAGTGATTTTCACTTGTTCCTTCACCTGAAACAATATCTGGCCGGAAAAAAGTTCGATAACGATGACGAGGTAAAAGAAGAGGTCAGTACATGGTTCAAAGGGTTGGCGGCAGACTTCTATGACATGGGGATACAAAAGCTGGTTCCCAGACTTAATAGGTGCTTGGATAATGGCGGTAATTATGTAGAGAAATAAAGATATATGTATTTACGTAATTGTCAGTTATAATTTGTAAATAAATATTTTTAGACCAATTACGACCTTTGTATCTTTACTTTCCGGACACGCCTCGTATATAGAAGGCAGTAGCATATTAAAATAAATTTATATACTAATTTTTGTAAAAGATTTTGTTCCAAACACAACAAAGAACTTATAAATCCACATATGAATTATCACCTAGATGCCAAGTGCAAGTAATACTAAAGTCCTTACATAATATTGTCTTAAAACGTACTGTACACATGGTAATATCACAAGCTATACATGGTATTAGACATTAAGCTTTCTAGTGTGTTATAACACTCAGAAAAGGTAAGAATTAGTAAATCTAAACAATAATGTATAAATATCTTTATTCGTTCTTTTTTTTTATTATCATAGTTTGTCATATTCATATATTATACAAAAGTCATATTACTGGTGTCTATACTTTTTATGAAGTGTTATGTGAGATTTGTCATAGTTCATCATCATGTGTTCAAATAATTTTTTCCTTGTAGCTGCTAGCTTTCCACAAGCCACACTTTAATTTACTACATTCTTAACATCCAGAAAATATTATGAAGCAAACATTATAACACTAAGAACATGAAGCAACTGTCTATTTGCAGTACCTGTACTTCCTCCATTTTTGGAGTAAACATTATACTGTCCCTCAAAGCCAGATCAGCTAAGCTCTCCCATTATTCAATTTATAATACTCAATCTTGCATTAACAATTTCATTGTTCAGTAACCACTACAGTAAGTAGTACTCGAATTATGCAGCAACACTTAACAAAGAATCAAACATCTCATAGTATCAAAACAGATATAAAATGTTTATTTTTACCAATAATATTTCTCCTATAATATATGACAATGAATTCTTACCAATAATAGGACAATTCCTTAAAGGAGGTACGATGTTTGCATACAAACATGATCCAAGCATACATCGGTACCATCTAGAAATAAATAAAATACACCATAAAAATACTAATAATACTCTAAATATGTTGTCAAACTACCAGAAGAGTTTGACTGATCCACAATGAGATCAATTCTGCAGATTCGCTGTGTAAATTATATAAAACACAAAGACTAATAAAAGTAAATATATTTATAAAAAATAACTTCTAAATCACATTTGAAAACCAACAAAAAGAAAAACTAACAATCCATAAATTACAAATATAAGTACTGAAACATAAAATAAAAAAACAAATATTTTTAATTTGAGCTGCTACATTTTTGTAAATTACTCTGAAATCATATTGCAATAAATTAATCCATTCTGGTGCAAAACATCAATGAGTAGGCTCTGTCTTTTGTAAATTGTGCTTCTTTGATGGTTTAATATTATTCTTTACTTTTATCCTTAGCTGGTGCCAATTTCTGAACAAGATTATCAATCATGTCCCCATCAACCAAACCAATAAATTTGTCAATGACTAGACCATTCCTTATTGCAATAACAGCAGGAACTGCTTTGACTTCAAAAGTGTGAACTAATTCTGCATTTTGTTCTACATCTACTATTGCTAAATCTATATTATCTGCTTCACCCACTAGTTCCTTCAGTTTTGGAGTTAAAATATGGCATGGTTCACACCATTCTGCATGGAAGTTAACAATTACAGGTACATTACTGTTCATTACCTTTTCCATGAACTCATCATTATCATTAATGGTGAATGCTTTTAAAGACCTACGGGAGACAGACAAACTGCGATTACACTGTCGAAGGCAAGACAGCATAGTACTAGCTGCTCTGGTACTAGCCATTTTCTTCTTCCAAAAACAGTTTTATTACTATACAATCTCTGAAATACAGTGGTTACAATGTCCAACCCTTTAGCTGGTGAGCGTGCTTAGGTTCCATCAAATCTGTCACAAAATAGGCAGCAAACCCTCCAGCGGCAGAAATTGCCAGGAAGATGATAAGTATGATGCGCCACACAAATAAATTGTCATAAACCTGCAACATATTTTAATGTACATTTTAAAATGTTTCAACCCTCATCCACTGGGAGTTATCCCCACATTAAATAATGGATTTTCTCAACAGTTATTACAAAAGAATATTACATTAATAATTGAAAGACTATAAGATTTTAAATAATGAATGAAATGTATTACAGAGTTTATAGGCTATGACAAATTAGTCTACTAACCTAAGTTATACGAATATTTGCTTTATACTGTACATTTATTGTATAATATTCATGTGTTACAAAAATTATATAAAGGGTTAATGAAGTAATACATAAGTTACTCAGTTCCATTTCCTTAGGCAAGTATTTCATAACAGCTTATATAATTTTTTTTGTTTTCTCCAAAACTAATCTTTCTTGGACACACAAAATCCTTTTGCGAGCAGTAACAATTTAATATTATCATGTAACTTGTATTATTTACCCTAAGCCATACGATAATCATACATACAAACCTTGTTAGTATCTGTAGGAGGTGACTCTGGTCCTCTTGGTATAAGGAGCAGAATTAGCATAACAAGACTAGCAACTGCAATAGCAACAGGGCCAATATTGCTACGATGAGTTCTCAGGGAAATGAAACAAAGTATAACTGCTACAGTCCACACTGACACCAAGATGAATGTACCAACACCAGTGCCAAATATCAGAGTGGTCATAATCTGTACACACAAAGCAAATATTGAACGATTATTTTTGTCCTTTCATTTTAAAAACTGTCATCTTTAATAAAAGACATAAATTAATGTCTTATGTATTCTGATTTTATAGAATACATTTGTCTTCTTGCTGCTTAACACCTAATAGTTACAAGAAAAAAACAGTCACACTGCTAATATAAAAAAATAATTCAAATATAAGGACACACTGCATGCATAAACAGAAATACAATCTCATAATAGCAAAATTATGGAAAATAGAAGCCTTATTATTATGGCTTATTAAGGAAGGCAGCTAAAGGCAGAACTACAAAGTCTGATCACAAAATTGTTAAAGCAGCAGTTACTAAATAGAAGGGTTTTATTTTATCTCACACTGAAATAAAAGGGAAAAAATATACTTCTACATTTATAAAAACAAAAAATAATTGATTCACTGGTTTTTCTTAATGTAATATATCTGAACAACTCTACTACAAATATTTAACACAGTGTAAATTTTGAGCGAGATTATTATTGAATATTGTCCCAAAATTAATAAACTGTTTACTGTTTAGTGAAAACAATATAATAATACTGGAGAAATAATAGCAAAACAGCTTACATACCATTCAGCTGCTCAACACTGCACTAAGAAACAAATAAACTAAAAATATTATATTAGATATCCTTATAAAAGTATACACATTTATTTTATTCTGGTGATTGAGCTAGTTGACCTCACTGATAATATAATACAAATAATATACTACTGAGATGGAGATAGTCCATCAAACTCATAAGAATTACTGTTCTCTGAACTCCATAAGATTGGAATATACCCAAAAAGTCAAGTGTCTTCCAACAGAACTGGAAATGAACAATAATTTCCACCATCCTGTACATCGTGGTACTTCAATATAGTAGACTACGTTACAAATTTTCTGCTTTCATAATACTGTTGATAGACAATTAGCAAGCAACCCCACTGCATTTGACCTTCATTAATACAGACTATTATTGCTCTTTTAAGATGTTTATTTTATTTTATTTTTTTAGGTTTAAATCCTCTTTTTCTGCCACACGTATTGTGTAATTAACTCCAGTTAGATACGTGGTTTCTTTCAACAGTAACTGATTGTATTCTTTACATGTAAAGATATACTGTTGTACAAACTAAAGTAAAATGGTGGTGATACTTAATCAATTCTGCTGTTTGATAAAGTAGCACTCAGTACTACCTATCACTTAGATACACCTAAGTATCGCGTATGTAAGAGATAATTACATTACAACAGCATAAAACAGACAAATGCTCATTTATTGTTATAATTTCCTTCCTAAAAACAACTACCAGTGGCCTGACATAATTGCTTTAAAAGTATGGAAAATACAGACATACAAAGCCAAGAGTAAATGATGGTAATTTGATGAAGTTATCTAAAAACACAAAAACCGACTCCCAAAGTCCCACGCATACCATCTTCTTGTGTCAAGAGCTGAACATGTTTTTTCATGGAATACAATTTTTAAAATAGGCACACAAATTTGAACATACAATACCTCAGTAAATAAAGATTACAATTAAAAACAAGCATTGAAAACAAACTTAGCAGAATATTTTTGTACTAGGTGTTACATGTCTGTAACAATTCTACAAGCTGTTACCCTATCTTCTTACAAATCTGTTGAGAGCACAGTAATTCTTGACACGCTTTCAGTTAATCAGTTTTACACCTGACACGCACCACTTCAGAACACAGTGACAAATTAAAAATTATTTAATTTTATATCTGAAATATATCATTTTTCTTCACATACCTAAAATTTTACATATTTTCTGTAATTGTTCAACATCTGAGTAAACATGCCATTTACATACATTCAGAGAGTGATGTTGCAAAATGTTGGCAGCTATCAAATTTTTGTTGCCAGCAACAAGTAAAGCCACTTTTGTTTTATAGCATAGTAAAACATACACGTTTTGGCAATTTAAAAACACACAGACTACTATCATCTCATATCATGTATTTTAGATTTCTTTTTTCTGTTCACTTCAACAGAACTGGACCAAAACACAAAATCTTTCAGGTATGGTATGATAATTTACATTTTTTTTTTAATTGTAACTTGTGGTATCATTTCATTATTACTTTAGATTTTCGTCCATTATTCCTTTGTAAGTAACTCATTGAGTTTCCTGCAGGTCTCGTCTCCCATGTAATATCTGCAAATAAATACACTGCAAGTAGGTTTATTTTCACCAGACGCACGTTTCACAGAAATTATTCTGTATCTTCAGAGGTTTGTTTGAATTGTAACTGAATGTTTCTCTTACATTATAGTTAACGGATAATCGATTTTACTTCAATTCTATTTTTAATTGTTTTAATGTTTATGTAGTCAGCTATTTATTTTATATTTAATGTTTATTTTCTTATTCTAATAAATGTATGATTTTTAAATAAATAGTCTTGTTTTGTTTTTATTGAATTTGTTCTTTAATTAGTAGAGAATTATTATTGTGTTTGTAAATATTAAGATTTTCCCAGATATTACAAATCTTAATATTTACTAACACAATAATAATATTAACAATCTAAGTAGCCTAGTGCGACATAGATAGTAGCATGGTCACTGGTGAGTGAAAAATCAGTAGCTAGAGAAGTTGGACATGTTTAACTTTTGGCGCTACTAAGTAGCCAGTAGCTGACCTTGAGACCATCTTACTCACTAGCTGCTACCAAGTAGTGTCTAGTCTCCCAGTGTGACAAAAGTGACAATGCAGTAGCAGTAAAATAGTGTCTCCCTTGTCACCACGTGCTTGTCTGTTTTGGTTTGGTTGTTGTATTCTACCTTTTGAGTGTTCTATTTCTACATTTATAATGAGATTTATTAAAGTGGCCGGGTGATGAAATAATTACATTCCTTAATAAATATTTAGAAAATATGATTCTCTATGAGACATTATGATCATAGAGTATTTGTAACGCAATGCAAAAAAACTGCTTTCATTTGGTTGCTAGATGAGCTAGAACTTGCCTGATTACCAGCAAAGGAAAATGCTTAAAAAGGACGATTAAAACACTCCGTGGTCCTTACTGCAATGAACTAAATACAATTAAAAAATCTAAAAAGAGTGATATCGGGACGGAAGGTGTATACAAACCAAATGTAGTTTGGTACCACTAAATCTAGCAACTCCTGAAACTTTGGTATGGCTAACCGCATGATGTTATAGTACGATTGGGGATCCTCAACTGCCAGCTCTCTTATTAGTGCTTCTGATGCACCCAACTTGTCTCTTCCGAACACACATGCATTTTTTTTGTTCTTTATGTTACTCAGGAACTTCTTACAAAAAGCTCTCTAAACCCAATCAGCAACAGGCGTCTCAAAGCCTCACCATGCACACCTGCAGATGACATTTTGCACAATATTTTTAACCTCAAACCAATCTACACAACCACATACCTTGCTGTACTAGCCGCTACTAAATAGCAGGTAGTGAAGTAGCATAGTGTGACACAGACTTTACACAGATTTTCTTTGCAGTAATTCCTTCAAGTTTCTTGTAGTAATTACTTACAGTATATTGTATAAGCACAATATTAAATCTCCTCCAGAAGTGTTTTATAATCTGTCTTCTACTTCATCTGATGATCTAACTCAAAATGTAAAATAGCATACAGTCTTAATTTCTTAATTACACTACTCAGAAAGGGACTGTACAGACTAAAATCAGTATACTGTATATGACTAATTAATAACCCAAAATAGATAACACACTTATCTATCTGAAATACAACACAAGATAAATGTTTTCTTATTTTTGTTTGAAATATTTCCGAAATGTTTCATCAAGTGTCAAGTCAATATTCAATAAATGTTGATAATTAGTTACATTCATGAACATTTAAATAAGTAAGTAAAGGCTAAGATTTACCAGATGTTGGATATCCAGAGTGATATTTTACACCAGTACTACACATTTTTTTAAATTACATTCTCTATTTAGGAAACAAGTTTAATATATACTATACCCTGATAAAATTACATAACTGCTTATTTTTCAACAAACTGATACACCTTAACAATGTAAAAAGTTGTCTTTCATCCTACAACACAAATAAAAATCAAATTTATTCTATAAAATTAAATTTTGTGTTAGTAGCCACTTATAACTACTAAAAAATGTTTTAGTTGCCATGCACTACAAATGTTCAATTTTCACAAGCGTTTCAGATTTGACTTGAGAGCCAAAACACATCATCAAGAATTTCTAGTCGTATATTAACTAAAATATTCTGATCAAATTAAAAATAAAACATTACTGAGAAGAAACAAATTAAGTTTTATTCTTATTTTTATAATAAACAAAAAACTCTACACAAAAAATACAAAATACCACACGTCAAAACCTAAAATTAATGGACTTTCTACATCATGCTCAAAAACATTCACCACTCAACAGATGTAAACAAAATTAAAGTTCCCCTAAACAAAGTTATATGGCACAAAGTTATAAACATCTGGAACGCCACCAAAACATACAGACAACCCACAGCTAATCAAAATGCCTCTGTCTACATTCTTCCTGGTTCTTCAACGAAGTTGTGACACTTGCTCTGAGTGACATTTGCTCAGTGAAACAATGATTCCAGGAAGTGTAATATGGTATTAAGCAGTGCCGGCTTTAGGGTAGGGCGACTGGGGCGGTTGCCCAGGGGCGCAATTTCTTGGGGGCGCCGAAGGGGCCTCCGAAACTTTTTTTTTTCATTATATTTGGTCTCCAGTCGCAGTGAAATTGAAATTAATAAATACCTTTTTCTTTATCCGTGCTGCGACTACGTCTTTGATGTCTTACGACATGTTTCGGGAACACGTTCCCATCATCAGGTAAAATTGTTTTTTCTTCTAGTTCATAACGAACGTGTCAAGAATATAATAATTAAAACACATCAATTTTACCTGATGATGGGAACGTGTTCCCGAAAACGGGATAAAGAAAAAGGTATTTATTAATTTCAATTTCACTGCGACTGGAGACCAAATATAATGAATCTTGAAGCCGGTCAGGCAAACCTGGTCTATAAATATAAGAACGTTAAGATGAAAATAATTAAGACTAGTCTCAACATTAAATTCATTAAGAAATGTTTACACAACAACATAACACCAAAATTTTTCAAAAATTAATATTCAAAATAAGTCATTAGCAGCGGTTAAAACTAAATCAATAGCACAGAAGGTATGGCAAAAAGAAGAAAGTAAGCAATTGTATGTGAAAAAGGACAGACTGAATCGTATTTTGTATATTGCACATTTGAAAGTATTAAACAGTTTGCATCCTGCTATCATTAGCAATGTTATGGAATTGATAGAAGCACAGATACGAGAAGTAATTAAAGTCATTATATCGAAACACATTAAGAAGTTTGATAACCTATACAAGAAACATAACACATGTTATGATAACATAAATTGTAAACATAACTTTTATAAATGCGTAGTAAATTATACCAATATCGAATTATCTAATGATGAGACAGAATTAATATCTAAAGGTTTAAAATATAACTTACCTAAACTTACCAAAAACAGCCTATTACGTGGAGTTATAAACGCTGAAGCTGCTATAAAATGCATTAAAAACCAAGAAACCCAACAAGTAACACGATCGATAATCAACAATAAATTGGATCGCATATTGAAAATGGATGGCTTAAGTAAAAATAAAAACCAGTTTCTAAAAAACAAGAAGGAGCTCAACCTTATGAAAACAGTAAAACAAAAGATTGACATAAATAAGGCAATAGTTACCAAAGCCGATAAAGGCAATACTGTAGTTATATTGAGTCAAGCAGATTACACGCAGAAATGTTATGAATTTATTAACAATAACATTATTAAGACACTTGAGCATGACCCCACCAGCAAGTACACAAAGGAACTAAATTCCGCTGTGAACAAATGCATAAATTTGTTTGACGCAAATGTTAGACACCATATTAAACAAATAAATGCGCAGGCACCCGCATTCACAGGTTTGCCAAAAATACATAAGGACAACATGCCAATACGTCCCTTAGTTAACTACACGTCGGGGCACCTGGGTACAAAATCGCAAAAAAACTTCAACATATAATAAAAAACAGTATAAAGCTAGAGAATAATCATAGCATCAAGAACAATAAAGATTTCATAAACAAAATTAATTCCATCGACTTATTACCGAGTTATAAGCTGGTTTCTTTTGATATTGTCAATTTATACACAAATATACCTATACAAGAAACAATAGAGATTCTCCAAAACAATTTACTTAATACGGCAATATTAAATCAACAGGAAATTAACGAATTAATCTTGATATTACGAATAATGTTGAAACAAAATTATTTTACATTTGACGGCAAGTTTTTTAAACAAGGAGAAGGGTTAGCCATGGGGTCTCCTTTAAGTGGATTACTGGCAGATATATACCTTAACTTTTATGAAAATAATTATCTACTATCTAACTGTAACAGTTACCACGATAAAATTATCTCATACACGCGATATGTTGACGATACGTTCATGGTTTTTAATGGCACTTGTAGACAAATGGACATGTTACTCAAATACATGAACAACATAAATAACAACATAAAATTCACCATGGAAGTAGAAACTGAAAATTGCCTAACCTTTTTTAGATCTTTCTGTTCGAAGAAACGCTGATTGTGTCACATATAAAATATACAGGAAACCCACTACCAACCCACTACCACGGATATAACTGTCCATGCTGATTCATTCCACCCATATACACAGAAAATGGCCTCTTTTAATGCTTTCGTAAATAGACTTTTAACTATACCTATGAACCAGGAAGATTTTCAAGATGAAGTAAATATTATTAAACATATAGCTGTCAATAATGGATATAAAAGTGATATAACAGATAACTTAATACGCAAACGTAGGAATAAAATGGAAAGAAAATTAAAATTAGATGGTAAAAAGAACCATTATACTTCAGTTAAATATACTAATGCGATTCCTAATATAATAAAAAATGAATTAAGAAAATTAGACATCATCGTGTCCTTCAAAACTACCAATAACATATTGAACATATTAAAACCTCGAACACAAAAAACAACCGAAAACAGTTCTGGCATATATAGAATCCAGTGTAGTGAATGTGATAAATTCTACGTAGGACAAACGGGCAGGAAAATTAAAGACAGATATAAAGAACATTTGCCAAAAAAGAACATCAAGTCAATCAAATCCAACTTTGCTTTACATCTGGTAAACAGCAATCACAGTTATAGTGGTTTCACAGATAACTTTACGCCCATACATATATGCAGTAAGAGCCGATACATGGATGCCATGGAAGAATATGAAATATATAAAGCGTTTTTATTTCAACCAAACCTACTGCTTAATGATCAATTAACATTTAAATCTCACTGTTTATATGATACTGTATTGAAGAGTGATAACGCTTGTGTACACCAGCCAAATATATAGTTTGATTCCGCGGTCAGTTATAGTACGGCAGTGCGCACTGTTACGTGGACTGAGTTCTATCATACTCATTGTGTTATGTATTTATGTGTTGATGTGTTTTAATTATTATATTCTTGACACGTTCGTTATGAACTATAAGAAAAAACAATTTTACCTGATGATGGGAACGTGTTCCCGAAACATGTTGTAAGACATAAAAGACGTAGTCGCAGCACGGATAAAGAAAAAGGTATTTATTAATTTCACTTTTTTTTTATTTTTACTAACCGTACACGGGCTACTAAATTTACATTACCTCGGTTCTTTATATAGCAAACGAGCACCTAAACCCACATACCCTAAGCTCTTTTCACTACAGATGGGATATCAAACCCACAAACTATTGGTTTCTTAAACCGTAGACGGGCTATTTACCGTAGCATACTTACTAAAAAAGACAAATAAACCCCTGAACCCTGAACTCCTTATACCGTGAACCAACTATGAAACTCACAAACCGTAGCCTCCTAATTTATAACTTATTTATTTATCAATTAGTATTTAAGATAAAAAGGTTTATTTTTATAATGATAGATAAATAAGTTTTTTACTAAAAAAGTAAATTTTTATTGAATCCGATACAGTTCGTTTTTACGTCAAATGCTCTTCTCGCTGAGATGCCGATACCTATGTTATGTACCTTTTCCAAAAATTAATTGAAATGACATCTTTTTTTCTTTCAATTAACGTCAATATCACTTTTTTATATTTACGTAGAAAATTAATACAGTTGCAGTTTTGAACATATAATCAAAAGAAATACATTAAATTTGATTATCTTATTTTTTGAGTAATTGTAAAATTTCAAGGAAATTATGAATGTTAAAATTCGTTCTCAAAAAATGCAGCTCAAATTTTGTAACTCGCTTGTTTATTGTTTTAACTCGACGTAGTTTTTCCGTGCCGCTGGAGTTGCACGTTCCACGTTCGGACTTGTAAACAAGTGCGAGCGCGACGATCACTAGGTATATTTATTGCATTTGTCAGTTTATTAGCAGACCTGGATGAGTGCGATGCTTTTGTAAGTTAAAAGTATTATTGATTCTTGTTTTAATAGTATTGTTCTTAACGAGTATACTACAAGTTTATTAAATATCGAATAAATTACGGTATTAAGTTTAAGGTAAGTAATTGCAAAGTTAGTAAATATTGTTTTTTTTTTGTCAAAAAGTTATATTTATATTTACAATTATTCATAAATGTTACCATTTATTTTTTTTATATTGTTTATAACTAAAAATTATTTACTCTCGCAGCTTTAAAAACTCTTTTCTTCAGAATAAAATCTAAAATATTTTCATTACGTTTGCAAGTAATTTTTCCAATTAGTTAGTTAAAAGGTTAAAATAACCTATTCGAGACAATGCAATTTAATGTAATGTTTATGATTGTTGCAAAAATTACTGATAATCAATTAGAAGAATCATTAATATATGATTTCCTTTTTTCAATTGTGATTCAAAATTCTTACTTAAGGATACTCGATCGTTTGGTAACGTATCATCGAGCGTAACATTTTGGGGGCACTTTGTGAGGTTATAGGTTATGTTATATTATATCGAAGAATAAACTGTTGTAACCGAATGCATTACACTTTTTACAAAACGTTTTACCATAAATCGATTTGAGTAATATAAATAAATGTAGAAACAAACAATTGGTTTACATTTTCTTTACGACACAGCATGTAGTAGCAGTGTTATAGGTGTATGTATAATATGTATGCTAGCCGTCTGCAAAGTCAGTATAAACAGCTACTTGGAGCGCGCATGCGCAAATAAGTCTAATAAGAGTAATCGTAAATTGACAAAGTTTCATAAATATTTTTACAATTATTTAATCGGCAACTCAACAACATTGATTTATCATTTCATTCTTATACAATATTCTAAATGGCTTTGGTTATTTTATCCAGAAAAATCTTTTTATATAGAAGTACGAAGTCAATATAGACCACGGTCCCATACGGATACGTGCACGTGTTAAAACAAACAATTTTCTAACACTTTTTTTGCTGATTTTGGTCGGCTATCCCACCTACTCGAGGCAGTATGCGAAAGTTAAAGGCTTAGACTACATTGAGTTCAAGTCTAAAGTCTTAATATCTTTTTATAAGAAGTCGATCGAGTATCCTTAATGTTAAATAGTATATATTTCGATGACGCCGTGTATTCATGTGTTACTTTCATAAGTTTTAATAGCAAATAAATGTTTTCTCTAGTTTTATTACTATTATTTTTACCTTTGCATTATAGATTAACTTAGTCAGAGAACTAAAAAATGCCAAAAAAACTATCAGGAGCAGAAAATAGAAAAAGGAAAGCTCAACAAGATCGAGCTGTTCAAGAAATAATGAAGTTGATGAGTCTTGAAAAATATATAAAAATTGATAATAAAAAAATAGATATAGATGCTCCACCCTCCACTCAACCAAGCATCATTGATTCTCAAAATATTGAAAGCTCAGAAAGTGTTGGCAATTCGCAAAACAAATCTGTATTTTCTAATAGCTTAGAAAATGTAAGAGATTCTGAAATTAATTCTGAAAACGTGACATTAAAACCGCAAAACTCTTCCAATGTTTTGAAAAATCTGGAACTAATTACTTCTTCAAAAGCTAACAATTTTCAAACTGCTAACAACTCGGGAATACCGTTAAGCTCTTTAAGTACATCTGAGGAAAACGGAAACCTAGCAAAACAAGAAGAATCTGAAATCGTTATTACCAAAAAATTAGAAAATTCTTTAATTGATTTAACAGATCCAGCTCTTCAACACATATTAAATATTGATTCAACAGACCCAGCTAACTGGCCAAAAAAAAATGAGCAGAAATGAAGTTGATTTTCTCATTACGCAATAGAACGTGGTCTATATTGACTTCGTACTTCTATATAAAAACTATTGCTTTAGTTAAACAGTATCCATGCAATGACAAGGGTCGGCATTTTTCTGACACCCACTATACTCGTAAATTGCCAAATAATGAACTATGTCGATGGTTAGTTTATTCAAAAAATTCAGATAAAGTATTTTGCTTTTGCTGCTCTATTTTTAAAACAGATCTTGATTCATTGTGGAGTAATGAAGGTTATTGCGATTGGAAACACTTAAGTGCCGCTATAGTTGTGCACGAAAACAGTGCAAATCATAAGAAATTGTATGTTAAATGGTCTGAAGCAGAAAAAAGATTAAAAAATAAAACAACGATTGATCATTTAGAACAATCGCTAATTGCAAGAGAAGCGGAGCATTGGAATAATGTAGTACATAGATTATTGAATATAATTTTATATATGACAAAAAATAACATGGCGTTTCGTGGATCTTCAGACAAACTTTTCATACCGAATAGTGGAAAGTATTTAGGACTTATTAAATTATTTGCAAAATTTGATCCGGTTATGACGGAACATGTGAATCGTATCTTAAGAGGAGAAATTAAAGATCATTACTGTGGAAAAAATGTAGCCAACGAATTTATTGAATTGATGGCTAAAGAGGATGACTCTGAAATTATTTTACGTATTCAGAAAGCTAAGTATTTTACAATTATAGCTGATTGTACTCCAGATATCAGCCATACAGAACAATTATCTCTAACAATAAGATATGTTAATTTATTTGAGGATAGAGTAGAAGTTTGTGAAAGCTTTTTAGGTTTTAAGCCCATAACAGATTCTACTGGAGAGGGGTTAACTCAATATATATTTGATATGTTAGTAGAATATAAGCTAGAATTAGCGAATTGCCGAGGTCAAGGTTATGACAACGGAGCCAACATGAAGGGTAAAAACAGTGGAGTACAAAAAAGAATTTTGGATAAGAATTCGCTAGCATTCTATTTGCCATGTGGATGTCCTAATTTATGTCTTGTATTGTGTGATGCAGCAAAAAGTTCAGTAATTTCTATTAACTTATTTGGAATCTTAGGAAGACTGTTTTCTATTTTTGCTGCTTCAGTCAAGCGTTGGCAGATTTTACTTGCACATATAAATACTTTTACTTTGAAACACTTGAGTGATACACTTTGGGAGGCAAAAGTTGAGAGTGTTAAGGCTGTTCATTATCAAATCGCTGATGTGCACGATGTGTTAATAACTCTCGCAGAATCAGAGCAAAATTTTGATTCTCTAGTGGCTCATGAAGCCTTAACTCTAGCTGAGCAGCTAAAAGATTTTAAATTTTTAGTATCACTTGTTGCATGGTACGATATTTTATTTCAAATTAATATTGTGAGTAAGTCGACGCAAAAACAAAAAATTGATATTCAAGATGGTCAGAAATTAGCTGACGACTGTTATGAGTTTCTAAAAAATTATAAAGAGAAAGGATTCAAGAATGCCATAATAACTGCAAAGGAACTAGCTCTCGAGCTAAAATCTGAAGCAATTTTCAAAAACGATAAAAGGATTAGAAAGGTTAAACGTCAATTTGATTACGAATCTGAAGATCAACCTATTGAGAACCCTGAAAAAAAATTTGAAACGGAATTTTTCAATACTCTACTTGATACTATTAACGTCTTTCAAAGAACGCTTTCTTTTGCTTCATGAACATTCCAAAGTTTGGAGCTTCTTATATGACATCAAAAAATTGCCTTCTGACAAACAGACATTACTAAAAAAGTGCAATGTTTTACAAGAAAGATTAACGAATGAGTCAGTTGTAGATATTGTAACATAACCAAATATGGCAGTTACATAAAATGAGCCTAAAGGACGGCAAGTAAGAGAAAAAATATGAATGTAAATCTAGATAAGTAAATCCATGTATATAAAGTGTGTATCTACAAATGTGTTAATATGAAAATCCAACTATGAATAAGATAATATCAACCTAGTGACATCAACTACGAAAAATAAGAAAGAAAATGACATGAGCCAAAACAAAATACCAATTATAGACCCAATAGGATCCAAAAGTGAGGGGAAACGGCTAAATAAGAATTAACAAACTCCAAAAGTGAGGGGAAACGACTAAATAAGAATTAACAAACTCCAAAAGTGAGGGGAAACGACTAAATAAGAATTAACAAACTCCAAAAGTGAGGGGAAACGACTAAAGAATAATGACTACGATGAAAATAACAAGAAAGAAGAAAGAAGAAGGACAAGAAAGCTGACTCAGAAGAGAGAAGAAGATGAATAAATCATACCAGAAATCAACATAAACCACGTGCACCAAAGACTAAATAAGTGACAAGTGAAACAATGATTATCAAATGTGAGGATGAAAAACAGTGATTAGCATTTAAGGAAACACAAACAATAACAGTGCGTACTTAATAGATGTGAAACATGAGAATAACTAACTATTTCTACTGATAAAACCACACAAACAATTATAGTGAGGAAGTTTATAAGTATATGAAAATATGTTAATTCCATGATGAAAACAACAAGATGTTAAATAAGTCAAATAGACACGAACAATGAGTGTGACGCATTTAATAAAGTTGTGATTAACACAGATAATCATAAGTCCACCAAAATGAAACAAAATAGAACAATATAACTATGTTTTATTTTTGGTAAAGAACTGACAACAGTATAAAAAACCATTGTATCAAACAAAATGGATTGAATTGAATTCAACCTATGACTAGAAAAATATCATAAATAATACAATAAGATATGTATTAATGTTTAAGAAGGAATGTATAAACATGTGTCACAAAATAAGTAAAATATTATTGTGAAATACCATGCTGATACCATGTAAATAGTAGAGACATACTGCATTAAAACAGATGGTACATTGTTACATAACCCATAGAGAAGGTACCTGTTAAACAGAAAACCAAAAATATCAATGAAAACAAATGATTATCAACAATGATATCAATTAAGGAATTGTTATAAATAACAATACATCCTAATAGACAATGCATTATAATGCAACAATGTAAATAAAACCAACCAAATGCAATGGCAGACAGCTATAGCAAAGATGCAACAAATATGCCAATTCAAATAGGCAAAGTGCAATATCAAAACCAATACTAAAGTGAATAACAATATTACCAGTAGAAAGACCAATATCTGGTAATGGTTTGAGAACAGATCTTTAACATAATAACAACAGTATTATAAACAAAATGATGTAAACTAACTAACCATGTACAAACAATCAGATGTAAGATGGACCACTGTATGGCCCATTAGTTAAGGAAAATAGTGTATTAAAGATTAAACACAGATTGTTCTCAATATTACCAGTAGTTAGAGAGAAAATCAATACAACTTTGAGAACAGATTAGAACTATAAAAACAGTCAGTATATATGCAAATAATTAGAAACCAACTGACCATAGTGACAGAAATCAGATATAAACCAATCATGTTAAGTAAGTTACTTAGGTAAAATATGACATATAAATTTATCTAAGAGTAAATGAGAACATTACCAAAAGTAGGAGTAATGTTAATACCAATGTAGAAACACAAACATAATGTAATAATAACAGTTTAATTATTGTTTTTATGAAAAATAAATGACCACTATGTTGAGACACCATAGGAACAAACCCATTATTGAAGAATTGAAGGGTTCTAAACTACCTAGAAGCTGACCAATATAATATGTAATACATTAAGTACAATATATGTACACTAATGACATTTAATACATAATATAATTCACATAGAAAAGACTAAAATTATGTTGACAATTGTATGAGACAGGTAGAAGAGGAATAAGACAGTATGTGTATTATATTTAATACAATCATGTGAGGATATTTAAGTATGAAATCATGTAAATAGTCGTTTTAGTATTATTAGATTATAAGATTACTTGTATTAGATAAGGGAAATTCATTTTAATTACTTTTATATAAAAACCAAGATGGACGCCTAATGACGCTAAAATAAGCTATTGTTAAGGAAATAATTATTTCCAAATAACAAATCAAACCAAGTGAGAAATGGACTCCAAGTGTTTATTTAGAAAGTGTTTTTATTAAAAATAATTAAATCTGGTGTCAAAAACTTATAAAAATAAGAAACACCAAGATAATTAATAAAAACATTATTTTAAGAGAAGCAATGTAAATAAAATAGTGTTGTTTAGACTTAAATTAAAGAAGAAAATGTCTATAATTCAATGACATAACTCATGTAACGATAGGACGTTCAATAAGGAAGTTATTGTAATTATTAACTTTTCAATTATTTTTTACACTAGTGCTTACGTCACATAAACCAGAACCCAAAGTCGAAATTTGGTAAAACACCAAATATTTTAATAAAACATAGGCTTTTGGGGTGAAGACTATAGTGATTACAGCCAATCAAATCAACGCATTTTGTCAGACGCGAGAGAGACGCTTTGGCAAATTGTAACAGTCTACGAACAGCTTTGAGACGAAGAGGTCACGCAACTCGACACCATGAAAAAGTATTATTTTCAAATTTGTGCGCGTACATTGACATTAAGTTGATATACAGACATAACCTTGACACAACAAATATACTTCCGAGTGATATGTGCGGGATTACCGAACTATATAAGTACGATAGTGTATAATCCCGGTCGTACTCGCGTGTGTTGTGATAATAAACAGGGAGTACATTATTTTATTTAAATACCTTTGATTTTCAAAAATAATATTTTTGAAATAGACATTTTGATACTACGCGAGTCATTACTAGCGCAGCATCAAACTTATAATGGAATTATTAGAATTTCAAGAAATGTCAATTTGTATTTATTAAAATATTAAATAAATATTTTAATTAATTTTCATAACTATAAAAAGTATGTTTAAAGTAATTATCATGAATTACAAGAGTTTACATTTAGTCACTCTTTTGACTAAACTTGTTTTGAATATTTCGATGTTTTGAAATAAATAATATTAACTTACGTAAAAAAGTATAAAGCAATTTTAATAGTAACATGTTAAAAAGTTACTAAGATTATGTTCAGAAATATAAATTAAGAAATGTTAACCATTAAGAAATCATTTACCAGAATAGCATTACCTGTGATCGCTAACCTCAAATTGGTAGCGGTAGCTCATTAATTTAACTGTTGCATCTGTTCTCAAATAATTTCCAAACCAAATAGAAATCATATCAAGAGTTTTTTTTTGTATTTTATTAATTTTTTCTCTTGAAAATATATAGTTATCAAACTCATTGTTGAAAATAAAACGATACATTGAAACTGTACAAGCCACGAGTCTGACGCTTGCTATAGAATTTTATAAGGTGCGTGCGCATCCAAGCGTACGATAATTACATACTTACCATACATATGGTATTAATTTTCATTATTTGATGTTTATTCGTTATTTTTTAACCATTGTTCAATTTTACTAATTCTATTAATATTACATCTTGACACTGATATCATGTATCCTCAAAGAACCTAACAACCTGATAATATATTAACAAGAAGACATAACCTATCAAGTTCAAATTATTGTACTAAAGACAGGACTACCAGCATTGAGCCTGGACAGAGTTTTATGTTAAAATTAATCAATTTGTAATTATTATTTAAAGGGTTATTAGCCAAATGATTGTTAATTGTTTTTGAAATTTGCCATTTTAAAATTTGTTAATAAACCTTCACTTATTTACCTATGAACAAGAGTATCATTTCACATATAAATTAAATTGTTTCTTGTAAATCAGTTCTACCAAAGGTGGCGGAAGAATTCAAACAGAGAGTAATTTAAAGTATTACCTATATGTGCTAGTTCATTCATATTGTGTGTACTAACTGTTTTGAATATTCAAATTGAATATTTGTATGCATTTTAAATGTATGTATTTCAGTAACAACCGTCACAGAACAGGACTGAAACAGATACTTGTGGTAAGTGAGGGAGGCATACAGCAAAAAGTGCGCGAAACTTATTTAAATCGAAAGAGTGAATTATCCATACACTTATACAGATTAAACAATCACATTAATAACTCCTAATAATTATAATTGGAGCAGTTTTTATAAAAACAACATAATAGCAGATACCGGAGCGTATCTGCAAGCACACTACACATCACTAAATATATACTAGTATTACTTGTCCTTTAACAAGTTGACGAACCCAATTTGGGGCAGAATTGATAGAAGATCACACTTCGATACTAAATCTATATAGTACACTGAACTTGTTACTTGTTCCGTAACAAGTTGGCGCTCCATCGCGGGGCTGAAGTGATTGAAGATTAAACAGCAAACACACTACAACTACAACTATAAATAATACTTACACTGTATACTTGTACTGAACATTATATTATACTTGTTCTATAACAATATTGATGGTATTAGTCTGTGTGGTGAGCTCACGAGTATTCAATATTTTTTTGAAAATGTTGAAGAATCTAGTCCATTAGCTGTATTGAATTTTATAAAAAAAAGGAAGCTTGAAGATTTGTACCCAAATATATACATCTCGCTCAGAATACTTTTAACCATGCCAGTAACGGTCGCAAGTGGTGAAAGGAGTTTTTCGAAATTAAAACTAATTAAGATGTACTTGAGAGCTACAATGAGTGAAAGTCAAGTAAATTATTTAGCAAAATTATCCATTGAGCATGAAATAGCTGCCAATATAAATTATAACAAAAATTATTAAAACATTTGCAGACGCCAAAGCGAGAAAAATTAATTTTTTTAAATGAAGCCTATAATGTAACATTTTTGTAAAAATATTCTACTTGTATACATAGAAACATAAAAAATAAACATTTGATGTAGAAGTGTTTGAGGTGTTTTATTTTTTACACATACGAAAATATTGACTTTAAAGCAATTTGCTGTCAGCCGCCATTGCAGTTCCCCGGGTATTCGGTTTAAACTTGCCTGTCTGCTGGGTTCGGCACCTAGACCCCGCACTCCTCCGGGTATTTCGTTTTAAGGTTGGATGTCTACTAATTTTAACGCTTGGACCTCGCAGTCCCCCTCGGTATTTCGGTTTAAACTTATCTGTCTGCTGTTTTCGGCGCTTGGACCCTATAAAGTGTAACGTCTTAACATCCCCCCCCTCACGGTCATCAAAATTTTTAGTAGCAAACTCCGGCCTTACATAGGGCGCCAACATTTCTCACCCGGGGCGCCGAAATGGCTAAAGCCGGCACTGGTATTAAGCAGTTAAATTTGCTCAGAAGCCAACGATGAGTTTTAAAAACTGTTACCTGGTCAACCTGACTGCATAAGCCCAACAATAAGTCCTTTATTTCATCTAACAGTTAATTAAAAAATAGAATGTTTATATTAATGACATTCAACTAATCATTTGAAAACATCATTTGCAGTTCTTTTAATTAGCCTGATCAAATTCTCTGCGACTAAGTCTCAGATACTTTTATATTGTTATTGACATTATTAATTATATTAATTACAATTAAATATTATTAATTGTATTTGTATCATGTTACATTATAATTATATAATTTAGTTAATTTTTGCATTATTTATTATAACTATTACTCAACTTTTATTATAACTATTACTCTTAACATTATTATTTGTTGTTGTGATTACTATTTCATTCCTGTTATTTTGTTGTTATTAAGTGCATTACTTAAATGAGCCCGCACGACCACACACACACACACACACTTAAACTTTTGATGCTTCTGATATTGAAAGTGAATAGATTCCTCCGGGACTGTATTCAACAGGTTGGTGGAGGTCCTAGGTTACGCAGATGACCTAGATATAATCGGGAGGTCCCTTCGAGTAGTCATTGAAGCCTTTCTTGCTCTTGAAGGTACCACAAGGAGGCTGGGTCTCATAATAAACGAAAGCAAGACAAAATACATGGTCACAGGACAGGGGAAGCTATAGAGGGAGAGTGCATTCAAACTGGCATCTATTCCTTTGAAAAAATCAACAACTTTGTTTATTTAGGATGCCAAGTTAACTCCGGTGGGGAAACAACAGAAGAAATAAAGCAAAGAAAGAATCACCTTAACTAATAGGTGCTTCTTTGGTCTCAGACCCCTGTTCCAGAGCAGAACAACTGCCAGGAGCATCAAGACCTGCTTCTGTATAAAACACTGATCCGCCCAATTCTCACCTATGGTTCTGAGACCTGGACCATTCTATAAAGTCTGAGTCAAGCCTGCTCGTTCATGAACGCAAAATCCTCCCCAGCATTTTTGGTCTAATATGTGTGGGAGGTGAATGAAGGAAAAGGACCAACAAAGAACTGAACACTCTTCTGAATGAACCAGATATTGTGAAAATTATATAACTTGGTAGACTCAGGTGGGCTGGACATGTGATCAGAATGGGGGAGAATGAAATACCAGGAAGGCACTCACAGAACAGATCTATGGCACCAGGAGAGTTGGTAGACCCAAACTACATTGGGAAGATGGTGTGAACTATGATGTGCGCTATATCCTGGAGAGCAGCTGGACTTGACCAGGACAACTGGTGGAGGCTGTTAAAGGAGGCCTTGACTCAGTAATGGGTTGTTGCACCACTGAAGAAGAAGATGTTGAAAGCTTCACCCATGAGTACTTTTCAGGTGTACCAGCGGGTTTTTTTTTTGGGGGGGGGGGGGACTTTGGATAATTTCTGAAATATTCCTATAAAGTACTACCAGTCAATATGAAAACTGGAAACTTGACGAATCCTAACCAATATGTTAACTTCTAGACTTCTTCTGTCATCACACCATTTAATTTACAAAAGAACATTCTTTCCATGTTGTGATACCGTGAAATTGTTGTCCTCCTTGTCCTACTGCGAAAACTCAGAATCCTCCTTGTCCAGCCAGTAAGATTCGAACTTTGTCTATATATTAATTAAACAGGACTGGAAGAATGAAGTAGACAAAGTACTCCGAGCAAGTGTCCAACCCCTTCTTCAACTCTTCAACAGGCAAATAATAATGAAGTCATTTATAATATCAAGTTCCTGCTGAATACAGTAGTAACATTCAAACACTGTATTCTAAAAGAACTACTCTCCAACGTATGCGTTGCCATGGGTATTAACATACAAAAATGTTTGCATAAGAATCCTTACTATATAAAATGAACAGACAGTTAACTAAAGACCAGATACAAACATGTCCAGTGTGTGACCTGTGACCAAAATCAGCCTGCAAACTACAGTGGTTGTATTGCTCACCAACCACTACCTAAATGGCCTGTGAACATCAATCAGCAGTAAGTTAAACGTAATATCACATATGCTTAAAAACAGCAAAACCTAGATGCCACAAGTATACACACTGCAACCACACATATACTAGATGCATAGTCCACCAGCTACAACCACAAACAAACTAATGACACAACAAAGTTAAAACATGATGAAGGACTTGCCTGGTCAAATTACTACTGTCATAAAGTTCCTAACCGAGGTAGTAAATAAACTAACAAAATAACTGAAATTTGCAGGTTCGTTATATGGAATGCCAGTGGATTGTCAGCACACAGACAAAATTAATACATTTTTATGAAACATAAATTCTAACATAATGTCATTATAGAAACACAACACACTTTTCAAATAAGTCAATTTAGCATACCACAGTATAGAGTATCACACCAAATCGTATGATGGGACACCACATGGAGGTACTGCAAAAGTCATCTGTAATGGCATAAAAATGGCAAACTACTAGAAATAATTATGATAGAATTTTTACAGAGCAACTAAAGAACTAAAAATACTGTTGTTAAAAATGAAAAATGAAAGAACTGAAGAAACTTACTGACAACATCAGAAACTACTGAATGTTCTCTGTGGAAGGTAAACAGATGAGTCACGAAACCTCAGCAACATCATCTACCTGTGAAAGATCCCAATGGCAAAGTGGACTAGGAGCAACTGAGTAAGAAGGCTGATGCCCTTGCTATCTGACTCCAGTATTTCAAGACAACTTCATTATTCAGAGTTTTCTGGACTGTCTTTCCAAATGGATATATCAATATTAAAAAATTACCTTGCTTGAGGTGGAAACTACTATTCCGAAACATACCAATACCAAAAACTCCTGGTTCAACCATCTTCTTCTTCTTTTCTTTATAAAACTGTTTATGACAGGTTTCAATTGGATGCTCTCCATTTTTCTCACTCATGTGCATTTGTCTTCATCCAACCACAGTTCCTTCTATTTCTGACATCATCCAGCATTCCAACCTTTCTTCTTCCTGTCCTCTCTTTCCTTCTATCACCTTTTACTGCTGACAGTTTGTACACAACCCAAGATATTTTTCTGTTTCCTATTACTTTCAGCAGTGTTAATTCATCTTCTATTCTCAATATTTCACTGTTACTTCCCTATCAGTCCATTTCACCTTAATCATCCTTTGGTCCATGTTTCAATTCCATACAAAACTACACTCCTAATAAAACATTTAGCAAATCTGTCCTCTCAATCGGAATCCTTCTTTCTGTCAATAATGCTTTTACATTTTCAACAGCTCTCTTACTCTAACACATTCAACCTAATAACACAGAAAATACTAAAAGATCTACCAACCAAGAGTTTTTAATAGTACCCTACATCAGTGGCGGCTCGTGGCTTCAAGGATTGGTGAAGCAGAATCGGTGGCAGGTCCCCCCCCCCCATCAATTTTGTGAATATGTCTCTTCCTGTTTTGGAATCATGAATAACATATGGAGACATAAGAAAAGTATGTTAATAAAATTTACAAATAAAGTAGTTAAAAATAGTAAGTACTTACAGGCTTGCTTTTTATTTCTTGAACACAAGGTCAATTCTCCTCTCTTTCAAATATGAAAATTTGTCAATAATGTCATCATAAAATGGTTGTACATTAATTAATTCATTTAACAGTTCCTTTTCTATGGAAATTTTTGATAAGCTAGTAAGTCTGTCCTCTGTCTTTGTATTGCGTAGGTATGATTTTATTCTTTTTAAACAAGAAAAACTTCGTTCTACGGAAACGTTAGTGGATGGCATAGTTACTATTAAACAAAACAGTTTGTAAGCTTCTTTAAAGACGTTCCTGTTGTCAGCTAAAAGTTCCATAAAATTTAGTGGTTCCATTTGTCTGTATTGCTTATCCTCATAAGTAAGCTGTAATTCGTTTTTCAGTCTTTGGAAATCGGTAAACAGATTAGGGTACCACACCTTTAAGTTACTTAATGCATCTGTAGGAAAGTTTTCAGAATACGTTAAGAACTTTGAAGTATCCATTAATGTAAAAAACTGAAGCTTTTCCATATAATTAAAACGTGTGGCTATTTGTACTGAAAGGTTATCTAAAATTTCATAATACAGAATTTTGTAAATATATTAAACTTTCACTGTGAACACTTACTTTTTGGTTTTGCTTCCCAGACGTTTCGACGTTGTGTTCGTCTTCCTCAATGGGATTTGAATACTGAATGACTGCACAAAGTAACGGTTACGGGTTGTAGGTGTGTGTGGTGGGGGTTGCTGGTGGGAGGGAAATGGCGCTGGGATTCAAATTGTGTGTTTATAATGTAATTATAATGTAATGTGTTTACATTATAATGTAATTGTTCATTTAATATGTTGTTTGGTTGTAGTTTGTGATATCTGTATATTTCAAATTGTTCTGCTGTGTTTAGTTTTCTACTTTTAGGTAAGTAGTGTAGTATTTCCATGTTGTGCTCTATGTTTGTGTAACTGTGGTTTTCATTTTGTAAATGTGTGGCAAATGTGGAATGTATGTAGTTTGTGGTGAGGGCTTTTAAATGTTCAGAATATCTAGAGGAAAAAGATCTTTCCGTCTGGCCGATGTAGAATTGGTGACAATCACTGCAGTTTAATTTATAAACCCCTGTTTTGCTGTATGTGTCTGTGTCTTTGTTAGTATTATTTATGTGTTTCCTGATGGTGTTGTTAGTTCTGTAGGCTCCTTTATAATTGTGTTTCCTAAATGTGTTAGCAATTTTGTGTGTGTTGGAATTGTAGTATGTGAGTGTGATGTATTTACTGGGTTGTGTGCTGTTGGTTTTATGTGTTTTACTTTTTGTGTTTAGGATGCGTTTGTGTAGTTTATTTATTAAATCGGGTTTGTAACCATTTTTGACTGCTATATATTTGATTGAGTTGAGTTCTTCTTGGTAGTCATGTGTGTTTAGGGGTATTGAAGTGAGCCTATGGAGCATGTAGTTGAAAGCTGCATGTTTGTGTTGAGTTGAGTGGTTGGATGAGTTATGTATGACCATGTCTGATGTGGTGGGTTTTCTGTATATTTTGTATGTGTGTGTGTGTTGTTTGTTTTATGTGTGTCCAGGAAGTTTATGCTATAGTTTTGTTCTAATTCAAGTGTGAATTTTAATTTTTGGTGTATAGTGATAATGTATTTGTGGAAATTTTCAATTTGTCTTTTGTTGCCGTTGTATAGGAGTAAAATGTCATCAACATATCTGTGCCAATATATTATTTTGTTGGTGTATTTGTTATTGTTTAATATGTGTTCTTGTTCTATGGTATGTACAAATATTTCGGCTAGTATACCTGATATAGGGGAGCCCATTGAGAAAGACGAACACTACGTCGAAACGTCTGGAAACAAAACCAAAAAGTAAGTGTTCACAGTGAAAGTTTAATATATATATATATATATATATATATATATATATAATATTAAAAAAGTGAATGAAGAGGATGTACAACAAGATAATTACAGAATTTTGTATTTTTCAAAAAGTTGATCACGTGTGAGTGTAATTCTTTTCTGCAACTCATGGTATCCAGTTGGAATTGTTGTTTTTGAAGCATCTAAATCGAAAATTTTCATAAATGCATCATCAGTTCTTTTGCTATTTATGAGTGTTTGAGTATTTTTAACTTGCGAGATACAGAAATTAATGTCAAATGACTTCTTTTGTAGCACATCGAAGAGAACATCCGTGGCTCCAAAAATATCGTTAAAAGTGACAACCAAAAGCGTAAATTCAAAATCATTAAATTTATTTAAGAAGCCATCACTCTGCCTAATTGGTGTTTGATCATAATTTGAATTGGTCACAATTTTAGTGAGTACTTCTTTTAATAAATCCCATTCGTTGTATATAGTATTCACAATTTTGGAATTCGACTTCCATCGCGTAATAACGGTAGTAGGGATTCGTTTTCCAACTACTGTGTCTACTGCGTAAGTTCGCTTAGCAGAACTGTGGAAAAAAGAGGGTAAACCGTTAGCAGTCGCAAAAAATATCCGACATTTCGAAATGCTGTTGCAGCTTTGTTGTAGCACTAAATTCAATCGATGCGCTATGCAGTGAACAAAAAGCGCTTGTGGCACTACTTCTTTGATTTTTGCCTGAAGGCCATTTAATTCTCCTGACATAACGCTTGCACCATCAAAACACACTGGGCAATAAATTTTGACTTATAGTCAAATTTTTCGAGGGACCTTGACACAACGTGAAACAGTGTGTCAGCAGTCCGACTGGAACTAACATCATAAAATCCCAAAAATCTTTCCATCAGCTTTCCTCCGGGAATAACGTATCTAATTATGATGCTACATTGAGATTTATGGACAATGTCTGTGGAATCATCCACTTGAATTTAAAAAAATGTACTATCTTCTATTTCCTTTGCGACGTGCTCATCAATATATTGTGAAAATTATTTCATTCTGAATAGTCTTAGAATTGCCGGCAAAGACGGGTGAGGTTTTTTATAGTGTTCTTGAATTTCTACAGGGCTTATCAAAACGAAGGTTTCTAGCAGTTCTTTAAAATTTCCGCGATTAATAGATGGTAACTCTTTGTGGTGGCCGCGAAATGCTAATTCTTGTTTATCCAAGTAAAGAACTGCATGAATAGGAAGATGCATGAAACGTCTGTTAAGCCGAACGTTGTCATTGAAGTGTTTAATATACACCCTAGAATTTTCCTTCAAAGCATCCTCGATAGTACTTACATTTTCTTTAATTTTGAAAAACTCAATGCACAACGCATGTGCTCAGAAGAACCTTCATGTTTGGAAAGAGCACTAGTAACGTTACCAAAATCATCAAAGCCGTTCTTATTCCACGCACTTGATTTAAAATTAATAATTAAGCAGGGCATACAAAAAAGTTTATTTAAATAATAACTGCCACACAACCACTCGAACGTTGAATATAAATTTTGTTTAAAGTTGCGATTGTACACCTTGTCCTTTATTTTTGCAACTTTATTTACTTTCAATATAGGCATAGGTTTTTCACAGCTTAAAAAATTTTTCTTATCATCATTATTCCATCTTGAAAATGGTGTTTCTAATAAAACACATACCGGATCATATGAAGGAAACATTCTGTAAACACTTCACACACCACGAACAACGAACAAAACAAACTCGCTGGATAGGTAAAGCTCTGTACACGTACACCACTGAGAAACAGCCAGCGACACTGCTTCACGTGTGTGGGGGGAACGCTGAGTACGCCATACGTTGTCATGGCAACCGTCATAAACCGAGCGTTGTTATTGGTATTAACTGATGCAGCCTTCGAGGTACAGAAAGCTGCTTCTACGATCTCAGATCTCAACGCTTTCCGCCACCAATAGGCTTGTATGTGATCGCAGCGAAGTTCAGCTTCTGTAACCTATTTCCATCGCTTGTAAATGTTATTTTAATTATTATACAGACAAAATTTAATTTAACAAAATATTTTTAAACAATTGACTAAAAATTGAAAATAATTTTGTGTAAAAAGAAACACATTGAACCAGTTATTTTAGGTAAAACAGCGCTTCACCTGCGTCACCTGACGAGCCGCCACTCCCCTACATCTGGTAATAATACTGAGTTATTATCTGAGTAACTAATCTTTATATATAAAAATTCAGCCTGCGTATGTTTGTGCTCGCAAAACTCAAAAAGTAGTCAGTCGATTGACTTTAAATTTTGACACAACGTTGCATTCGAATACGCGCGTTTTTATAGTAAAATGAAATTTTGACACAACGTTGCATTCGAATACGCGCGTTTTCGAAAATCGAATTCATTTCTTTCGTTTCTTTCCAGTTGGTCGTCGTCTGTTTTCACGGGCCATAGTACGCGTTTACGAGTTGAAGAAGAAGAGAAAAGTTGCTGTTTTCGTTCACATTGATGTGCATAATCAATCGTTGGAAGTGATTTGATTATCTGGGAAGTGATTTGATTATCTGTTTTCAAAAAACGAAATGTGAGTTAATTTGATACCGAATGTTGTATTCAATTCAATTCATTTGTTTTGTTTTGGAAATGATTTAATTATCTGTTTTCGAAAATCAAAATGTGAGTTACTTTGATTTTTATTGTTGCATTCAATTCAATTCATTTCTTTCGTTATTTTTCCAGTTGATCATCGTCTGTGTTTTCGCCAGCCATAGTACGAGTTGAATCGAGAAGAAGAAGAGCAGCACAATCGTCTCAACAACGCCAAGAACAATTAGATCAACAGCTAAGACGTATACAGTTGCAATATCTGAATGATCGAGCTTCATATCCTTAAGTCATAATAAAAGAGTCTTAGTCATAGTACGGCAGCCTTTAGTCTTAAGTCATAGTAACACGTTCATTAATCATCTGTAATGCCTCGCCCACGTTCGAACATAGGCCGCCGTTCTCGACACGCAATCACAGAACGTCAAAGGAGATCAAACCGCACTGATCAAGAACGTTTAGACGATAATGAACGTGTTAGAGTCAGAACTTCTCAAAAGCGAGCAGAAGAATCGGCAGATCAGCGGGAAGAAAGACTTGGAAGTCTTACGAGTTGAATCGAGAAGAAGAAGAGCAGCACAATCGTCTCAACAACGCCAAGAACAATTAGATCAACAGCGAAGACGTATGCAGTTGCAATATCTGAATGATCGAGCTTCATATCACCGAATTGCTTTTTCATACGAACCGGATATTCAATACAATACCTCATGTAAATTCGTTCAAATCGGAAAAATGGACAAAGTTTGTCCGCACTGCACAGCAATGAAATTTAAAGGAGAAACCCCGGGAATGTGCTGCGCGAGCGGAAAAGTGAAGCTACCTGAACTTGAGCAGCCAAAAGAACCACTGAAAAGTTTGTTAAATGGAATTACTGATGATTCAAAACATTTCCTCAAAAACATCAGAAATTACAATTCCTGTTTTCAGATGACTTCATTCGGCGCTAACGTTATAGCGGAGCATTTTATGCCGACATTTAAAATTCAGGGACAAATTTACCACAGAGCTGGCTCTTTGCTTCCTTTTCCCAGCAATAACCATAAATTTCTCCAAATCTACTTCATCGGAGATGAAAATGACCAATTGAATGCATGCTGCCAAATCTCTACTGGAATCAGAAGGCATATTGTTGAGTCGTTGCAAAAAATGTTACATGACAACAATAATTTAATTCGGATGTTCAAAAATGCGATTGATCTCATGCCATCAGACAGCCATAGAATTGTTATTCGTGCTGATCAAACACCAGCCAGTGAGCATGTCAGACGATATAACGCGCCAACAATTGATGAGGTAGCAATTGTCATGGTTGAAGAAAAATTTCATCCTCGCGATATCGTTTTGCAGCGCAGAAATGAGCAACTACAAAGAATTGCTGACACTCATAGGTGCTACGATCCATTGCAATATCCAATTATGTTTCCAGACGGTCAAGATGGTTATCATTTCAACATCAAAATGATAAATACAGTCACAGGTGAACACACAGGCAAAAAAGTTAGTTCAATGAATTATTATTCCTATCGGATTATGGTACGTGAAAATGAAGATAACCATATTCTGAAATGCCGTCAGCTCTTCCATCAGTACATCGTCGATATGTACGCGAAAATAGAGTCGGAACGACTACTATTCATTAGGCTCAATCAAAAGAAACTGAGATCAGAAGAATATTTACATTTGAGAGACGCGATAAGTAATGATGGTGATATAAGCAACATAGGAAAGATCACCATATTGCCTCCCACATATACTGGTAGTCCGCGACATATGCACGAATATGCGCAGGACGCTATTACGTATGTGCGGAAATATGGTCGTCCTGATCTTTTCATTACATTTACATGTAATCCAGCATGGGATGAAATAAAAGAGTTACTACTTCCAGGACAAACTCCTACTGATCGCCACGACATAACAGCACGCGTTTTCAAACAAAAGCTAAAGACATTAATTGATTTCATCACTTCACTACACGTTTTCGGAGAAACACAATGTTGGATGTACTCTATGGAGTGGCAAAAAAGAGGATTTGCGCACATTCTAATATGGCTTACTGTGAAGATAATGCCAAATGAAATCGATAAAGTAATATCTGCCGAAATACCACATCCCACAATTGATAATGAGTTGTTTGAAGTTGTGACCAAGAACATGATACACGGACCATGTGAAGCAATCAATACAAATATTCACCGTGTATGATCGATGGAAAATGCTCTAAACGGTATCCTCGAGAGTTGTTAAAAGACACAATTACTGGCAATGATGGTTACCCACTATATCGACGAAGAAGTACAGAAGACAATGGAAAAGCAATTACTTTGAAAGTGAGAGGAAATGACATTGAAGTCGATAATCGTTGGGTTGTTCCATATTCACCACTTTTATCTAAAACTTTCAAAGCACATATCAATGTTGAGTATTGGAATTCTGTGAAATCCATAAAATACATTTGTAAATACGTCAACAAAGACAGCGATATGGCCGTGTTTAGAGTTTCAACAAGAAGTAATTTCGATGAAATCTCTCAATATCAAATCGGCAGATATATCAGCAGCAATGAAGCTGTGTGGCGTATTTTAGGATTTCCAATCCACGAGAGGGATCCAACTGTCGTTCATCTTGCTGTCCATCTTGAAAACGGACAAAGAGTGTATTTCACGGAACAAAACATACAGGACAGAGCAACAAATCCACCGAACACAACATTAACAGCATTTTTTCTATTATGTCAAGCAGATGATTTTGCAAGAACTTTGATGTATGCAGACATTCCGACTTATTACAATTGGAACACAACACGAAAGAATTTTGAAAGAAGGAAGAGAGGCAAAGCAGTAGTTGGACAACCTGGAATATTTTCATCAAATGCTTTAGGAAGAATATACACTGTACATCCGAACAACGCTGAATGCTTTTATTTACGGTTGCTTCTTATTACCGTTCGTGGTCCAACATCATTTATACATTTACGAGCAGTGGATGGAATAGTACATAATACGTATCGGAGTGCGTGCGAGGCACTTCATTTGCTGGAAAACGACGATCATTGGGACAAGTCAATTGACGATTCATCCGCCACTTCTAATCCATTTCAAATACGTACGCTGTTCGCAATTATTTTATCTACATGTTCCCCGTCACAACCAGTACAATTGTGGGAGAAATACAAAGACTACATGGCCGAAGATATTCTGCACAGAATGCGTCAAGAAACACAAAATCATGGCTTGGATTTCACAGAAGAAATATACAATGAAGCCCTAATCTTCATTGAGGATCTTTGTCTTGCAATGTGCGGCAAGTTGTTGGCACAATTGGGAATGACATGTTGGCACAATTGGGAATGACGGCACCAAATCGGTCCATCAATGCAACATTCGACAGAGAACTGCTCACAGAGCAATCATACAACAGAAATGACTTGCAGCTGTTCGTCCAAGAAAATACACCGAAACTCCTTCCAGAACAAAAGATAGCATTTGATACCATCATACAAGCTGTGGCCAACCAATCCGGTGGATTGTACTTTTTGGACGCTCCAGGTGGAACTGGAAAAACATTCTTAATTTCCTTGATCCTGGCTAAAATCCGTTCAAACGGCCATGTTGCGTTAGCTCTTGCTTCTTCAGGCATTGCTGCCACGTTGATGGAAGGAGAGAGAACAGCGCATTCAGCTCTTAAACTGTCACTAAACATGCACTTCACAGAAAACCCAACATGTAACATTTCAAAAACATCAACTGGAATGGGAAAGGTTCTTCAGGCATGCAAAATCATTGTATGGGATGAGTGTACAATGGCTCACAAGAAGTCATTGGAAGCATTAGACCATACATTGAAAGACTTGCGAAATAATCAGGTTCCATTTGGTGGAGCATTGGTGTTACTATCCGGTGACTTCAGGCAAACGCTTCCAGTTATACCTCGCTCAACACCAGCTGATGAATTGCATGCCTGCTTGAAATATTCAACTTTTTGGAGCACAGTCAAAAAAATGCATTTAACAACAAATATGAGAGTTCAGCTTCAAACCGATCCAACAGCTGACATATTTTCAAGACAATTACTCGAGGTCGGTAACGGCACTGTACCTACAAATCCAGAAACAGGAAAAATCACCTTCCCATCTAATTTCTGCAACATCGTGAATTCAAAAGAAGAATTAGTAGACAAGGTTTTCCAAAGCATCGAAATCACGCATGGTTGAACGGAAGAGCCATTCTAGCGCTCAAAATGTCGACGTGCACGATATGAACAACATCATTCTAAACAGAATCGCAGGTGAAACAGTGACATACAAATCCATTGACTCCGTGATGAACCAAAGTGAAGTAGTGAATTTTCCAACGGAATTTCTTAATTCTCTCGATGTTCCCGGATTACCGTCACAGATTCTGAATTTGAAAATTGGAGTGCCAATTATATTACTCCGAAACATCAATCAGCCAAAGTTAAGCAATGGCACACGATTAGTAGTTAAAAAATTGATGAACAATCTAATTGAAGCAACAATTCTGATTGGACCTCATAAAGGTGAAGACGTACTACTTCCACGAATACCACTCATTCCGACCGACATGGCGTTCAAGTTCAAACGACTTCAATTTCCAATACGCCTTGCGTTCGCTATGACTATCAATAAAGCGCAAGGGCAATCTTTGCAAGTGTGCGGTTTGAATTTAGAAAACGATTACTTCTCTCATGAGCAATTATACGTCGCATGCTCCAGAGTCAGTAAACCGTCTGATCTTTATGTTTATGCAGAAAACGGACAAACAAAAAATGTAGTCAATCCACTAGCTTTACAATAAAAAATGATTTTCTGTGAAAAACATCTTTTTTCTTCCTTTCCTTTCATTCCACAGCATAGCCACAGCAACGCAAGGCAGGGTATTGAATTGAATGATGTGTTTTCTCGGTGAATCTATGTTCGCTAGAATACTTTTATTTACTTTCCCATTCATTTCATATCAGACTGAGCCACAGCGAAGCGTGGCCGGGTTTAGCTAGTATTTTATAAAATATTACTAATATTTTATAAGTATAATGCTTATACTATATAGTATATTTACACTCTGATCTTTAAGTTTAAAGAATAACATCTATAGACAGTTTATGCCCACTAGACATTAAGCCCAATGTCTAGTAACTAAGTAAATGTATTATTTATTATTTAATATCTTCAAATAATTTATTATTCATAGATTAAACATGAGGTTCTTACCGGAACTTTAATACAGGTGACAGAATTTTTGCCTTACATATACGAGGGCAGTCCAGAAAGTAACTTACATTTTAGAATTAAAAAAAAATGAGACAAATTTTTTTATTTACACACTTGAAAACTACATTCTTAGACTATTTTTCCACATAGCCTCCATTCAAGTTCAAACATTTATCGTAACAATTTATGAGTTTTTGAACGCCCTCATCATAAAAATCTGCCGCCTGCGATTTCAGCCATTCATTAACGCCTGCCTTCAGCTCTTCGTCGTCTTCAAAGCGCTGCATTGCCAGCCACTTTTTCATATGCATGAACAGGTGATAATCGCTCGGTGCCAGATCAGGGCTGTATGGGGGATGATTGAAAATCTCCCATCCAAATTTTCCCAGAAGTTCTTGCGTTCATGCTGCTGTATGCGGTCGGGCGTTGTCGTGGAAGAACAATACCCCGGAGCTCAACTTACCGCGTCGCTTGTTTTGGATTGCTCTCCGCAGCTTTTTTAAGGTTTCACAGTAAACCTCGGAGTTGATTGTGGTACCCCATTCCATAAACTCTACCAGGAGAACCCCTTTTCTGTCCCAAAAAACTGTCACCATCATTTTCCTTGCTGACAAGGTCTGCAAACACTTCCTCGGTTTTTTGGGTGAGCAAGTATGGCCCCATTCCATGGATTGATTTTTTGTTTCACAATTAACGTACCTAACCCAGGCTTCATCCCCCGTTACAATACGGTCCAGTAGAGAATCACCATCCTTGTCATAGGCATCAAGAAATGACAATGCTGATGCCATCCGCTGGTTTTTGTGCATTTCTGTAAGCATTTTCAGGACCCATCGCGCACAAAACTTATGGTAACCAAGCTTTATCATGACAACTTCATGAAGCAAACTACGTGAAATTTGAGGAAACTCGTGTGATAGCTCAGTAATCGTAAAGCGACAATTTTCATGGATTTTTTTATTGATTTTCTCAACCAATTTGTCAATAAGAACACTCGGCCGGCCACTTCGCTCATCATCGTGCACACTGGTGCAGCCATTTTTAACATAAAAAATGTTTGGGCAGCGCTAGCCCCACCCCATCGCTCCCCACACTGAAACGTACGTTACTTTCTGGACTGCCCTCGTACAATGGTTTAGCAAATCCTAGAAATAATTAACTAAGAAAATCTTTTATTACTAATCTCAGCATATCTATAATACCCAAATATAATGGTTTTTAAAAAACAGTACACCTGAATTTTCTAACTTGCAATTTTATGTGGAATAATCCTTACTAATAAGGTTATTATGATTACTACCGAGTTTTATTTCATATACTCAACTATTCCTTTCTTGAACACCAACCCTCTTTAACAAGTTACTACCCCCCATTAATTCTTTGTATAACATACAGTCTGCGCTGTAACATGAATATAAGAATGATTACCAAATATTAATACCATATGATTACCATATAAATGATTACCAAAGAAAAGAAATACCATCAGTGGCAAATTCAATGTAACATTTTATTAACTCCTTCTTATTTATAATGAATGTTTAAATTGCTAAATTAGCTTGCCTTCAGTAACATTAAATGACATCCACAAATAATTTTAACAATTAACCCTTTCAAGTTTTGTAGACTATTATTCAAAGAAAAATTTAAACACTTTTCAACTAACTGAAGTATATCTACAGCTATAATATATAATTACCAAAGTTTCCTTAAAATTTTACTTACATTACCATAACATATATGTATATATGAAGTGCATAGGGAATTCAACAGTACTTATATTATTTCAACTGGTTAAGCTTCCAATAAATTGATATTATAAAATTAATTTCACAAAACTTAAATCAATTATGATTAAAATTATCCCATTACCCAAACATTACACTACTGAAATAAAAAATAAATAAATACTACATACAATTAAAAACCACAGCTGTCTGGGGAAGAGAAGTCAAAAAGGTAAGAATATATTTTATAATAAATGTTACTCTCAGTGACAACTACATTACATTTTCACATTGCTTGTTTCCAAAGTCTCCTGGTACCAGACACTTATTTTTTTAAACCGCAACTTCACTTTTTTATATTATTTTTATTGTACAAATTGTACGATCTGTACATCAAAGAACTATGTAAATTACATATACTATACAATCAATAACGTTTGTTTAGAACTTTTACAACATGTAGTTATGAAGTATTAGTTCTATTAACATCAATACACATTACCATCTATTTGTCTAAACCGTCTTTTAACATCATTCTAAACACCATTAAAAACTGTTTATTCTTAGAAGCCTAGTCAGTTCAATATCATACAAAAATTAATAAAAACCATCCATTACAATCAAAATTCAAATTTCAAGTTTTTCACTTTAATATTTCATGCAAGATCACAAAAAATGTATCATTTGCCAAGGCTACAGCAAGTCGTTTACCAATACACAACGGCTTGCTGGGTGTTACTGCACCAACCAGCCACATCTGCAATGCACCAATATTTTCTCAATACACTTGCATATATATGCATGATTCTCACTGCTAAACAATGTCGGAGCTAAATATTCTGTAATATACTGCTCATTTTTAATTACTGTTCTACAAACATTTAACATCACCTAAGAACTGTATGTAATATTACAGAACTTAATTACTTTATTCTTAAATACTGAACTTTAATAACTGTAATAGTCATGTATTTGAACACTCTCTGCTTACTGTAAATAAAAAAGAGTAATACAAACAAGATAAGGGGAATTTTATTTACAAAAAATAAGAACAGGATAGGTCATCAAGGAGATTTCTAACCATAGAATCTAAATAAAAAGAAGAATAGACAAATCAAAAAGAATACAGGGGGAGGGAGATTTCTAATCTGTCAACTGTGAGTTCTAAGGCCTACATAAAAATAAATGCATCTGCTTTAGTCTTGCCTTCATTATATGCTCTTCATTAAACATACAATGAACATTCTTTATATATTACATGAACATACATACACATATACGTATGTATGAGTCGCCCATAAACATAATAATAAACAAATCTCAATATATTGACTGGCTTCAAATAAAACTATTCATGCCACAATATATAGGCATAATTACTCAACACCAACAATATCTCTTATCAGAATGAGACTACCACTTTTAACAACCACAAACAAAATCAATTCTTGGAAATTTGCAAGAAGGCTTCAAAATACTTAAGACACTTATAAAAAAAAAGGAAGTACAAAAAAAATGTTCAAAAAATCTTTTAGACAAATTCTTACACAGTTTTGAAGAAAGCCATTAAAAAAGATTAATCATGCTAAAACATTTACAAACACAAAAAAAGGCAATGTCGTGAAATATATAGAAAGGAATAATTTTTCAGAAGTCTACACAAACATGTATGTGAAGGCAAAATTACAAACACACTGATTTCTTCCCCCAGGAAGAGAAAACAAATACACTAAAAGAATAATCAGAAACAGACAGTTCATTGAATAAAATTAAAAAAACTGTATAGAAAACAAAAAAAAAGTATGGAAGCACATACTATTTCAGCATTTTCAAAAATTATGAATTAAATCCATTATTATCAATAGTATATCATTTTATTAGATCTTTCCCATGAAGTAGAGAAAAAGTTGAACTGACTCACATTAATGTAGAGAACAGTGTTTGTACTTAAAGAGATCTCAGAAAAGAAACACAGGCTTTCAGGTCAAGTGTTAATGCACAAGTAACAACTTGAGCTTAAAATATAGCTCCAACTGCCACCTATGGTCTTGTTGCTTTGTTCACTTATTACATAACACATAACAGACACAAAGAACAATAAAGTGTGAAAGTTATCCTACATCTTAAAAGGCACTATCTATACATATCTTAACTAAAAGGAATTTTTTTTTATCAGTATCAGAAAATGTAAAAGACACATTTACTCAATGATTACAAAAATTACAAATAACTTATAATCTCATAATTGTCACAATACTAATTTATTATCTCATGCATTGTATTTGTATTAGACATGTTCATACTGAAACTGTAAGTCATTTTTCATGCTAAAAATTATAAGTTATATTCATAAAAAGTTCACAGTTCAGTTCATAAGTCTCTGCTGATGCAGATTCAATCTACGAAACACGTGTAATACAAAATAAAATATATCCCAGAAGAAGTAATTATTATTGTGAGAATTGTGATGTATCAAAACGTTTAAAATAAAAGTTACCAGATTGCAGCAATAAAGAGGAATGTACATAAATTTTAGACCAAAAATATATATACCGGTGTATATATATATATATATACATACATACATATATCCTCGGCACTACAGCCCAGTCCGGGCCCTGGCCTCCAAAAGAAATCTTCCCCACTGGTCTCTACTCCTGGCCAATGTCCACCAGTTTGCTGCACCCAGCCTCACTGCGTCCTTACCAACCTGGTCCAGCCATCTTGTACGCGGTCTTCCCTTCCTTCTCCTTCCCATCGGCAAATAATTCATCACTCTTTTTGGGATTCTATCCTCCGCAATATATATATATATATATATATATATATATTTTTACAAATAAGACTCCTTATACTCTTCGAAACTCTCGCCTAATTAAGCCCCACTGTTGGGTTCACCAATTTGTAATTAAATAACAATATTTTACGTATCAGTATTAAGCCCAAGTATTTGTAATCTAAATTCTATGTGATGTATTTATTGAACAAGATGATGTTCAAAAGCTCCACTGTGGAATGCGTCAAACTGTAATATTTTACTGTAGATGAGATCTCCTGCAAATCAATGTTAATTTATTTATAAAGAAAATTATTTATTATGTGGTTGATATTATTCAGTTCTTGATAACAGATCTGTATTAAATAGTTATCAAGTGTTTTACAAGAGAAAAACGCTGTATTCCAGTTATTATATTGAATAATTCAATATTTTTCTCCAACCCTAGTCGGTATATACTATCGAAATTGTAAAGAGAAGAGAGCGGAGAGAGTAAGTTAGTTCTCTATTCTCCCGTATTCACCAGCTGTCAACAAACGAGCGCTGTGGTTGGCGATTGACCAGTTATTATAGGTTAAGTCGTTCCGCTTGATGCGTTCTCACGTTCCTTTCTCTGTAATTCACACCCTATTCGAAATACACTAATTATTCTACCAATAACAAGAAATCGTCAAATTCAAGAAGGATTCTTTATTTTATATATGTTTTAATTCCAACAGCTGCTTCCTCTTGCTACTAATACACCATATCGATTACACAATACATAATCGATTTGTTATTGAATTCAGGTTTTAGATGTGTTACAATTTAATTATAATTTTCAGTTTGTTTTTTATCTCAGTGTACATGTAGTTCTTTTAACTATTAGTAAGGTCAGGTAATGCAATTTAAGGTTACTAGGTACAGTAGAACTTGGCTAATTCGAAGCTGAAGGGACCAGTAAAAAATTCGAATTATCCAAAAATTCGAATTAGGAAAACTTTTAATAACGGTAGAAAAATCAAATCAAAAACCGAAATTCTGTAAAGCGATATGTTATTTTATTAAACAATTTCCTTAGACATATGTATTACAAACGTATAAACATGTTTCAGTACAAAATATAGCATTTACAGTTTTTTAAAAAAGCTAGAAACTTTTGATTGCATTTTGCAGTTAATACACTGAGTTGTAGTAAACTCTTCAAGTTTATTAAGTGCTTGGAAAATAGCGTCACTTACGTTCTGCTGTCCTTCAACAAACCGTCTCTAGTCTTGAATGTAATTTGATGCCTGTGAAGCCGTTGGAATCGGTGTCTCTGGAAGTTCTAGCTGGTCCCCTTCTTCATCTGAAGATGTACCATCATTTCTTTTGTTCATAACATCAGCCACGATCTCCGCATCTGTCTGTTCACCGCACACCGCCAAGTCTTCATCCATGTTTACAAACTCTTCGTAACGAATGCCTGCGTCATGTCCAACATCTTCCCAGTTATCCATAGTGGGTACGACTTCTCTAGCAGCTTTATTCTCCTCTTCACCTTCAATGTGGCAGAAACCACCTTTACGAAAACAATTAGCAATTGTTTTTTGCGTAACTTGGTTCCAAGCACTGTTGCACATGCGGGCAGCTTGAAGGATGTTAATCTTGATATTTTCGTGCTCATCTAAATAAGCACCTGAAAGAATGTTTTGGACCACAAGCCGTCTGTAAAAATGCTTAAAATTTTTTATTACACCTTGGTCCATAGGTTGAACTACTGAAGTCATGTTTGGAGGGAAAATCACAACCTTTACATTTTCCATCACAGGAATAGTGATGTGCGCTGTACAGTTGTCAATAAACAAGACAATTCTCCTGTTTTTGATTCCGAAATTTCCTGGTGATTTTCAAAAGCCATCTTTTGAAAATTTCACCTGTCATCCAAGCTTTATTGTTTGATTCATATTCAACTGGTTTCGTTTTTACATTTTTGAAACAACGTGGGTTGGCTGACTTCCCTATCATTAGCAAAGGCAGTTTTCCGAGCCATCCATGTTTGCTCCGATTAAAAGTGTTATGCGCTCCTTGCTGTGTTTGCCGCCACTACAACTTTCTCCTTTAAAAGCAAGTGTTTTGTCGGGGGTGCATTTGAAGAATAAGCCCGTCTCGTCTACGTTAAAAATGTCTTTAGCGTCTCTATCAGAAATCATTTGCAACAAATCGTCTTTCCATGAATTTGCAGCTTCAACGTCAACAGATCCACTTTCCCCACAAACAGTTTTGAAAGACATGCCATTCCTTTCTTTAAAACCATCGAGCCAACCAGTGCTGGCCTTAAAATCATTTTTCCCTAAGCTAGATGCGAATTCCTCAACTTTGGCTCTGACGAGGGGCCCACTGACTGGAATTTTTAGTCCCTTGCTTGCTTAAACCACTTCACTACACATTCATCCACGTCAGGATTTTCTGGTCCTCGCGCTCTTTTCCTATCTTTGTCGCTGGCTTTACACACACTATTCAAAATCTTCTCTTTATTTTTTAGATACGTTGACAGCGTATTTGGCGGTATCCCGAATTCCTTGGCAATTTCAGATTTCTTTTTTTGTCCCTTTTCCATTTCCCGTATAACGGCAACTTTTTCGGCAAATGTCAATGATTTGTATTGGGTCCGTGTTGGTTTTGAAAGGGCCATGATGAACACGCAACACAATAAAACTGCACAATAAGTGTCACTAAAACACACCAGTCTGTATATACAGTACTGTATAAAGAAAGGAACAGTCTCTCACTACAGGACACAGCTCGCACAGTAGAAACTCAAAAAGACTTGACACTTCCACGAATGCAGGCAGACTGAACTGAAAGCAACAGTGAGGGTGGATGACTGACGAGGCGTGGAACAAGGGACAATGGCGGACGGTACCGTTACACGAGCCAGTCATGTGTCATCGCCAGATACTGACGGCAATTCCACGAATTTGACACAAAAGACAAGCGTCTGTTCACAAAGGGCGATGCCTGCTTGTCTGTTTCCAGTCGTGTCTCTATTGTTACATGGTCTAGCCCATACAGCAGGCGATTTTTTGTAGTTAGAGCAAAATTTTTATTTCGAATTAACCAAAAAAAGTTCGAATTACAGACGATGTTTTTGCATGGTTTTACATAGGATATTCAAGGGACCACGGTAAAAGTTCGAATTATCCACGAATTCGAATTATGCACGTTTGAATTAGCCAAGTTCTACTGTATTACAATTTAGTTACAAAATCTTATTATATAAAGTTCAAACATAAGCAGGTTGTTTACCGTAATTTGACAAGGTACTTAAGGTGGCCGTGTTTCGCTACGCAGAGACGAGAACAGTATGTGGATTCAATTGTCTGGAAAATATCAGCCTCGGTCTTTTCAATAAAAGTTTGGTATTGATGTCCCAGGAGGTAGTAGAAGTTTCAGCTCCGATCTTCGTGAATCTTCACGGTTCTGGCGGTTACAGGTCCCAATGGAATTTGTGTAGTATTAAGATTTCGTTCGGTTGTGGAAAGTGAGGTTTGAACGTGATTCTAAATTTCTTTGTTCGTTTTTACTATATTTAATTAATTTAGCATCTCCACGCTATGGATTGTCTTCATTTATTCACAGTTGATCTTCATCATTACTCCTTTGCCATTAATGGGTTGATTAATTTGTTTTTTGGAAATTCGTTAAAATTTATTAGAAGATCGAATTATATTGATTGAGGAGTAAGTTCTGCAGTCGATCCACTGTCCTTTTAATGGATTATTATTTTTGAATTTTCATTTATTATACTTCATTCATTAGGTTTTTTAAATTCTTTTCTGGATTTGTATTAACTGAACTTAACCCATTCACTTGTAACAACTGAGTGTTGAAATCAACAAGATATCTAGCATTCAGTCGTCCCTAACAACCATCTTCCTCTTCTGTTATTGGATAATATTTGTTATCCTAGAGCCGTAATTAGGAAATATTCTTACACTTATTTAATAAAATACTCCCTTCTTGGAATTGCATTAAATCACATAAAACTTTCACTTAATCTGCCTTATTAAACCGTATACATTTTACTACATTTTCTTCTTGATCGACTTATTTTAAAAGGTATTATTTTCCTTTTACAAAATACTAATTTTAGGCCTAGGCTATTTGTTTTATTACATGTGTTATAATTTTTTGTTTTTAATTTAACTTTTCTGACCTGACCTACTGTACAATGAGTCACTGGCTTATGGCCAATTATTCTAATTTTATTTTATCCTGATTTCAATTTATTATTATTATTTATTTTATCATTAAACCCTTCATTGGTTTATAACATAATTACAATGACCCCTTGACAATTTATTAACAATTATTGTCTTCCTGGCCAAGTTTACAAATATTATCTTATATCTTCATTAATTCTTCAAAGTAAATACACTTAACATGATACAATACATAATAAATACACTTGTATTTAATTACTTAAATAAAAGTTTAACATGAATGAAATTAGTATCCATTACTTAATACTTTCTTAAAGCAATGGCTTCACACCTGCTACATACAAAACACAGAATAAATATTATGTAAACAAAATATCATGATAAAGCACAACAACGTACATCATTATAAAACATTAAATATCAATTAAACAGTCTACTATTTTCAAACTTGTCTATAGTAAATTCATCTCATTAGACACTGTGTTTATAGTTTACATCTTCCACGGATCACTCCATATTTTATACTTATAGACATTTTTACTATTTTATTACCTAGTAACCTTACTAGGTATTATTAATATATTTATTAGGTGAGGTTTACCTTCCTGACCTTAATTATTTCACACATTGGGCATTGGTTTATTTTATATTGACAAAGTTTTTATGTAACATCTGGGACCTTAACTTTGTTACGTTACATAATACTCCTCCTCCGAAAGAAGTTTATTTTAGCTGAATATCGTTTAGTTGAAATAAACTTATAGTTTCTTCATGCCTTGGAATATTTATTTGATAAAATTATCAATTTATAATGGTTTCAGTTTTTTATTGTTTCTGCTTTAGTACACAATTCAATGGGTTCTTTGGGGTTTATTTTCTCTTTCTATTCCTTAAACTTTTAATTGCACTAGAAAACTGTGTTGACACTCATTGTATATCTGGTCATTAATTCTCTACTGGTACCTCCCTCAGTTGTAGACCTGTCCTTTTCTCTGGAACTCACAACTTCTTTTAGCTTATTACGCCATCATTTCTTATTATCATATTTATATTTAATTACCTCGCTTGGTGTATAATCCCTAAAATACTATATTTCCCTAACATTTTTCCCTAATATCATAGCTGGTATGGAATCAGAGGGGCACTACTGACTTCCATTACTCTGCCTTTTCCCTAACTATATCTTCTGAGATCAGAGGAACTTCATCTCTGTCCAGAAAAAAAATAAAAGTTGCACTATCACAACACAATACATATAATTATTACCTATAAGGTAGCTCCTACACTACAAACTTATATTCAAGGGATGATTACTATTATTTCTGAGGTAGATCTTAATACTTTTCTTAAATTATTTATCTCGTTGTTCTGTAGTTCCATTTATCATATTATTTACCAGTATAGTAGTTAAAGTTGTTCAATATTTATTTTAAATTCTCCTTAGTTCCGTGCTGTCAATTAATTATTCTTTAGCATACGTATTTTACTATTTTTAATTCACTCCCATTTACTTCTGCAATTATACACTGAATCTCCTCCTTATCATAAATTGTATGGCATATTCTTCCTGCACCTAACTCATTTCGAACCCTTCTTTCTCTTCTTTTATGTTTATTAGTTTAAAACAATTTCTTCTGAATTATATAGTAAGGTGTTCTTACTTATTTTTGAATTTTGTGGTTTTAAAATTGATTCCAACTAATTCCTCTGAAGTATCGTGTAATTAGTTTATTTCATTTAATAGTTAGTTTAATATATTTTAATTAGTTTCTCATTATTTTCCTTTGGTTTGCTTTATTTGTTATCCATAAAATCCGTCCCTTTTCTCTATATTCTGTTTGGAATCTGTTTAACCGTGGTCCATTATTTCCTCTGTACTGATTGTTCGGATTTCTCTAGCGTGTAGAATTATTTCCGTCCTTGTGACGTGTCTCACTATCATCTGGTTCTTCCATCTTGTCGCTATAAAATTTTCATTTATGCTAAAGTTTACCATCGTCTTTTGAACTGATTCTTCCGTACTGTTTCTTAATCGTTTGAATGGTTCATACATAATCTCCATAAGTCCTCCATGCTCCTCGGTTAGTTTTGGCTTTTTCGGTCCTCCTAATCCATCTGGGAACTCAATTGTGGTTCGTTTAGAGTTTCTTAATTGCCTTACTTCTCTTGGTTCCGTAATTGGTATATTATGCATCTTAACTAATCCCCCTTTAATCATCTCCAATCCTTCCCGTGTATTTATTAATTTCCTTTGACGTGTTTGTCTCATTTTCTTTGTTTTCATTTCATTATTTCTGTTAGGTTTCTTTTCAGATAACAGTACACTTTTGTCTTTTTTATTCTCATTAGTTTCCTCTTTATTTTTGTCCAACTTCTCGTTCATTAGTTCTATTAAGTTCTCACTCAAAACTTCGTTTTGTTCCTTTGAATTTTCGTTTATACTGTCTATTTTATTTTCTACCTTTCCTAAGTTTTCGGCAAATTTTTTAATTAATTCTTCCTTCTGTTTCTTGGAATCTTCTTTAATACTGTCTAATTTCTCATTTATTTGTCTATTTTGTTCCTTTATGCTACTCATTAATTCAATTAATTTTTCCCAGTTTACTCCTCCTCTAGCTTCCTCTTTATCGCCCGCCTGTTGTTCCATTTCAGTGTCTGTAACTATCTCTTGTAGCGGGGCATTTTTGGGCATACCTGGGGTAATAACAGAATTTGTATTTTTTTTTATAAATAATAAATAACTTGTTGAGTGATAGGAAAATTTTGTGACCGAGAGGTAAATTTGTTATTGTGGAAGCGATCGCAACGTGGCAGCATTGACTGTGACAATTATTTAATGATATTCATATAAACAGTTTTAATAACAGCCAACAACTGTACCAAGGACAATGACGAACCCGGAAAACGTAAACACGTTATGTAACAACAAATGACATAATCGTGTCAGGCGATGTGTTGCGTCAGCAAATTATATAACGATGTGTGTCACCAGTTTTGGTCAACAAGCCAAAAACAGTCCACTGGCGCAAGGATACAAACTGAAAACCAATAAGAATTGAACGAACAACAGCCGCTTCACAAAGTAGCGCCTGTAAATCTTCCCAGTAACATCTCATCACCAATCGCGAGTGGTAGCTATCAAAAGTTTCGGCAGTAAGTGCGGGCCCGCAGAACCACAAAATGTAAAATACAAACAGTTTTCATTGGCCAATAATCATCCATAATTAACGTAATTGCAGTAAATTGACAGTTCGGCCGTAAAAAATCAAAGTGCGACCTATAAAACAGCAACTAGTGTACGCCATGAGGAGACACCCAGGTGTCGGACTTCTAGGCATCAAAAGGAAAGTAGACTTTTAAAATATTAATAATAATTAAAATGCCGGCTTTTTCATACCTTATAAAGTTGAAAAAAAAAAAAAAGATATAACGTAATTCTGGGGTAGTATGTGAGCGAGTGTGGGGTTTTAGTTTAATTATATTATCAAATATTATGAAGTGCTGGTTTCCGTTTTTTTTCAAAACTAATTCTAAGTTTACAATATGGGTTTATTTCTAATCATGCATAATAAATGTTATTGTTTTTCTATAAGATCGAAAAAGTAGAAGGGAAGGGGAACATTTTTCTATATAACATTTGCAATTAGGTTACGTGCTATATTTTCATGTTTTCTTTTATAAAACCATATTTTAATATGAAAATGAATTAAAATACTTGTCATGGTAAGTCAATTGTATTTTCTTAAATAGCCAGTTCTGCATTTCCTGGTCCGCTGAACCGAACCCGGGTAAATATTCACAGTTGGCAATAAAGATGGCGCTCGAAGGAGCTATTTAGTAAATAATTGAATTAAATAACCAAATCCCTTAGGTTTATCAAATATCAGTTTGTTTAATACTGTATCAGTGGCTTCCGAACGTAGGGACGATTTATATAATAATATTATATAAATATAGGCCCACTGGGAAAGCAGAATGGTTGTTTAAGGTAAAATAAATTTTTTTTTGCATACGTAAAATAGACGTATAGAATAAGGTTATGTCATGTTTTGTAGTATGAGTGAGCAGAACATTTTTTTTCTTTTCTCAATAATAATTATGTATGACAAAATAATATTTTGCTAAGAAATATATATAAAATTTTTAAGAAAAATGGCAGATAATAGTACTGTCAGCTTATCTGACAGTCAGTTTAGTAGCGATTCGGGAGTTCAAACGAGTGATAATAATTTAGAAAGTCAGCTGACCGAATCGAAAATAATGGAAAGTGTGACGAGTCAGTCAACGCCGGCCTTAATTAAGAGAGAAAGTAATAGTGAAATGATGAGTATGATGCAGTTATTGTTGAATAAATTTGACATGAACACTAGTGATTTCAATAACAAATTAGATGAACAAAAAAAACGAAATGCTCAATAAATTTGATGTAAAGTTAGACGAACACAAAAACGAGATGCAAGAGTTCAAAAGTAGTATAAATAAGAAATTAGATATACAGAATGAGAAATTTGACGAGTTGAAAAGTGAGATACAAGAAATTAATAAACATTTAGAAAGCACTAACGAAACAATAAGAAACAGTTTAAATAAGTTAGAACAGAAGTTCGAGAAATTAGGTAACAATGTTTTAAGTAAGACAAAATGTAAAAATGACGAAATAGTAGACAATTTTGAGAGTATAGTGGGGGTGAAGAATAAGGTAGAAGCAAATGATGAAAATATAATAACAAAGAGTACTGATGAAGTTTTAGAATGCGATAATGAGATGTTAATGAGTGTTTATGAAATAGAGAGAGAGTGGAAGAATAATGTAGTAATTGAATGGGGACAGAGGGCAAATTTTCCCCTTATTGTTTATAATGATGATGATGATTTAATGTTGTTTTTTCAGGGCAAGAGACCCTTATTGTTAAATGAAGTAATGTTGTATAATGTTGTACCCTCTGTCCGTAATAATTGTGAGAGTGTGATGTGGTGCTATGAAGAAAGAGAGTTATATGTTGAGAATGAAATAGAAATATATAAGTTAGAAAGAAAGTATGATGAATTGAGAAAATTACTAGAAGGGGTGACGATGAATCATGTGAAATACGTACCTGTTGAAAGAGAGACAGAAAATAATTTTGATAATATCTTACCTGACTATAATGACTTACCTGACGTAGTAGTTGAGGAATACAAAACCGAGAAAACGATTTACCTGACATTAACAAATAACAATGATATAGACTGGACAATCCTAACCTATGGTAACAAGATTTATAGTGGTACAATGGATGAAATAGAGTTGATAGATTATTATGATAGTAATGATTATCATAATTTGTGTGTTGATAAAAATGATGAATGTTACAAATACACTAGATATATATATGACGATGGAGGATGAGCTAAAAGATCAGTGTTGGGACATTTTTAAATATTGTAAATTTTTGGTAATGACCTTGCTGATTTGGACATCTGAAGTGAGATACACTTGAACAGTTTTGACGCATATTTTGTAAATAATATTGAATTCATTTGTGTGTATTGTGAAATGTTAGAAAAGTAATGTGTATATGTTTTAGAAAATGTTGTATTGATAATAATAATATTATTAATATTTTTGCACTCTAATTAAATAACAAAATAATTATGAAGACAATAGTTAATGATTTGTAGAATGTTGATAATAATTGAGATATGTTATTTTAATAATCAAATGAATATTCAATTTTAATAATAAATTGAAGTAAATAATTTGAGATCTTTAGATATTGTGATTGAATGTTATGTGTTTGAATTTTATAAGGTAATTAAATTGTGTGATGAGATTTTAATTTAATAATCATGAATAAATAAATAAATGTTAAATGGTTTATTTTGTGGAATTTTGTGGAACATAATGATTAAAAATATGTGTTAATAATAAATTTAGAAATTTTGGAAATTTGATTGCAACACAGGATAAGTCAATAATGATGATAAATAAAAACAGTTAATGAAAAAATTTTAAATAATAATGTTTATAAATTTTTATATAAATTAGTTAAAAGAGAATTGTTTGTTCAATGTATATTTGTGTATTATGTTATGTAATGTATTGTACAAGTGTGTGTGGCTGGGAGGTTATCCAAGGGGATAACGTATTAAAAATTTGATATATTTTAATTAATAATGATGATTTGCTACTCAATAATTTTGTTTGAATTTAAAAAAATAGATGCACTAAATACTTCTTATATTGTGTTATTATGTCTTATTGTGTCGATTGCATTAGTATGTTAGGAATAAGTATTATAAAAATATAATAATATGTTTTCAATGTGTTTATAGATTTAAAAATAAAATGAAAAATAGTTGTAATAGGTAAAATTTTCAATAGGTTGTAAAAGATAGAAGTGGGTGATAGTAATTGTTTGAATAAAATGTTTGAATCAGTTCAAGTTGAATTTTGTGGGACATAGATTTGTCCAAATCGAAGTAAGAGTTAAAGAGAATGAGAGATGAAAATAATGCAATGTTGTTTTGAGTTAGTATATGTTATAGAATTTTGAGAAGTATAAGTGGAGACACAGTAGTTATGGAGATTTTATGTAGAGTTTTGAGCGATATATTGTTTATTTTGTTGATGTTAATTTGTTGTAGTTGTAGTGAAGTTATGAGAGTGAGATTTTTTGGGGATGGCAATTTTGTAGTAGTGGTAGTGTAATGTGGGAGTCCGCAACATAAGGGTTGGGACGGGATAGGGACCGATTGGCGCCGGAAAGGGTTACCTAGGGGGAGTCCAGGGACCAACATAAGGGAATGAGTTTTGGGAAGGAAACACGTATCCTATGTACAAAGGGTTAGAGAGTATTTTTTTATATAAGAGTAGAAGGTGGCGATTGGAGTTAAAATAGTAAGTAGTTAGAGGTAGAGAAGGGTTAGTAAAATTTTGATAGAAGGGTGTCATACTAGTTAGAGATTTTGTAAGGGAACGTTAAGAGTAATAAAAGGGGCAAGATTATGAGTAAATGCCAAGTGGATAAAGTAAATTATAATGAATAACGTAGAATCACCCAAAGTAATGAAATGGAATAATGATGGCCATAATTGAAAAAAAAAAAAAAAAAAAAAAATTTTTGTAATTTTGAGAAACGAATTAATAAGAGTAAATCAAGTTTAAAAGTAATTTTCTGATTTTATATGCCAACTTAATGTGTGTAACATTTTAAATACCAATTGTTTATTTTAATGTGAATTAGAAGTGTATTATATTTTCTTATGTTATATTGTGTTTGTTAGTTTAAGAGAATTTTATGAAGTTAACTATTTTAAATGCATTTTTAAATTGGGGATTTTTAAATGAAATGTAATATGGTAATGGGAAATGTTAATAAGTCAGTCGTCTGTTTGCTTAAATTCTGATGGGAATCAGGGCAATGATTTTGAATTTTGGGGTAAAGTTGATAAGGGTAAGTAGATGGAATTTTAAGAGGGGTATATATATATTGTTGGTAAATATGTTATGATATATACATGTTAGCGATAAATGAAAAACAAAACCAGTGCTTCTTAGCGCAAACCAGCACCGCTAGGGGGAAACAGATCAGTTGGGGATATGGTGTTGTATAAGGCCACTATTTAATATTTTGATTTGTTGTTTCAGTGTTTGGTGGTGCTGTGGCGGCGGACCTGAGCTGGCCTGCGCGTCAGGGCAGGGGCGTTGAGTATCTGTCTGACTCTACGGTGTTGGGATCTCGAGAGAGAAGTCCAGTATTGTCATGCAGATGCGGTCACAGTCACCGGACCAAGGGTGAGTTGATTATTCTTTTGTGTAAACCATACAGGGGGTTGTGGCGACATATCCTGGCTGATCCCTCTAGCAAGTATGAATGTGCCAATGAGATTTTTTATGCTTCGGCATAAAATATCTCATTGAGGGGGTATTGTAGCGGGGCATTTTTGGGCATACCTGGGGTAATAACAGAATTTGTATTTTTTTTTATAAATAATAAATAACTTGTTGAGTGATAGGAAAATTTTGTGACCGAGAGGTAAATTTGTTATTGTGGAAGCGATCGCAACGTGGCAGCATTGACTGTGACAATTATTTAATGATATTCATATAAACAGTTTTAATAACAGCCAACAACTGTACCAAGGACAATGACGAACCCGGAAAACGTAAACACGTTATGTAACAACAAATGACATAATCGTGTCAGGCGATGTGTTGCGTCAGCAAATTATATAACGATGTGTGTCACCAGTTTTGGTCAACAAGCCAAAAACAGTCCACTGGCGCAAGGATACAAACTGAAAACCAATAAGAATTGAACGAACAACAGCCGCTTCACAAAGTAGCGCCTGTAAATCTTCCCAGTAACATCTCATCACCAATCGCGAGTGGTAGCTATCAAAAGTTTCGGCAGTAAGTGCGGGCCCGCAGAACCACAAAATGTAAAATACAAACAGTTTTCATTGGCCAATAATCATCCATAATTAACGTAATTGCAGTAAATTGACAGTTCGGCCGTAAAAAATCAAAGTGCGACCTATAAAACAGCAACTAGTGTACGCCATGAGGAGACACCCAGGTGTCGGACTTCTAGGCATCAAAAGGAAAGTAGACTTTTAAAATATTAATAATAATTAAAATGCCGGCTTTTTCATACCTTATGAAGTTGAAAAAAAAAAAAAAAGATATAACGTAATTCTGGGGTAGTATGTGAGCGAGTGTGGGGTTTTAGTTTAATTATATTATCAAATATTATGAAGTGCTGGTTTCCGTTTTTTTTCAAAACTAATTCTAAGTTTACAATATGGGTTTATTTCTAATCATGCATAATAAATGTTATTGTTTTTCTATAAGATCGAAAAAGTAGAAGGGAAGGGGAACATTTTTCTATATAACATTTGCAATTAGGTTACGTGCTATATTTTCATGTTTTCTTTTATAAAACCATATTTTAATATGAAAATGAATTAAAATACTTGTCATGGTAAGTCAATTGTATTTTCTTAAATAGCCAGTTCTGCATTTCCTGGTCCGCTGAACCGAACCCGGGTAAATATTCACAGTTGGCAATAAAGATGGCGCTCGAAGGAGCTATTTAGTAAATAATTGAATTAAATAACCAAATCCCTTAGGTTTATCAAATATCAGTTTGTTTAATACTGTATCACTCTGCTTCTTCTTCCCGTCTATCTTCTTCTGTTTCTTGGTCCTTCGCCATCCTTTTAGAAACACCTCTCGTATACATTCCTGTACCTCTAATAGTTGCCTGCTCCAGTTAAGTAATAGCGATATAGTCGATTTTTTACTTAACTAAAACCCACTCGTTGAGCGCCATTTGTTACAAATAAGACTCCTTATACTCTTCGAAACTCTCGCCTAATTAAGCCCCACTGTTGGGTTCACCAATTTGTAATTAAATAACAATATTTTACGTATCAGTATTAAGCCCAAGTATTTGTAATCTAAATTCTATGTGATGTATTTACTGAACAAGATGATGTTCAAAAGCTCCACTGTGGAATGCATCAAATTGTAATATTTTACTGTAGATGAGATCTCCTGCAAGTCAATGTTAATTTATTTATAAAGAAAATTATTTATTATGTGGTTGATATTATTCGGTTCTTGATAACAGATCTGTATTAAATAGTTATCAAGTGTTTTACAAGAGAAAAACGCTGTATTCCAGTTATTATATTGAATAATTCAATATTTTTCTCCAACCCTAGTCGGTATATACTATCGAAATTGTAAAGAGAAAAGAGCGGAGAGAGTAAGTTAGTTCTCTATTCTCCCGTATTCACCAGCTGTCAACAAACGAGCGCTGTGGTTGGCGATTGACCAGTTATTATAGGTTAAGTCGTTCCGCTTGATGCGTTCTCACGTTCCTTTCTCTGTAATTTACACCCTATTCGAAATACACTAATTATTCTACCAATAACCAGAAATCGTCAAATTCAAGAAGGATTCTTTATTTTATATATGTTTTAATTCCAACAGCTGCTTCCTCTTGCTACTAATACAACATATCGATTACACAATACATAATCGATTTGTTATTGAATTCAGGTTTTAGATGTGTTACAATTTAATTATAATTTTCAGTTTGTTTTTTATCTCGGTGTACATGTAGTTCTTTTAACTATTAGTAAGGTCAGGTAATGCAATTTAAGGTTACTAGGTATTACAATTTAGTTATAAAATCTTATTATATAAAGTTCAAACATAAGCAGGTTGTTTACCGTAATTTGACAAGGTACTTAAGGTGGCCGTGTTTCGCTACGCAGAGACGAGAACAGTATGTGGATTCAATTGTCTGGAAAATATCAGCCTCGGTCTTTTCAATAAAAGTTTGGTATTGATGTCCCAGGAGGTAGTAGAAGTTTCAGCTCCGATCTTCGTGAATCTTCACAGTTCAGGCGGTTACAGGTCCCAATGGAATTTGTGTAGTATTAAGATTTCGTTCGGTTGTGGAAAGTGAGGTTTGAACGTGATTCTAAATTTCTTTGTTCGTTTTTACTATATTTAATTAATTTAGCACCTCCACGCTATGGATTGTCCTGACTTATTCACAGTTGATCTTCATCATTACTCCTTTGCCATTAATGGGTTGATTAATTTGTTTTTTGGAAATTCGTTAAATTTATTAGAAGATCGAATTATATTGATTGAGGAGTAAGTTCTGCAGTCGATCCACTGTCCTTTTAATGGATTATTATTTTTGAATTTTCATTTATTATACTTCATTCATTAGGTTTTTTAAATTCTTTTCTGGATTTGTATTAACTGAACTTAACCCATTCACATGTAACAATAGAGTGCTGAAATCAACAAGATATCTTGCATTCAGTTGTCCCTAACAACCATCTTCCTCTTCTGTTATTGGATAATACTTGTTATCCTAGAGCCGTAATTAGAAAATATTCTTACACTTATTTAATAAAATACTCCCTTCTTGGAATTACATTAAATCACATAAAACTTTCACTTAATCTGCCTTATACATTTTACTACATTTTCTTCTTGATCGACTTATTTTAAAAGGTATTATTTTCCTTTTACAAAATACTAATTTTAGGCCTAGGCTATTTGTTTTATTACATGTGTTATAATTTTTTGTTTTTAATTTAACTTTTCTGACCTGACCTACTGTACAATGAGTCACTGGCTTATGGCCAATTATTCTAATTTTATTTTATCCTGATTTCAATTTATTATTATTATTATTTATTTTATCATTAAACCCTTCATTGGTTTATAACATAATTACAATGACCCCATGACAATTTATTAACAATTATTGTCTTCCTGGCCAAGTTTACAAATTTTATCTTATGATATCTTCATTAATTCTTCAAAGTAAATACACTTAACATGATACAAAACATAATAAATACACTTGTATTTAATTACTTAAATAAAAGTTTAACATGAATGAAATTAGTATCCATTACTTAATACTTTCTTAAAGCAATGGCTTCACACCTGCTACATACAAAACACAGAATAAATATTTTGTTTACAAAATATCATGATAAAGCAAAACAACGTACATCATTATAAAACATTAAATATCAATTAAACAGTCTACTATTTTCAAACTTGTCTATAGTAAATTCATCTCATTAGACACTGTGTTTATAGTTTACATCTTCCACGGATCACTCCATATTTTATACTTATAGACATTTTTACTATTTTATTACCTAGTAACCTTACTAGGTATTATTAATATATTTATTAGGTGAGGTTTACCTTCCTGACCTTAATTATTTCACACATTGGGCATTGGTTTATTTTATATTGACAAAGTTTTTATGTAACGTCTGGGACCTTAACTTTGTTACGTTACAATATATATATATTGTAACGTAACGTCTTAGAGTGTGTGTGTGACGTCCGCCTTTTGACAGTCTCGGATCGGTCAGAGCACCTCTTAGCGATCGCCACTTATGAATTATAAGTGCTAATGTTTAAATAAATTTGATGGTAATGTTACCCAAACGAAACAGAAATCGAGTGTGTGTGATTTGGGTCAAGATTAAGGAAGTTGGTTAGTCTTATTTGGAAGAGAGAGCGAGTACCGTTTGTTTACTCTCGGAGTAGACGATTTCTTAATTTTTTCAAATATTCGCCGTGCATGAGATCAGCTGATTTTGACATTAGTCTCCAAATATAGGTTAACCAAACGACACTGTTCCGTAATACTACCTGATGGATAGTCATCTTCTTAGTTTACTGAAATCTACCACAACTACCCTCTACAATAAAGAAGACACATTTTTATTATTCAATATAAATTCTTAATAGTATTTATTTGTATAACATTGATTTTCTCTTCTGCCAACATACAAATATTACAATCGATCCTTTCAATAACTAATTCATGATATCGATTTCATTGGGTAAACATGGAATTATCATAAAATCTGGTTTTTACTGATTTTACAATTTTATCTTTTATTAAACATCAATCAACATATAATTCATTTTATTTATTTCCCCAGGGTTAAGGGTAAGTTCTTTGTGTTATGAGATGGTCAGAAATGGATAATTATATACTACGCTTTACAAGATAAAAATAATCAATTTCGAATTTTTGTTTATTCTCTTGGTACGTAGTTCCGGATTTGTCCCCGAGAGAGCAGATTATGTTTTTATTAAACACATGACCACACTTTAGAAATTTCTGTACTGCACAACGATTTGATTTGAGGTTTTCTTGGTTAAATATTAAAAGAAATGTTTATATTACCTCTTTCCTCGAAATTCTTACTTGCGTGAAGCGGTTTCTCGTGTGGTGTTCCTAGTTGTTTTGTAATTTCATGAACGTCTATCAGATACCATTTCGTTAAAAACTCGAAGCGCGGCTTGGCTAGGCCTGATCTTGATAATGGTTTTTTCACTTTTGTTATAGGGTAAAGCAAGTTATATTTGATATTTAAAGTAGTGGTACATAATGTGTATACTGTTAGTTAAATTTTGTGATAATTTTGTACTGTTCCAAATGTTTTCAAAGATTTTTTAAATACAATTTTTTGTCTCATTACGTTTTCCAACCGAACAGTTTTCAATCTCAAATTAGATTAAACAATATGTTGTTATTCTGTTACTGTTGGTAACACATAATTTCTATATCATTTTTTATTGGTGCTGCTATTTACTTTTGAGTATATAGGCTGTTTTTAATTATTATAAATTTATTTTTGATTTACAGAAAAATTATTCTTTTTAATTTTGGTTTCTTTCCCAATTTGATTTATATAATAGTTTTTCGTTTATTTTATTATAACTTTAGATATAAGTCTTTAATATTATTATTAACTTTAAATGAATTTATATATTATTTATTAATCTCTTATAGTATTCTTACACTGCACTATTTTCTTCTGCCATTTTCCTCATACAGTATTATTTTATTTTTTATTATTATCTTATATTTAACTCTTTTAATTTTTAACCCTGGGTTATCTTATATAACACAATTGTTTTATTAAATATAAAATTAACATAGGTACTAAATTTTGTTGCCTACACAATATAAATCCTACAATAACTAAACAAAATACATAATTAGTTAGTAGCATCACAGTCTACTATTATAATCCATAATTCCCACATCCACAGCACAAGTCTGTAAGAAGTTCCCTTCACATTCACTTATTTATGCACTGGGTACACTATAACTCACTTGTCACTGTATATCACTTCAATACAGTTTATAATGTTTAGTGATATAACTTAATTTATAGCTAGTTATAGTTTACCCATTTCTGACCTTTATGGTAGTATAATTAAGTTATCATTTATTGGGACTGGGTTATGTAACGTTACATAAAGCCCCCCCCCCACTAGAACAAATTTATTTTTGTTTTACTTGTTTATCAAAATAAATTGTTGATCGTTTCAATTTTCATAATATTCCTGGTTTTATTCTTCATAATATCTTCCTTCATTTCAAACTGTTTATATACGGACTGGTATTTCAGACTGGTGGTAATTGCTGTTTTCTTACTCAACTCTCTCTCTCTTGGAGGCAAATTCATTAATGATTCATTTCTCTGGGTAGTGGTACTTCCACATTTTACTTGATAAGGACTGGTCACACTAATCATATTAAACTTGTTTTAACACTCATTTCTATTTACTTCTATAAATTTGCTTTATCAATTAAGCTTCGGTCTGCTATCTTCCTTGTATTTTCTTCATCTATACTTCTGGAATCTAATATCAATCTCTTCAGCTATTTTATAAATATTATCCCTTAAATACTCAATTTTTCCCTATCCTGTGCAGTGGTACCAGTCGGGTGGCCACTTTTGGGTCCATAACTCCGCTGTCCATCCTTACACCTTCTGAGACCAGGGGAACATCATCCCTGCTCAGGAAAATTATTGCCGGAACATTTCTACGGTCAATACATAAAAATAAAAAGATTATACGTAGTCAATTAGCGACTAATACTAAACACCTTTGGGATTCTTCATACTGTAGCTGTTTGCATTTATTTATATATTTCTTCTTCTTCTTCTTCTTCTTCTTCTTCTTCTTCTTCTTTCCTTCTTCTTTTCCATTAACTAATAGCATATAACATTATTGATAGACATTATGTTAAAATTCTTTTGACTTTCCTTCTTGTGACATATTTCTCCGTATCATTTCTTCTTATATAATTTTCAATTCCGAGAAATTCTAATTATTGTTGTATTAATTATCATCCTCCTTCAGTTTCATTGAAGTCATTAAATTATTCTTTATTCTTCTTATTTGACTTTCTTAACTGAGCACATTACCATCAATTGTTTCTATTTATTTATTTATTCTTCTGTTTGTTACAATAAAATATTACTTTTCCTATTACTTCATTTTAAATCCATTCTTCATAAATATTATTCAATAATCTGTTCTTATTTTTTGTTAAATTAAATGGTTTCGAAATATCTTAAGTAAGTTGTACTTACATACTTTTTATTAAATCATCTTGTTACTGAATAATTATTGAGTAAGCTGTTCTTACAGTTTTTTAGAATTTGGGGGTTTTCTTCCGCTATTCAATGGGTTGCTTGATCGGTTTTCAAAAATTCAGTCGCCTTTTTTTCTGGTTTGTTATTATTTAGGTTAACCATGGTCCATTAACTCAGGTACTCCATGTTCTCGGATTACTGGGGTGTCCATAATGATTTTTGTCCTTGTTAAATAACTCTCTATCATCTGATATTGTAACTCGGCTGATACAAAGTCTTCATTTAAGTCACGGTTTTCGGTGATAATTAGATCCTTTTTAATTGACAAGTATTGTATCTCCTCTAACCTAACGTAATTACTCATATATTTTACTATTCCATTCTCCTTAACCTCTGTATTACTTATACAATGTTCTGCTGGTATACTCCGTATCGAAGATATAATTGATGTGGTTAGATACTCTTTGATCGTCGATATTTTTAAATGATATTTAAATTTATTTAAGTTTTTTGTTATTATTCTATGGTGGTTTACCTTTGATATTTTTATTGAGTTTTGTCTACAATTTCTAACTTTATTTAACTCCTTTTGTTTATTAATGGGAGGGTTAAATATATTAATTAATCCACCCTTCCTCATCTCCATTTCTTCTTTTGTATTGAATATTTTCTTTCTCCATATTTTCCTTATTTTCTTGATATTCTCTTCCATGGTTTGGATCTTCTCCTTGTCCTTTCTATTCTTATTTTCAGATAGCAATGCATTCTGGTCTTCTCTAATTTCTGTTTCCTTGCTACTCTCTTCTGTATTTGGACTTACTATAATACCTTCGGAAGTGCTGTCTAATGTTTCATCCGAATTATTAAAACCACTGTCCATTTTCTTATTTGTCTCCTCCTTGTATGTATCTGCTTTTTGGATAAGCGTATTAACATTTTCAAACTTCTCTCCGAAAGTTTCCCGTATCTCCTTATTGAAATTCTCCATTTTACCCTCAAATTTTTTAAATTTTCTTAGTTTATTTTCTCAATTTGTTTTAAACTGTCCCTCAAGGTTTCATTTTGTTTCCTTGAGTTCTCATTTATTTTATCAAATTTTTTCTCCTGTCTCCTAAAATTTTCTTTATTTTCCTCATTAGTTTGCTTTAAGGTTTCCTCCTGTTTCCTAAAGTTCTCCTTATTTTCCTCATTTATTTGTTTATTGCTTTCCATTATAATCCTCAACAGCTCCTGCATACTCATGTCTTCCTTTTGGGCAGACTTATCTGGTTGGTCCCCTTGGGCATCCTCTTCAACTTTTTCTTTTTCCGTGTCCGTGATTACTTCGGTTTCTTCTTTATCACCCATTGGTTGTTCCATTTCACTGTCCGTAAATATTTCTATCTCTCGTTCCTGTCCACCTTCTTCCTTCTCCTTTTCTTCTGCCCTCTTCTTCGATCTGCCTCTGGTATTATGCATTTCTTGTTTTCTCATAACTGCCGACGATAATTAGGTTTTTTGGTACATTAATTTATTAAATATATCAAAATTCTTTTCTAATTACAGCCCTTTTACGTTGAGCGCCATTTTGTAACGTAACGACTCTTTAAATGTGACCTCCGTCTTATTCAAGCCCCACGTTGGGCGCCATTTGTAACGTAACGTCTTAGAGTGTGTGTGTGTGTGTGTGTGATGTCCGTCTTTTGACAGTCTCGGATCGGTCAGAGCACCTCTTAGCGATCGCCACTTATGCATTATAAGTACTAATGTTTAAATAAATTTGATGGTAATGTTACCCAAACGAAACAGAAATCGAGTGTGTGTGATTTGGGTCAAGATTAAGGAAGTTGTTTAGTCTTATTTGGAAGAGAGAGCAAGTACCGTTTGTTTACCCTCGGAGTAGATGATTTCTTAATTTTTTCAAATATTCGCCGTGCATGAGATCAGCTGATTTTGACATCAGTCTCCAAATATAGGTTAACCAAACGACACTGTTCCGTAATACTACCTGATGGATAGTCCTCTTCTTAGTTTACTGAAATCTACCACAACTACCCTCTACAATAAAGAAGACACATTTTTATTATTCAATATAAATTCTTAATAGTATTTATTTGTATAACATTGATTTTCTCTTCCGCCAACATACAAATATTACAATCGATCCTTTCAATAACTAATTCATGATATCGATTTCATTGGGTAAACATGGAATTATCATAAAATCTGGTTTTTACTGATTTTACAATTTTATCTTTTATTAAACATCAATCAATATATAATTCATTTTATTTATTTCCCCAGGGTTAAGGGTAAGTTCTTTGTGTTATGAGATGGTCAGAAATGGATAATTATATACTACGCTTTACAAGATAAAAATAATCAATTTCGAATTTTTGTTTATTCTCTTGGTACGTAGTTCCGGATTTGTCCGCGAGAGAGCAGATTATGTTTTTATTAAACACATGACCACACTTTAGAAATTTCTGTACTGCACAACGATTTGATTTGAGGTTTTCTTGGTTAAATATTAAAAGAAATGTTTATATTACCTCTTTCCTCGAAATTCTTACTTGCGTGAAGCGGTTTCTCGTGTGGTGTTCCTAGTTGTTTTGTAATTTCATGAACGTCTATCAGATACCATTTCGTTAAAAACTCGAAGCGCGGCTTGGCTAGGCCTGATCTTGATAATGGTTTTTTCACTTTTGTTATGGGGTAAAGCAAGTTATATTTGATATTTAAAGTAGTGGTACATAATGTGTATACTGTTAGTTAAATTTTGTGATAATTTTGTACTGTTCCAAATGTTTTCAAAGGCTTTTTAAATACAATTTTTTGTCTCATTACGTTTTCCAACCGAACAGTTTTCAATCTCAAATTAGATTAAACAATATGTTGTTATTCTGTTACTGTTGGTAACACATAATTTCTATATCATTTTTTATTGATGCTGCTATTTACTTTTGAGTATATAGGCTGTTTTTAATTATTATAAATTTATTTTTGATTTACAGAGAAATAATTCTTTTTAATTTTGGTTTCTTTCCCAATTTGATTTATATAATAGTTTTTCTTTATTTTCTTATAACTTTAGATATAAGTCTTTAATATTATTATTAACTTTAAATGAATTTATATATTATTTATTAATCTCTTATAGTATTCTTACACTGCACTACTTTCTTCTGCCATTTTCCTCATACAGTATTATTTTATTTTTTATTATTATCTTATATTTAACTCTTTTAATTTTTAACCCTGGGTTATCTTATATAATAACACAATTGTTTTATTAAATATAAAATTAACATAGGTACTAAATTTTGTTGCCTACACAATATAAATCCTACAATAACTAAACAAAATACATAATTAGTTAGTAGCATCACAGTCTACTATTATAATCCATAATTCCCACATCTACAGCACAAGTCTGTAAGAAGTTCCCTTCACATTCACTTATTTATGCACTGGGTACACTATAACTCACTTGTCACTGTATATCACTTCAATACAGTTTATAATGTTTAGTGATATAACTTAATTTATAGCTAGTTATAGTTTACCCATTTCTGACCTTTATGGTAGTATAATTAAGTTATCATTTATTGGGACTGGGTTATGTAACGTTACAATATATATATATAAAATCTATTACTACAGAGTTAGTTCAGTCATTAACGTGTGACAAAGTTCACTGAATATGACTAAATCATAGGTTCTCATCTTATGGTTAAACCAATCCAACTATCTTAAACTGGGGCCAAACAATTCAGTAGTTTAGTGTGGCCAACCAACTAGTCAGTAAAATTGTGTTATCTACACAAACACTGTATACCGTACTGTATTCTGTCCAAAGGACTCATTTGATTGGGAAGATGTAGCCCTAATAGTTGGAAACGGATGGTGATGGATGCAAATGAGTAAAATATTTTATTCATAACATTCATTTTCAAAAAGATGAATGTTCAGATATTTGTTCATTCATTTTCTGAGCAGACAGGTATTCAGTCAGTGAGTTTCCATTTCTCATAGACAAATATGAGGAAAACCAACCACTACGATTTCTGTAAAGAATCAACTGAAAATGTATTCCTTCTTATTAATTCATAAACATACTGCATAGTTACACGTACTGCAGTGAAAACTGAAAAAAGAACAATAATTTAAAAAAAACAAGATCATTAATTGTGATTACTAAGAGTTTCATTCACATTTCATCAACTACTCCTCAGAACATACAAAATTAACACGTCTGATAGCATAAAGCACTTTACAGCACAAGACAATACTCAATATATCAAACTTGACCTTTGTGTGGTTGTCTGACGCACTAACTTGTGCAGTGTGCACCCCTTATCTTAAAATGCAAGTACATATGCATACACAAGACCATGCACAGACACAAGCATTACCAATACACATAGGAAAACTGAACTGTAATAACAATGAAGCCCTTCTTTCATATATTATATACGTATAACAATGGTATAGTTCTGTAGCTTTCTAGTAGTACAACACTATTTTTTTTTCAAACAAACAATAATTACACAGTAATAATGTGGAATATGGAACTGCTGAAATATTATTTTTGTAATCATTATAAACTTAAAATATGCATCTGAATACTGACTGACCAGAATACGAAAATTCTGGAAAAATTTTGCAAATCATGTGGAGGGTCAAATTAAACTGTAACCACAATCTGGATATAGTATTCAGGTTGAAAATTAAAAAATTATTGGATACCAGAGCTCAAACAAGTGATAAAATTTTGGAAAAATTGTAAAAATTCATTCTGAACATCAGATTAAAGGGAATGGTGTATCCCAAAGAATAGAAGTCAAAATTTTAAAAACACTGTAAAAGTGAGCAAGTTTTGCAGCTCAGGGTACTTACTAGTTACTTTTTATTTTACTGTTTCTTAGAAGGACAAAGTATTTTGACACAATTTCATTTTATTTATACCATATCTGCTTTATATTATAATTATCACTTTAAATGTTTCTGTTTAATCTACCAGTGACATTAGTTTTGAGAATTACCTTCTAGTTTAATGAGTAAAGCAAGTTCTTACTTTTAAATCGGCAATTTGACATTTGTCTGTCTGTCTGTCTTATCTTTCTATTTGGAGTATGTCTCATGACAACTTTAGAACGCATCAACTGATTTTGTAAAACTTGGCATGTGGGTCATTCCAAATCAAATTCATCCAGCCTGAAAAATTTTTACACCCACCCTCTCAGATTTTCATGAAATTTTTTTACAGCATCTATGGACAAATAAAACAACCCGTATTTTTCATTTTTGCCAAATTTGCTTTAGTTTTTTTAAATGATTTTTTGAAAAAAAGTCAATTTTTAGCCGATTTATTAGTTGCGGCGCGAGATCTAAAGGGCACTTTTCAATAAAAACTCTAGTTGTATGGTTATTATTTAATATTAAGTTATGAAACTCACAATACTTACTTGAAATTTCACAAGGATTTCAAATATAAAGTCAAAAATAACATTTAGACTCATATAAAACTTGTTTTTCCACTTCAAAGTTGGCAATTCTGAACTTTTTTCTGTCTGGTCCTATGAGACTGAAAAAGGTCTCATTTGAAAGACGATGAAATGTACTATAATAGCATAAAATAAAAGTCATGGGTATTTAATGACATCATTTTATAATTTAAGTACAAAGTTTATATTTGATATTTCATTGAAATATTTTGCATAGCACCCTATCTTGTGAGGCCAATGAGGATTTTTTTTTACTTAAGGTATACTTATATTTTTCTGTACTAAAACCTTCAGTTAAAATTAGGCTTATCAGTGTAACAAGGCCTAACTCCCTGTCAAAACTAAAAAAATATAGATTTTAAAGAAGATTTGTCCATATTTTAAAAATAATAACTTGCTTAGGTATTTACTTGTTGAGTTAGCTTACCTTTTCAGTCTTAAATGGTATTACATGATATTTATAATATATACAGGTGCTTCTTGATTGATATGAAATTTAATTTTTCCTTGCCCAGGCAGCATTAATATTTCGAATACTTTTTTTGGATAGTCTGAAAAGCATTCGGCCCACATAATCACTTAATTCAGGTACATCTATGCAGCAAATTATGTTTGTAAAAGGGACCCAGCACTTATCCTCTCTCCCAACATTTCTGTGTTCTGGCCAAAAAAATGTTTTTTCTTAAAATATTAAGTACACAGCGTTGTCTTTATAAATTGAAAAAACATTATTCTGATATTTATTAAAGGTTGTACATTATTTTTTGAAAGTGCTGCAGATATATTTGTTTTCTTATGAAGACAAAAAACAGACAGTGGTAAATTGAAATGAAACGTTAGTAAAAGATTTTTGGTCAGTTAAACTTATAACTTTAGTATTTTGAAACAAAATACTAAAGCAAAACAGGAGTTTTTGTTTTGAAACTTATTTCTTCTTTGCGATTAAGAACAGAAAGGTAATTTTATATATAGTAAAAATGCTCTGGTTGATGTATGACATATGTACTGTATAGTGAGTGAGTATGTATGTATACTGTTTCCGTTCTTAGCTTACTCCCGATGTAAACAAACCCACGTGGCTCATCTGAAACGCTATTGGTCAGGGACGTTGACATTCTTCACACAGTAATCTGTTACGCGCATGTGCGAAGCATGTGGAGTGTCTGTATAGTCATGTTAGAGTTGTCATTACTGCGACAAGTGGTTTTGATTATGTGTAATCATCTTTATGAATACACAGTAGAACTTTATCGCTGCTACCAAAATGAACATAAATTTAAAAAGTTTTTAGTAAATGATATTGACAAAAAATCTAGGCACGCCGTTTTAAAGCTTCCTCCTTATCACTGTATTCTGAATCCCACTGAATAAATATGAAAACAGTGAAAGGATATGTTGCCTGTCACAACACAACATATAAGCTGCATGATGTAAAACAACTGATAGAGAAGATGGTAAATGAAATAACGACGGACAATTGGAGTCATTGTGTCGAGCATGTATTCAAGGAAGAAGACAAAGGAATTGGGCCAAATTACAGACACCGTCGTGGACAATCTTATCATTCACACTGCTGACTCAAGTTCCGACACAGACATGAAAGGCATTGAATTACTCTCTGACGGTAGTTGATAACATACAGCATACTGCCAATTATCACAGCTTCTATTTTTGCTTTAAGTATAGGCCTACTTTATTCTTTTTCTTGCGATATTAAAACAGTGAATAAAAAAAGCCATTCGTATTCACTCCGTCTTATAAAATATGCCATTGTCGCTCTGACACAGTCACACAAATATGACTTTAGTCAGGAAAAATTATGACAATTTACGTGCGTTTATAGCCTACAGTATCAACATTATATGTACCCCTGTCTGTACTCCTTCTGTCAGAGTGACACGCCTCTAATTCAAGCAGCAAATAGCGTTTCAGTTGTGCCACACCTGTTTGTTTACATGAGGATTAAGCTAAGAACGGAAAGAGTATACATATGTACGCACGTATTGTGAATAAGTATGCGCACGTGTGTGTGTGTGTGTGTGTGTGTGTGCGTGTGTGTGCGCGCGCGCGCGCTAAGTGCAATCAATTTTAACCATGAGTGTGTGTGTATATATGTAGCCACACAGTTTTGTTAAATATCTACTGAAGACTGGTGATGGAGAACTACCTGTAAATACTACAGATAAATTGAATTGAGAGGATATCCTTCAGTGCCAATCTCATTAACAAAATTTTTGGAAATTGTGTAGCTAATTGCAACTATGAAGAGGTGAAATACAGAGCAATACTAGCCCCATTAAAAAGGATGTGAACAAAATTAATGCCAGTGTCATCGAGAAAATGCCTGGCAATTACAATATTTGTCACAGCTGTGATTCAGCTGAATACCAGCCAAAAGGAGCATTTCAATTTAGGCTACTTCAAAATTTCTTAACTCTGTCAATTTGCCACCACATGAATTAAAGTTGCAAAAAAAATCGTTAAGACTACTGCAAAACTTAGATGCAACGGGAAGACTTTGCAATGAGACAAGATTGACTGTAACCAAACTTTGCAACATCTTCAAGGCAAGAATTATACTGGAGAACGTTCTGTCCAAGAAGTTCACATTCCAAGTCATTTAGGATGTACAATGCAACAATATCGATTTCCTGTTAGACCAGATTTCACTATGAATTTGCATAAGGCTAGAGGGCAAACATTCTAGTACATCACTTCGAACATCGTCACACGTTGCAAACATCCGTCATTAAGCATGGAATACGATGTGCAGCTTTTTCCAGAGTTAATAAGAAACTGTTTAAAGGTTCTATTACCATCAGACAATCCATGTCACACACTCACTGTTGTGTAGAAAGAAGTTTTGAATATCATATATCTTAATTCTAATGTTACGATGGTGGATTTTTTCTAATGTTACGATGGTGGATGTTGAGAATGAAACTGATATTGACAGATACCCGGACCACATGGAAGACTTTAATATTACAAATGAATAGAACTTCCATAGTTAAATTCACTGTTCATTATAATATTACTGAAATATAAAAATGTCTTTGAAATTATATAACTACTTAATAAATTTTTTGCTTATATATATATATATATTTTACATATAACCGTTCATAACTTTAATAATATTTACTCATTTAACAGTCTTTTAGATCTTTATTAAAAAAATAATACCAAGTTACAATATATTATAATACAGTACTAAGTTACAGCAAATAATTTATCATGTTAAAATAGTATTACGCGCGCGCGCGCAGTAAAGCCCCGATTATCCGCGAGCGGATGATCCGCAGTGCGGATTATCCGCGAGTGCCGCGAAAAATTTTTTTTAATTACGAACCTCAAAAAAACCAATTTTAATCCAAGCCAACAACAGGGAAAATACAATAGGCCCTAAAGTGCGAAGGTCGAAAATTTCTGACAGGTTTATTGTGCATCGTAATCCTATAGGCCTTCTCAGAATTTTGTTTTGGCTCTTGCTCTTTTGTTTTGGTCAAGTTCACTAACCTTCCCCCTCTACGTACATATTCTCTCGGTCTGCCAGTGGTGTCAGTTGTCAGTAAGCGTGCTTAGTGATCAGTCATGATCAGTTCGTTAGTTCCTGAAATTAATAATGGCTGAAAAACGAAAGAAGGTTGTATTGATTGCACAAAAACTTGAAATGATTTCTAAAATAGAAAATGGCGCTTCAAGGAAGCAGATGTGTTTGAATTACGGGATCGGGGAAACAACAGTGCGAGACGTTTTAAAGCAAAAAGATAAACTGTTAGCCTTTGCATCAGTGTCGGACAGTGCTTCTGGGATGAAAAAACGAAAAACAATGAAGAAATCCACCTATAATAAACTTGACTCGGCATTAGCAGAATGGTTAGCTCAGGTGCGAAGTGAGGGCACCCCCGTGGCTGGTCCTACCATTGGAGCTAAAGCAAAAATCTTTTTTGCTTTGTTAGGCCTGGAAGGAAATTTTGATGTGTCGTCCGGTTGGTTACATCGTTTTAAGAAACGTCATGGAATTAGAGAGATTGGTCTACACGGAGAGAAGCTGAGTGGTGATCAACAAGCAGCTGATGATTTTCAACGTTTTTTTGAAGAGTTTGTGTTTCCTGAAGATCTGTCATATGAACAAATTTATAACGCTGTATAAATTTCATTTTATATGCGTATTGATTGCACAATAGATTAATTATTAAATATATAAATTTACCTATCTCTCACGAGGTATGTGTATAATTGAATCTTATTGATGACTCTGACTATCTATGCTCATCAACACATACGTGATATCATTTAATAGATGGTAGTCATTGATTCATTTATTTAATTGAACACAAGAAACTCTTAAAATCTATTTGTATTCCTTCAAACTTTAGGTTAATATTTAGGTTGCATTGGTAATAATGAACGCATATTATGATCAACTAAAATACTAGTTTAATTATCACTCATAACATATTATAATAGTACACAGGTTACGTCGCTGTACCTGAAATACCTACATATTTTATAATAACAAATACATGTCTCCATATATGCTGAAAAACAAAGAAAACATGCATACATATATAAATCAAATAATATTACAATTCAATATTCCACTTATTTAATGCGTTCATTAAATCCCAAATATGCTTTTGTTTATACGTTCATTAACTACTTTATTCAGATTTATTCATTACTTTTCTTAATAATTTTCTCAGGTGTGAATTCTTTGAAAGAAACCAGGTCAGTAGAAGTTACTAATTAGAAATAATTATAATAATGGTTACTTGGTTATTGAATATCCATTAGTTGTTGACGAAGTCTCGTTCTGGTGATGAAAATGGCTCGTAGATACATTCCGTCGTAAGCTGTTTTATCACTACCACTTAACACTTTATTCTTCCGATCACTCGCGTAGGCGTTTGTATATGTGAATAATTGGATTTCGGTGTTCAATCAATGTTTCATTTTACTGTGTATGCTGTGAGTTCGTTTTAAAGTCAATATACCTGTCTAGTTCTATTTGTCGCTGCTTCATCAAACGTTCATATAATTTATTAGTTTGTTTAATGTTTCGTGTTCATTATGTTGTTGATAATGTGTCGTACACAATATTAAGTTCAAATAATTTGTATATCGTTAAGTGATGCTGTCTGTTGGTGTAACGGTCTGATTGTTCACTTGGTGTAAATTTTACTAAGTCCGTTACTTCGCACACCGGTAAAGTACCACTACCGCGATATGAATGTATTATTAAGTCTTTTAAGTTACTTGTTACCGATCTAACTTCCGAACTCGAGTTAGCATTCCGCCGTTTAATGTACTCTTCTGAACTTTGAATAATTACTAACTCCAAATGATTTGAGTAAACGATTGAAAGTTTATGATATACCGTCTCTCGCACTTGAAGTTAAACTACTTGATATTTTGAATGTAAACTGTCTGAAAATTCTGACTGTAAAGCTTTAGTATAACTGTTTCAAAATTTGAGTGTAGACTGTCTAAAAATTGAGTATCACTGACTGTCTAAAAATTGAGTATCACTGACTGTCTCTGTCTTGGGCAGATAGTTTTTATTAATTCGTCCCTACTCAAAATTTTGTCTCTGGCGCGCTTCACGCCTACTTCATTTCGAGATTGGTCAGTTTTTGATTTTCTTGGAAAATACTGTCCCACCATGTCAAGATTCTACGTCATAGTTCTTCCGATAGGTTCTTCGTTTCAGTTGCTATGGAAACACCCCTCACCATCAAATTTCTCGCTGGCTGAAGGCCTCTGATAGGTCCTTTAGGTCTCCCTGATTTCTGCCCTGACGATCGTTGACCCGCTTCGAAGAAACTACGGCTATTAAACACTTGTCTATCAGCCTATTGTCTGAGTAAACTCTGCGTTTCTATAGATTCCCATTATCTGTACTTACAGTCTCCCTGGCGTATTGTTCTATGCTCTAACCCCTTTTTTCTGGCTATTACTAATTTCGAACATCTGCTGGTCGTTGAAGTCACCCCAACTTTCCCTTCGTAAATTCTTGTCTGTCAATTAGACGATACCTCCAGCTGCGTAACATGACTGTAGTCTTTGTCAGCCTATCTTCCAGTATTGTTTCTTAAGGTGCAGCGCATCCGTTTCATTGTAGTATGGAGTCTCACTCGTTTTTGTCGTTTATCGTCTACTGACGTAACATGGTCAACATCTGCTACAATTCTCGGTACGGGTGTGAATGTCCTTACTTACTTTGTTACAGCTGCGGAGAGCAATAATTCTGGACGAAACTTTCCCTGTCATCTAACGCCACCAAATTCTATAGTTGGATTGAACTTAATGTGTTTCTATTGTCAAGTCAGCAACGCTTCACTGACACCTTCTCATTACTCCTTATTTATTGCTCCACCATAAGTCGTTGACACTTGCCTCGTGTGAACGTACTCTGCCGAGGTGAAAATTTAAAAATTTTAAAATTTTCTGCTCGTTACAGTGTCCTCAATTTCGATTTGACGATGTGACCTCAGGGAACAACTCAAATCTAAATTCTGCGCCCTGTACGTCGCCTCGCCGTGTCCATCTTCTTCAGGGGAAGGTATACACAATAACCTACCTTCAAAAGCTTATATTACCAGTGGTACACCCCCTTTTGGTTTTAATCGGTTCTCTGAATTTATTGCTAGCTATTTGGGATAGCTGAACGCATTTCACATTGTCGAATTTACATATAAATACCTTATCTTTATAATTATAAGACAAATCATAAATTCCATAAGCAATTAAATAATTTCATCAATTGAATAAAATTTTACCTTCTAAAATATCATACTCACAAGATATTATCAAACAGTTAAGCGGTTCAATGTAACCTTTACATGATATCAAAGATAATCTCCTATACATATACACCTTGGTGCATTACTAATGATCTTACCAATAAAATCTTTTAAACTGTTATTTTAAAATTAGATTGTTAATTGACACAATCGCTACGTTAATTGTAATTATCTTAATAATTTACATACACGTATTACATTTAGTTTTAATGATTTACCTACTTTATGATAGCATCATTTACAATCCTAGCCTACTAATTACATACACTCACATTAATAAAGTTCATTCACTATCTAGTTCTTTGAATATTATCACTTATTTGATTTTAAGTGTCCATTTTTTCACTTTGTCCTCGTAACTTATTACTATATAAATCAAATAATAGCAATTAAAATGTCCTTTGCATTCACTGCAATATTTTTATAAAATGTCACACTAAATGTTAATTTATCTTATTATCTAACATTTAATTAGTGCTTAATTAACTAAATACATTTTTATGTTATGTTTCAACAATTAAAGTACATAACTTTCTTGGTTAAGCCAGCTTGAATGATATCATCGCGTCAATTACCCTAACACGGATGATTCATCAGCATCTGCTAGCTTCTTAAGACATCTTCTTCAATTTCTTCCTCTTCCTTCATCTTCAATTCTCTGATTCGTAGTATTTTTTCAATTGTCTGGCATTAAATTTTCCACAGACTTAATTTATTACTATATCATTGCAATCAACGAGTACACATGTAGCTTCGTTTTATTTTATCCATTAATCTCTCACTCTTCATTCATCAATATTCATCACTAATTACCATCTTTGGTTTATGCATTTTCATATAACCAATGTATTTAATGTATTTTATTCAATGTTTTCAACTTTAATCATTACATTTTCAAATATTCTGAAGTTCGCCTTCTTAATACCTTTTCATTTATTTATTCTCAAGTTATATTTATGATGACATATTTGTATGTCCCATCAATATTGTGCTGTCACTAACGCACGTGGTTTTGTTTGTAAACAGTAAGGCGTTTGACCTAGGGGTTTGCGTCACACGTTTTCCTAATATCCGGTCGGTCGTTCCCGTTACGCTGGTACGATGTGTCGTACTTACACTTTGAAGATTTACGACCCTTCTTTGTCTCTTTCTATGTAAGTGAGTGAGAAATGTGTCGTACCTTTCCTTGTGTCGACCCCTCTTAGGTATATACACGCTAAACAGCTTGCCTTGCCTCAGGCCACTCCTCGTAGCTGTATCGCTATCGTTCACATACACATTGAGCATTTTTTGTCGTTTTCTCCAATAACTTTCTCTAAGTAAACACGCACCGGTCTGTTTATGTCGTCGTTTCCAGGCCTGCGTACAACACTGTTGTTCGACATTTAGTTCACCCCTCGTGTACTTACATAACAAAGTTTTATTTCTTAAGTTTCGAAGAAATCTTACCTCGAGTGCTCGTACTCTCCTCTCAGTACTATCACGATTCTTTCCAACGTTTTTAAGTTGTTTATTGAAATTCTTTCCTCTCCTTTTCCTCATAACGTTCCTTGTCCATGATGAATATGCATACGGATCTTGTATGTCCTTCCGCTTTACGTCATCCATGGCTTGCGTAAACTGGTTTTCAGCTTTATAACATGTGGTATTTGTTTCATCTTTAAACTTTCCTTTCATGCTTCTTATTGGTGCAGCTCGACTACTTCGCCGATCCATGCTTATTTTACAGGCTGGATACTTCATCATAGGATTCACTGATGCAGTACCTCTTCCCGTGTTAATTAATTTGTGCTTTTTATGCCTTCTACTTGGTAGTAGCAATAGATTTTTATAATCTCTATCCATGTCTGGATCATCCTCCGATACCGCCAGATACCGAGAAACAAAGTCATTTCTCTTCTTAATCCACTTCTTCCTTGGTTTGCTAGTAACATTCGCATTAGATCCCACAGTTGATAATTTCTTGATATCTGATACATCTGTAAGATCGACAGTGTTATCAGTATCTTGTACCTTCTTCGTATCTCCGTAATTCTCATTCACCACTTCTTCTTGCTTCTTCTGGGCTTCGTTACTGTCCGCTTTCAAGGCATTCGTGTATCCACGTATGTCCGTGCGTAACAGCATTAACTCTTTCGTAGTTATCAAATTTCTCAATGTTTCTTCTAAAGCTCTCTTCTTGTCTTCTAAAACTCTCTTCTAATCTTCTGTCTCGTTCATCTAATTTCTCATGGATTGATTGATAACTTTTTTCTAAATTTTCATTGATTCTTCTAAAACTCTCCTCTTGTCTTCTATTACGTTCTTCGTACTGTTGACGGATGAAATCCATCAAAATTTGTAGACTTCCATTATCTAGTTTTAATGTCCGTCCTCGCGCCCTATCTTCTAGACTCTCTACCACATTACTTGGTTCGCTAGGTGTAGTATTATCCTCTGTATTTACTGCACCTACTTGGTTATTATCGTTGAATTCTATCCTTTCGGAACTGCTCGCCATTTTGCTCTACTACTCGTAATCATTCAAACTGACTTACTCTAATAACACTTATCTTACTTCTATTTCTATGACACTACTTTCTCTACTACTTCTACTGCCTGTTCTTTACCTAAGCTGTACGTGTTAACAATCTTTGTTAATACGTATCAAGCCGTGCAGATGGGCGCCATTTATAAATTAAATAAATGGGTTAATTATTAAATATGTAAATTTAATAATTTCTCAAATGTATCTAGCCCTTAAGTTGGACGCCATTTATAAAATGTAATAAATGGGGATTGTTTATTATGCTAACCGTGATTGAATTAATTAATGTGTAATTGCCGAGCCCCACGTTCTTTGGGAGCCATTTATAAATTTCATTTTATATGTGTATTGATTGCACAATAGATTAATTATTAAATATATAAATTTACCTATCTCTCACGAGGTATGTGTATAATTGAATCTTATTGATGACTCTGACTATCTATGCTCATCAACACATACGTGATATCATTTAATAGATGGTAGTCATTGATTCATTTATTTAATTGAACACAAGAAACTCTTAAAATCTATTTGTATTCCTTCAAACTTTAGGTTAATATTTAGGTTGCATTGGTAATAATGAACGCATATTATGATCAACTAAAATACTAGTTTAATTATCACTCATAACATATTATAATAGTACATAGGTTACGTCGCTGTACCTGAAATACCTACATATTTTATAATAACAAATACATGTCTCCATATATGCTGAAAAACAAAGAAAACATACATACATATATAAATCAAATAATATTACAATTCAATATTCCACTTATTTAATGCGTTCATTAAATCCCAAATATGCTTTTGTTTATGCGTTCATTAACTACTTTATTCAGATTTATTCATTACTTTTCTTAATAATTTTCTCAGGTGTGAATTCTTTGAAAGAAACCAGGTCAGTAGAAGTTACTAATTAGAAATAATTATAATAATGGTTACTTGGTTATTGAATATCCATTAGTTGTTGACGAAGTCTCGTTCTGGTGATGAAAATGGCTCGTAGATACATTCCGTCGTAAGCTGTTTTATCACTACCACTTAACACTTTATTCTTCCGATCACTCTCGTAGGCGTTTGTATATGTGAATAATTGGATTTCGGTGTTCAATCAATGTTTCATCTTACTGTGTATGCTGTGAGTTCGTTTTAAAGTCAATATACCTGTCTAGTTCCATTTGTCGCTGCTTCATCAAACGTTCATATAATTTATTAGTTTGTTTAATGTTTCGTGTTCATTATGTTGTTGATAATGTGTCGTACACAATATTAAGTTCAAATAATTTGTATATCGTTAAGTGATGCTGTCTGTTGGTGTAACGGTCTGATTGTTCACTTGGTGTAAATTTTACTAAGTCCGTTACTTCGCACACCGGTAAAGTACCACTACCGCGATATGAATGTATTATTAAGTCTTTTAAGTTACTTGTTACCGATCTAACTTCCGAACTCGAGTTAGCATTCCGCCGTTTAATGTACTCTTCTGAACTTTGAATAATTACTAAAGTTAGCATTCCGCCGTTTAATGTACTCTTCTGAACTTTGAATAATTACTAACTCCGAATGATTTGAGTAAACGATTGAAAGTTTATGATATACCGTCTCTCGCACTTGAAGTTAAACTACTTGATATTTTGAATGTAAACTGTCTGAAAATTCTGACTGTAAAGCTTTAGTATAACTGTTTCAAAATTTGAGTGTAGACTGTCTAAAAATTGAGTATCACTGACTGTCTAAAAATTGAGTATCACTGACTGTCTCTGTCTTGGGCAGATAGTTTTTATTAATTCATCCCTACTCAAAATTTTGTCTCTGGCGCGCTTCACGCCTACTTCATTTCGAGATTGGTCAGTTTTTGATTTTCTTGGAAAATACTGTCCCACCATGTCAAGATTCTACGTCATAGTTCTTCCGATAGGTTCTTCGTTTCAGTTGCTATGGAAACACCCCTCACCATCAAATTTCTCGCTGGCTGAAGGCCTCTGATAGGTCCTTAGGTCTCCCTGATTTCTGCCCTGACGATTGTTGACCTGCTTCGAAGAAACTACGGCTATTAAACACTTGTCTATCAGCCTATTGTCTGAGTAAACTCTGCGTTTCTATAGATTCCCATTATCTGTACTTACAGTCTCCCTGGCGTATTGTTCTATGCTCTAACCCCTTTTTTCTGGCTATTACTAATTTCGAACATCTGCTGGTCGTTGAAGTCACCCCAACTTTCCCTTCGTAAATTCTTGTCTGTCAATTAGACGATACCTCCAGCTGCGTAACATGACTGTAGTCTTTGTCAGCCTATCTTCCAGTATTGTTTCTTAAGGTGCAGCGCATCCGTTTCATTGTAGTATGGAGTCTCACTCGTTTTTGTCGTTTATCGTCTACTGACGTAACATGGTCAACATCTGCTACAATTCTCGGTACGGGTGTGAATGTCCTTACTTACTTTGTTACAGCTGCGGAGAGCAATAATTCTGGACGAAACTTTCCCTGTCATCTAACGCCACCAAATTCTATAGTTGGATTGAACTTAATGTGTTTCTATTGTCAAGTCAGCAACGCTTCACTGACACCTTCTCATTACTCCTTATTTATTGCTCCACCATAAGTCGTTGACACTTGCCTCGTGTGAACGTACTCTGCCGAGGTGAAAATTTAAAAATTTTAAAATTTTCTGCTCGTTACAGCTGATGAATCAGGGCTTTTTTGGAAGTGTCTTCCCACTCGTACTTTAGCATTTGAAAGTGAACATCAAGCGGCAGGTCACAAAAGTAGCAAGGAAAAAAAATTACAATCTTGCCATGCAGCAACGCTGCGGGTAGTCATAAACTTAGGCTTCTTGTAATCAGTAAATCTAAGAAACCGAGGTCTTTTAAGGGGACAAGAGCAGAAAATTTACCAGTTGATTATTTCAACCAAAAAAAAGGTTGGATGAACCAGCAGATTTTTCAAGAATGGTTTGAAAACATTTTTGTGACTCAAGTACGTAAACATCTTGACTCAAAAAATTTGCCAAAGAAGGCTGTTTTGTTAATTGACAACGCGCCTTCACATCCAGCTACATGTGTGCTTAAATCTTCTGACGGGCAAATCTTCGCAAAGTTTTTGCCCCCAAATGTTACTGCGCTGATACAACCTATGGACCAGGGAGTCATTGCAAACATGAAGAGAACATACAGAACAAAGTTGTTACTGTCAAAAATCGAAGAAGGCTGCGATCTCAAAGAATTTTGGAAGAAATATACAATTTTGGATAGCATTTACGATATTGCGTCTGCATGGGATTACATCAAACCCTCAACCCTTGTTAAATCATGGAGAAAACTCTTTCCGAGTATCGAAACAAATGTCAACCAAAACATTTGTGAAGAAGAGAATGAAGTCATGCCGACCGCTACACTTGTTGACCTAGCGACATCCGTTCCGGGAGGTGAGAATGTCGACGAAGAGAACATACAAGAGTGGTTGGAATGCGACGCAAGTGAGCCGGGGTTTGAACGACTGACTGATGTAGAGATAACGAACAAAGCAATGGGAGTGAACGAGAACGAAGAAGAACAAAGTGAAAGTGAAGAAGACGAGGGTCTGCGCGGATGACACACGAAACTGCTTTGCAGCACGTAGATGGATTGCTTCAATATTTAGAGGAACAAGACGACGACGCACGTCTGGCAGAAAAACTCATGTTAAGGAAAGTACAATCTAGAATAAAGAAAAGATGTTGCCAAAGCAAGAAGCAAAAAACGAGTGACTGATTTTTTTAAAAAGGCGTAACTGAACACTTTTTGTTAACAGTACAGTATTGTTTTTTGTTTACTGTTTTTTATTTTAGTGATTTAGACGTAGATCAAAGGTTTCTGCTGTACTGTACATATTTTAAAAGTTTTACATATTATGTTTTTTGTACAATAAAACATAGTTTTTATGCTGAAATATTTTTTTTCGTGTTTACACCTCATTTTTAGTCTTTTTTCGGGTTATCCGCGATTTTCACTATCCGCGGTGCCCTTGCCACCCAATTCCGCGGATAATCGGAGCTAATTGCTACAATACTCTCCTTGACATCCACACTGTTGGGCGCGTATTTGTAAATAAACCCAACGTGATGTGGTTTAATGTTTAAAATTGGTTATGTGTAAAATATTATTTGGAAATATATTAAAGTTTGTAGTGGTTGAAAATTGAAGGTTACTAATTTTGTAAAGCGATTTAAAATGTAACATTCGAGGTTACTCAAAGTGTGTTTACAATTGTAGAATTATAATTGTCTGAAAAGAATTCCCTTAAATAAAACAAATAAAATAGTGTTGTTAATATTATTTAAATACTAGCTTTGCTTAAGTTTAAAAGTAAAGTATAATAGTTGGTCGCTCGATGATGATGATCGTCTTGTTGATACTAGCTGTGAAACTTCTCCTCCAGGTCGATAATAGTCTAAGTACGTTACGTCTAGTAATGTCTGGACAATAAATATAATATGTTTTCACGTACCTGGTCGTGTTTTCTAGAAGTTCAATAAGCTGTCAACACGGTTTACAAAAACCAACTCACTTTAGCTACAAGGTTAAGTTGCCTTGTTTGATAGTGGGCGCCACACGGATTTATTTTGGGAAAATCCCGTGTAAAACCCATGAATTGAATCAATTAATGATTTAAAGAAATTAAAATAATGGTTTATTACCTTTATGGCAATGCTATTCCAAGTACTTAATCACAACTGAAGGTTGTTTGAGTTTTCTGAATAAAATATTTAACTATCTGTTAGAAATGAATTAAGTCGAGTTATGCTGTTAACAATGGGATTTTATTCATACCCTTGATAGAGAATTCAAACAAATATAATTAAAAAACATACAATGATGTACAATTGTAAATAAGTTATTATATACCCTGTAGGGCTTGCTCAGAACATAGACAGTAAATCTGGTTAAGTCCAGATATTTCTTTTTACTTTAAACATTACTATTATTAAAATCTCAGGTGTACGTTCTTTGAGACACAAAAAAGAAAATTTATGCCTACACAATAGCTATTGATTTTTTGATATAATATTGACTAGTACTGTTTTTGACGTTACTATTATAAAGTAAACAAGTAAAAATAACCTATTTGATAGGTTGTGCGTTCGTCACGCCTGCTTTATGATTTACAAAGGTTATATTTTGGAGAACACTTATAACTAACATTCAGCTTAACTAATATTGACAAATTTATAAAATAAATTTAGACATGGTGTAACATAAAAAATGTTTCAGTGTTTTTGCGTCAGTACAGATCAGTGTATTAAAACGTACAGGTTATGGCGCTCGTAGAAAAGAATGAAAAAATGTTTACACTGTTACCTGGTGTTTTAATCTTCCGATTAAAATTTCAATTAACACTTCGATAATCGGATTATAATGATTATCGTTATTCACTACACACGCACTTGAACAGAGAATTTCGATCCGCTTCTAACTTACAGGATCATAAATAATACTATTTAATTCTTTCTGCTGTTCATTATTTTTTCCCGCACTAAAATGAAATAATACTGCACATAATCACAATGTTTCCTTGTTGAATAATTTGAAGTAGTTGTAGGTTGTTGTCGAACTGTTTCCTTTGATGTGTTCTGGTGATGACGCTATCAGTTATTAAAAATGTTGAGATGAGATCGGCGTACCTGTCACACCGAATGCAGTTAGGAAGTGTCCGCTGAAAATTCGTTCCGGCTCTTTTTATAGTCGATACCTTGATCGGCTCTAGGCAACATTGTTAATTACTAAGAAATTTTGTCATTGGCTTAGACAAGTGTGACAAGTGTATGGTTTTTCCAACCGTCAAAACGGTTTTTATAACCGCCAAACGCTAAAGTGATTGACAGCTACCGATGTTATTGGTATTAACGACCAAATTTCTTAAACATATTTTGTAAATGATGCTAACGCCTTTCACGCACTTAATACAGTTGCGATTGGGGCGGTATCGCCATCAAATTAAAGAATATTTTGTCCTCTTTAATTTGATATAGTTTGATACCGAGTTAGTTTCACTTTTACTGACATTGCTACATAAACAATGTTCAGGTAAACTATTTCGCACTGTCGTCTGTTTACCAAAATCGGCAATTATACACTTTGACTAACATTGTTTGTGTCCTACATCGTGTTTTATCACTCGAACGTTTATGTGAGAACACTATTAATTCTGTACTGATGTTTAATTACTGTACATTACGAATAAACCTTAACTTTAGACATTGTAATGAACTGTTCTTACATACTATGATATTTCGTTTCACATTAATTTGCTCTATTCTACTAACTAACAATTAAATTATAAATCATATTTTAATAATACTTATTGCTATGTTTGAGCATAACAATTGTTTTGTGTAGGTGACCTACATTTCTATTACTTCCTAATAATCATCTCATTGATGATTGTTTGGTCTAGGCCTTGTTAAGGCATACCAAATTCACCAAACTTAAGGCCTTGTTAAGTTCATACCGGAATTCTGCCTTAAAAGCTTTTATTAGTTCACAATTCGATAATTTTGCTGAGGTAGCTTATTGTTATAAGATTCCCTCTTACAAACGTGTTTATTTGTCATAAGTATATTTGAGATTGACATATAGCTTCGTTTTCATTTTGTGGCCATTGCTAATTTTAGTTCTTGGCCTCAATAATTACTAGTCATATTTAATTTATTGTCAGCCAAATGCTGATTCTGATCTCACACTATTCAGATTCTTATTTAATCATTTTTTAGTAACATATATTCTGTTTACGTTATTCACTGACTCGCTTGACAGCTTAAAGTGAATTTAAATTTGTCCATCAGTTTGTGTCAGTTATAGTCTGGTTGTAGTGTCAAACAGTATTTGGGCTTACTGTTTCTTGTGGCACTTCTGCTTCTTTCTTCCTCTATGATTCCTCTCTTCTTGGTTATTCTTATCATTACTTTATCTATTTATATTATCATTATGCATTTATTAAACCTGACAGTATATTTTTAGGTTAGGTAACATTTTGTTATGTTACACTGTATTTCTATTATATTTTGAATTTTTTTAATGGTAGCATCAGGCAACCCTACCAAACAAAGTTTAATTAAAGATAGTGTAACATACAAAAATATTTCTTTAAAATTTCTACAATTAAAATAATTTGTCAACATTAAACACACAAATTATTAATTAATATTAATCAAAATTAGCCCCCCAAACGTGAAATAACATTTTAATAATCGGACAATAGCTGACCCACTTAAAAATGGATGCTCAAAAATTGTTAACTAAATGTTTATGTTACACCACAAGTGTAATTTGACACTTTTGTTTTCAAAACTGTTGTCAGATGTGAAAAATTAAAACAAGAACTACTCCATTGTGAAGTAAACTTTAAAATACATGTCTTCAAATCAAACATAAGATAAGCTTAATTTATAAGGTCAAATTGTTTTACATTGACATAGGTTAGAAACCTTGAAATACCCTTCTAAAAAAATTTGATAAAAACCAAACGCTGGTCACTTACAAAATAAATAACGCTTCCATTGAGCTTTTAAGTCAACTTCACATATTCACACATCAGGATTACGTACAAGTCAGGGCTTGTAAGTTATTTGACGTTCACGGCACACGCACCAAAACCAACACAAAAATCTATAATGGCCAATGCCCACTGTGAACTAATTACTCATACACAGTTTTGTTCTCCCGAAGCCTTCTACACTTCGTGTTGAGTGCATTACACAGCCCGCAGACTCTTTATACTGCTCCTTTTAATAACTTTATGCTGTTTTCTTGTTGCAGATTATTTTTAAAATATCAATATCCAACTGGGGTACCCTCCAACTGATATGAAAGTCTAACGTGTCAAGACTTTCTGTGTACATATAAAATGTATATTATTAAAATATTATCATAATATATACATCTATCTGGTATCGATTAAATGTTCCAGTCGATTTTAAAGTTCCAGTTATCAGTAGATTGTTGCATACGGATTTTCACGTTTTATGATTTTATGTTGAAAGCTTAATTTTTAATAGAACATTCGCTGTGATAAGTATCGTAGTTGGGAAGTGCAATGGTGACTCTGGACTCACATCTGCCATCTGAAGAAGAATTAACTGTTGAAGAAATTAAATTAAGCGGTGTCGTATTGCGAGCTGCAGCGTTCCACCTAGGAAAGCGATGTGAAAATGAAAACAATGAATTCATGTTATGCCGTTCAGAAACTAAAGATCCCAGGAAATGTCTAGAAGGGAAAAACGTTACAAAATGTTCTTTAAAATTTTTTCAACAATTAAAAGAGACTTGTCATGATGAGTTTGTCAGTTACTATAAGTGTATTGATTCAAGCAGCGCGCATTATAGATTTGAACCTTGCCGAAAAAGTCAACATATTTATGACCAATGTGTTAAAGATAATATGCACATAGAACGTCCGTCATTTGGCTATTTCTGTGAACCGAAAATTCATAGTACAGAACGGCCAAAGCCTGTTGTAGATAAGCCGATATTCGAACCTACTCCTAAACTGCCTGAAGATGCATCAAAACCTCCAGCAAAATATGGGTCAAGATTTTCATTCTTAATAGACTAAAAGCTGTCCAATGTACTTTGTTTGTGAAAATTAGATGTTTAATTTACACCGTGTTTAACAGTGTATTTTTTTAGACATTATCTCATATTTAATTTTAATCTTGACAATACTCGTTATAATATTAAAGATAATGTAACTTTCCAACATATACGAAAATGATAAGTACAAAAAGGTATAAAAGGATGTTAATATAGGTATAAAGGTATGTCACAGTGCTATGTTAATTATTATATATTGTTAATATGTAAACTATAGTTGTTTACATAAAATCTGTAACACCATAAACTAGTCGTGTTCTTAGCTTTAATCACTTGTAAGAAAAAGTTTTCATTTAATGAAGTTAAAATATATTAAGTGATTACAGATTCTTTGCATGCAGTAATGTTCGGTCTTAAAGAAGTTGTTTTTTATAAAATGGTAGAATTTTGTGTTATATTCATGATAACTTGTAGGTAACAGTTATGTGAGGTTTTTTAAATAACTTGTTATATGAATAAGTTTTTTTAATTTGATGTCTTTTGCAACAACACTGTTACTTGAGTTTAAATAACATGTTAATGTTGTATAAAGAAAGTTCATGGGGAAAATTAGGCGAAGAGTTGCTTTACACAAGTGGTTTACTATACAATTCAATTTTGGATTCTAAATGGCAAGGAAACTGGAAAGACAGAAGAATAGGAAAGACAAAATATGTCGCCCCAATACCAGCATAGTTGAGTATTGTCACAATTACCTCATTTTTTAATGTTTACAATGAATGGGGATTTAATTGATGTTTGTAGTGCCCCACGTTCGATGGGAGCCAATTTATACAATCTATTATGCAAATGTTGTCGTTTGCATAATTTAATTAATCTGAGATTGTAGTGAATGCAATGTGCAATTATACTAATTTGTGGAGTTTAATCATGTAAACTGGCACTCCTCTTCCTTGTCGTAAATATCAGTTGTCACCAGTAAGATGTCCTCCCGCTGTGCGCACACTCAGTTCTATTCATTAGATAGACGTTTGTTCTCATACAGGGTGAGTACAATTGTGTGACTACTCCTTTTTTTTACTGCTGGCACGCTTCAAGTCAACCTTGTAGCGTGTGCTCATTACAATTTCTCCATAACTATGCCACTGTGCTATGTCTCTTTGTCTGGTTTGTCGTGGGCTGTAAATCTCAGTGGAAACGAGTCTGTCACAGGTGAACCTTACTTCCTATTGTAATGTTGTGTCGAGTTGACACTTCGTTAAGTTGCTTCTTTATTTATTGCTTCTGGCCCGTGTTGGGGTGTCTTGGCTGGTTGTAACGTACTTTTGATCAAAATTTTAAAATTTTTGGTTATTACATGTTTGTATTAGATAATTATCTGTTTGGTAAAGAGACCATAATAAAATGTTTAAGCCTATAAGCAAGTTCAAATTATTAAAAGAAGCCATTTATGCATGCATTGAACTTGTAGCATGTATTAATTATCATACTACTAAATTTTGTCCTGACATAAAGGTTAATAATCCCTCAAGCTGGAACAAAAAAGGCTAAAAACAATGCTTCTGAATTCTTCAGTGCATTCTGAATTAGTTTCAATGTATGTTGCAATTAATACGACACTTTCAGTTGGTAGTATGATCACCTACAAATAATAATAGACAACTTTTTTAAAGAGTTTCAACCATTTTAAGAAAACGGTATTTCCTGTCTTTAATCTTAAATTAAAGTATTATTACCTAACACTACAAATTGTACAGCTACAAGAATTATCAGATTAATTGAATGAAGACGGTTCTTTCCTATTATCAAGTTATAGAGTATAATAAGACCCCCTGTTCCATGCCTTTACAGTTTGTTTGGTTGTAATTGGTTTAAAAATGATACTTTAGATAGCAAATCCTTTATAATCCACTTTTAATTATATTGCTTAAGTGAAATCCATTTTTAAGTGAACAAATTAAGTAGAAATTTCACTCTGAGGGTCAATACATACAATGTCTTCAAGAATCTTCAGAATGTCATCACTCTCCACACTTTTCTGACACATAAATTTCCCCAAAAAAGGAGTTATTCAGAAAGATAAAAAAGGCAATTAGTTATGTATATAAAGCAGTTACTCAGTTTTATAAAAATCAGTGGTTTGAAAAAAAGTGTGCAAAAAAACAGGAAAGGTCATTACAGTAGGGCTAGTTATTCAGATTTTTGGGCTGCTTGTATAGAAATGAAGTTTATAGAAGTGCCATTTTATATAATAATTAGAACCTAGCAAACAGATGATAGGAAAGATCTGGAAAGGTTTGTTTATTATAGTAGTGTTTTTAGCTCATAAGTTAGAGTAGTAAAATTTTATGACTCTGACTTATAAAAGTAGTTAATCTTACCTCAGTGTCAAGCCAAGGGGATAATTCAGGATGGGGCAGTACAGCCCCTCATTGGGTTAGTTGCCAATGGGGTGGTATAAGAAAACTCTGCAGGAGGCGGCAATACCAGCCTGCTAGTGGTCGACGTATAACATACAGGCTTACAGTATGCTGGTGAATTCTCTGCTACTCCCAACATCTCTATCCTTGATTATCATCAATAACCTGCCTCCATGAATAAATCCTGGTCTATTGAAATCTTGAACAATAAGACTCATCATAGAAAAGTCCTCAATTAGCTACTGTCTTACCTTAACATATGAAGGGTAAGGGAAATAAAAGACAAGTCCACTTTTTATAATTTTTCAGGACAGCAATTTTAAACTTGGAAAACTTAATAATGTGTTCATGTTTACTTTTAGTGTAATGTTTTTATTTCATACTATTAAAAACTGCTTTTTATAAAATTATGGTTATTAGAAAAAACTTCAAAAAATATTTTATCCAGAAGTTTTAATTTAAGAAATGAAATAAGATCCAATTCTTTTTGGAATTAAGAGATTCTGTTGCTTGGACGTTGCCCTTTTATTTCTATAACAGCAAAAAGAAAACTAATTTTATTCAAAAGAGGACTTTATTTTATTAAAAAATGTAATTTACATTACATTACATCAAATCGAAAGTGATACTTTTTTTTTACCTGTGTCCACTCATTTGTTAAGATTTTTGAAAAGGCCATTGCTTCCGGTTCACAAAACTTTGTTAAAATCTTGCAAGTTGGTTTATCTATTGACAGTTGTTCTATAACATTGGCACAAGTCCGTTAGAATTAAAAAGAAAGTTGAATGGTTTGACAAAGTCTATAAGACAAACATGTCGTTATAACTGACCCCAGGAAGTGTGAATTTCCCATCAGGCAACAATCATATGCATCATTTTATGACCATTGCCAGTTCCCAATGATCACTGTAGACGGGTCGAAATTTTATGTGAATAAAATCTTCAATGAACATGGTCTCTCAGATTAGCCTCACAGGGAAATTTCTTTTCTTGTCAAATGATATCAGGTGTTCAATCCATTTGAGAAAATACATTTTTCTGTGATTTCTTCACCATCCTCACTAGCTGGGTTTAACAGGTAAACCACACGGAAGATGGTTAATTTAAGATTATTTGTAGCTGTTTCAAAGTATTCTTTCCAGGCCTGTGGTATTTCTAGCTATGGTTGCAATTAACAAAGCCATGTGTTCATCACAATCTAAAACACTATGGTAACAGGTTGGGAACATTACAGTTAATTTTGTAAATCATCTCATAATGAACAAGATAATGCAAGAAACATAACGTAATATAATTCTTATTTTGCCCCCCAACCCTCCAGGCGTCACAAAATATACTAAGCTCTGTTACATCCATAGATAGGTGGTCGTGGATGTAATGAAGATATGAACATTCATCATCACTTCGGTTCTTGTCAATAGTTTCTGTATTTTAGGTAAAATATACTTTCAGATGATGTATTTTCAGAATCATAATATTCAAGGGGTACAAATACAGATGTCAGTCACCTATAATATACATCATTTGTCAAAACATTTTGAATGGTTAAATTGTACCATAAAACATATTGCTTCTCCATGTACAGCACTATTAGAATCTTAGGTTGCTAATATTTTCCTAATGTAAAAAGCTTCTTTCTTTTTGTGAACCATACCTTGAATTTTTAGTTGTTTAATTTCCAAGTCAATCTTTTCTTGGTCCACTACCACAGGTTTTTTTTCTTTGTTTCCAAACAGTAAAGTTTAGAATTGTACTCATCACATGTTGAACAAATTTCAACACGGAAATAAAAAGTTATGTTGGATTCGTTCAGTAAAATTTCTCTGTATTTATCATAGGACACTATACTTGAGTCTTTGTCTTGAAACATTTCAAACTTCTTTTTAATGTCGAGATCTTTGAACACGTACACTCTGTTGGAATCTTTTAAACCGTACTGATTGTTCCTTGGAGGAAAATATTTAATATGCTTCCAAATTAGATGTAAAGATATTTTCATGAATTTTTCATGGTCAGATTATCATGTTTCTCTGCAGGTTTTTTTTTAACTAAATCCAGTTTTCTTTGAAGCATGCCACCCTTCTTTTCCAAATATTGTGTTGATAAAAAAAAAATTGTACAAACATCAAACTTGCTGACTTCATTACATACATTACCTTAGAGTACTGTATATATTTAAATGTTGTCTCATTAACTCTAGCTTCACCTTCTGCTTTTCTATTACAATGCCAAGCTACAGAGGAACAGAGAAAACACCACTCGGATATGAATTCTGATCATTTGAAATAATCATAAGATTAAAATTCTTGTTTCTACTAGTAATTTTGTACAAACCACTATGTTGTCTTTGGTATTGACGAGCGCTTTCGGCAATCAAGCCATCTTCAGGTCATTTACCAACAGAGAAATATGAAACTGTTCACTTCTTATATACCGTTCTACCGGACCTATCTAGCCCCGCCCCCTGATGGAGTAACGTCTTACTTAGCTCCACCCATAGTGGGTTGTCTTACATTACCAATTTTTTTTAGCTGTTACAATTGACGTTAACTCATCTTCTACTCTTTTTTGTTGTCTAATAAGGTGCTAAATATTTCTTCATTTTAAAATGTGGTTTTTATATTCATTAGTCTTTTTTCATCTTTATTTTTTATTTTTAATATTTCCACTTCTTCCTTAATTTCCTTTCTTTTTCTTTACTCATCACTTTTATTATCTTATAATTTACAACTGGGTCTATGAATTTATGTCCTTCTTCTATAAAATGCCTAGCATATAATGAATTCGTCGTTAAGTCACCTTTACCCCTCTTATGTTCTTTAAATCTCTAGTAAAATTGATGACCCGTTTCGCCCAGACATACTTTGTCACATTCCCCACAACTCCACGTTTCTTCAATATGTCATCTTCATCAAAATTCATAGTTTTTATTATATCAAACACGGTTTTCGATTTTTTAACCACTACCTCTATATTATATTTTCTAAAACATTTTTTTATCTTTCTTGTGTTATAACCTATATATGATATGGATCCCTTATACTCTTTCGTTTCTATACTATTCTCATTTTTTGTTTCTTCTCTTCGTTTTATATTATTAAATATTTTATCTACTACATTCGTATTATATTTGTTGTTTTTTACAATTATTTTTATTCTTTCTATTATTTTTATCTTTATTCTTTCTGTTTTCCTCATCTTCTATACAACTGTTTATTCTATGACATAAATTATTTATTGCTGCCATTTTATACTGTATTGGATGGTATGAATCATTTGGTTATAACATCCGTATATGTGCTTTTCCTATAAATGTCAAATTTTAGTTTATTTTCTCTTATTATTTTTATGTTTAAATCTAGGAAATTTATTTCCTTGTTTCCTACTTCCATTTTAAATTTTATACTCTCTTCTAATTTGTTAACCTCTTCAAAAATACCTTTAATTCTTCGCGGAACACTAGGTTTTTTATAAGTAAAAGCAAAAAGTTTTACCTTACAGAATACCTTACAGTTATTGTCGTTTTTCAATACAGAATAGCTTACAAAACTACTAACAAAACGGAACACACACTATCAAAACACACACACAAAGCACAAAACAAATTCGATCTACCCGGTGTTTACAAGCTAAATTGCTCAAATTGCAGTAAATTCTATATAGGACAGACAGGATGTTGCTTCAAACAGAGATAGATTGAACACACAAAGGCACTCCACTCCACTACAGAATCCACCTTTGCAAACCACTTCATTGAAGCAAACCACACATATAAAAACATCGACAATAACATGAACATTCTACACGTACACACAAAAGGCCGAAAACTAGACACTCTAGAACAATTGGAAATATAAAAACAAATAAAAACGACATCCTAAACGAACAGACACAATTCAAATCGCACGCATTATTCGAACATATCTCACCCACACACACAGCATCGATCTTTCGAAATTCGATTTTGTCACCCACAACAAGACGGATAGCGCTACCTGCGGCAGCCTCTGAAGAAGCCTTTTAAAGGAGAAAACCGGTTAAGGCTGTAAGGTAAAACTTTTTGCTTTTACTTATAAAGAACCTAGTGTTCCGAGTCGTTAAAGTAATAGTGATATCTAGTTAAGTAACGGACACGTCATGGACAACGAAATCCAAGAATTTAATTCTTCATCAAACGCCCTCCCATATTAACAAGATATCGTCTACATACCTCATCCATTTCTTAATTTTGTCTTTATTTTTCACCGTTGTCATTTTATTTTCAAAGTAGTTCATGTAAATTTCTGCCATTATCGGTGACATTGATGATCCCATTGGAAGTCCCTTCTTCTGAATATAAAACTTATTATTAAACCTAAAGTAATTTTGCTTCAAACACTCTTGTATTACTTTTATTAATTCTTCTTTCTTTTCGTATCCTTTCAATTTGTTCTTTTCAATTAGTTTTAACCTTTTTTTCAACCGGGATGTTTGTGCAGTTTTATCTGACATTTAAATTTAGGCGCTTCCGGATTTGATTCTGTTAGTTTTATTTTATTCTTAAACATAGTGGAATTTTTTATTAATTTCTTCACTCTACTTTGAAATTTATTAGAATAATCATATTTAATCTCTTCATAATTATTACTTTTTATAAATTCATCAGGGGCGGCTATTCAGGGGTAGTAGGTGAAGTGGCACTTCACCAATTATTTATAATAATATAATATTATTTATTTATAATATAACAATTATTATAAGGAAAAATTTATTTTCCATATCACGTGTTGGTTTTAATAGAAACGTGTTTCTGTATTTTTGTACGGCGCGGGACTCTTTAATGTTCTGGCACTGAGTGTGATGCGATTCTTATCACGGCGACCGACCAAGTGAGGCAGGCTTTATTTCAAGTTTCTCAACCTCAAGGGCGGAGCTTAGCTCGATAACCGGGGCGATGGTTGCTATGACAACCGTGACGTCACCCGCTGTAGAGAATCGTACGGGTGAAGTTACAAGAGAGAAATATGTTTCTTCTTCCAGTATGAAATTCTTTCGGAGCGTGCTTGTTTCGTAGTGCTGTGCTGTTTTAAATATGAATCCTGTTTATGATATAGTGTGTGTTTTATTAGAAACATCATTTTCACGTTGGAAAGACGAAGATAAGAAGGAAGTTTTAAATTGTGGGCGCCCTACTGAATCTCTACAAATATGTGGTACAAAAGAAGTGAAATATTCAGGTAAATGCTATAATCTTAGTTTCAAACGGTCGTGGTTTAGGGAATTTCCGTGGTTGTGCTCCTCTCCAACTCTACAGAAATTGTTTTGTTGGCCATGCTTGCTTTTTAGCAATAAAAGCAACATTTGGAATAGAGAAGGATTTGCTTCTTTGTTGAATATAACACGATCGTTACACAAACACTCAGATTCGGCAGAGCATATATAAAGTGCCAGGTAAATTTGAAAACTTTCGAAAGAAATCGAAACACAATTTCAGATGCCCTGAAGGAAAATGCTAGACTGTATACTATCCAATTCAATGAAAGTGTACGTTTGAACAGACTTTTCCTACAGTTAGTGATTGATGCAGTACTCTATTTAAGTAAGCAAGAATTAGCATTTCGCGGCCACGATGAAACAATAGACTCAATAAATCGTGGGAATTTTAAGGAACTGTTGACGTTGCTGGTATCAAGGAGTCCTGTAGAAATACAAAACCAGTATTCTAAGATAAAAAGTGTGTTCAGTGGCGAATCAAAAAGTATACAAAATGAACTAATCTAGTGCATTTCAGACTACATCAATGATTTTGTAAAAACTGAATTGGAAACTGCTGGGTTTTTTTCTGTTCAGGTAGATGATACGACAGATATTATACAGGTTTCTCAGTGTTCTGTAATAGTGAGGTTTGTTAATGCTGATGGAGCTTTAGTGGAGCGTTTCTTAGGTTTCTATGATGTAAGTGCCGACAGATCATCAGAAACTTTGTTTGCTTTGATTAGATAAAACTTCCGGGCTGAGAGGCCGTGGTCGATTGCTTGATGTATTGGAGCTATACGTTTCGGCCGCACCACCGGTGGCCATCTTCAGTAGCTAAATTGTGTTCGAATAGATGACACGCCGAACACGTCCCCAATGAACTGGGAATAAGCAACAGGTCGTGGTCGATTGCTTGATGTATTGGAGCTATACCTGTTGCTTGTTCCCAGTTCATTGGGGACGTGTTCGGCGTGTCATCTATTCGAACACAATTTAGCTACTGAAGATGGCCACCGGTGGTGCGGCCGAAACGTATAGCTCCAATACATCAAGCAATCGACCACGGCCTCTCAGCCCGGAAGTTTTATCTAATCATATTGACACCGGCCGTGAAAGCCTACGTACTAAGATTTGTTTGCTTTATTGGACAAACTCTTGAGACCATTTGGCTACGAACACAAATTAGTAGGACAGTGTTATGATGGTGCAAGCGTGATGTCTGGCCATTTAAATGGACTCCAGAAAAAAATTAAGGAGAAAGCTCCTCTTGCAGTATTTGTGCACTGTTTGGCACACCGCCTAAATCTAGTCTTACAACAGAGTTACAAAAAAATACGAAAGTGTCGTATATTTTTTTCTTCTATTACTGGAATTCCTACCTTTTTCCATCACTCTGCAAAGAGAACCTACGCAATTACTTCTGCATCGGGACCACGCATTCCAACTGTAACACCTGTCCGCTGGAGCTCCAACTCGAAATTATTGACTGTAATTGTGGACGACTGGGAAAAGTTGAAAGAGGTTTTCTTCACGACATGAACAGTTTTGAATTCTTATTTCTGGCAGTAGTGTTTCATGACATATTTTGTTTGAGAGATGTCTTGTTTGATGTTTTGCAAAAGAGGTCATTGGATGTTAACTACTGTATATCAAAAATAAGGACTACTTGTGACATGCTAAGAAACAAGCGGGACGAACAGTATTTTTCAGTTTACTTTGAAACGACCAGGAAAATGACGGATATGCGCCTCACACGAGAGTACAGCTCCCTGCCTCAGGATGAATGTGTTCAGATTTATCGAGCCTTATATTATGAAATTTTGGACCACATTTTGATGGAAATGGACGAGAGATTTCGCGATTGTGAAAAAATTATTTTTGTTTGCCTTGCTGATACCACAAAATTTGAAGAATACCACACATGCTTTCCTTCTAGTGCACTTGAAAACGTGCAAAATTTCTTTGGATCTGTGTTCCCCAAGACACATCGCTTAAGAAACGAACTGTCTATTTTATATGCCGATGAGAAGTACAGACAGATTTCCACCGAAAAGATGTTCAAAATCCTTCATGAGGATAAGGACATTTTTACGGACGCTTATAAATTGTTCTCCCTTATTCTGTCCATCTCCTCTACTACAGCATCTGTGGAAAGAAGCTTTTCTTGTCTTAAACGTATAAAAACATACCTCAGGAATGCAATTTCAGAAGAGAGACTTTCTTCACTGGGGAATATTGCAATTCAGAAAGAACTTCTACTGCAGTTAATGAAGAAACAGCCATTCTATGAAGACATTACTGACAAGTTTGCCGCCTTAAAGGACCGAAGGATCGATTTGGTATACAAGAAATAGGTGAGTTAAATTATTAAGATAATCATGTGTAAATATAATTATTTTTCTACTAGCTCTTCACCTAACTTCACAGCCACAAGCCGCCACTGAAATTCATTCCCTCTCTTTATATACAGTAGAAGCCCGATATAGCGTGGTTGTCGGGTGACATACTTTCCCCCGCGTTATAGGCGTAACCGCGGTATATCGGAAGGTGACCTGCACAGTGACAAATGATGGGGAGGGAGGACCGGGAAAAAGGCTACAGCATAATGCACTACTATATACTGTACGTAAATTACGTCACCAAATGTAGAAATAAAAAATAAGAAAACTGTATTTTAATCCAATACGTATTTTAATCTATTTTAATCCAATGGAATATAAAATACACTATTTATACATTGCTCACTCGACCTACTGTAGGCCTAACTGTTGATCTTACAAAATGTCCGTAATTGTTGTTTGACGGGATAATGCACAGCGTTTCTTTTCCGCGTATTGTTTTATAAACGCGAGGTGCAGCAGATGAACATTATTAGATTCATTTTGCCTCTCCATCCACGAAATTACTTTGTTTATGTGTATTATCACTTCACTAACATTTGGAATAACTTCTTTCACTTCCACCCCATTTTCATTTCCATCATCGTCATCGTCTTCTTTTTCTTCGCAGTTTGCATTTCGGACTGCATTGATTATATCTTTATCTCCTATACATTCTGTAACAGGCTCACCGTTGTCAACTTCTGCCCAGTCATTCAAGTCATCTAGAGTGAAGTTGCAATGCAGAGCACTACTTGCAGACTGTACATCACTATTAGTGAATCCGGCAACAGAGCAATTTCCATCGGCGATGTTTTGTTCAAAGGAACATTTCTTCCAGCAATTCTGAATCGTAGCCGTACTAATACTTTCCCATGCAAGACCTATTGAATACGCAACTGTTTTCAGGTTTATTGACTTAAGGTAAATTTCCATTTCCTCATCAGAATTCACTATAGCACTCAGAAGTTCACGTCGGTAATGCACTTTAAATGCTTTTATGATGCCTTGATCTAATGGCTGGATCAGTGCTGTAGTGTTTTTCGGCAAGAACATGACTCCGATTTTCCCATCTCTTGACTGTAGCATATCAGCAGGTGGATGTGCTGGACAGTGGTCAAGGGTCAGTACAGCTTTTTCTTCGAGGTTGAGTGACCGCAGGTGGCTTCTCACAGATGGAACAAATTCTTCATGGAACCATTTACCGAAAATATCACTTGTCATCCAAGCATTTTTTCTATTACGATATGTGATGGGTAATGACATCATGTTAACATGTTGAAAGCATCTAGGTTTAACTTTGTGGCTGCCTGATTTATTTGTGGCAAACAGGAGGGTAACTCTATCCTTATTTATTTTTAATCCAGATTTATTTATTGAATTATTCACGTCCAGAGTTCTGGTAGGAAGCATTCGAAAATACAGAGCAGTTTCATCACAGTTATACACTTGATGGTCATTTAAATCGTTATCGATCATTACTTTGTTTAATGCCTGAGGAAAAAGTGCTGCAGCTTCACTGTCACATGATCATGCTTCCCCTTCAATGCTTATCTGGCTTATACCATGACGAGATTTCCATCACGAAAACCACCCATCAGATGCATTAAAGTCACTGTTGCCATGTAAATCACTATGGAATTTCACAGCTTGAGCTCTAATAACTGGTCCTGACAGTGGCACACCTTCACTTCGTTTTATTAAAAACCACCTGTACAGACACTCATCTAGTTCACTATCCTTACCTACTTTAGTCTTTTTTCTTTGCAACCCCACTTCACTTTCAACTGTGTTCACGAAACTTTTAAGTTTATCTTCTTCCTTCATCCACCCTCTAATTGTTCCTTCTGGGATGCCACACTCACGTGATAAACTTGCCTTTGACTCTCCGTTCTTCACACGATTAATTATTTTGAGTTTATCACTCACAGAATATGCTTTTCTTTTCTGCGACATCACAAAACTCTACACTATGCGAATTTATGACAAAGACTATACACTTTGATAAGATAATATCAGAGTATGATCTTATACTGTACTGTAATATGAGGGAGAGAAGGGATTTAGTTGGCTGCTTGCCTTGGCATGAATTCTTAGAAACGTAGAGACTGTAAATAGCTTGGGCAATTGTTTATGTCTACAAGTACACTTGAACTGGCATTCTGGCTGTTGTTTACAACGCCGTTTCCAACAACAAGCCTTTGTTTACAATAAACGCAACGCATTCCAATGTTGTGGCTACGGAAGTCACGATAAACAATTCATAATTTACTCACTCTCTACAAGTAAGAATTTTCGCTAATAACGGGCAACATACTCTTCACCGCGTTATATCCGAATCCGCGGTTGTAACTTTTATATTTTTTATTTATTCAAATTAAATTAACCCTTCCACTTACCTTACGACTTGGATCTGGCCGGATCGCGTAGTGTAAGGAAACCCATTTCGTTCGACGAACTCTGACGATACACATAACGAAATAAGGCATTGAAAGAATGTAACTCTCAATTGAGTGGAAGAGAAATCATATTTTATTATTGAAATGTTCTTATAATATTCAGAAATATTGAAAAGTTGAGTCTTCTTATTACATGTTGTGCAATTGTTTTATCTTACATACTATAGCTTACCTTATGTTTCACCAGACACAAACGCAAATATAAACACAAAAATACACAAAAGCCGCCCAGCTTTGCCACACACACATTCATGCCTTATTTATAACACCCTTAACATTTTGAATTATAAATTCCCCATGTCCACCACGCGGTCATCCCGCCCGTACACAGTCCTCGTTCACGTGCCCGGAAAAGAAACTATTAGTTCACTTGGATTTACTGATTACTGTTAGTATTCCATTTGCGCACTGTTGGTTAATATTTCAGATTTTAACTGTGAGGTCGGCCGATGTAATTATATTTTGTAATATAAAATTTTAACCAGACCGCAAGCGGTCGGTAGGTGAGACGCACTGGGCAGAAGTTGGTTCTCTGTTCCCTCTCCACAGTTTTCAACACTGGAACGCACTGCCTTGGGCGTCGTCGCCGAAGCTTCAGCCCATGCCATGCATGTAGCTTTTTTAAGTCAATGCCGCATATGATCTTCTGTAGGCATTGGCTGACGTCATTTAAGTGGGCCTGGTCTAAACGACACTTCCGTAGTGAATCCAACGGAACGATGAAAATTTCACTATATGGCCATCTTACTTTTTTGCCAACGCTTGGGTAGGCGCCCATGCTTGGTGTGCGCATGGGAGCGCAATGCCACACTCTCGCATAGTTCTTGGAAATTTGTGGAGGTGAATTCTTTGCTCGTTGCATTGCACAATGGAAATTGCGTATCGCCTTTGTCTCAACCAATCTTGCTCAACACCGTTCTGTTAACACGTGGTCCATTATAAATGAAATGAATTCGGTTGCACAATGGTTTTATGAAAAGTCCGCCCAAAATGAAATACACAAAAATACACATGCCCCTAACTGTTAAAATAAAAAAATACCCAAAAATGACCCGCTACACGGTATATCGGACCGCGCTATATCGGGCTTCTACTGTACTCTTCTTTATCTATTAGCACTACGGAGTTGCCTTTGTCCGCTTTTGTTACCATAATATTATTCTGTCTTATTTTATTTTGTAACTGTTTTATGTTTCTCTTAATAGCCCTACTATTTCCCCCTTGTCTTCTGTTCTTTTCTTCTAATGCTCCCACATTGTTACTAATTTCAAATCTTAATTGTTTTATTTTCTCCACTTTTTCTTTGCTTATTATACTTTCACATTCTATTAATAAACCTTCTTTATTCAACTTCTTTGGCGGTGCATATTTTAGGCTTTTTTCTAATAATTTATTATCTTCATTATTGAATACCACCTCTGTTAAATTAACTATTCTCTCGGATAACTTCAAATCTGCTTGATCTGGTTTTTTTCATTCTTGTATCATTCATTTCTTTTAAACATTCTAATTTAGTTTTCAACTTCTTGTTTCTTTCTTCCAATTTCGTCTTCATATACTGCTCACCAAAATCGTACAAAATGTCTTCTATTTGTATGTAATTATACTTTTGATGTAGTTCTAAGTGCATTTTTAGTAATTTTTTTATTATACGTATTCAGTTGCTGATACAAATATTTTATTCCTGTTTTACCCATAACTGTTCACTTAACTTCTTGAGTTTTTTCCGTATGTCACTACTTCCTTTTATTTCGATTTTTGCATACTTTGGTATTATATTATTAAGTAAACACTGCTTATTAAACCAAATTTTAGACAAAGTTATCTTTAACATAACTTTTGTTTTCAAATATTTATAGAAATCTTCTACTTTATTTCTCTGCTCCATTATTCTTCTACTCCTTAGATTTGTCAATCTATTAATTTATTTTTGTAGTATTGGAGTGTTAGTAGTCTCAAATATTCCTACTAGTAATTTTGTACAACTAAAGTAAAACGTTAAAACTAATTGAAAAGAACAAATTGAAAGGATACGAAAAGAAAGAAGAATTAGTAAAAGTAATACAAGAGTGTTTGAAGCAAAATTACTTTAGGTTTAATAACAAGTTTTATATTCAGAAGAAGAAGGGACTTCCAATGGGATCATCAATGTCACCAATAATGGCAGAAATTTACATGAACTACTTCGAAAATAAAATAATGACAACGGTGAAAAATAAAGACAAAATTAAGAAATGGATGAGGTATGTAGACAATATCTTGTTAATATGGGAGGGCGATGATGAGGAATTAAAGGTATTGTTTGAAGAGGTTAACAAATTAGAAGAGAGTACAAAATTTAAAATGGAAGTAGGAAACAAGGAAATAAATTTCCTAGATTTAAACATAAAAATAACAAGAGAAAATAAACTAAAATTTGACATTTATAGGAAAAGCACATATACGGCTGTTATAATACCAAATGATTCATACCATCCAATACAGTATAAAATGGCAGCAATAAATAATTTATGTCATAGAATAAACAGTTGTATATAAAATGAGGAAAACAGAAAGAATAAAAATAATTGTAAAAACAACAAGTATAATACGAATGTAGTAGATATAATATTTAATAATAATGTTTAATATTTAATATAATGTTTAACGAAGAGAAGAAACAAAAATGAGAATAGTATAGAAAAGAAAGTGTAACGGTACAATTCTGGTCCTATAGTGGTCTCCTGGGAAATAATTGTTTTTGGAGGCCTATAAAGAAAACAGCGTAAGGTTGTCCAAAGGTTTTCAACGATGTAATATTGAGCGGACGGGATTTGTGTCGAGTCAGGGAAAAATCACAGTAATAGCAAAAAACAGTTCATCATATTAAAGTAAACAAGCCTAACCCAATGATGACATCAGCTACAGGAATGCGATATGCATTAAATACATTTGTAAACAACAGGGTTTGGCCGTTTCGAACAAAGGACTAGTGACACAGTTTGCCCCACCTCCGCATTGAATAGCTACAAACCGCTAGCAGCCTCGTCTCATCAGAGTAGCGTGCCGGCCGGCAATTCTCAAAAAAGCTACTTATATCTAAATTTTACATAACCAAGAGTTTGTTAATTATGTGAAAGTGCAGTATTTTTTAAAAATAACAGTTCGACGTAAACCCCAAATTTTGGGTTACGACAACATCGAGAGTGTGAGATCAACGATGGGACATCTTCAAAGAATTTCCAGCTAAGTCATAAAAATGGGGGGGTCCAAAAAGTCCAACTAAGGGTTTAGATAATCTTTTCTTTTAAATTTGATTAATTAAAATGAGCTCAATTTTGGGGAAGTCAATTAACTAAAACTTTGTACCACGAATGAGAGTGCGAGTGAGAGAGAGGATATTTCATTACAATAATTAATAAGTGCTGGGTTGTGAAGTCATTTTTTAATAACTATACATTATGTTTATTATGTAACAAGTATAAAACATGTTATTTTGGAGGGCTTATAAAATGTTTAAGGGATATTATATATTTACAAAATAAATGGGACTACGCCCCGAGGCATAGTAACTGCGTGTTTGGCACATAGTTCAGTAGTCATTTTCATATGTACGTAGAGTCTTTTTGATAATAAAAGGTAATGTCATTGGTGAGTTATTTCTAGAGTGAGTTATTTCAGGTAACCTAGAGTGAGTTATTTCAGGTAATACATTCCGCAAGTACTGGTTCGCTAACACGAATTCTGACCTTAGGTAAGTATACATATTTTGTTGTATTTCAGTTTGCAACATGGCGCCCGATGAAAATTTAAATTACAAAATTATCGATAATAAAAAGTAAATAATAAAATAAAGTTACATTGGCGCCCGAACAGGGACTCTACATAAAATATAATTTTATGTGGGGTGTGCCTACCAGAAAAGCGGAATAATTACCTGGAGTAATATTTTGAAAGTACGTAAACACGTGCGTAAGGTAGGGTTAAGTTACGAGGCTATAGGCATATATGTGTTAGAGATATAATAAACAAAATGAGTACCAATGACAATAAAACAATAGAAATCAGTGCAACTGATGAAAATTTGACTAGTGAGATGGATGTTCCATTAACACAAATTAGTCAGATTGCTGGGTCGAGCGCAACTGAATCTGTAGAGTCAGAGAAAGTAACAGCAACATCCATCTCAACTCGGTCTGAAAACAAAACAGACGAGATGTTAACACGTTTATATAACATGATGTGTAGCAATTTTAATGAACTAAGAGGGGTCATGAATTTTAAATTCGATGTTCAAAATAGAGATTCCAATTTGAAATTTGAGACGCAGAGTAATAAATTTAATGAGAAGTTCAGCAAGCTTGGTGTAAAGTTCAGCAAGCTAGATGTAAAGTTTGACAAACAGAATGAAAATTTTAATAACTTCAAAAGTGAAATAAAAAATGAAATTAAAACACAAAAAATTCAAATTAAAAGTGTTTTTAATGAGAAGTTTGACGAAATAAAAAATGAAATTAAAAGACAAAATTGCCACTTTGATGAAAGAATTAACGAAATAGAAACACGTTGTGATAATATCCAGAAACACACAGTAGAAATAGTTAATGAGAAATTTAATAGTAAAATAAGTAATTTGGATAACAAAATTGATCAAATTAATGAGACAGTTAATGACATAGTTAAAAACCAGATAGAGTCACAAAATAAAGAAATAGAAAAGAAATGTTTAACTTATGTAGAAAGTCAAATAGAAATTAAAACAAATTATGAAGTAAATAACCAAATAGAATTGAAAACAAATGTTTTGCAAAGCCAATTAGAGAAAGTTGAATCAAATGTTATGGACATCACAAAAAATATTGAAACTATAGATAATACAATATCAGAACATGAAAGAAATACTAAGAGTAGAATAAGTACTTTACAAAATAAGATTAAAGAAATAGATGATTTAGCTATACAAAATAATAATGATGTGCATGATAAATATGATTTAATTGCCAATAGTTTAACAAGTGTGAAAAATGAGTTACGGGGGGAAATTCATAAAAATATTTCTAGTATTAATGAGAGAGTGGTAGTGACTAGGGATTTATACAATGAAATAGAACTAGAAAATTTTAGCCATGAAAACAGGGTGATACATCCCATGCGTTTTTTTGAATCAGACACGGGATTATAATTATTTCAGTAGCAGTAGTTGGGAAGTAAAAATAACCAAAATAGTAAAGTGTTTCAAAGGTAATTCAATAATATGGGCTGAGGCTCATAGATTAGAATGGGATTGTTATGACACTTTTGAAAAAGCTTTTAAGGGTAAATATTGGACGGAAGAAGAACAGGAAACTTTAAGAAGCCGTATTATGGGAGCGGGTAATTTCATAGGACATAACCCTAATAATAATAATATCACAATATATGTGACAAAACTATATAAAAGGCGAAATACTTAGAGCCACCAATACCTTTTAAATCGTTCGTTAGATACGTGAGTAAGCACTTACCAAGAGAAGTGCAGGTTACATTAATGACAAAAGAAATAGAAACTCTAAACGAGCTAGAAAGAGTATTAGATATACTACAGAGTATTCATGATCGTGAAATGGGTAGACGACCCATACCACATACTGTAAATAATAACAACACAGAGTTTAATCGGCAAAGGAATTATTATAATGGAAACAATAATCATAATATGTATCGTACTGATTTACAGAAACCAGGTGAGTGGAGTTGTTCTAGGTGTAGGACTGGGAATCGTGCCCACATGCAACATTGCTACAAATGTAAGGTACCAAGAAACGAACCAAGGAGTAGTAACGACACCAAGCAGTTTGTACCGACAAACCGAGGAGCACCGAGTACCCGAGGAACACCAAACCATAACCAGGGACCGACAAGGGGACACCAGGTACCCACCACCAGTAACAGCAGGCCACAGCCGGAAAACTAAAGCCAACAGTGGTAACTAGGACCCGACCACTGTTCAGGGAAGTACATGAGGTCCAACCATTAGAGGATGTCCAAAGTAACGTCATCAAAACAGATATAATAGCTGACTTGTTGGAGGAAGAAAATAACACAACAACGGATGTGAGAGCTGGACTCACGGAAATCCAGGTAACAATAGAAAATAGGAAATTTAAAACACTTGTTGACACGGGGAGTGAGATTTCAGTAATAGCCGAAAACATTTTAAGTGAATTGAAAGAATTTAAAAAGAATATTCCAGTTCTACCCATAGCAGGGGTTACAGTAATAAGAGTCACGGGAGTACGTAGTAAACGTGTGACTAAGCACATACATTTAAGTTTTTCAATTGAAGATATAAATTTTGATAATACATTTTTGGTAGTCAAGGGGCTAAGTTTAGACATCATTTTAGGCAATGATTTTTTACAAAGAAATAAAGCTGTGATAAACTTTAAAGAGAAGGTGTTAGAGCTAGATGGGGGTGATTGGTCTGTTAAAGTTAATTTTGAAAGTGTGATGAATAAAGTTAAAATAACTGGTGTGAAATTACTACAAAAGCGAGTAGTTGAGAATAACATAGATACTAAAATAAATTTGTGTAGAGAGGGTGAGTATTTTGAAGATGTTGATAATGAAATGAGTAATATTAATAATGCAGTATGGGAGATAAGGGCGGATGAATAGAATAGTGGGGGTGAGGTGATAAGGAGTGACCAATGTGTAGCGTTGTGGCAGGTAATAGCGCAGTTTAAGAGAGTGTTTGCCGATGTTCCAGGAAGGGCAAAAAATTATGAATGTATGTTGCAGATTAGGGAACACACACCATTCATGCAGCGGAGCTATCCAGTGCCTTACTCTAAACGACGAGCGGTGCAAGAAGAGTTGGATAAGATGATGGAAGGCAGAATTATAGAGAGGTCAGTATCGCACTACTCAAATCCATTGGTGGTGGTAATTAAAAAAGATGGAAGAGTAAGATTGTGTTTAGATGCGAGGAGGATAAACCAGATCATCATACCAGACCGGGAATCACCAGAATCAATTAATGAAATATTTCAAAAGTTTAATGGAGTGAGGTTCATGACATCATTAGATCTGACGGCCGGATATTGGCAAGTACCATTAGCAGAGGTAAAAAATGCAATACACAGCATTTTTATTTAATGGAAAAAATTATCAGTTTAGACGACTACCATTTGGGCTAAATACCAGCGTAGCTAGTTTCATTAAATGTTTAGACAGAATTTTGAGACCAAAAGATTTCCTCACAGTGTATGTGGACGACATTTTGATAGCATCCCGGACTTTTGAAGACCATTTAGAACATTTAAAGTATGTGTTAGAAAAATTAGAAGCAGGAGGATTAACAGTAAATTGGGACAAGTCCAAATTTTTACAAACAAAGATTAATTTTTTAGGATTCATTATTACGTCGGAAGGAATTTCAGCCAACCCAGACAAGGTCGAATCTATTATGCGCTTCCCTGAACCGCGGAACATCAAGCAACTTCAGAGTTTTCTTGGGCTGTGCAACTTTTACAGAAAATTTCAAAGGAACTACGCACACACCACAGCAAAGTTAAGTGCTGTATTGCAAACGAACAGGCAATGGAAATGGGGAGACGTGGAGCGTGGAGCTTTCGAAGAAATAAAAAGAAAATTTAGTAAAATGATTATGATGAACCATCTGGATTTTGATAAAGTGTTTTATTTGCAGACGGACGCCAGCAATGTAGCAGTAGGTGCTGAACTGTATCAGGAGGATGACGAGAGGGAACATCTAACTATTGCATTCGCCAGCCGATCATTGTTGCCAGCCGAAAAGAACTATACCACAATGGAAAAATAATTGCTCAGTATTGTGTTCGCAGTCGGCAAATTCAGAACGTACATCTTAGGCAACAAAACAATTATTCGAACAGATCATAAGGCGTTGTCGTTCCTCAACACTTGTAAGCTTGCTCACAGCCGTTTAACCAGGTGGGTACTTGTTTTGCAGGAGTACAACTTCGAGTGGGAGTACATCAAAGGAACAGAGAATAAGGTACCCGACACTCTTTCCAGAGTAGATTGCGAGGACAACTAAACAGGATTTAAAGGAAATTGAAATTTTTCAGATTAGCAGAGAAGACAGGATCTTTTCTTTATTACTTTTTATTATCGATAATTTTGTAATTTAAATTTTCATCGGGCGCCATGTTGCAAACTGAAATACAACAAAATATGTATACTTACCTAAGGTCAGAATTCGTGTTAGCGAACCAGTACTTGCGGAATGTATTACCTGAAATAACTCACTCTGGCTTATATTGTTTACCAATGACATTACCTTTTATTATCAAAAAGGCTCTACGTACATATGAAAACGACTCTACTGAACTATGTGCCAAACACGCACGTTACTGTGCCTCGGGTGTTTGTTTATTTTGTAAACAAACATTTTATAAGCCCTCCAAAATAACATGTTTTATACTTGTTACATAATAAACAAAATATATAGTTATTAAAAAATGACTTCACAACCCAGCACTTATTAATTATTGTAATGAAATATCCTCTCTCTCACTCGCACTCTCATTCGTGGTACAAAGTTTTAGTTAATTGACTTCCCCAAAATTGAGCTCATTTTAATTAATCAAATTTAAAAGAAAAGATTATCTAAACCCTTAGTTGGACTTTTTGGACCCCCCCATTTTTATGACTTAGCTGGAAATTCTTCGAAGATGTCCCATCGTTGATCTCACACTCTCGATGTTGTCGTAACCCAAAATTTGGGGTTTACGTCGAACTGTTATTTTTAAAAAATACTGCACTTTCACATATTTAACAAACTCTTGGTTGTGTAAAATTTAGATATAAGTAGCTTTTTTTAGAATTGCTGGCCGGCACGCTACTCTGATGAGACGAGACTGCTAGCGGTTTGTAGCTATTCAATGCGGAGGTGGGGCAAACTGCATCACTAATCCTTTGTTCGAAACGGCCGAACCCTGTTGTTTACAAATGTATTTAATGCGTATCGCATTCCTGTAGCTGATGTCATCATTGGGTTAGGCTTGTTTACTTTAATATGAAAAACGGTTTTTGCTATTACTGTGATTTCCCCTGACTCGACACAAATCCCGTCCGCTCAATATTACGTCGTTGAAAACCTTTGGAAAACCTTACGCTGTTTTCTTTATAGGGCTCCAAAAACAATTATAACAATTATTTCCCAGGAGACCACTATAGGACCAGAATTGTACCGTTTCAAAACCCCCTCAATTAAAGGTTTTATGCCGAAGCATAAAAACTCTCATTGACACATTCATACTTCCTAAAGGGATCAGCTAGGATATGTCGCCACAACCCCCTTACTATTTATATGAAAAGAATACAATAACTCGCCCGTGGTCCGATGATGGTGACAGTACCTGCATGACCTTACTGGACTTCTCCTTCGAGATCCCAACACCATAAGGCCAATCAGGGTCTTTACGCTCCTGCTCTGATGCGCTGGCCAGCTCAGGACCACCGTCACAACATCACCAAACACTGAAACAATAAATCAAAAATATCAAAATAGTGGCTTGGTATAATGCTATATCCCTAACTGATCTGTTTCCCCTTAGCTATGTGCTGGTTTGCTTTAACTCAACAAGAATTATATAGAAGTGCCATTCTCTTCATTGACTACCCTTAACATTATAAAATTTTTTCGATTCCCATCGATAATAATTAACCCTTTTGTTTTCATAATTAATATAATTATAGAAGAAACACAAATCTTTATACTACAATTGAAACATATAATCCAAAATTTATGGATACCATGACCAAAATCTCCCTCTTCCTAAAACATTTTATAAAAAAATTTACTATTATTATTATTAATATTATCATTAACAGTAAGTAATCCGGCGCTGTTAACAATATTTACCCCTCTTTCTCCTCCACACACACTATTTCCCCCCCTGAACTGTTGCGTTCAGTTGCCTCCACAAGGACTGAGGCAGAAGGAGTGAGCACTTTTTTCTTTTCTCTCTCTCCCAGCCTTGCTTTGGCATTACAGAAACTTCAAGATCAATACCCCTACTTATTATTTTATTACATGCCCCTAAGGTCTACCACCCATACTTAGGTGAAAATAGCCTATGCAAACAAATAATCTTAGATTCCCCTGAATCTCCCATTAAATTTCTAAGTTGAACCAATTTCATAGGCAACCAACTATGGTCAGGTTTTACAAATTCTTCTGCCCACAGCTGGTTGTCGTCCAAAACCACGATTAATGCTGGTAAGACAGTAATCGCCCGAAATATGGGGAATCGCAATAGTTTGACACGTTGTGTCATATGCAGTTACATTTGTAACTACCCTAAAACTAACAATTTATATATATTACATATATATAAATCCTCCTTACAAGACTAACACACATTATAAACATAATAATCATATTATCACTGTTCATAAAGCAGTCTCAATACATCACCATAGTATCACTATGTTCTTCTTACCACTTAAGGTTGTTACTTCAACATAAAATTTTATTTATCACTTGACAAATATAAACTTAATTTTCAAAATTTAAATGTTATCTCCAAAAAACGGTTGATTTCTTTCTTTATTTCACATAATTAATTTTGAGTATAGACACTTTGCAAGTTCCAACTTTCACTTTTCAAAAACAATACCTTCTTACTACTGTATTACGAGTACAACAATGGATCATCTTAAATTATATTATTTATACTTCTAAGAAAACATTAACTCCTTACAGAGTTAGTAAATTAAGTTACAAAATTTAGGATGTTCTATTCTATAATTCTTAGAATAAAACCATTGTTTGTGGAAAAGATGCCAACTTTTTTTTCCACGAAACTAGGGTCCCCCACCCCGTTCAACAATAAAATTAAATTTCTACTTGCACCAATTTGTGGAGTAAGACCATCGTTGCTTTCACCCCAGATGGCAGTTCCGCCAACCATGGTCCGCCTCCAGATTACCAAAATCCACGATCAGAGGTGGTGAGTCTGTGATCGCCCGAAAATGGGGGAGAGTCCCTTCTGTAAAATAATATACACCAAATTAATACTCATACACTCGCTAATATCAAAAACAAAAACAAAACTATTTATAATCCCTAAGATGACCAGTACAATTTTAAATTTGTAGCATTGTGTGTTCCTACTATGTCTCCAGTCTCCCTGTTCTGCAACACATATGAATTTTGCATTTTAATCTCTACTACTTCATATGGTCCTTCGTAGAGTAGGAAGAACTTCTTGATTTCTTTGTCTTGCGTGCTCGATAAGTCATGCCTTCTTACTAATACCATTTGTCCTATATTATATTTAACCCACTTACCTCTTGCGTCGTGTCTATGCTTTCTCTGCTCGCCTTTGCTTACTAAGTTTTCGTTGGCCAACTGGATTTTAATGCTCACATCAGTTGTCTTGCTTTCAGGTGGATAATCGAACAGTTGTTCTAAAATTCTTGGGGGGCGTGTTCCTCTTACCAACTCATGAGGTGTATAGCCGGTGGATTCGTGGGTGGTACTGTTTAGCCAAGTTTCTACCTTTCTTACAAAAGAGTATAAGGGATCCATATCATATATAGGTTATAACACAAGAAAGATAAAAAAATGTTTTAAAAAATATAATATAGAGGTAGTGGTTAAAAAATCGAAAACCGTGCTTGATATAATAAAAACTACGAATTTTGAAGAAGATGACATATTGAAGAAAAGTGGAGTTGTGGGGAATGTGACAAAGTATGTCTGGGCGAAACGGGTCGTCAATTTTACCAGAGATTTAAAGAACATAAGAGGGGTGAAGGTGAGTTAACGACGAATTCATTATATGCTAGGCATTTTATAGAAGAAGGACATAAATTCATAGACCCAGTTGTAAATTATATGATAATAAAAGTGATGAGTAAAGAAAAAGAAAGGAAATTAAAGGAAGAAGTGGAAATATTAAAAATAAGAAATAAAGATGAAAAAAGACTAATGAATATAAAAACCACATTTTAAAATGAAGAAATATTTAGCAGCTTATTAGACAACAAAAAAGAGTAGAAGATGAGTTAACGTGAATTGTAACAGCTAAAAAAATTGGTAATGTAAGACAACCCACTATGGGTGGAGCTAGGTAAGACGTTACTCTGCCAGGGGGCGGGCTAGATAGGTCCGGTATAATGGTATATAAGAAGTGAACAGTTTCATATTTCTCTGTTGGTAAATGACCTGAAGATGGCTTGATTGCCGAAAGCGCTCGTCAATACCAAAGACAACATAGTGGTTTGTACAAAATTACTAGTAGAAATATTTGAGACCACTAACACTCCAATACGACATAAATAAAAAAATTCTTGTTGGTATGCACTTTTTTGTATCATCTGGCACAATTTAAAAACCCTTCATGAGGCAGTTGCAATGTTCTCCTACATCAGTCAATAAGTTAACTTTTTTTTGTATCTCTGTCATCCTGCCCACAGCTTCTATCTTTTGCTCCCTTGTATTCCATGTTAGTTGCACATCCATTGTTATCTTCCTTCATTGATAACACTTAGTAATCACTATACAAATAAAAACAACATGCACATATATTCACTACCATCTCCATGTAATATAAGAATCTCAACTCGTAAGTTGAACAAAATAACTAGAAATTCTTAAATAATCACTTGTGAGTTGTTTAATAAACCATAACAGGCACTGCTGTCAGACTGAGGTCTAGATCTGATGCTGACTGGAACAAAGAATATACAGGTTGAAAATTGCCAAGTGTCCATGAAACTGCAGCTTGGAAATTGCATATGTATGAAATTTTGCAGTGCAGGATGCATGGACTGATCCATTTAATTACAATGTTCTAATGAACTAGTATTTTTTATTTCCCTTGGCTGATTTTATTTACAATTTGTATACAGATTGACAGTGCTGTAACGAGGGCATGGCGAAAAAGACGCCCGCCACGGGCGCAACTGGGTTTGGGGCGCAAAACAAAGGATACCGACCCGGTTGAGAGTTGCACGTGGTTTTTATTTTACTTGACCATTCTACTCTACATGAATCATTGAATCAACACCGACTGTCACTGGCCGTTTTTCATCTCCTGACCAATTAGACAGAGACATGTATTATTGCGCGCGCATCACACACCCTTCTCTTTCTTACACTCCTAGCCCGCGTTCACATGAGGCGAAAAGCTCAGCTCAGCCAATCAGAACGTCAGGAGAAATCAGGTGACTTTGATATGTGAATGCAGGCTCACACAAGAACGATCTGTACTGTGTAGTGTGTAGGCAAGACGCTACAGTCTTTGTTGGTCATTCCTCTTTCATAAGATCAGCTGTGTTGTTGCTTTGTCGTAATTACTTTTATATATTTTCTCCCTTTTGTGTAACAAAACATACTGGAAAAGAAATATAATTTTGTTTATATACAACATACTGGCATACTGACTAAGTAAGTACTGTAAATAATTATATTAATAAAAACACTTATTTTAATTATATTAATAAAAAATATTAATTTTAATTAAAAAACACTTCTAGGGTAAAATGCCACCAAAAAAACCGTCCGGTGCACAGTTTAAAAAAATAAGAGAACAGAAGATTGAAAATATAAAGAAAAATATAACTCCGATTGATATTTTTCTTAAAAAATCATCTACACCTCTAGTTCATTCAAGCTTAACAACTGAATTAAATCTGCCTTCTACAAGTAGTCATGTTTCATGTGAAATTGAAACAGAAGAGAAAAGTACAATTGAACATCAAAACCAGGAAATCGAGAAGCAATGTACATGTAATGATGATAATTATATGGTTGATGTTAAATTAGAAAATATTGATAATAATGCAAAAATAATAGATTTCAATGATCCCACAACATGGCACTTAACTAATAGTAACATACAAATATTTGTTCAACATGGACCAGAGTTGTGTGATAATTTAAGTGTTTATCCTGATAGAGAAAATAGGCATTTTGATAAAAAATGGTTTGTAAAAACCATGTCAAACGGAGAACAAGTACTCAGAAATTGGTTGATATATTGCAAGCAAAAAGATGCACTGTTCTGTTTCCCATGTATTATTTTTGGAAAAAATCAGAATGTATGGACCACTGCGGGGTTTCGAGACTGGCAGCATTTAAATCCTATGTTACCACGTCATGAAAATTTATTATATCATAAAAAAAGTTATGTCGAATGGAAAACTTTCGAATCAAAAATTAAGAAAGGTGGTTTAATAGACGATCAATTACAAGAAGAAATTTTAAAAGAAAAAGAAAAGTGGAGGCATATTTTAAAAGTTATTTTGGATGCCATTCTACACTGCGTAAAAAATAATGACGCTTTGAGAGGAACTTGTGAAAAAATTGGTCATCCCGAATGTGGAAAATTTCTGAACACGATAGAATTAATTAGTCATTACGATCCTATGATTGGGCAACATATTGAAAGTCATAAGAAAAATCAAGTTAATTATTTCTCTCCTATAATACAAAATGATATAATTAATATAGTTGCTTCTAAAATTAGACAGCATATTATTTCAAATATTCAAAAAGCAAAATATTTTTCTATTTTATTTGATAGCACACCTGACACTTCTCACCAGGAACAGATGACACAAATTTTGCGCTATGTTAACATTGATCCCAACACGAATAAATGTAGCACTGAAGAAACCTTCATAGACTTTATTGTGACACATGAAAAAACTGGCGAAGCACTTGCGAATGACATCGAAAACAAGTTAACATTAGACGGATTAAATATTAGAAATATAAGAGGACAATCATATGATAATGGAGCGAATATGGCAGGTAAATACAAGGGGGTACAAGCCAGGCTATTACGTTTCAACAATATGGCGAGGTTTGTTCCATGTACGGCTCACAGCCTTAATTTAATAGGCATTCATGCTGCACAAACATCTGTTCAAATGAAATCATGTTTTGAAACAATTCAACAATTGTTTAACTTTTTTGTAAATTCTACAAGTAGATGGGATCTTTTAAAGGAAAAATTATCTGTTCGTCTTAAAGGTTTAAGTGACACGAGGTGGTCCGCGAAAGCTAACGCGGTTAAAGCTTTACGAAATCAATTGCCTTTAATAATAGAACTTCTTAATGAAATGTCTGATGGACAAAGACAAGTTACAGTAGACTCTGTAACAAATGCTCGAATGTTGCAAAATTATTAACAAAATTTAAATTTGTTGCACTATTAATATTTTGGGATACAATATTAGGAAAGATAAATAAAGTAAATTTACTTTCTTTTACAAGAAAGAAAAACCACAGGCGAAAATGCTGTGAAAATGATAAATGCTCTAAAAAATGAAATTCAACAGTACCGAAATGATTTTTTCGATTCGCTTCACAATTCAGCAAAAAGTTTAGCCGAAACAACAAATATTGAAACTTACATTCCATAAAAGAGATGGCGCAAAATAAAAAATATGCCTGGTGAGAAAGCTACTGATGATTCGTTTGCCATGAATGAAAGTGCATTACTAAAAAAAGAAATGTGTGAAGTTTTAGGTATAATACTGATACAACTCAATGATAGATTTACTGCTTTGCAAGAGGTCGCAAACGACTTCAGTTTTTTAAATGGACACGCTTTAAAAATCATGCCACTAGATGATCTTAAACGATGTGCAACAGACCTAGCATTGAAATATAATAGCGACTTAGATGCTCCAGAATTTGTATGTGAAATTGAGAGTTTCAAATATCAAGCCATGGAAGTTTTTGAAAATTTAGGGGATATGGATGCTTTTCAAATCTTGCAAAAAAATTATGAACTCTCATTACAAAACACGTATCCAAATCTAGACATAGCATTAAGGATTTTCATAACAATGCCTGTAACAACAGCTTCCTGTGAACGTTCGTTTAGCAAATTAAAAATTGTAAAATCGTACCTTCGTTCTTCTATTGGACAAGAGCGATTAACAAACATGTCTATAATATCAATTGAAAAAGATGTTGCCAAAACATTAAATTATGACGATGTAATAGATGTGTTTGCAAATGAAAAAGCGAGAAAAATTACTTTATAAAATATGCTGAACTGTTTTATGTTTTTATTATATTATTGTAACATATACCTATGTTTTGTATTTCTTTTATTTTGTCGTCATTGAATATAAATAAAAATTTGTTCTTATTTAGGTTATAGATTATTTATTCATACAAATACCTTGACAAATACATTATTGTATATACAGGCAACTCATTTTGATGAGGTTAATAGTATTTAATATATTGCATTTAGTAAAATTTAACTTGTTACATTACAATTTTTAATTTTTTTTGTCATTATTGGGTTACGGGGAGGCGCAAGTTAGACACTTGCCACAGGCGCTTCATACCCTCGTTACGGCACTGCAGACTGAACCCATTTATTCAGGGTTCCCACAGACCTGGAAAGTCAGGGAAATTCACTATCTGTCAGGGAAGGCCTTGTAAATTTGCTAAAATTCAGGGAAAACAAATGGTGAAAGTCAGGGGAATTTCATAAACCATAAAAAATACCGTAATTGTTTATAGTTTTATATACTGAGGAAATTACATAGAAAAAGGATTATAAACTGGGAAACAAACTTTATTTTTTAAAGTAATATACATACATTATGTTAGTGTATTATTTTTTATATGTAAGGTAGGTTTAAACATATTTGAATTTCCCTCTGTTTATTTTGTCACTGCTTTATTATGTCACTAGGTTGGCAGTAATGCAATATCCCTCCTTCCTTCACATGTTTCCCTTCAGATTAGTTAGTTGCTTTCTTGTAAGTGCAAGCCATTCTTGAGGAGATTTCAAAGTTCATTGCCACTTGGGCCATATGTGTATTCAAATTTTGATTTGACGAGAAGTTTAATGGCTCGTTGTGTCAAATCCCATTGCTTACAGTCAGCAGATACTGGAAACTTTTTTCCATTGACCTGAATGACTGAGAATTTAATAGAAACCAAGAAAATTGGTATAGGATTTGAAACATCTAAGTTGTTAAAAGAAGTTAAAGGAATGACTGAGCTAGATATTATGAAATTTAAGAAGGAATGCCTAACATTTCTTATTAAGACTATTGAAAAAATTAAGGAAAGAAGTCCATTAAAATACAAAGCTGTTAGAAGTCATTTGAAGCTGTAATTATAAGTAATTGGTCAAGTACTGGAAAGAACAGAATCAATGTTTTACTTGAAATTCTGTATGAGAAAAACAGGATTACTGAAGTGGTTGCTGAAAAAGCTAAACAGAAGTATTCTGTGCTCTGTAGTGAGGGCAGTGGTGTATTAAAAGACACGTTTGATTCTTTTAATGACTGTATCAATGACAAAGAGAAAGCTGAAATTGGATTGGATGATTTTTATTCATCTTTATGCAAAATCCTAAGTATTATGAACTGTGGAAAGTTGTTAAATTGGCTCTAATTGTTTCACATGGTAATGCCTCTGTGTAATAATCTTTACTACTTTATTTTTAATTACTTACCATTTTTATAACCAAGGTTAACCCAGAGTTCGTGTAAGCGTTTATTTGGAGAACAGAAATTAGGTTATCTGAAATAAATACTTTGAGTCGACTTGTTTTCAAATGAATTGAGTTTTATTTATCAGATTCAACATAAATTGATATTTAAGTTACATGTATTGATTTACTTTTTATTTTCTTCTCCCTCTTCTCCACGTGTTCCTATTTAACTATAATACAACATATTGGTATGTTCTTTTCTAAGAAGTTATCAATGCAACATAATAAAACGGAAAACAAATATTGAAAATACAAATTAACTATGTTATTACCTTAAATTTAATTAACGCAAACCAGTGCTTTTATTCATTACATAATTTTTTACCCACACACACACTCATATCTTTAAAATCGCCATTTACCATTAATAGCTCGTTTAGCTTATTCAAAATTTAGACAGCTGTGCAATGTGTTTGTCATCTAAAAGATATAAAATTGTTTTCAAACGTTACTCATCCTCGTAGTCGTCAATCCTTTTGCCACCAAATCGAATTTATTATTTTCACTCGCCACTCCGGTACGGTATTTCTTTAAATTGTTAACATTGTTATTAATGAACGTCCGCTTATTTCTCACTCCGTTATTGTTGGAAATACTTTTAAAATAACATTTTTTAGTAGTCCGCCGACTTGATATTTGCTCAAGCCCTATTTACACAACCGCGCGTTAACACACCCGCACGGTTGCACAATCTTTTGTCGACTGCCGCGTTCCAAAATGGCTACGCGTCTCTCTGCCACCGGCAACTTGCTCCTCGATTGGCTGATAGCGTCTCACACTTTCTCGTCATCTCGTAGAAGGCGGTAAGGAACTCCTGAACGTGACTTTCACGTTGTGAAAAGGCGGCACACTCGCACGCTCGTACACATTCCAAGGCGCTAATAGTTTTTGTGCCTCGTACGGCTTAGTACCAGACTGACCACAGGGTGTTCAAAAAAAGTCAAGCTTTCGTGATAAAAAATGTTGCTCGACATGGGTTACTACTTATTCTTACAATTTATGACATTAATATAAACCCCTTGGTTTTGCCCCGTTACATCTGTTGAGTCAGGGTTTTCAGTAAACAAATGCCTATTAACAGAAAATGAAAGAGGATAGTATTGTTGCTCAGCACATTGTATATGATGCTCTAAGTATTATGGTGGCTTCAAAAATGTTAAAATCACTTTAAAAATGCTTACTGCTGTACGACCTACCAGGAAAAAATATGAACAGTATCAAGAGAAAGTAAAAGAGAATAAGAAATACCAAGAAAACAATGGCCCAGACCTAAAAATAAAAAATGAAATTAAAAAGTTACAAGATCAGAGAAAAGTTTCTTTAATGAAACAGCAAATAGAAGAAGAAGAGATCAGTTTGAAAATTAAGCACTTAGAAGATTCTTTAAATAAAATATCGGTATGGAGAACCATACATTACTTCCATGTTCTAAGATTTATATTTAAAATCATTTTCGAAATGAAATATTTCCATAGACACTACTTCTTTCTTCAGCCTTAACCACAGTACTGTGGTCACTAACATATACCACCTCACGTTAGCGCACTCGATTTTCACTGATGATGACAGTCGATAGCACCGCCAAAACGTCTGGTTTTGTAGAAAACATTGGACCATGCCAAATAGCCCGGGAAGGAATTTTAACAACAAACTACTTCTTTTTGCCGATAACATAGTACATGACATATAAATAAAAATTATCACCTCCCCCTTCAACTAGCCTCTTCATTTATAGACATTTCAACTACCCTTTCCCCGTAACCGATCTTCACCAAAATCAATAAGCCTAGAGTCCTCTACCAGTAAGGCACATATGCAAAAAATTATTTGATTCTGTTTGAATTTACGGCAGTTATCGTTCGTCATAGAAATAAAACATTGGACCTTGGCCAAACAGCCTGGGAAGGAATTTTAACAACAAACTATTTCTTTGTTGCCAATAATGTAGTACACATATAAAAATCTGCATAAAATTAATGGCTTGTATAAGATAATGTTTGATCTCCATTAAGTAGTGCTCAAGTTTCCAAAGTTTTAATATTATGATGTCCGTAATTAAAACATCAGAGCAGGTTTAGTGTGTATGAGAGTACACCGTGGACAAAAATTTTCAACATTCCCTATTGAGCGTTGCTCAGAGTAAAGCTGCGAATCTACAGTGTACGTTTCACAGAACAAACATGAGGAAAAGAAGGAGCGCTCCGAAGTCACTCATGGACCCTGAGCATCTTGCAGAGGGTTCATTCCCTAAAGACAAAAAGTCTGTCTATGAACCATTCCTCTGTAAACACGTGCAGTTACACTGCCCAGCGATCCACAGGAAACAAATCGCTATCCACTTTTTCGGCTTGCACGCGTTGTGTTGGTGTGGGTTTCGGCACTTTCCATTTAAAAAACATGCAAATGTAAGAAAATAACCATGAGTGAGGCCAGAAATAACGTGAATTGTATGTGTGTGTCTTGCCTGCCTTTTTATTGCGGTAATCATAATAATGAAATGGAAACGTAAACATTACATAATTGAGATATGCTTGCCTGCCACGAACGATATATTTTCTCTCATACACGATTTAATTTAAAATGAAAAAATTATAATCATTTTATAAAAGCAAAAAAATTATTTTATTTTTAACACTTACCATTGTTTACAAAAGTTTCAATGAATTTTCAAGTACTTTACTCTTGTTAAAATGTAAAAGGTTGCAGGTAAACTACCCCTTCCCCTTAACCGATTTTCACAAAAATCAAAAGGCCTTGAGTTCTCTACAATTCAGGGATGTATGCAAAAAATTATTTGATTCTGTTTGAATATGCTATTATCGTTCGTCATTTAAAAAATTACCCTTGTTAAAACATAAAACGTTGCAGGTTAAACTACCCCTTTCCCTTAACCGATCTTCACCAAAAACAATAGGCTTTAAGTACTCTACAATTTAGGGCTGTATGCAAAAAATTATTTTATTCTGTTTGAATTTGCGGCTGTTATCGTTTGCCATAGAAAACATTCTACACACAGACACTTTTCGAAAAATGACTGTTCTTCATGTTTTGAGGGTAGTACAATCAGAATCAGCCCTTATCTCGAACACGATTTTTTTTGCCATGACCATACTTCCATTTCCTTATGGAACATGGAAGTAAAAATAAGTAGTGTTTGCGTAAATAATATTTACATATTAATTTGTTTCTCTGCATATTGAAAGTGAAGTGAAGCTATTCTGACGATGTAAAATAAGACCTTTTTACTTCCATGTTCCATAAGGAAATGGAAGTATGGTCATGCCGAAAAAAATCGTGTTCGAGATAACGGCAGACCTTAAGAGAAAGGTGTAGTTTACCTGCAACGTTTTATGTGATAACAAGGGTAATTGTTTCTATGACGAACGATAACTACCGTAAATTCAAACATAATCATATAATGTTTTGCATACTTCCCTACATTGTAGAGAACTCAACGCCTGTTGATTTTGGTGAAGATCGGTTAAGGGAAAGGGGTAGTTTACCTGCAACATTTTATATTGTAACAAGAGAAATTTTTTCATGACGAACGATAACTGCCGTAAATACAAACAGAATCAAATAATTTTTTGCATACATTCCTGAATTGTAGAGGATGGAAGGCTTATTGATTTTGGTGAAGATCGGTTAACAGAAAGGGGTAGTTTACTGGCAACGTTTTATGTTTTAACCAGAGTAATTTTTTCATGACGAAACGGTAACTGCCGCACATTCAAACAGAATCAAATAATTTTATGCATACATCCTTGAACTGTAGAGTACTCCGCAGGTGTAACTCTGTAGGTGTTAAACTCCAACACAAAACAGACAAAGACAGAAAACAACAAATTCATAACACTAACATACATCAACAAACAAACTGAAAAAATAGCCCACAAATTCAAAAAAGCAGGATACAGAATCGCTTACAAAACTACTAACAAAACAAAACACACACACAAAGCACACGCACAAAGCACAAAACAAATTCGATCTACCCGGTGTTTACAAGCTAAATTGCTCAAATTGCAGTAAATTCTACATAGGTCAGACAGGACGTAGCTTCAAACAGAGATACATTGAAGACACAAAGGCACTCCACTCCACTACAGAATCCACCTTTGCAAACCACCTCATTGAAGCAAACCACACATATAAAAACATCGACAATAACATGAACATTCTACACGTACACACAAAAGGCCGAAAACTAGACACTCTAGAACAATTTGAAATATACAAACACACAAAAAAAAAATAAAAACGACATCCTAAATGAACAGACACAATTCAAACAAAATTCGCATGCATTATTCGAACATATCTCACCCACACACACAGCATCGATCTTTCGAAATTCGATTTCGTCACCCACAACAAGATGGATAGCGCTACCTGCGGCAGCCTCTGAAGAAGCCTTTTAAAGGAGAAAACCGGTTAAGGCTGTAAGGTAAAACTTTTTGCTTTTACTTATAAAAAACCTAATGTTCCAAGTCGTTAAACTAATAGTGATATTTAGTTAAGTAACGGACACGTCATGGACAACGAAATCCAAGAAAATAAATGTATTGTAGGCCTATTTAATAAAAAATAATTATTTTGAAAATCTGTGTAATCTTATTGAACTTTCCGCATATCAGGGAAATTTTTTGAAACCATCAGAGAAATTAATTTGGAAAATTTTGTGGGAACCCTGTTATTTTCATACTGATAACTGCATTGAAAAACATTTATACAGCGTTCCAAGTCACATGGCACCTGAGGGATTAGGGACCCTTACTAACACACACACACACACACACACACACACACACACACAACTGGCCCGCATGCCTGGGGTATGAATCATCTACTGGGGCATCCACTACGTAAATGCAACTTTTAAAATATGAATTTTTTAACAAACGAGCTTAGCATATTTGTAATCCCCATAAAATTTTAAAGAAAATTATACTAAACCCGACGTGGTTGTGATATGTTTTAGATGTACAAATAAGCATAATTTAATATTCATTTTATTATATTGTAAATGTAATGTATGTAATTATATTGTAAATATTGTTCAAACACTTTTTGCTACAGTCTATTTCTAGGTGTGTATAATATATTTAATATTTATAGTAACTTTACCTACAGTAACTTTATTTTGGGGAAATATATATATATTGTAACTAATAATACTTTCTACTTTTAAGTTACACAATTTATTTTTTGTTTGGTTTATTTAGTTAAAATTAATTCCTTTATTTGTTTCGTAATGACTTACCTAGTTTAACGATTTAGGCCTCACGTTGCACGCCAAATATGTAATACCAATAATCTGTGTATATGGTTTTTTTTCTTTAACGCCTCACGTTGTAAGCGTCAATTATTTAATGTCAAATATGTAAATAAAAAAAAAATAATTATTGAATAGGCTGGGTGTAATGGATAGGCCTCTATTTATGAACACCTATTAGCTAAAACACAAAATTGTTTTCTGTATTGATTAATGAACTCCCTTGTTTGTATTAAAATTGAGTCCCTAGGCCTCGTTGTTAAGTCAAATTATGTACATAAATACTTTAAAATAAATTATCAGTTAGTTTCTTTATTATTCTTAAGGTATGTCAGTTCTTCGTTAATGCTTCACTAAGCGCTCAGTTTTGAATGCATTGTTTGTTTTTTAATATCTCTGGTATAGAGATACTTATGGATTTTTATCTTTATTATACAAATAATTAATTCGGTTTATCGTTTCTTTGATGTAGAATTAAAATAAAATGTGTTGAAAAATGAACAATAATTAAAATCAAAATATTATCGTTGCTCACCTGGAAATACAAATTTACTCTTCAATTTTTATGAACGCCGGCACTCGTAATTTGAGAAATTATTAATTATTAGAAATAATTACACTTCTACAAAATCAATTCTTTTCAATATTTTTTTTTATTGAGGTTTGAAATCCTTTCTTTTTTAAATTAAAATAAATAAATAATTCTTAACATGAATTACCCTGGCTTGGTATATTAATGCTCAGCGGTTGGCACTATTGAAAGTTTCAATCTCAGAATGGTTACCTGTTTTCACTATGTAAATATAACCACGTGTGTTCTTTTGACTACAATAATTATTGAGAAAATGTCATTAGTGAAGTACAAAACATCACAGTTTAAAATTATAATATGATACAACAAAATAATAACTTATAACTATAGTACTGAACAGTTCGTGAGTGCTGAACAGTGTCTTTTTAGGTTAAGGAATATTCCACTTCTTTAAAATTAAACACAGAAAAATAATTACTTAACCACTAAAAAATACAACAGTGTTAGTGTTTGATAGTCCAGTGTTTGTGAAAAAATAGTTCACTAGTGTATATAGTGTCACAGGTTGGTTTATAACAACTGTTAAAAAGTTTTTTTTTTCTAAATTGAATTAATATCACAATACTTTCCTTTTTATGTTCACACTTTCTTATTCCTTTTTTGGTTGTTTTCACTATATAATTTATTTATTATTATTTTAATAATTCACTACAGACTTATCACTCGACTATAATTTAACTCAGGTTCACTGTACACCTAACCTGTCTGATGTTCGAGTCCGATTGCAATTTCCTGTCCAAAAGTGTTGCGGAGGCTCTGACCTTTATTACTCAAGGTTTAACAATCAACTAACTCGCTTGGGTTGAATTTTGGGGCTTTCTGGTGCAAAATTCCCATTGGCTGAAACTCCAAGCATTGTCATCTCATGGCGTCGGTTTTTCTTGTCAAAATTACATCAAAACATTAATTTTAAGATACCTATCTTATGCTAGATGCAATAGTAATAAAATTATTACCAATGAAATCCTCTTTCTCTACTGATCATTTTGAGATCTCACAATATAGGTTTTTGTTCAGTATTTCTCAAAGTGACATTTTTTAATTTTGGCCTAATATAATATTTCATGTTTAAAAGTATTCTTTTTGATACACACCCATTTCCCTTTACTTTACATATGATCTTAACTGTTAACAAAATTGATTTTAATACTAATTATAACAAATGTGAACATAATTTCTTATAAAACATTTTGATTGTACCACAGACATAACATGGTCTAGTGTACCCTTGAACATTATCTATTTCTTAATGTACAAATGCTTATTTACAACACATAATAATATTAAGTATCTATTCTTTATCCTTTATACAGTTCTTTTTTACCTTCTCTGAAGTAAATGCAAGTTCTGTAAAAATAACATTGAATCAAACAATTTTAACTCATCTACTACCAATAATCATTATGACCTATTACCTAATATAACTACACATTCTAGAAAATAACATCTTACTGAACAAATGCTCAGTTAGTCTATTACAAATAATTATTATTACCTATTCCCTAATATAATAGTCAGTTCATGTTTCATATTCCTATTACTACAAATATTATATAATGCTACTAATTACTACATCTTGGTACTTCTGGAACATATAATAATGGTCATTCTACCAAACTGGATTATAACAATTAGTTTACCAAATATTACAGAACATTATTAACTACATCTGGTTAGTCCTTTAAAATATAATAATTGTCATTTTGACAACTCAATACTACAATAATTATTCCAGCAAATATAACATAACATAATTAATTATGCATCTTGGTAATTCTTTAAAACATAATCATTGTCTTTTTGCTAACTCTATATTATAATAGTTTTAATGTAATAAAACTTTATTTACACTTTTAGGTAATACCAGTTTTCCTCTCTAAATTGTCTATATGTTCATTTATCATAGGTAGATACAACTACCTAATCCAGTCATACTGTTTTAATTACATTTTATACTTACTACTAAACAATCATTATTTAAGATAACTGATTGATGGATCACACACCTTCACTTCACAGTCCAATGTTAATCAGCTATACTTGATATTATAGGGCTTTTACCTATTCTTAATATAATTTACTATGAAGTCTTTACTTGAACTAGTGGTTACAAGGTTTTAACTAGACATGTTTAGTATTCTTTTATTATATTCTATCATTATTTAGTCTTAACTACACCTATTAGTACATATAATTTACTATATAAGCTTATTGCTTCTCTATTGTTCTGTACTTCAATATAAATGGGTTTCAAATCTTTATTTTAAGGGAGCCATCACATTACAATATACTGCAACGATACAGCCATACGCTGTATTAGGCATTAATTTGAATACATATAAAATTTGTAGAATTTTTATAAGTTACGGGTAAATGGACAGGTCTGAGATTGTAAAAATATTTCATTGTTAGATTAGGGGAGAAATTAACCTGTTCCGACGGGCAGTGAACACCTGCTCAATTGTATGTGTGTTACACGTGTATCTTCTGTGTGTTAGTGATGCATGCAAAGACAGGAATCTCAGCAACCCGCCCCAAGTAATTAATAAAATAATTATTTTAATTCACTGCGAAAACTAATTAGTGTATGAACAAACCAAAGGCACCAAAGTGTGTGTAAAATTTATAGTTATCCCCAGTGAAAAGATGACGTTAATAGAACACGCTATGCAAAGACAGTGCAAAATAAACGTGCCAAAAAATATGCAAATTACCCTAAGACGCTCAAATTAATATAGTGAGTGCTTAATCGAATTAGCTATGATTTGTGCTATCTCGATTCCATGCAAAACATTGCTATTTGCTAATAATTGCAAATAGTTGAAAAGGTTCGGGAGTGGGGGCTATAATGCGATATGCAGGTATCGACAGGACGATTTTGGAGCCAACTGGTGCGGAATCTCGAGAGGGTATAAATTAAGGGTTCTACCAAAAACCCTTCTCTTCATTTCAAGACACAGTTGCAGTCGGACATGCTGTCGTACTGTTGCAGTCGTACGAATGAGCGATCGCATATAAAGAAATAATAAATAAAAAGAGAATTTAAAGTTGAGAGAGTAGAGTTTGTTATCAAAATAAATAGTTAAATTGATTTGATAACTGATTTATAAAAAAGAATGATTTAAATTTGAATATTAAAACAAATGCCAGTCTAAAAGTAATTAATATAAATTTAAATTTAATTTTAAACATTGGTATAGACTGAGCGAGTTGAGGTCAGATCTGAATTAAGAGAATTCAATTCCAATTACATTTTAATTTTATATTTTATTAGTAAATCAATTTATTAACATGTCTAGATTAAGATTATTAACATGTCTAGGTATAAGAGGTTTTTAAATATGTGTAACACTGCATATTATAAGATATAAACATTTAATAATGAGCAATATCATGACTGACGATTATTAAGGATGTTTATGATTATTTATAAGATTGAGTAAACAATAAATATGAATTTTAAATACTCATAAATACAATACTCTTATTATAATTACACCTGTCTTCCCAATTACACATACAACCTACATTTATGTATATGTATCGTTGTAAAGAATGGCTCCCAAAGAACGTGGGGCTATACAAATTAAATTACATATAAATTTGTACATATGTATCGTTGTAATACATATATAATTGTGTGTGTATGTGTGTGTGTGTGTGTGTGTGTGTGTTTGGAGGTAAAGTTACTATAAATTTTAATTGTAAATATAGTATATAAATAGGTAATTATACAAATGTATAAGTTATCATATTAATCCATTTTTTCTTTTTCATTGGGATATATTTTTAAATAAAATAATTTTTTTATGAATAGTACATACAAGACAGCACTTGTTATTTTAGAAAAAAAAATACAAATTTTCATATTACCGATATAATTTTGCACCATGAATGTAAATTGTAAATACATTTTTGTTTATAATCATCAAGATATCACCAACATACTTAATACTTCATAATAAAATCTTTATCAAGTACTCCAATTCTGCGTTTGCTTTAGAAATCCCTAAAATAGGCCTACTCATATTTATTGCAATTATGTGTTGTTTGGACTCATTTTTCTCACAATTTCATGGAGATTGAAAAATTATAGTTTAATTTAGATTATAAGCTAAATTTAAAATGTTATAGTTTTGAATTGGACGATATACTTATACCTGAACTGCGCGGGTTGTGCCTGGCCGGGCTGAGTCGGTTGTGAGTGCTAGTGTGAGAGTAAGGGTCTTCTAATCGCTTAGGTGCCATCCGGTTTGGAACACCCTATAGATACAATGCTTCTAACAACATAAAAAAGTTAATTTTGAGAAAAATTGGACTTGTCCCTTTTTTTCTCTTACCCTTCATATAGTACTAAAATCCTAAACTTCAAGTCTAGTTTTTGTCAGCAAAGCTATTCTCACTGGATAACAGAAAAAAATAGCTTTTAATGTTACTTTTCCATTTGCATTTCATATAAAGTTCTTTATCTGTGTCAATTTAATGGAGGGAGGAGCTGGATCCTTTCCAACATGTATAAGATTAAATTCGAAATTTGTATCACAGTGTTATAGCAGACTACAATGTGACTAACATTAGTGAAGAGAAAGTATGTTTGGTACAGTTTTATTTTAAGCTACATAAAACTGTACCAGTGGGATGGTAGAGAGGTGTTACATCTCTAGTATTTTGTAACAGTTACATTTTTGGAATACAATAGTTGAAATATCTGCGCCAGTTACTCACAAAGCATCTGACTCCACTATTAACAAGTACAAAAACATAATAGGTACAAAGTAACAGGTATGATTCGCAGTATTTACTACTCTGCATGTACCAGTCTGTACTTGCATCAGTGCATCCATACAGAATACAAAGCCTGCTACAAGTCAGAACATTTTGCTAGTGCCACCAGGAGCGTCACGAAAAAACTACTGCCCAGAATCAGAAGCAATGATGTGCATGATTTTATCATAGGCTTTCCTCTGTTCTTGATTTAATTTTGGAACATTCACAGCAACGGTTTCGGACAGCTGAACGGTATCATAAGACAGTTCCCTCAGGTGTTCACGGTTGGCGACAACGGCTGCTTGCTCTCATGGTGGTGGTGGAAAAAAGTACTAAAGGGAGGATACAACTAAAAAAGCGGCATTATCAGTGTTGCAGTTTTCGGGTTTTTTTGCGGATAGGCATTAAAGCTTTCAAAACTCTTTCTTAGTGAGCACCCAGATGCCAAGAGGAATATATGTGCCGAACTTAGAACTCAAAATAAACCCTCAACGCCACATAGCAAGGAATAGAGGGACAGAGTGAACTGTTTCACGATTATTTTCGCGCCTCCTCGTGGTTATAGGTTAGATGAGAAAAGTACTGTTTTAGTAACTCCCCAAAAGCCTAAAGGAAAGTAAAAAAATAAACATTAGACTTCCAGGAAGCGTACAGTGGAAAAAAGCTGCATTATCGGTGTCGCGGTTAGGCATTAAAGTTTTCAAACCCCTTTCTTAACGGGCCAAGAGGAACATATGTGCCGAATTTCAAGTTTGTACGCTTTATAGTTATGGAGATTTCGTGATGAGTGAATGAGTGGTATTTGGCTTTTATATATATATATATATATATATATATATATATATATATATATATATATTTATTGTAACGAATAGATTCTGTCGTCTCTGTAATTATGTATATATTGTGTGTTCGCCTCACACTGGTGTTGTTACTTCAATGTTCTGCGCTAACGAAGTCTGCAGCGATGTTTCAAATTACCAGTACAACGCGAGTGGAAACCTTACCTGTTATTCCATAGGGGTTTATGAATCCCGGGTGGCGCCAAATTGTTTATTTAAAACAATTAAATTAATAAATAACGTGACAAAAGTGTTTTAAGCTATGATGGCCGGGAGTATTCGAATCTGTTCCCGCCTTCGTACGACCTACTGAATGAAGCAGGTAGTTTGTCGAGTTGCACCGTGAGCACTGGCCGTCAATTCTGGAAGTCTGGAAGTTCGCTAAAATGCACAAATTATACAATACACTTCCCTATGAAATAAAAACAATGGTTACACTCTGTACTAGTTTCTTTAATTACTGATTGGTAATTATTCAGTTTGACAAGAAAATTATATTTAGTTATTCAACAATTTTGCACCGACAGTTGATATGAGACAATCTCTCTAGGGTTGGCGAAATTGATTTTGAACGAATCGTCCAGTCAAGTATGGCGACTGTGTTTGTTGTTTTACAATTATTTCGTTCAAAGTCTGGAGTTCTTGTGATTACAAGAAAAATATTAATAATGATTATAATAAAAAGTACACTACCTTACATTATTCATCTATATATATAAAAGAGAAATACCACTGACTCACTCACTGACTCATCACGAAATCTCCGAAACTATAACACCTAGAAACTTGAAATTTGGCATGTAGGTTCCTTATGTGATGTAGGTATCCGCTAAGAAGGGATTTTTGGAAATTCGACCTTTAAAGGGGGAAAAAGGGGGGGAAAGTTTGCCTGACTGACTGACATAGAATCAACGTAGAGCAAAAACTACTGAATGGATATCAATGAAACTTTGAACATAGCTTCATCATAGGTCTTAGGTGCTCACTAAGAAACGGTTTTAAAAACTTTCACTCCTAAGGGGCAACCCCCCCATTGTGTCTATGTATGTATATTCCACATCTCCTCCTAAACCACTGGACCGATTTCAACCAAACTTGGCACAAATATTTTACGCGACGGGAGAACCAACATAGGATAGGTGTTTTTTCGATGGGGTCCTTTGGGGGGTTCTTTGGGGTCTTTCACATCTCCTCCTAAACCACTGGACCGATTTCAACCAAACTTGGGACAAATATTTTACGCAGCGGGAGAACCAACATAGGATATGTGTTTTCTTCGATGGGGTCCTTTGGGGGTTCTTTGGGGTCTTCCACATCTCCTCCTAAACCACTGGACCGACTTCAACCAAACTTGGCACAAATATTTTACGCAACGGGAGAACCAACATAGGACAAGTGTTTTTTCGATACGATCCTTTTGGGGGTCCTTTGGGGTCTTCCACATCTCCTCCTAAACCACTGGACCGATTTCAACCAAACTTGGCACAAATATTTTACGCAACGGGAGAACCAACATAGGACAGGTGTTTTTTTCGATACGATCCTCTGGGGAGTCCTTTGGGTCTTAAACAACTATTAGATCTGGTTACTATGGCAACCCAATAGAATAGATTCTTGTTACCATAGCATCGGTGGAAGTCTCCCGCGTAGGAAATAGCGCGGGAGTCGTCCGACGGGCCTTCCCCGGAGTTCATCCACGGAACCCACTGAGTCTTAGGTCGGATCCCGCGAAAGACGGCGGGGCCAGAGTCCACGGTTCTTATAAATAAAGATATAGGTTATGATATCAAAGGTGGTGTATGCATCTTAAGAAACGTCTTAATAGTGTGTGAATTCAGAGTTGTTTCAGTTTGAATTTAAAAGTGGATAAGTTAAGATCGAAGTAAGTTATAAGCGAGTACAAAAAACAAAGTTTTGATAGCGAATGTATTCAGATCATAGAGCTCAGACAATATAAATGCGCTTGCTTCAGTTTGAATTTAAAAATTGATAAGCTGAAATCTATAGAGGTATTGTATTGTTAGAATAAGTTTAGGAGACACTAATTTAACAAATGCCTTATTTCAACATTAACACAATGAATTATAAAACGACAGTTAAATACGCAGTGCGTGCAAGTACTGTAGACTTGGGTAAATCGGCTAGATATAGATATCTATATAAGCCAAATACCACTGACTGACTCACTGATCACGATATCTCTGAAACCACTGAATGGATATCAATGAAACTTTGAACATAGCTTCATCATAGGTCTTAGGTGCTCACTAAGAAACGGTTTTAAAAACTTTCACTCCTAAGGGGCAAAAAACCAAATACAGTAGAACCTCGTTAACCCGGACCTCTTTAACCCGGACGTCCGTATAACCCGGACCAGTTTTGGAAAAAAAAATTACATGTATGTTGTTCAGCGTAGTAAATGAAGACTTGTTTTACAGACAATAAATCGGTATTCTCAGTAGGTACATTACTCGAATTCACTTGCCAGCGGGCGAGTTCATTGCACTCACCGCACCTGCTGTTGCTACGCAGCAAACTGGTGACTCAACCCTCTCCTTCCCCTCCCCGCGCCTCGCACTTGACATTGACCTAGAAACAACATTCCTCAGTTGCGCTGCAATCTCGGTAGTGTTCACGTGTTGTCCTAGTGTCACTGTCGAGGTACATTATCGTTGTGCTGTTTCGTTAGCGTGTTGTTCGCGATGGCAACGAAACGTAAAAACATTGTTGTGACTTTGAAAAAAAGGATGGAAGCATTGACAAGAATTGATAAGGGAGAATCGTTAAAGAACATTGCTGCTGAGTTTGGAGTAGGAACATCGACCGTATCTGATTGGAAAAAGAACAGAAAACGCATTGAAGACTTTTGTTTCAAAATGATTTCTAAGGACAGTTTGGATAATCGGTGTAAAGCAAAAACTGCTAAACTAGAAACTCTGGATGAAGCATTGTTTGTCTGGTTTTGTGCTGAAAGAGAACGTGGTTTGCCGATTTCTGGACCCATCATCCAACAGAAAGCATTGAGTTTGAACAAACAGTTGCCCCATGGAGACCCGAGTTTTACAGCTAGCCAGGGGTGGTTGGACAGATGGAAAAAACGGCATGGAGTGCGTCAACTTACAATCACTGGAGAAAGCTTGTCAGGTGATGTTGAAGCGGCAGAAAAATTTAAAAAAGAGTTTGAAGACTTTATTAAAAAGGAAGAACTGACTGCAGATCAAGTTTACAATGCCGATGAATCCGGTTTATTTTACCGGATGTTGCCGAGTAAAACGCTAGCCTCAAAATTAGGAGATTCAGCGAAAGGGTATAAAAAAGGGAAAGACCGCCTCACCATAATGGCTTGCAGTAATGCATCAGGAAAGCACAAAATTCCTCTCCTTATAATAGGGAAGTCTAAAAACCCCCGTGCATTGAAAAATGTGAAACGAGGCTCATTGCCTGTCGTTTACAGCTCACAAAAAAGTGCTTGGATGGTTAGTGACATTTTCAAACAATGGTTTTTTGAGAATTTTGTGCCGTCAGTAAAAAAATATTTGAAGAACTGTGGCCTTCCCAACAAGGCGGTTTTGCTGATTGACAATGCGCCTTCGCATCCGTCTGTCAATGAACTAGTCAAAGATGACATTTCAGTGAAGTTTTTACCACCTAATGTAACTTCTCTCGTTCAACCGATGGACCAAGGAGTTCTAGAAAAAATAAAAAAAGTGTACAAAAGGCAAATAATAAGTCAACTGGTAGAGGACGAAGGAGAGCATGGTGTGGTAGAGGTGCTGAAATCTTTTAACGTAAAGACTGTTATTTATATGATTGCGGAAGCTTGTGACCAGGTTGGAAGAGAAACTTTGATAAAGTCATGGAAAAAGTTGTGGCCTGGTGTGTGTGACTTGCCAGAAAACAATACAATTGAAGAAGAAGAAAAAATAAGTGTGGAAGAAGATTTTATAGACATTTTTAAAAATATCGATGGCTGTTCCGATGTTGATGAAGAAGACATTGACAATTGGTTGCAAATTGACAATGATGGAGGTTATAAAGCGATCACAGAGGAAGAAATTATTGCATCAGCAGTGTTACAGAAAATGAAAATGAAGAGGATTCAGACAGTGTTGATGAACCAGCTGTGGTTATGACCCATGCAGAAGCAGTAGCAAACATATATAAATTGATGGTTTATTTCGAGAGTCAAGCCGAAACATCGCCAAACGAACTTCTAATGCTAAAGCGGATGCGAGATCGCGCTGCTCGTAAGCGATACACAAAACTGAGGCAGCAAAAGCTCACTGCCTTTTTTACTACCGACTAGTTTGTACCTATATTGTGTACAGTGTAAATACATATTATGTGTTTTTAGGTGAAAGTGTGCCGATAATAATTTTTAAACTCCATTAAAAATATTTTTGGTAAGTACATGTTCTTTTTTATCGTTTTTCCCTCATTCTCTGGATAACCCGGATTTTCGTTAACTCGGATCGGCCCCGGCCCCAGTTGATCCGGGTTAACGAGGTTCTACTGTACTGAAATTTATAGCGGGAATTGCATACTTGGTAAATGAAGTGGTTGACATCTCAGTTTACTGGAAACCCCGAATACATTTAGTCCTGAGTTTTTAATCATAGTTTTAAATTGAAAAAATTTCGTTGTTTGCAGGTTCTTATAGTCGAGAAAATTTCGAAGTTCAATTAATTAATAAATGTATGTCCTTTTTTTCTCGGAAACGGCTCTAACGATTTTCTCGAAATAAATAATAAATAGCTGTTGCTATGAATGCAAATAGACAAACTAAGAGTTGAGAATTTGTACACTCTATGTAATCCTATACTATTAAGCGAGCAATAATTGTACAATTACGTACAACGTGAAACTCCGTAGCGAAGCACGGGTATTTTGCTAGTACTTAAATAATATAATGTGTAGCTACAATTTGTTCCTGCTGTGTAGTAAAGTGTGTTTCAAAAGTTGCAGTTTAACATTAGGTTATTTTCTTAATTAATAAATTTTCAGTGTTTGTTTATTTTACTTAATCTTTGAAAGAAATTATATTCAGTTTATAGTGAGAGTTCAGATAACTGTGAGAAATATTTAAAGTGAGTTTATTTCAGGAAATTAGGTAATTCAATGATACTTATCAAATCAGAAGGCTTGTGATAAACCGTTGTTCAGGTGAAATAGAATAGTCATCAATTTTGAATGATTTGGGCTGCTGGCATCTTTTTCATGTTAGTTGTGGTAATTTCTTCATTTAATTTTTATTCAAATTGGTCCTTGACATCAGTTAAATGTTATTGCTCCTCGTCTTCTTCTTACTTGTTCATGTTTTTGAATTTTGACTACTTTTTATACATTTTAAATGAAAATTTAGGCCATTCAAAATCTGGCGTCTGATCTGCATGAGCGTCACTAATAGAGTACTACAAATTAACGGAAAATTCGTAACCAACGTCTGTTGTCATGGTTACAAATTAATCCTGATTGGTTAATCTTGGCTTATAAACATTGTTATCAAATTTGAATTTTTATTCACAATTACTGTATATCTTCTGAATGCTTTTATTCTTCTGTCTTCCTTCCTATGTATTAAATATTATCACTACTGTTATCATTTCCTTTCAAAGATTGTTTTGATATCCTATAAGGCTGGGTTCTATAAAATATTAATGTTTTTACATTTATGTTAATATTTGTTAATTACATTTCTCTTTTAGTTTAAGTCCTTATTCTAACATTTTTCTTTTAAAATGATTTACAAATTATCCTTGGCTATTTATTCGCCTTGGATTTGTTAATTTCCTTGTTGATTTTATACAATTTGTAGTTATTTGTTTTTGACAGTTAGGCATTTCCTAGGCCCTAGTAGCCATTGATTATATTTATTTATTTTATACAAATTATCTCTCATTTTATTCTAATGTGTTTTGTTTTGTTATTATAATTGATTGGTTTATTTGTTGGTGTGTTTTGGATCTGTTTTTATCCTATTTTTATGTTTCTGTTATTTTCTATGTAACTGATTTTCTAGTGGAATTAGAACTGTATTGTTTCAACTTCTTATTTATCTATTTTGCCCTTGTTAACAATATGGCTACTACTTATTATTCTTTATCACATAAAACATAACATTTAGGCCTATGGTCTGTACAATTCCTCCAGTCATATCCTATTCATAATTTTAATTAAACAATTGTTTAACAGTTATTAGGTAAAGTTTGTTTACAATTCATTTCATTCTTTATTATTGTTTGGGTGATAAACATCATCACACCATTTAAACTTCCTTAATTGATTATCCCTTATAACCTGGGGTGTTTATTGATTTCATTTTTAATTTCTTATTTCTTAAATAATATCTACCTTCTATCCATGGTAACACCAACTGTTTACCCTTCATGGGATTCTCCCTTTTAAATACTATTGTATATAATTAAACTTAATTACTTTAACAATAAGATTCTTTTTTAAATAATAAAAACTCTTTTTTAAATAATTGTCATCATCACTCTTCAGTGTTCATTTCACATTATTAAGTGTTTCCATCTAATACTTTTAAATAATAAAAAATCTTTTTTAAATAATTGTCATCATCACTCTTCAGTGTTCATTTCATATTATTAAGTGTTTCCATCTAATACTATCATTAATAACATTCTTAATTATTAGTATGGTTCACCATTAGTCATTTAGTGTTTATTATAGCTTATTTATTAAATGTTTTTTATTTATCACTTTATTTCCTAATTATTTTGGGGTTTTTACACTTTCACTTTTGCACTTCTTAAATGTTTTATTTTAAGTGTTTATAAATGGGTAATCCCTATAATTACTTTTTCTTCGTCACTTAGTTAATTTTATTTTCTCACCATCTCACTATCTCTCTCTTTATAAATATTATCTATACTATTAACAAGTTTATGTCTTTATAGAGTTTTTTATCACATCAAACTCTAATTCTTGGGTTAGCGTACTTTTAATTTTCATATTACTTTATTGGGTTTTATCAAATCATTTACATTTATTTTTTACATTGGTTAGTTATTGGTTTCGTTTCCAATATTACACTTGAGTGTACCATTTCTCCTTTTCATATTCTATATTATTTGTTTGTGTCTTATGATTTGGTTTAACTTTATTTCCTTTATACTTGGTTTGTTTCATGTCCATTTTCCTTCTTCTTCCCTTTCATCTTATTTTGTTTCATTTTATTTCGGTTTTCCCCTTCTCATTTGGTTGTATGGAGTCATTCTCTTCCTTCAATTGGTTTCCTTCTTATTTGGTTTCGTCTTTTCCCTTCTTCTTTAGTTCTTTTTATTTGGTCAATCACTTGGGTAGGTCAAGTCGTCGTTTGTCGCGTCATTGTCATTTTATTTTATTTTAAACATTTTATTATACGAATTATTTTTTATATTGTAGATTCATCTTTTTTTTATCCCTGGTATTGGGGTGGCTTATTTGTGTTATAACAATATATATATATATATATATATATATATATATAGGCCTACATATAGGTGCTGTGTTTCACCAGCATTGAACCATTTGGTAGTACAATCGAAACAGGATTTATTTTGTCTGCTTGAAAGTTTTTCGTATGCAACTGGCCAAACAGTGTCTCCGTACCCTGTTCGGAATATATGTGCCAAACTTAGAACTCAAAATAAACCCTCAACGCCACATAGGAAGGAATAGAGGGACAGGGTGAACTGTTTTGCGATTATTTTCGCGGTTATAGGTTAGATGGAAAAAATACTGTTTTAGTAACTCCCCAAAAGCCTAAAGGAAAGTAAAAAAATAAAAAAGACTTCCAGGAAGCGTACAGTGGAAAAAAAGCTGCATTACTGGTGTCACGGTTTTTAGCGGTTTCTCGCGTTTTTTTGCGGTTACGTGTTTACTTTTTCAAAACGCTTTCTTGCGAGCGCCTAGAAGCCACGAGGAACATATGTGCCGAATTTCAAGTTTGTAGGCTTTGTAGTTATGGAGATTTCGTGATGAGTGAGTGGGTGCTATTTGGCTTTTATATATATAGATACTCATGATTCTATTGAATGTAGTGCCTATTTAAACGTCTATTTTAATATACACTAAAACCTGTTGTAAGCAGCCACCCTTGGATTTCCATAAAATGTGGCCGCTTAGAAAGGTGGCCATTTAATGAAGGGTTGGCGGAGGTAATAACAACACTGTAAATCAAGTAAGAACGATCAGCTGTATCGTTTTATTATTTACTTACAGTTATATTCCTATTTCCAGTATATTATGTTTACAGTGAAAATACATATATTACAACATATGGTAGAAAATCTGCATGGAGAACCATACATGACTTCCATGTTCTAATAATTATAAAATTATTTTCAATGTGTACACTCAGAATGAAACCAAATATATCAGCATGCTTTTGGTAATAACGCTGAGAAACATAATCAAAATACAAATTGTACCTAGTTGTTAATATTTTAAAAATAAAGAAGTAATTTGATTAAATTATCTTTTATTTAAACAATGTGAAAGAAAGTGAATGCCTCCCAGCGTTTGTTATCTGTAAATTACTGAAAACAAAAAATTATTTTGTTTACGTATCCATGGTTATATAGCATGGAACAATATCAATTGTTAATATTTTATTGAAATTTTTAAGCTTTGGTCAAATAAATTACAAAAAATTTATTTTTGGTACATCAATACAAAAATATCGGTATGGAGAACCGTACATGACTTCCATGTCCTAAAATTTATATTTAAAATCATTTAAATATTAATTAAATAAGTGGATGCTTGAGTTCTGAAGAAATTACGTATCAGCTAAAATGGTACCACCATGTCAGGTGGATTAAGACTATCCTCAACCTTCGTGAGGAAGGACTGTACTTTTGGATAAAATGTCTGTAGGTCGAACGAAGAGCTAGCTAAAGGTAGCTGCGATCTGATTCCTGTAATGAAATTGGACTCTCGCTGCGAGGGGCTGAGGGATGTCTATGGTGTTATCAAAGTCTTTCCTGTCAATACAATCTAGTCATTTTTTTTTAAATCGAGTCTTGATTTATTTCTTTCCATTTGTCTTCTGATTTTCTGAACGACTATTCTGTTCACCCGTATAATTATAAATTTCTCAGCAAAACATTTCTTCCTTAATACGTTTGTGTCTCCTGTTTAACACTCACCATTCTGATCCATGTCATAAAGCTATATTCCACACAGGCTAGTAAATAACTAGCCATCAGGGAAGTCAAAATATTTTCAAGGAGGGGCAAACAATTTTCCAAAGGAGAAAAATATTTATATATTTTTTATACATACATACATGCACATATTAGTTTATAATTCTCATATCATAATAGAAATAAGTACACAGATTGTACGCGTATTAATTGCTTTAATACAACAACACTGCCCAGCGATCCACAGGAAGCAAATCAATGTCCACCTTTTCGGCTTGCACGCGTTGTGTTGGTGTGGGTCTCGGCACTTTTCATTTAAAAAGCATGCAAACATAAGGAAATAAACATGCTTGAGGCCAGAAATAACGCGAATTGTGTGTGTATGTCCTGCCGGCCTTTTTATTATGGTAATCATAATAAAACTTTGGAAAAGTAAACATTACATAATTGAGATACACTTGCCTGCCAGGAACGATATATTTTCACTCATACATGATTTAAATTAAAATGAAAAATATAGAATTTTGTTAAAGTGAAATGAAATGTTTCCATACAAACTACTTCTTTGTTGTCATTAACGTATTACACATATAAAACATAAAATTTACTTCCTCCATCAACTACCATTTTAATTTATTAAAAAACGTACCCCTCCCCCTTCAAATACCCTTTTCATTTATAGATATTTCATCTACCTTTCTACAGTGGATTATTATGGCCTTCTTTTCAGGATACTTTATTTATCAAAATTAAGCAATTTACTCTTGTTAAAACGTTGCAGGTAAACTATCCCTTTCCCTTAACCGATCTTCACCAAAATCAATAAGCCTCGAGTCCTCTACAATTCAGGGCTGTAAACAAAAAATTATTTGATTCTGTTTGAATTTGCGGCTGTTATCGTTTGCCATAGAAAAAATTCTACACTCACACTTTTTGAAAAACGACTTTTTCATGTTTTGAGGATAGTACAATCAGAATCTGCCGTTATCTTGAACACGATTTTTTTCATGTATTCTTCCATTTCCTTATGGAACATGGAAGTAAAATTACCTCCTCCCCCATAACTACCCTTTTCATTTATAGATATTTCATCTACCTTTCTATAGTGGATTATTATGACCTTCTTTTCAGGATACTTTATTTATTAAAATTAAGTACTTTACTCTTGTTGAAACGTAAAACGTTGCTGGTAAACTACCCCTCCTCCTTAACCGATCTTCACAAAAATCAATTTTAGTCCTTTTGTGCCAATGTGCACATTGGCATTTAAAAATCAATTTTAAACCAATGTGCCTTGAGTCCTCTACAACTCGGGCACATATGCAAAAATTTGATTCGTTTTAATTTGCGGCAGTTATTGTTCGCCATAGAAAAGATTCTACACACACATTCTTTTCGTAAAATGACTTTTCATGTTTTGAAGGTAGTACAATCAGAATCAGCCCTTATCTCGAACACGATTTTTTCGGAAACGCTATACTTCCATTTCCTTACGGAACATGGAAGTAAAAAATTATTCTTTTGAAAATAGTTTTTCAATGGGTTTTGTTTCACGGTAACAGTTTTCTTTTTGTGTAATTTTCGGTCAAACAGTAATTTGTACTATACTACTACACAGCATTTTCCCCAAGTTCTGTATCGAGAGTAACACAAATATCTTTGCTTCACCTAAGGTATTGTAACACCTCTTTTAAACTATCAGCAGTTCTTTAATTTCCTCTTCTTCTTCACAGAGATTTTAATCGACCATTTCAAAAAGTTTTCACTATAAATACAGAAATTTTTCTGACCTACCTTTATAATCTTCCTGAAGTCGAGCCTCCCAATTCCCTAGAGATCGTCAGAGCAGTGTAGACTCTCCATTTTCATTATAAGGCAGTCCACCAACTGTAGCAAGTGTCTGATGTTGTAAGAAATCTGATTTAATGGTTGCACCTGAAGATCTGATGTAATGGTGGCATTGTGCCGGAGTTGCACAATCCGGCGTTCGAGGAAATGCAATCCTAGTTTTCGGTTTCGGATAAGTGTCGAAGTATTAGTTGGCAAGCGCGATTTCGGTGGCACTGTTTCGACTGTGCGCGCGACCTAGCGGCCAGGTTCGAGTTGCGTTTTCCGGCCGCATTGCGAGAGCCAGTCTCTCCAACGCTCTCACTGAATAAACAGCTCAGCCGTCTTTCCTCGGTAGCAGTTCTTTTTGTGTGTAGTCTTCCTCATCTGTATGGCAGGCTAATTGCTTAAGACTCACCGGTAAGTGCATTATATACATATTGTACTGCAATGTTGGCGGTCGCTATTGTTCAAGCCCCGCGATGGAAGCCAATTTGTACTGCCTCGGGATTCTCGTTCTTTCCGGCCCAACGTTGCTGGCGTCAATTTGTACTGAAACGGATTTCCTCTCCTTAAAACCCCACTGTTGGGTTTGTCAATTTGTTTTGAATTACTTTAATTATGTAAATCTCGGAGATATTTGGAGTTGTGGGATATATTGATGTAATTAATTAATATTAACTTAGCTCTTTAATAAATATCAGTGTTAGTGTGTCTAAAACTTAAACAACTTAAGCGTTATTCTACAATTTCATCCAACCCTATTATACCTTGAAGAGAGTTATGTCTAATTTTGTATTTTTACGCTCCCTCTTTGGTGTCAGATAATTCCGCTATAAGCGCTGTAGTATCGGCTCAACGAAACTTATAGGTTATTTCGATGTTTATATTAACCAATTATTCTATACTTATTCAGTTACTTTTTTGTTCCCAGCTCATTAAACCATACTCCAAATAACAAGATTTTACAACTATATAAAGGTTCTTTATTTGTTTACTTAATTCACATTGAATAAGATATGTTCTAATTAACATATGCTTGGGCTATAGACTTCATGAATCGATTGTTGATTATTCTAATCCTTTATTTAAATTTAGTTATATAGTGTGTTTTGATTTGTAATTAATTTAATTCAGGGTGTGAAGGTTCTTGTAACTGTGGGGAAGATTAAAAATACATAGATAAGAATGCAAGATTTACAAATTTGAAGTGTTGTGTAGTTAGTATGATTAATATAATATAATTTACCAGACTAGAACGAAGCAAATGGCGTAGGCGGTTGATCGCTAAATTTACTGTTCTGGATGATTATGCCGTACGATTTTCCTTCTTCGGTTTAATAAAAAGGAATTCTTGTCCTGTTCACTTCGGAAATACAGCTCGCTGGATTGATTTACAGCCCGATTGATGTTTCTTCTGCAACGCCAGGATCCAAATAAGTTCTTCTTTCGGTTGAAGCAATTAGTGTTGTTCCGTGTATTTGAAAGGTTATAATTGCTGGTGTAGTGAATATTATTAATTGTGATACTGTTAATTCTTTCTATTTGATTTAATATCTCATCAATTCCCTTCGGACAGTTCAAGTTCTTTCTTGTAGAATCCAGTTATTTATTCTCTATTATGATTTCATATTGTAGTGTTATTTGGTTAAACTGTATTGGTGATAGACGTAAATATTGTCATTAGAATTTTGTATTTTATAATCGTATCTGATAATTTAGAATATTACGATTAAATAGATTATTCTTGGGTTTTTTAATCTCATCACATTCAGTTCATCAAAGCAATTCTTGTCAAATCAACAACTTCCTCTTCTTCTGTCGTCCCTAGCAACACATAATTTCTTCCTTCCACATGTTTTGAATATATAGTGTTTATTTCATATATTTTTTGTCTATTCTTTATCAATTTGCTATCCTATCGGAATGTAACTTTACCGATAGTTGGTTTATTATTTTCTACACATATTCTGCTGGTTTTTTTATATAAGCCGGTTTTTTTCCTTTTTTATATTTAATCCACTTTCGATATTATATGTTATTAATCGATATCATGGCATTATGGTATTATCATAATTTGTATAAATTTTATTATATATCATTATTAATTTAATGTTTTTTCTAGCTCTTCAAATCGTATTCATTAATTATTATTAATTGATGTACCTAACCTTTATGTTATGAGTGGTTATATAGCGGTTTTGGCTGTTAGGCCTTTTATTGTAAACGGATCTACCTGTGTTTATAACTGGTAAACATCTATAGCCCCTTTTACATAAATTCATACATACAATCAAATCTTAACTATTAACATTTACATAAACAATTATTTTTCTATATCTAATAACAATTTTATCTTGACCTATTGATCACATATAACAAAATTCAAATCTATGAACATTGATTAGCTGCCTCATACTTCATTCTACAATAGTTATTGAATAATACAATTTGTTTCATTATCTTTCATTAACTCAACACATATTTGGTATAACATAACATAAACTTTATCATAATACTTGTTGTCATAAAATAATATCTCTTAACTCAAAATTCTTATTTGCTATTACTATAAAGTAAATTATTGTTTCATTTTTTTGTTTGTTTTTCACTGAACATATATCATCAATTATTATCTAACTTACAGGTTCGGTTATACTTGTTAATATTACCTTGCATTCTTATTTAACTTTATCTATGATTATAAATGTAATTATTAGATCTTTGTTCTATCATGGGTTTAGATATTGACTTATTATTCGGTGAATCTTGTTTTTATGTAACGTGAATGCTAGCATTTCTGTTGCGTTACATATGCTCCCCCTCCTAAAAAAGTTTAGTTTACCTGAATGAAGTTTAGGTCAAATAAACTTGTCTTTTTCACATGCCTTTTCTTCATTTCATTGTTAATGGTTGACGTTGGGATTTTCAATGTAACTTCATTAGACTAGTATTAATACTTTTTTTTATTTAATAACATTTCATCATTTTAATTAACATTCTTGATCATTTTTATTTCTGTAAACATTATTTGTTGGTAGTTGGCTACACTATTCAATAATACATTAGTTTTACATCTCTTCTACTTATAATTACTATAATCACTGTATTTCTCAATTATTCTTCTGTCAACTCATTTCTTTCTGTTTTCTTCGTCCTACTCTTTTGGAAACTGAAGTTATTCTTGCAACTATTCTAATATTCCTTAAATATTTAATTTCCCTAACAATCCCTAATACATGCGTTGGTACAGTTCAGAGAGGCACTGTTTGGCTTCATACTCTGCTGCCCACACCACATCTTAATATAGTACTGCTGGAATTCATCTACAGTCAGCTATAAAATACAATAATCTCCTAATAATCTCTTTAATTATTTAATAATAAATATTTGGGAAAAATTTTTTTTTCTTTGTTGCTTTTATATTTCTTCATTATTATCCTTCATATTTTGTGATTCCATTTTAGTTCCTTAAACATTCTTTGATATTACATTTGACAGCTAGCATTTGTAATCATTTTTGTTTTCATTTTTGTTGTGATTGTAATGCTAAGTATCTTCTTCATTTGTTTTTTCTCTGATCTCAATATTTTCTAAATAGTTGTTGTGTGATGATCATTATAACTGTATTTCTGACTAAATACATTCCTTAGCCCCAACTATTCTTCTTCTTATCGTATTTCACTATTTTGGCGGTTTATTTTTTCAATTAATTATGTTCATAAATACTCTTTCTTTCTTGTCTTCCTTAACATTACATTGGTTACATTCAATCGTTTACTGAAGTTGTTTCCTTCATTTGGCAATGTGGTATGTATTTTAGGTCATATGATTTTTCTCTTTCTTTATTTTGCATAGGTAGATTTGAGGTAAAAACTTTTATCTTGGGGTTTCATTTTTCATTATTCACACTATTTCTTTATAAACATTTAATAATAATTCTCGTTTTCTTCTGTAATCTTGGTGTTTCATTATTCATTATTCACACTATTTCTTTATAAACATTTAATAATAATTCTCGTTTTCTTCTGTAATCTTGGGGTTTCATTATTTATTATTCACACTATTTCTTTATAAACATTTAATAATAATTATCGCTTTCTTCTGTAATCTTGGGATTTGTTATTCATTATTCACACTATTTCTTTATAAACATTTAATAATAATTCTCGCTTTCTTCTGTAATCTATAATAAGTTGTTCTTATTGTATTTTAGAATTTAGTGGTAGTATTCAACTCAAATTCTTTTTAAATTCCAAGTATTTTTCTTCAAGACTGGTAATAAGTTGTTCTTATTATTTTTAGAATTTATTCATTATATTTCTTTATGGACTCTTGGTTGTACGTTCCCTTAATCCTTTTCGAGATAGGGTTCATTATTTCATACGTATTGTTATTATTATTTTTTGTTATCACATATGGCCCAGTATATAATAATAATAATTTTTTAGTTATTCCCTCTAGAGTGCTTGGTAGCTCCCTGTTTCTTATTAATATTTTCTCACCCACTTGGTACTTAATTGGTTTTGGATTATTCCTTTCATATTTTCTTTTCTTCATTTCCGCCTTTTCCATAACTCGGTCATAAAATTTAACTGTTTCAAATTGATATTCTGGGTTATTTGGAAAGTTTATAATATCCTGGATTTCTCTAGGTGAAAGCCTTTCAAACATAACAGTATAAGGGGTATTTTCAATGGATTGATGGTAAGATATATTTAAAAACTCTTCGGTTAGTGACAAGTATTCGTACCACTTTCTCTGTTGGTCATGACAGTAAGTTCGGAGTATTCTGCCAACTTCCCTCAATACACGTTCTGCCGGATTACTGCTGGGGTGGTATACTGAAGTCTTATATGTTCTAATGTTGTGTTTTAAAAGATTATTTCTCCATTTATAGCCCTTGAATTGCGTACCGTGATCGGTGATAATAGATGATGGTTTACCAATCTCTGTTATGTAATGTCCGATGACTATTTCTAGAATTTTCTTGGTCGTGGCTCTGCTAATAGCGTAGAGTTTAGTGTATTTGGAAAAATGATCAAAAATAATTATTATGAATTTATATCTGTGGTTTCCTCCACTGCGTGGGAATGGCCCACATATATCTAGGAATACCTTCTCCAGCTTATATTTGGATGTTATAGGGATCATGACTCCCTCCTTCTTCTCATTATTATGTTTAACCATTTACAGATGTGACATGCCTGTATGGACTTTTGTACTTTTCTGGTTATATTTTTTATGTACACTTGTTCTTCCAGGGCTTTGACGATTTTCATGGCTCCCATGTGTCCATATCGTTCATGGTAATCCAATATCAATTTGTTTTCCATGCGGTGGGAATTACTAGTTTCCAGTTTATTTGTTTAGGGGTGACCTTAATAAATAATCGGTCATCATGTATACAGTAATATTTAGTAATAACTTCAGCAGCATTTTGTATCTTTTGGCGTATGTTTATTAATTTGGGATCCGATTTTTGGTGTTGATTAATTTCATTTAGAATAATCTCCAAATCCTTCCGACTCTTAATTACATGGTACACCTTCGCAATCTCTTCCTTTTCTCCTTCGAATGATTGATCTTGTATGTTTATTCGGGACAAGATATCGGCTGCTATACTCTTTCTTCCAGGTATATATTCCCAATCAATGCAATACTCTTGCAATGCAAGGACCCATCTAGTTAGCCGGCCGTGACTAAGTTTACATCTTTTTAGAAATGAAATTGATTTATGGTCACTTCTTACGGTCACTGGGTATCCGAGTATATAAGTTCTAAATTTATTGCATGCGTACACTACGCTTAGCAGCTCTTTCTCGGTAACGTTGTAATTGCGTTCGCAGCTGTTAAGCACCCTGCTGGCAAAGCTGATTACCATATGATGTCCTTCTTTATCTTCTTGATATAGGGTAGCACCTAAGCTAACATTGCTTGCATCACAATTTAAATAAAAGCGTTTGTTAAAATCAGGGTGGTACAACATAACTGTTTCTAAAAATTTCTTCTTGATTAATTGTAGAATTTTATCTTGCTCTGGTCCCCATGCCCACTTGTCTTTGGATGATAATTGTTTCTGAAACTTGGCAGTTACTTCTGAATAGTTATCTTGGAATTTTCGGTAATAGTTGCAAATTCCAAGAAAGGATTGTAGCTGTTTTCTATTTTTTGGAGTAGGGAACAGTTGAATTGCTTCTACTTTTTCTGTTGAAGGTGTGATACCCTCCTCAGACAAATTAAAACCTAAAAACTTTACTTGATTGGCGATAAATTTAGATTTATTCAGCTTGAGTGTTATGTTGTTTTCAGATAATTTTCTTAGTACCTGTTCCACCCGCTCGCAATGCTCATCCCAATGTGAAGAAGTTATAAGTAAATCATCTACATAGACCGTAGTGAACTGCAGTGTTTCTTGTCCCAAAACTTGGTCCATACATTTCACAAATATTGCAACCGAATTAATTAGTCCGAAAGGTAGCCTTTTAAATTGATAGTTCCTTCCGTCAAAAAGGAACGCCATGTATTTTCTACTATCTGGGTGTAGTTCGACCTGCCAGTACCCGCATACCGTATCCCAAGTGCTGATGTATTTAATACCGTGGAATTTCTTTAAAATTTCTTCTATTTCGCCTGGTGAAGTCCTATCATTGATCATTTTATTTATTTCCCTAGCGTCCAGGCAAATTCTCACCTTTCCGTTCTTTTTCGGGACCGCCACTATGGGACTGGTATATGGTGATTGACTATATTCTATTATGTCATCTTCAATCATACGATTAATCTCGTTCCGGACCTCGTTTTTTATGGAATAAGCAATTGGATATGACTTTCTGCGAAAGTTCACTGGTTCTTTAAAATTTATTACACACTGATATCCTTTTACTTTACCTGGAGCATTGGAGAATACATGTTTGTATTTATTATATATTTGAATTAAATTTTCGGCCTGTATCTTACTTATTTGTCTATAAGTTTTTTCCCTTTGGAATTCTCGGATCTCTTCTAATTTACTCTGCCACAGTTCGGGATCATCGTCCTCATATTGAATGACTTCTGGTAATTTATTTTTCTTACAAAAATAACTTTTTATGGCTAAACATCTGGTGTTAACTGGAACGGTTCTATTAGTGTCAATTAACTCGACTGTCCATAATCCTTCTTCGGATGTTAAGGATATTATACCTTTATGCAAGTCAATTACTGCGGAATGCTGGCGCAATACATCGCATCCAATCAATACATTGAACGGTAATCCCGTTGCGACCAAGAATCCTATTGGTAGGGTCATATTGTTATTGGTAAAATCGAGCGATACTTGTTTTTTGACTGTTTTATTTTGTCTCCCAGTGGCTCCGATGATTATCACATTATTGACAGGTAAGGTCGGTATGGGTAACTGGACTTCTCGCTGGATTTTTTCAAGTTCAATACTGTCTATCAACGATATGTTAGATCCAGTATCTATCATTATGGTAGATTTTACCCCATTTAATTTTGCCGTTACATATATTATTTCGTTATTACTATTACTGTTTACATGTTTCTTATCCTCTTCTAATAAATCTTCCCTGATATTCTTTAAATAGTGGTTATTAATTATGGTTATTGTACGATTACTCTTAATTTTCTTTATAAGTCGTTGTTCCCCAAGATTACGGTTCAGTGAAGGGTATTCATTAATTTTCACTGCCTCTATTAGTTTAAATGAGGGCTTACCCCCTCTTCTCTATTTTCATTTTGATTACTGTGTTGATTTTGTACTGTTTCAGTGCGATCCTCCGTATTAGGTTCTGCTATCCTATAATTTCCTTCAGGTGGGTAGTTGACTTCACGCCGGGACTGGTCATAATGGTTGTCATATCAGTGACTCCTTGGGTAATATCGTCGCTGATTACCTTGAGGTCTGGAGTAGATATAATTGACGTTATGTCTATAATTATTGGGTCGTCTGTCCCCATCTCCTCTATTATTGCGACTATCACGATAATTATAATTATTATTGCAGCGATAATTATAGTTCCTGGAATTATTATTCGCGTGTTCATTTCGTGTTCTATTGGCGTTAACGTTCTGCGCAGGTCGATTGTGATCGTTATTATGAGAATTGGTTGGTGGCGCGTTATTATCATACTTCTGATATTTATAATTTAGCATTCTATTTCTTTGGTATTGGTTCTCGTGCTCATAATTCTCCAAGAATTTGGCCATGGCTGGAATCGTTTTGATTTGACTACACATACGCGCATTCTTTATCCCTTCCTCGTAATGGTAGGATAGTTGTATCACCAAACATTCTTCGGGAATTCTGGGCTCTAAGTTCCGCGCCATACATACTTTTCCTAAAAAGTATGAAGTAGGAGACTGGCCTATATTTGTTTCGTATCGACCGTTACTCAAATTATTCCTAATCATGTTCTGGGTCGATTCAGACCAATACTTCTCCTTAAACTGTTTTTTGAACTCAGTCATGTCCAGTATATCCGGGCGCACCGCTGTCCACCAATTATCATAAGTATCTTTAAACGTTTCATCAATCATGCTGCGTATAATACTCCAGCGATTCTCTCTATTTCTTGTGATCACCTCTTCTAATCTCTTTAAAAATTCCATAGGATTGCGCTTGTAATTACGAAAATTAATCGATTCCCGGTTCTCGTGGTTATTTGTATGACTATGCTGGCATGTCCTATCCCGCCATGAATCTACTTCTTCTTGTAATTGTAATTCACGTCTACTAATTTCCTCTATTTTATTTTTACTGGTATTAATTTGACCTTCCATACTGTTTAAATTGCCATAGACTCTTTCGAGTCGTTCGCCCATGTCTGTCTGTATTTGCGTAATTCCTTCCTTATTCTCTTCCCGTACCTGATGTACTTCGTTTTTATTTTGCTCATATTTTCCGACAGTTTCCTGTTGGATTTCTTCAACCAATGTTTTACTCTCAATTTTTACGTCATTAATTTTATTTTGTAGTTCTTCGCGAACCTGTATTATTGTTTCGTTAGTTTTTTCTAACACTTCATTTGTTTTGGCTATTTCTAATTTTCTTTCCTCATTATTTTGGTCTACCCTTTGGTTAATTGTTACATGAATATTCTCAATTTTTTCATTAATTTGTCTTAAATTTTCTTCATGTATTTGTAAGATGTCTTCTTTCATTTGTTTTAAACCCTCGTCATTCCTATCTAACCTTTCGTTCATTTGTTTTGAGGTTTCTCTAATTTCCTCATTTGTTTTGTCGAATTTCTCATCCTGTTTCCTAAATTGTTCCCTTAAGTTTTCCTTAATTGCTTTCCTTGAATCTTCCTTAATTTCCTCTTTCATTTGTCTATTACTTTCCATTATAATCCTCAACAGCTCCTGCATACTCATGTCTTCCTTTTTGTTGGATTTATCTGGTTGATCCCCTTGGGCAACTTCTTCCATTACTTCCTTTTCCTTGTCCGTAACTATTTCAGTTTCCGTTATTTCGTCTGTCTGTTGTTCCATTTCACTGTCTGTTATTAGTTCTATTTCCTGTTCTTGTTCACCTTCTTCCTTCTCAGTATCTTCTGCCCTCCTCTTTGATCTAAATCTGGTATCATACATTTTTATTCTCCCACAGTTGCCTGCTCTGGTTAAGTAATATTATTATACTTATAATTACTTAACTTAAGCCCCACGTTGGGCGCCAATTTGTACTGCAATGTTGGTGGTCGCTATTGTTCAAGCCCCGCGATGGAAGCCAATTTGTACTGCCTCGGGATTCTCGTTCTTTCCGGCCCAACGTTGCCGGCGTCAATTTGTACTGAAACGGATTTCCTCTCCTTAAAACCCCACTGTTGGGTTTGTCAATTTGTTTTGAATCACTTTAATTATGTAAATCTTGGAGATATTTGGAGTTGTGGGATATATTGATGTAATTAATTAATATTAACTTAGCTCTTTAATAAATATCAGTGTTAGTGTGCCTAAAACTTAAACAACTTAAGCGTTATTCTACAACTTCATCCAACCCTATTATACCTTGAAGAGAGTTATGTCTAATTTTGTATTTTTACGCTCCCTCTTTGGTGTCAGATAATTCCGCTATAAGCGCTGTAGTATCGGCTCAACGAAACTTATAGGTTATTTCGATGTTTATATTAACCAATTATTCTATACTTATTCAGTTACTTTTTTGTTCCCAGCTCATTAAACCATACTCCAAATAACAAGATTTTACAAATATATAAAGGTTCTTTATTTGTTTACTTAATTCACATTGAATAAGATATGTTCTAATTAACATATGCTTGGGCTATAGACTTCATGAATCGATTGTTGATTATTCTAATCCTTTATTTAAATTTAGTTATATAGTGTGTTTTGATTTGTAATTAATTTAATTCAGGGTGTGAAGGTTCTTGTAACTGTGGGGAAGATTAAAAATACATAGATAAGAATGCAAGATTTACAAATTTGAAGTGTTGTGTAGTTAGTATGATTAATATAATATAATTTACCAGACTAGAACGAAGCAAATGGTGTAGGCGGTTGATCGCTAAATTTACTGTTCTGGATGATTATGCCGTACGATTTTCCTTCTTCGGTTTAATAAAAAGGAATTCTTGTCCTGTTCACTTCGGAAATACAGCTCGCTGGATTGATTTACAGCCCGATTGATGTTTCTTCTGCAACGCCAGGATCCAAATAAGTTCTTCTTTCGGTTGAAGCAATTAGTGTTGTTCCGTGTATTTGAAAGGTTATAATTGCTGGTGTAGTGAATATTATTAATTGTGATACTGTTAATTCTTTCTATTTGATTTAATATCTCATCAATTCCCTTCGGACAGTTCAAGTTCTTTCTTGTAGAATCCAGTTATTTATTCTCTATTATGATTTCATATTGTAGTGTTATTTGGTTAAACTGTATTGGTGATAGACGTAAATATTGTCATTAGAATTTTGTATTTTATAATCGTATCTGATAATTTAGAATATTACGATTAAATAGATTATTCTTGGGTTTTTTAATCTCATCACATTCAGTTCATCAAAGCAATTCTTGTCAAATCAACAACTTCCTCTTCTTCTGTCGTCCCTAGCAACACATAATTTCTTCCTTCCACATGTTTTGAATATATAGTGTTTATTTCATATATTTTTTGTCTATTCTTTATCAATTTGCTATCCTATCGGAATGTAACTTTACCGATAGTTGGTTTATTATTTTCTACACATATTCTGCTGGTTTTTTTATATAAGCCGGTTTTTTTCCTTTTTTATATTTAATCCACTTTCGATATTATATGTTATTAATCGATATCATGGCATTATGGTATTATCATAATTTGTATAAATTTTATTATATATCATTATTAATTTAATGTTTTTTCTAGCTCTTCAAATCGTATTCATTAATTATTATTAATTGATGTACCTAACCTTTATGTTATGAGTGGTTATATAGCGGTTTTGGCTGTTAGGCCTTTTATTGTAAACGGATCTACCTGTGTTTATAACTGGTAAACATCTATAGCCCCTTTTACATAAATTCATACATACAATCAAATCTTAACTATTAACATTTACATAAACAATTATTTTTCTATATCTAATAACAATTTTATCTTGACCTATTGATCACATATAACAAAATTCAAATCTATGAACATTGATTAGCTGCCTCATACTTCATTCTACAATAGTTATTGAATAATACAATTTGTTTCATTATCTTTCATTAACTCAACACATATTTGGTATAACATAACATAAACTTTATCATAATACTTGTTGTCATAAAATAATATCTCTTAACTCAAAATTCTTATTTGCTATTACTATAAAGTAAATTATTGTTTCATTTTTTTGTTTGTTTTTCACTGAACATATATCATCAATTATTATCTAACTTACAGGTTCAGTTATACTTGTTAATATTACCTTGCATTCTTATTTAACTTTATCTATGATTATAAATGTAATTATTAGATCTTTGTTCTATCATGGGTTTAGATATTGACTTATTATTCGGTGAATCTTGTTTTTATGTAACATGAATGCTAGCATTTCTGTTGCGTTACATATGCTCCCCCTACTAAAAAAGTTTAGTTTACCTGAATGAAGTTTAGGTCAAATAAACTTGTCTTTTTCACATGCCTTTTCTTCATTTCATTGTTAATGGTTGACGTTGGGATTTTCAATGTAACTTCATTAGACTAGTATTAATACTTTTTTTTATTTAATAACATTTCATCATTTTAATTAACATTCTTGATCATTTTTATTTCTGTAAACATTATTTGTTGGTAGTTGGCTACACTATTCAATAATACATTAGTTTTACATCTCTTCTACTTATAATTACTATAATCACTGTATTTCTCAATTATTCTTCTGTCAACTCATTTCTTTCTGTTTTCTTCGTCCTACTCTTTTGGAAACTGAAGTTATTCTTGCAACTATTCTAATATTCCTTAAATATTTAATTTCCCTAACAATCCCTAATACATGCGTTGGTACAGTTCAGAGAGGCACTGTTTGGCTTCATACTCTGCTGCCCACACCACATCTTAATATAGTACTGCTGGAATTCATCTACAGTCAGCTATAAAATACAATAATCTCCTAATAATCTCTTTAATTATTTAATAATAAATATTTGGGAAAAATTTTTTTTTCTTTGTTGCTTTTATATTTCTTCATTATTATCCTTCATATTTTGTGATTCCATTTTAGTTCCTTAAACATTCTTTGATATTACATTTGACAGTTAGCATTTGTAATCATTTTTGTTTTCATTTTTGTTGTGATTGTAATGCTAAGTATCTTCTTCATTTGTTTTTTCTCTGATCTCAATATTTTCTAAATAGTTGTTGTGTGATGATCATTATAACTGTATTTCTGACTAAATACATTCCTTAGCCCCAACTATTCTTCTTCTTATCGTATTTCACTATTTTGGCGGTTTATTTTTTCAATGAATTATGTTCATAAATACTCTTTCTTTCTTGTCTTCCTTAACATTACATTGGTTACATTCAATCGTTTACTGAAGTTGTTTCCTTCATTTGGCAATGTGGTATGTATTTTAGGTCATATGATTTTTCTCTTTCTTTATTTTGCATAGGTAGATTTGAGGTAAAAACTTTTATCTTGGGGTTTCATTTTTCATTATTCACACTATTTCTTTATAAACATTTAATAATAATTCTCGTTTTCTTCTGTAATCTTGGTGTTTCATTATTCATTATTCACACTATTTCTTTATAAACATTTAATAATAATTCTCGTTTTCTTCTGTAATCTTGGGGTTTCATTATTTATTATTCACACTATTTCTTTATAAACATTTAATAATAATTATCACTTTCTTCTGTAATCTTGGGATTTGTTATTCATTATTCACACTATTTCTTTATAAACATTTAATAATAATTCTCGCTTTCTTCTGTAATCTATAATAAGTTGTTCTTATTGTATTTTAGAATTTAGTGGTAGTATTCAACTCAAATTCTTTTTAAATTCCAAGTATTTTTCTTCAAGACTGGTAATAAGTTGTTCTTATTATTTTTAGAATTTATTCATTATATTTCTTTATGGACTCTTGGTTGTACGTTCCCTTAATCCTTTTCGAGATAGGGTTCATTATTTCATACGTATTGTTATTATTATTTTTTGTTATCACATATGGCCCAGTATATAATAATAATAATTTTTTAGTTATTCCCTCTAGAGTGCTTGGTAGCTCCCTGTTTCTTATTAATATTTTCTCACCCACTTGGTACTTAATTGGTTTTGGATTATTCCTTTCATATTTTCTTTTCTTCATTTACGCCTTTTCCATAACTCGGTCATAAAATTTAACTGTTTCAAATTGATATTCTGGGTTATTTGGAAAGTTTATAATATCCTGGATTTCTCTAGGTGGAAGCCTTTCAAACATAACAGTATAAGGGGTATTTTCAATGGATTGATGGTAAGATATATTTAAAAACTCTTCGGTTAGTGACAAGTATTCGTACCACTTTCTCTGTTGGTCATGACAGTAAGTTCGGAGTATTCTGCCAACTTCCCTCAATACACGTTCTGCCGGATTACTGCTGGGGTGGTATACTGAAGTCTTATATGTTCTAATGTTGTGTTTTAAAAGATTATTTCTCCATTTATAGCCCTTGAATTGCGTACCGTGATCGGTGATAATAGATGATGGTTTACCAATCTCTGTTATGTAATGTCCGATGACTATTTCTAGAATTTTCTTGGTCGTGGCTCTGCTAATAGCGTAGAGTTTAGTGTATTTGGAAAAATGATCAAAAATAATTATTATGAATTTATATCTGTGGTTTCCTCCACTGCGTGGGAATGGCCCACATATATCTAGGAATACCTTCTCCAGCTTATATTTGGATGTTATAGGGATCATGACTCCCTCCTTCTTCTCATTATTATGTTTAACCATTTACAGATGTGACATGCCTGTATGGACTTTTGTACTTTTCTGGTTATATTTTTTATGTACACTTGTTCTTCCAGGGCTTTGACGATTTTCATGGCTCCCATGTGTCCATATCGTTCATGGTAATCCAATATCAATTTGTTTTCCACAGCGGTGGGAATTACTAGTTTCCAGTTTATTTGTTTAGGGGTGACCTTAATAAATAATCGGTCATCATGTATACAGTAATATTTAGTAATAACTTCAGCAGCATTTTGTATCTTTTGGCGTATGTTTATTAATTTGGGATCCGATTTTTGGTGTTGATTAATTTCATTTAGAATAATCTCCAAATCCTTCCGACTCTTAATTACATGGTACACCTTCGCAATCTCTTCCTTTTCTCCTTCGAATGATTGATCTTGTATGTTTATTCGGGACAAGATATCGGCTGCTATACTCTTTCTTCCAGGTATATATTCCCAATCAATGCAATACTCTTGCAATGCAAGGACCCATCTAGTTAGCCGGCCGTGACTAAGTTTACATCTTTTTAGAAATGAAATTGATTTATGGTCACTTCTTACGGTCACTGGGTATCCGAGTATATAAGTTCTAAATTTATTGCATGCGTACACTACGCTTAGCAGCTCTTTCTCGGTAACGTTGTAATTGCGTTCGCAGCTGTTAAGCACCCTGCTGGCAAAGCTGATTACCATATGATGTCCTTCTTTATCTTCTTGATATAGGGTAGCACCTAAGCTAACATTGCTTGCATCACAATTTAAATAAAAGCGTTTGTTAAAATCAGGGTGGTACAACATAACTGTTTCTAAAAATTTCTTCTTGATTAATTGTAGAATTTTATCTTGCTCTGGTCCCCATGCCCACTTGTCTTTGGATGATAATTGTTTCTGAAACTTGGCAGTTACTTCTGAATAGTTATCTTGGAATTTTCGGTAATAGTTGCAAATTCCAAGAAAGGATTGTAGCTGTTTTCTATTTTTTGGAGTAGGGAACAGTTGAATTGCTTCTACTTTTTCTGTTGAAGGTGTGATACCCTCCTCAGACAAATTAAAACCTAAAAACTTTACTTGATTGGCGATAAATTTAGATTTATTCAGCTTGAGTGTTATGTTGTTTTCAGATAATTTTCTTAGTACCTGTTCCACCCGCTCGCAATGCTCATCCCAATGTGAAGAAGTTATAAGTAAATCATCTACATAGACCGTAGTGAACTGCAGTGTTTCTTGTCCCAAAACTTGGTCCATACATTTCACAAATATTGCAACCGAATTAATTAGTCCGAAAGGTAGCCTTTTAAATTGATAGTTCCTTCCGTCAAAAAGGAACGCCATGTATTTTCTACTATCTGGGTGTAGTTCGACCTGCCAGTACCCGCATACCGTATCCCAAGTGCTGATGTATTTAATACCGTGGAATTTCTTTAAAATTTCTTCTATTTCGCCTGGTGAAGTCCTATCATTGATCATTTTATTTATTTCCCTAGCGTCCAGGCAAATTCTCACCTTTCCGTTCTTTTTCGGGACTGCCACTATGGGACTGGTATATGGTGATCGACTATATTCTATTATGTCATCTTCAATCATACGATTAATCTCGTTCCGGACCTCGTTTTTTATGGAATAAGCAATTGGATATGACTTTCTGCGAAAGTTCACTGGTTCTTTAAAATTTATTACACACTGATATCCTTTTACTTTACCTGGAGCATTGGAGAATACATGTTTGTATTTATTATATATTTGAATTAAATTTTCGGCCTGTATCTTACTTATTTGTCTATAAGTTTTTTCCCTTTGGAATTCTCGGATCTCTTCTAATTTACTCTGCCACAGTTCGGGATCATCGTCCTCATATTGAATGACTTCTGGTAATTTATTTTTCTTACAAAAATAACTTTTTATGGCTAAACATCTGGTGTTAACTGGAACGGTTCTATTAGTGTCAATTAACTCGGCTGTCCATAATCCTTCTTCGGATGTTAAGGATATTATACCTTTATGCAAGTCAATTACTGCGGAATGCTGGCGCAATACATCGCATCCAATCAATACATTGAACGGTAATCCCGTTGCGACCAAGAATCCTATTGGTAGGGTCATATTGTTATTGGTAAGATCGAGCGATACTTGTTTTTTGACTGTTTTATTTTGTCTCCCAGTGGCTCCGATGATTATCACATTATTGACAGGTAAGGTCGGTATGGGTAACTGGACTTCTCGCTGGATTTTTTCAAGTTCAATACTGTCTATCAACGATATGTTAGATCCAGTATCTATCATTATGGTAGATTTTACCCCATTTAATTTTGCCGTTACATATATTATTTCGTTATTACTATTACTGTTTACATGTTTCTTATCCTCTTCTAATAAATCTTCCCTGATATTCTTTAAATAGTGGTTATTAATTATGGTTATTGTACGATTACTCTTAATTTTCTTTATAAGTCGTTGTTCCCCAAGATTACGGTTCAGTGAAGGGTATTCATTAATTTTCACTGCCTCTATTAGTTTAAATGAGGGCTTACCCCCTCTTCTCTATTTTCATTTTGATTACTGTGTTGATTTTGTACTGTTTCAGTGCGATCCTCCGTATTAGGTTCTGCTATCCTATAATTTCCTTCAGGTGGGTAGTTGACTTCACGCCGGGACTGGTCATAATGGTTGTCATATCAGTGACTCCTTGGGTAATATCGTCGCTGATTACCTTGAGGTCTGGAGTAGATATAATTGACGTTATGTCTATAATTATTGGGTCGTCTGTCCCCATCTCCTCTATTATTGCGACTATCACGATAATTATAATTATTATTGCCGCGATAATTATAGTTCCTGGAATTATTATTCGCGTGTTCATTTTGTGTTCTATTGGCGTTAACGTTCTGCGCAGGTCGATTGTGATCGTTATTATGAGAATTGGTTGGTGGCGCGTTATTATCATACTTCTGATATTTATAATTTAGCATTCTATTTCTTTGGTATTGGTTCTCGTGCTCATAATTCTCCAAGAATTTGGCCATGGCTGGAATCGTTTTGATTTGACTACACATACGCGCATTCTTTATCCCTTCCTCGTAATGGTAGGATAGTTGTATCACCAAACATTCTTCGGGAATTCTGGGCTCTAAGTTCCGCGCCATACATACTTTTCCTAAAAAGTATGAAGTAGGAGACTGGCCTATATTTGTTTCGTATCGACCGTTACTCAAATTATTCCTAATCATGTTCTGGGTCGATTCAGACCAATACTTCTCCTTAAACTGTTTTTTGAACTCAGTCATGTCCAGTATATCCGGGCGCACCGCTGTCCACCAATTATCATAAGTATCTTTAAACGTTTCATCAATCATGCTGCGTATAATACTCCAGCGATTCTCTCTATTTCTTGTGATCACCTCTTCTAATCTCTTTAAAAATTCCATAGGATTGCGCTTGTAATTACGAAAATTAATCGATTCCCGGTTCTCGTGGTTATTTGTATGACTATGCTGGCATGTCCTATCCCGCCATGAATCTACTTCTTCTTGTAATTGTAATTCACGTCTACTAATTTCCTCTATTTTATTTTTACTGGTATTAATTTGACCTTCCATACTGTTTAAATTGCCATAGACTCTTTCGAGTCGTTCGCCCATGTCTGTCTGTATTTGCGTAATTCCTTCCTTATTCTCTTCCCGTACCTGATGTACTTCGTTTTTATTTTGCTCATATTTTCCGACAGTTTCCTGTTGGATTTCTTCAACCAATGTTTTACTCTCAATTTTTACGTCATTAATTTTATTTTGTAGTTCTTCGCGAACCTGTATTATTGTTTCGTTAGTTTTTTCTAACACTTCATTTGTTTTGGCTATTTCTAATTTTCTTTCCTCATTATTTTGGTCTACCCTTTGGTTAATTGTTACATGAATATTCTCAATTTTTTCATTAATTTGTCTTAAATTTTCTTCATGTATTTGTAAGATGTCTTCTTTCATTTGTTTTAAACCCTCGTCATTCCTATCTAACCTTTCGTTCATTTGTTTTGAGGTTTCTCTAATTTCCTCATTTGTTTTGTCGAATTTCTCATCCTGTTTCCTAAATTGTTCCCTTAAGTTTTCCTTAATTGCTTTCCTTGAATCTTCCCTAATTTCCTCTTTCATTTGTCTATTACTTTCCATTATAATCCTCAACAGCTCCTGCATACTCATGTCTTCCTTTTTGTTGGATTTATCTGGTTGATCCCCTTGGGCAACTTCTTCCATTACTTCCTTTTCCTTGTCCGTAACTATTTCAGTTTCCGTTATTTTGTCTGTCTGTTGTTCCATTTCACTGTCTGTTATTAGTTCTATTTCCTGTTCTTGTTCACCTTCTTCCTTCTCAGTATCTTCTGCCCTCCTCTTTGATCTAAATCTGGTATCATACATTTTTATTCTCCCACAGTTGCCTGCTCTGGTTAAGTAATATTATTATACTTATAATTACTTAACTTAAGCCCCACGTTGGGCGCCAATTTGTACTGCAATGTTGGCGGTCGCTATTGTTCAAGCCCCGCGATGGAAGCCAATTTGTACTGCCTCGGGATTCTCGTTCTTTCCGGCCCAACGTTGCCGGCGTCAATTTGTACTGAAACGGATTTCCTCTCCTTAAAACCCCACTGTTGGGTTTGTCAATTTGTTTTGAATCACTTTAATTATGTAAATCTTGGAGATATTTGGAGTTGTGGGATATATTGATGTAATTAATTAATATTAACTTAGCTCTTTAATAAATATCAGTGTTAGTGTGCCTAAAACTTAAACAACTTAAGCGTTATTCTACAACTTCATCCAACCCTATTATACCTTGAAGAGAGTTATGTCTAATTTTGTATTTTTACGCTCCCTCTTTGGTGTCAGATAATTCCGCTATAAGCGCTGTAGTATCGGCTCAACGAAACTTATAGGTTATTTCGATGTTTATATTAACCAATTATTCTATACTTATTCAGTTACTTTTTTGTTCCCAGCTCATTAAACCATACTCCAAATAACAAGATTTTACAAATATATAAAGGTTCTTTATTTGTTTACTTAATTCACATTGAATAAGATATGTTCTAATTAACATATGCTTGGGCTATAGACTTCATGAATCGATTGTTGATTATTCTAATCCTTTATTTAAATTTAGTTATATAGTGTGTTTTGATTTGTAATTAATTTAATTCAGGGTGTGAAGGTTCTTGTAACTGTGGGGAAGATTAAAAATACATAGATAAGAATGCAAGATTTACAAATTTGAAGTGTTGTGTAGTTAGTATGATTAATATAATATAATTTACCAGACTAGAACGAAGCAAATGGTGTAGGCGGTTGATCGCTAAATTTACTGTTCTGGATGATTATGCCGTACGATTTTCCTTCTTCGGTTTAATAAAAAGGAATTCTTGTCCTGTTCACTTCGGAAATACAGCTCGCTGGATTGATTTACAGCCCGATTGATGTTTCTTCTGCAACGCCAGGATCCAAATAAGTTCTTCTTTCGGTTGAAGCAATTAGTGTTGTTCCGTGTATTTGAAAGGTTATAATTGCTGGTGTAGTGAATATTATTAATTGTGATACTGTTAATTCTTTCTATTTGATTTAATATCTCATCAATTCCCTTCGGACAGTTCAAGTTCTTTCTTGTAGAATCCAGTTATTTATTCTCTATTATGATTTCATATTGTAGTGTTATTTGGTTAAACTGTATTGGTGATAGACGTAAATATTGTCATTAGAATTTTGTATTTTATAATCGTATCTGATAATTTAGAATATTACGATTAAATAGATTATTCTTGGGTTTTTTAATCTCATCACATTCAGTTCATCAAAGCAATTCTTGTCAAATCAACAACTTCCTCTTCTTCTGTCGTCCCTAGCAACACATAATTTCTTCCTTCCACATGTTTTGAATATATAGTGTTTATTTCATATATTTTTTGTCTATTCTTTATCAATTTGCTATCCTATCGGAATGTAACTTTACCGATAGTTGGTTTATTATTTTCTACACATATTCTGCTGGTTTTTTTATATAAGCCGGTTTTTTTCCTTTTTTATATTTAATCCACTTTCGATATTATATGTTATTAATCGATATCATGGCATTATGGTATTATCATAATTTGTATAAATTTTATTATATATCATTATTAATTTAATGTTTTTTCTAGCTCTTCAAATCGTATTCATTAATTATTATTAATTGATGTACCTAACCTTTATGTTATGAGTGGTTATATAGCGGTTTTGGCTGTTAGGCCTTTTATTGTAAACGGATCTACCTGTGTTTATAACTGGTAAACATCTATAGCCCCTTTTACATAAATTCATACATACAATCAAATCTTAACTATTAACATTTACATAAACAATTATTTTTCTATATCTAATAACAATTTTATCTTGACCTATTGATCACATATAACAAAATTCAAATCTATGAACATTGATTAGCTGCCTCATACTTCATTCTACAATAGTTATTGAATAATACAATTTGTTTCATTATCTTTCATTAACTCAACACATATTTGGTATAACATAACATAAACTTTATCATAATACTTGTTGTCATAAAATAATATCTCTTAACTCAAAATTCTTATTTGCTATTACTATAAAGTAAATTATTGTTTCATTTTTTTGTTTGTTTTTCACTGAACATATATCATCAATTATTATCTAACTTACAGGTTCAGTTATACTTGTTAATATTACCTTGCATTCTTATTTAACTTTATCTATGATTATAAATGTAATTATTAGATCTTTGTTCTATCATGGGTTTAGATATTGACTTATTATTCGGTGAATCTTGTTTTTATGTAACATGAATGCTAGCATTTCTGTTGCGTTACATATGCTCCCCCTACTAAAAAAGTTTAGTTTACCTGAATGAAGTTTAGGTCAAATAAACTTGTCTTTTTCACATGCCTTTTCTTCATTTCATTGTTAATGGTTGACGTTGGGATTTTCAATGTAACTTCATTAGACTAGTATTAATACTTTTTTTTATTTAATAACATTTCATCATTTTAATTAACATTCTTGATCATTTTTATTTCTGTAAACATTATTTGTTGGTAGTTGGCTACACTATTCAATAATACATTAGTTTTACATCTCTTCTACTTATAATTACTATAATCACTGTATTTCTCAATTATTCTTCTGTCAACTCATTTCTTTCTGTTTTCTTCGTCCTACTCTTTTGGAAACTGAAGTTATTCTTGCAACTATTCTAATATTCCTTAAATATTTAATTTCCCTAACAATCCCTAATACATGCGTTGGTACAGTTCAGAGAGGCACTGTTTGGCTTCATACTCTGCTGCCCACACCACATCTTAATATAGTACTGCTGGAATTCATCTACAGTCAGCTATAAAATACAATAATCTCCTAATAATCTCTTTAATTATTTAATAATAAATATTTGGGAAAAATTTTTTTTTCTTTGTTGCTTTTATATTTCTTCATTATTATCCTTCATATTTTGTGATTCCATTTTAGTTCCTTAAACATTCTTTGATATTACATTTGACAGTTAGCATTTGTAATCATTTTTGTTTTCATTTTTGTTGTGATTGTAATGCTAAGTATCTTCTTCATTTGTTTTTTCTCTGATCTCAATATTTTCTAAATAGTTGTTGTGTGATGATCATTATAACTGTATTTCTGACTAAATACATTCCTTAGCCCCAACTATTCTTCTTCTTATCGTATTTCACTATTTTGGCGGTTTATTTTTTCAATGAATTATGTTCATAAATACTCTTTCTTTCTTGTCTTCCTTAACATTACATTGGTTACATTCAATCGTTTACTGAAGTTGTTTCCTTCATTTGGCAATGTGGTATGTATTTTAGGTCATATGATTTTTCTCTTTCTTTATTTTGCATAGGTAGATTTGAGGTAAAAACTTTTATCTTGGGGTTTCATTTTTCATTATTCACACTATTTCTTTATAAACATTTAATAATAATTCTCGTTTTCTTCTGTAATCTTGGTGTTTCATTATTCATTATTCACACTATTTCTTTATAAACATTTAATAATAATTCTCGTTTTCTTCTGTAATCTTGGGGTTTCATTATTTATTATTCACACTATTTCTTTATAAACATTTAATAATAATTATCGCTTTCTTCTGTAATCTTGGGATTTGTTATTCATTATTCACACTATTTCTTTATAAACATTTAATAATAATTCTCGCTTTCTTCTGTAATCTATAATAAGTTGTTCTTATTGTATTTTAGAATTTAGTGGTAGTATTCAACTCAAATTCTTTTTAAATTCCAAGTATTTTTCTTCAAGACTGGTAATAAGTTGTTCTTATTATTTTTAGAATTTATTCATTATATTTCTTTATGGACTCTTGGTTGTACGTTCCCTTAATCCTTTTCGAGATAGGGTTCATTATTTCATACGTATTGTTATTATTATTTTTTGTTATCACATATGGCCCAGTATATAATAATAATAATTTTTTAGTTATTCCCTCTAGAGTGCTTGGTAGCTCCCTGTTTCTTATTAATATTTTCTCACCCACTTGGTACTTAATTGGTTTTGGATTATTCCTTTCATATTTTCTTTTCTTCATTTACGCCTTTTCCATAACTCGGTCATAAAATTTAACTGTTTCAAATTGATATTCTGGGTTATTTGGAAAGTTTATAATATCCTGGATTTCTCTAGGTGGAAGCCTTTCAAACATAACAGTATAAGGGGTATTTTCAATGGATTGATGGTAAGATATATTTAAAAACTCTTCGGTTAGTGACAAGTATTCGTACCACTTTCTCTGTTGGTCATGACAGTAAGTTCGGAGTATTCTGCCAACTTCCCTCAATACACGTTCTGCCGGATTACTGCTGGGGTGGTATACTGAAGTCTTATATGTTCTAATGTTGTGTTTTAAAAGATTATTTCTCCATTTATAGCCCTTGAATTGCGTACCGTGATCGGTGATAATAGATGATGGTTTACCAATCTCTGTTATGTAATGTCCGATGACTATTTCTAGAATTTTCTTGGTCGTGGCTCTGCTAATAGCGTAGAGTTTAGTGTATTTGGAAAAATGATCAAAAATAATTATTATGAATTTATATCTGTGGTTTCCTCCACTGCGTGGGAATGGCCCACATATATCTAGGAATACCTTCTCCAGCTTATATTTGGATGTTATAGGGATCATGACTCCCTCCTTCTTCTCATTATTATGTTTAACCATTTACAGATGTGACATGCCTGTATGGACTTTTGTACTTTTCTGGTTATATTTTTTATGTACACTTGTTCTTCCAGGGCTTTGACGATTTTCATGGCTCCCATGTGTCCATATCGTTCATGGTAATCCAATATCAATTTGTTTTCCACAGCGGTGGGAATTACTAGTTTCCAGTTTATTTGTTTAGGGGTGACCTTAATAAATAATCGGTCATCATGTATACAGTAATATTTAGTAATAACTTCAGCAGCATTTTGTATCTTTTGGCGTATGTTTATTAATTTGGGATCCGATTTTTGGTGTTGATTAATTTCATTTAGAATAATCTCCAAATCCTTCCGACTCTTAATTACATGGTACACCTTCGCAATCTCTTCCTTTTCTCCTTCGAATGATTGATCTTGTATGTTTATTCGGGACAAGATATCGGCTGCTATACTCTTTCTTCCAGGTATATATTCCCAATCAATGCAATACTCTTGCAATGCAAGGACCCATCTAGTTAGCCGGCCGTGACTAAGTTTACATCTTTTTAGAAATGAAATTGATTTATGGTCACTTCTTACGGTCACTGGGTATCCGAGTATATAAGTTCTAAATTTATTGCATGCGTACACTACGCTTAGCAGCTCTTTCTCGGTAACGTTGTAATTGCGTTCGCAGCTGTTAAGCACCCTGCTGGCAAAGCTGATTACCATATGATGTCCTTCTTTATCTTCTTGATATAGGGTAGCACCTAAGCTAACATTGCTTGCATCACAATTTAAATAAAAGCGTTTGTTAAAATCAGGGTGGTACAACATAACTGTTTCTAAAAATTTCTTCTTGATTAATTGTAGAATTTTATCTTGCTCTGGTCCCCATGCCCACTTGTCTTTGGATGATAATTGTTTCTGAAACTTGGCAGTTACTTCTGAATAGTTATCTTGGAATTTTCGGTAATAGTTGCAAATTCCAAGAAAGGATTGTAGCTGTTTTCTATTTTTTGGAGTAGGGAACAGTTGAATTGCTTCTACTTTTTCTGTTGAAGGTGTGATACCCTCCTCAGACAAATTAAAACCTAAAAACTTTACTTGATTGGCGATAAATTTAGATTTATTCAGCTTGAGTGTTATGTTGTTTTCAGATAATTTTCTTAGTACCTGTTCCACCCGCTCGCAATGCTCATCCCAATGTGAAGAAGTTATAAGTAAATCATCTACATAGACCGTAGTGAACTGCAGTGTTTCTTGTCCCAAAACTTGGTCCATACATTTCACAAATATTGCAACCGAATTAATTAGTCCGAAAGGTAGCCTTTTAAATTGATAGTTCCTTCCGTCAAAAAGGAACGCCATGTATTTTCTACTATCTGGGTGTAGTTCGACCTGCCAGTACCCGCATACCGTATCCCAAGTGCTGATGTATTTAATACCGTGGAATTTCTTTAAAATTTCTTCTATTTCGCCTGGTGAAGTCCTATCATTGATCATTTTATTTATTTCCCTAGCGTCCAGGCAAATTCTCACCTTTCCGTTCTTTTTCGGGACTGCCACTATGGGACTGGTATATGGTGATCGACTATATTCTATTATGTCATCTTCAATCATACGATTAATCTCGTTCCGGACCTCGTTTTTTATGGAATAAGCAATTGGATATGACTTTCTGCGAAAGTTCACTGGTTCTTTAAAATTTATTACACACTGATATCCTTTTACTTTACCTGGAGCATTGGAGAATACATGTTTGTATTTATTATATATTTGAATTAAATTTTCGGCCTGTATCTTACTTATTTGTCTATAAGTTTTTTCCCTTTGGAATTCTCGGATCTCTTCTAATTTACTCTGCCACAGTTCGGGATCATCGTCCTCATATTGAATGACTTCTGGTAATTTATTTTTCTTACAAAAATAACTTTTTATGGCTAAACATCTGGTGTTAACTGGAACGGTTCTATTAGTGTCAATTAACTCGGCTGTCCATAATCCTTCTTCGGATGTTAAGGATATTATACCTTTATGCAAGTCAATTACTGCGGAATGCTGGCGCAATACATCGCATCCAATCAATACATTGAACGGTAATCCCGTTGCGACCAAGAATCCTATTGGTAGGGTCATATTGTTATTGGTAAGATCGAGCGATACTTGTTTTTTGACTGTTTTATTTTGTCTCCCAGTGGCTCCGATGATTATCACATTATTGACAGGTAAGGTCGGTATGGGTAACTGGACTTCTCGCTGGATTTTTTCAAGTTCAATACTGTCTATCAACGATATGTTAGATCCAGTATCTATCATTATGGTAGATTTTACCCCATTTAATTTTGCCGTTACATATATTATTTCGTTATTACTATTACTGTTTACATGTTTCTTATCCTCTTCTAATAAATCTTCCCTGATATTCTTTAAATAGTGGTTATTAATTATGGTTATTGTACGATTACTCTTAATTTTCTTTATAAGTCGTTGTTCCCCAAGATTACGGTTCAGTGAAGGGTATTCATTAATTTTCACTGCCTCTATTAGTTTAAATGAGGGCTTACCCCCTCTTCTCTATTTTCATTTTGATTACTGTGTTGATTTTGTACTGTTTCAGTGCGATCCTCCGTATTAGGTTCTGCTATCCTATAATTTCCTTCAGGTGGGTAGTTGACTTCACGCCGGGACTGGTCATAATGGTTGTCATATCAGTGACTCCTTGGGTAATATCGTCGCTGATTACCTTGAGGTCTGGAGTAGATATAATTGACGTTATGTCTATAATTATTGGGTCGTCTGTCCCCATCTCCTCTATTATTGCGACTATCACGATAATTATAATTATTATTGCCGCGATAATTATAGTTCCTGGAATTATTATTCGCGTGTTCATTTTGTGTTCTATTGGCGTTAACGTTCTGCGCAGGTCGATTGTGATCGTTATTATGAGAATTGGTTGGTGGCGCGTTATTATCATACTTCTGATATTTATAATTTAGCATTCTATTTCTTTGGTATTGGTTCTCGTGCTCATAATTCTCCAAGAATTTGGCCATGGCTGGAATCGTTTTGATTTGACTACACATACGCGCATTCTTTATCCCTTCCTCGTAATGGTAGGATAGTTGTATCACCAAACATTCTTCGGGAATTCTGGGCTCTAAGTTCCGCGCCATACATACTTTTCCTAAAAAGTATGAAGTAGGAGACTGGCCTATATTTGTTTCGTATCGACCGTTACTCAAATTATTCCTAATCATGTTCTGGGTCGATTCAGACCAATACTTCTCCTTAAACTGTTTTTTGAACTCAGTCATGTCCAGTATATCCGGGCGCACCGCTGTCCACCAATTATCATAAGTATCTTTAAACGTTTCATCAATCATGCTGCGTATAATACTCCAGCGATTCTCTCTATTTCTTGTGATCACCTCTTCTAATCTCTTTAAAAATTCCATAGGATTGCGCTTGTAATTACGAAAATTAATCGATTCCCGGTTCTCGTGGTTATTTGTATGACTATGCTGGCATGTCCTATCCCGCCATGAATCTACTTCTTCTTGTAATTGTAATTCACGTCTACTAATTTCCTCTATTTTATTTTTACTGGTATTAATTTGACCTTCCATACTGTTTAAATTGCCATAGACTCTTTCGAGTCGTTCGCCCATGTCTGTCTGTATTTGCGTAATTCCTTCCTTATTCTCTTCCCGTACCTGATGTACTTCGTTTTTATTTTGCTCATATTTTCCGACAGTTTCCTGTTGGATTTCTTCAACCAATGTTTTACTCTCAATTTTTACGTCATTAATTTTATTTTGTAGTTCTTCGCGAACCTGTATTATTGTTTCGTTAGTTTTTTCTAACACTTCATTTGTTTTGGCTATTTCTAATTTTCTTTCCTCATTATTTTGGTCTACCCTTTGGTTAATTGTTACATGAATATTCTCAATTTTTTCATTAATTTGTCTTAAATTTTCTTCATGTATTTGTAAGATGTCTTCTTTCATTTGTTTTAAACCCTCGTCATTCCTATCTAACCTTTCGTTCATTTGTTTTGAGGTTTCTCTAATTTCCTCATTTGTTTTGTCGAATTTCTCATCCTGTTTCCTAAATTGTTCCCTTAAGTTTTCCTTAATTGCTTTCCTTGAATCTTCCCTAATTTCCTCTTTCATTTGTCTATTACTTTCCATTATAATCCTCAACAGCTCCTGCATACTCATGTCTTCCTTTTTGTTGGATTTATCTGGTTGATCCCCTTGGGCAACTTCTTCCATTACTTCCTTTTCCTTGTCCGTAACTATTTCAGTTTCCGTTATTTTGTCTGTCTGTTGTTCCATTTCACTGTCTGTTATTAGTTCTATTTCCTGTTCTTGTTCACCTTCTTCCTTCTCAGTATCTTCTGCCCTCCTCTTTGATCTAAATCTGGTATCATACATTTTTATTCTCCCACAGTTGCCTGCTCTGGTTAAGTAATATTATTATACTTATAATTACTTAACTTAAGCCCCACGTTGGGCGCCAATTTGTACTGCAATGTTGGCGGTCGCTATTGTTCAAGCCCCGCGATGGAAGCCAATTTGTACTGCCTCGGGATTCTCGTTCTTTCCGGCCCAACGTTGCCGGCGTCAATTTGTACTGAAACGGATTTCCTCTCCTTAAAACCCCACTGTTGGGTTTGTCAATTTGTTTTGAATCACTTTAATTATGTAAATCTTGGAGATATTTGGAGTTGTGGGATATATTGATGTAATTAATTAATATTAACTTAGCTCTTTAATAAATATCAGTGTTAGTGTGCCTAAAACTTAAACAACTTAAGCGTTATTCTACAACTTCATCCAACCCTATTATACCTTGAAGAGAGTTATGTCTAATTTTGTATTTTTACGCTCCCTCTTTGGTGTCAGATAATTCCGCTATAAGCGCTGTAGTATCGGCTCAACGAAACTTATAGGTTATTTCGATGTTTATATTAACCAATTATTCTATACTTATTCAGTTACTTTTTTGTTCCCAGCTCATTAAACCATACTCCAAATAACAAGATTTTACAAATATATAAAGGTTCTTTATTTGTTTACTTAATTCACATTGAATAAGATATGTTCTAATTAACATATGCTTGGGCTATAGACTTCATGAATCGATTGTTGATTATTCTAATCCTTTATTTAAATTTAGTTATATAGTGTGTTTTGATTTGTAATTAATTTAATTCAGGGTGTGAAGGTTCTTGTAACTGTGGGGAAGATTAAAAATACATAGATAAGAATGCAAGATTTACAAATTTGAAGTGTTGTGTAGTTAGTATGATTAATATAATATAATTTACCAGACTAGAACGAAGCAAATGGTGTAGGCGGTTGATCGCTAAATTTACTGTTCTGGATGATTATGCCGTACGATTTTCCTTCTTCGGTTTAATAAAAAGGAATTCTTGTCCTGTTCACTTCGGAAATACAGCTCGCTGGATTGATTTACAGCCCGATTGATGTTTCTTCTGCAACGCCAGGATCCAAATAAGTTCTTCTTTCGGTTGAAGCAATTAGTGTTGTTCCGTGTATTTGAAAGGTTATAATTGCTGGTGTAGTGAATATTATTAATTGTGATACTGTTAATTCTTTCTATTTGATTTAATATCTCATCAATTCCCTTCGGACAGTTCAAGTTCTTTCTTGTAGAATCCAGTTATTTATTCTCTATTATGATTTCATATTGTAGTGTTATTTGGTTAAACTGTATTGGTGATAGACGTAAATATTGTCATTAGAATTTTGTATTTTATAATCGTATCTGATAATTTAGAATATTACGATTAAATAGATTATTCTTGGGTTTTTTAATCTCATCACATTCAGTTCATCAAAGCAATTCTTGTCAAATCAACAACTTCCTCTTCTTCTGTCGTCCCTAGCAACACATAATTTCTTCCTTCCACATGTTTTGAATATATAGTGTTTATTTCATATATTTTTTGTCTATTCTTTATCAATTTGCTATCCTATCGGAATGTAACTTTACCGATAGTTGGTTTATTATTTTCTACACATATTCTGCTGGTTTTTTTATATAAGCCGGTTTTTTTCCTTTTTTATATTTAATCCACTTTCGATATTATATGTTATTAATCGATATCATGGCATTATGGTATTATCATAATTTGTATAAATTTTATTATATATCATTATTAATTTAATGTTTTTTCTAGCTCTTCAAATCGTATTCATTAATTATTATTAATTGATGTACCTAACCTTTATGTTATGAGTGGTTATATAGCGGTTTTGGCTGTTAGGCCTTTTATTGTAAACGGATCTACCTGTGTTTATAACTGGTAAACATCTATAGCCCCTTTTACATAAATTCATACATACAATCAAATCTTAACTATTAACATTTATTCTTCGTATTGTTTAAATTAGCAGCCATCCTTACTATTTCTTTTATGAATTTGCTAACTGCTATAATTTTTTATTGTTTGACTAAGCTTTTCGTCATTACTGACATCTTCAGGTCTTAAACAACGGACCTGAAGATGTTTAAGACCTGAAGATGTCAGTAATGACGAAAAGCTTAGTCAAACAATAAAAAATTATAGCAGTTAGCAAAAATATTAACATTTACATAAACAATTATTTTTCTATATCTAATAACAATTTTATCTTGACCTATTGATCACATATAACAAAATTCAAATCTGTGAACATTGATTAGCTGCCTCATACTTCATTCTACAATAGTTATTGAATAATACAATTTGTTTCATTATCTTTCATTAACTCAACACATATTTGGTATAACATAACATAAACTTTATCATAATACTTGTTGTCATAAAATAATATCTCTTAACTCAAAATTCTTATTTGCTATTACTATAAAGTAAATTATTGTTTCATTTTTTTGTTTGTTTTTCACTGAACATATATCATCAATTATTATCTAACTTACAGGTTCGGTTATACTTGTTAATATTACCTTGCATTCTTATTTAACTTTATCTATGATTATTGTAATAATTTTACAAATGAGTGTGTGTGTGTTGATGATATACTTATTATGGAGTATGAGACTCCGATGCAATCAAGCCGCACTGTTTGGGCTAGCCAATTTGTAATAAATTAATAAATAAGTTGTAAGTTGTAAGGTGTTTAATTGGTGTGTAATTGGTGTGGCTCTCGACGTCTTACTGGCCTGAAACACTTCCTTAAGTTTCCCAGCTGGTCGAGTCCCAATGGTAGCAAGACCGGTCGAGTAGCGTAAAGTTGATGAAGAAATAGATATGCTCAGTTTCACAGAAAGTTTCAAAACAAAAATTATTGTTTTGAAGAAAATTAAAAAAAAAATTATGTTTATAAAAAAAAATAATAAAAAAATTTTAATTTTATTAATTAATTAATTAGGATCAATTAATTAATATAGGGCTGTGAAGTTTTAAACAGTGTAATGCTCTTCTGAAAATTTTATTTAAAGTTTTAGTATAATTTAAATAATCTATCACCACTCATAAGACTGTCTGTAAACCAATCGATATTTGTTTACCTTTCTATTTTTTTAGGTTATCTTCACTTACGGGTGGTAAAGTCCTTGTAGATTATCAATTAGAATTATATTATTGGTAATTAGTATTATTGAAGAAATAAAGAACTATTAAGTATTGAAAAGTATTAATGTTTTATTAAGTAACAGCAATATTGACTCTTATCGATTAGTATCGATTCTCAGGATATCGAAAAAAAGTTACAAGTATATGTTATAAAAATTATATAGGGTTCTTTAAACAGCCAGTTATTACCAAAGTCAGAGAAATCGGGCTTATATTTAAAAAGTATAACGTTACAATCAAATTAATGAATGAATGAATGAACCTCCGCTCAACAGTCCGTTAAGGACCAAGGCGTACCGCGCGGCTTTTTGTGTTAGTGTGACGGTGTATGGCTAGTACTACGCGCCACCAGCCGCTAATTGCGGTATTCACAGCCAGGAGGCGGCGCTGTTATCTCAGCGCCTACTCAGTTTGCCTCACGACGCTGAGTGCACGCCGTACGGAACCTCCGCCGGGAATTGAACCCGGGACCACGAGCGCATCAATCGCCCGCGTTAGCCACTAGACCACCTGGAGGCTTACAATCAAATTAATAGTTATTAATAAACACAGACATTGAATAATAAATTGTAAATATAATAATTGTTTTCACCAAACAGCTGTGATGAACCAAGAAGAGGCACTGGGTTTGTCAAAGCAAATGGCCGCCGTCAAGTTGATCAAAATGTGACTCGTCCCTGCTGCGTTCCAAATAATGTATTTTGACGCAATATTTCTGTTCTCGTGTCCGCAAATCTCTTGTTATATGTTGTGTAGTGACTGGTGTAGTGATTCTGGGTTGTATTTAGTGTATCTGTATAATTATTAGTTCAAACACTTTCTCCAATTCCGTCACTAATTTGGTTTAATGTATTATACAGTTTTCTAGTGTTTTATGGTGTTTTTCGGAGTAGATTTATATTGTTCTGTGTTATGGAGTGTTACTTGATCGTTTCTGTTATAATATGATAGTTTCAGAAGTATTTTACAAGTCACTCGCGATTTCACAATAACTCACTATACACTCGCTTTGTATGACGATTATAGGTTAGGTTATTCACGTTATCAAAGGTATGTCATGTTAACCGTTCAACTACCAATAATTAACTAACTGTTTCCTCCAGTTTCAATTAAACTCTTAGCCCATATAATATTATCCTTAACATTGTTCAAAAATATTTTCACATCCTGTGTACATTTTACTATTTCACTATATGAATGCCTAAACTTTGGTTATTTGTCATTTTATTCACTAGATTTGATTTAAATTAATCTTTCAGTTCATTCTGGTTATTTTCAGATTAAATAATGCCATTTTATAGTGTTTTCTGTCCAAAAAAAATAGTAATTTCACTTTCAGTTTGGTATACTGTGAAGAGTCAAAACATCAAAATTTACTTCCTGCCATTATATAAATTCAGCCATTTTATCAGTTATATTTAATATTAATAATCCTATATTGTATTAAAAGGTTCCTATTCCCTTATTTTCTGGTAATTAATTGAATTAGTTGTATTCTGAAACATTATTCTGAAATATATGACTCCCATGTCTAAATTTCTGAGTTTAGTCATTTTATTTTTATTTATAATTCTGAATATAATTTATTAAAATCTCTCTAAATGGTATGTGCAATTATATGGCATGATCTCAAGTTTATTTTGTCTAAACCCCTTTTGTTTATTTGCATTTAAATGAGCAATTTCTCTGTTTTGATGAAGTTTGGTTTCCATTCTTTTGGCCTATGATTTTTTAACAATTTTTCTTACAAAATAATTTACAAACAATATATGATGTGTGATACCCTCTCTGACTTTTACAAATAGTATTATAAATCAAACATGCTTTCAAATTACACAAAAACAACTAGTATTGGCCACAATACAAACAATAGTCAAACAGAATAAAGAATATTTTTTTTAAATAAATGGTTGTCTTCAAATCAGACATTTTGCAACAAAATTCCCATTTCCAACATGGAAATATGGTTTACAACAAAGGTTTTGTACTAACTAACATCTTAATTACTCTCTACTATTTACAAGTGGTAATTATTTTTATAGTTCTGATGTTAGTTGTTTCAGACCCAAACAAATGGCCTTATATCTAAAACATTTTTAAACATTCTTGTACTATATACATTAAAACCTTATATTTATATTCTTATTTCTAACTATTATTATAAGTAGGATTCTACAGTTTTTATACAGTCTTTTATACCTTGTCTTTGGGGAATTGTACCCTGTCATTAACAAATAAATAGTATGAACCGTTCACAAAGCACTATGAAATCTGTTTTTCTTTTTTCATGTAAAACAAAAATGTTATTTTAAACAGATTCATGTCTTATGAACAACATATTGTCACCGTACATATTTTAAGTCATTGAAAAATGCATATTTCATTGCATCCAATGTTTGTGATTGCCAAGAATGAAACACAAGGTTCATTTTTTATAATACCCAAAACTATCACTGGTTCACTTTCACTTATATATTATGTTAATGCTAAATGGTCGTATAGTCTTATTAACATAATAAATTGGTTAGCGTTTTTTCAATGGAGATTTGTTCCATGGGTACTATATTATTGTTTCATCTTAGTTCACAGGAAACTTTTACTTTGTTCACTTCTCTCTCTTAAATTTATATACATGTGGTTTTTATTTCGTTATACTTTTGTTTTTAGATATATATTTTGGGGATATAGGGATTTGGGTGTCTTTTATAAGAGCATGACGTCTTCTTCAGGATGCTGCCCTCTTCTTCTTTCTTCAGTCTTCTTTTCTCCTGCCTTCTGGGACTGGTATCTTCTCCATCTGTTCTTGATGCCATCAGGTTTCTTGGGATCTTCTCAATCTTCTTCTTTAATTCAGAAATACACAACCTGTATTGGTTGATCTTGGCTTATTTTAGGGTTTCTATTCTATTTATTCTCCCTCGTTGTGGGTTTGGTCATATTGTGTACTGCTTTGTTATTTACTATTTTACCTTCCTGGGTTATACCTTGAAAACCTTTGGTTAGGAGACTGGTTTTGGATGACTCATCACTAGTAACTCCTTTTATTTTAACTTGTATTTTCTTTATAATAATGATTTCTTTCCACAGTTGCTATGAATTAATCTATTTATATTAAACTTAATGCTTTCTTCCAAATTTAAATATTATAACTTCATTATTCTAATGATCAATTGCCATTCAATATTATGCTTATATCTGTCACGCTACAGATTGCTCTCCTCCAGAAGTAATTATTTCAGACATGTTTATGGATGAAATAATTTCTTATGATAATTTCATCATTTCTTATAATTCATTTTCTTCTCCATTTTTATATCGACTTTTTTATATTAGAGTTTTATTAATTTTATATATATAATTATTTGTTTTACTACTGATCCTTTTCGGATAGTTAGTGTCTTCTGAGATATATTATAATTGTAATACATTTTCTTTCTATATCAACTTCGTGTTGTATCCTTGGGATATTAATTCCCTAACATTCCCTATCACGTGGGCTGGGGCAGATCAGAGGGGCACTGTACGCTACTTCTCTGCTGGCCATACACCACTTCTATAAATTGAGTACAGGGGCATATCCATCCCTGCTCAAAAAACATAATGCTGCTGGAATTATCTTCAGTCAGTCATCGAATAAATAAATAAAAAGTAGTCTCATTTTCGACTAATAAAAATATCTTTGGATTCTCCACTTCGTAGTCTCTCAGATTATCTCACATTTTCTATCTTAATAAATCTTCATAATCATTATTATACTCATTACATATATATTTTTTCAAACTCTTAACTTGTCTGATATATTTAATTTAATTATGGTTGAAAACCTTTCTTTTAATAATTCTGGTTACTGTTTACAGTGTAACTCTCTTTCTTCTCCATCTGAATTCTCTTTATACTTTCTTCTGGTTATTCATAGTATTAGCAAGGTCTTTATAAATAGTCTTTCGTATTCATTATTTGAATGGTCTTAATATATTATATTTAATTTTTTAACATTGTACCTTTACATTAGATATACAGGTTGTTATATTGATCATTTTATTTAAACATTTTGGTTCTTTCCTTTCTCTTAGAAAGTTATTAATCCACCTTTGCATTCATTAGCATTAATTCATTTATATCATATTTCATGTGGTATTTCTTCTCTTTGCATTTCATATAGGTCTTATTATTATCATTGGTTCAAAATCATCTTCTCCATATGTTTGGTATGAGTTGTTCTTCTTTGCTCTTAATTAACTGTTTTCATTATCGTTTCATAGGTAATTAGTCTCTTTGCTTCCAAATTTTTTTTTCTTCTCTGGCATATTACACTCTTTTTTGTTAGTCTTCTCTACTCCTTCAAATGCTATTGTGAATGTCTAGCATTTATTCTGGATTAACGTTAACTCTCTTTTCTGAATTAATCACTTTATTTTCTTCTCAATTCAATCATAATTGACACATAATTATTTTTTGGAACTTGGTTAGTTTTAATGTAAAATTCAAACTATTCTTTTTAATTAATTGAAAAATATTTCTTATAAATCCTTGTAATATGTTGATCTTATCTTGTTTCAAAGTACTGACGTTCTATCAACATTCAAATTCTGTTTAATTCATTTATTCCCAGAATTGTTTCATTCAGAATTGTTTATAGTATTGTGATTTTACTATTATTTCTGAATGTTTTGGTATTTCTCCAAATTCAAATTCTTCTTAATTATTTACCATAAAGTTTTCTCATAAACTTAGTTATAGTAAGTTGGTCTTACTTCATTTTTAAATTTTTCATATATTAACTTCAAAATTCCTTTCTTCTTAATTCTTCCAAAATGTTTTTCTCATAATTCAGTGGTAGTAAGATGTACTTACTCAGTTTTAAATTTTCATAATTATATTTCAATTCAAAAGTCTTTCTTTTTCTTTCTTCCATAAAGTTTGTTCCAAAATTATTAGGTTGTAAGATGTACTTACATTATTTTCGGATTTTTAAAATAAAATTAAAAAATTCTTCTTTTAATTCTCCAAAATGTTCTTCTCAAAATATTAGGTTGTAAGATGTACTTACATTATTTTCGAATTTTTTTAAAAATAAATTCTAAATTCCTTCTTCTTATAATTCTCCAAAATGTTCTTCTCAAAATATTAGGTTGTAAGATGTACTTACATTATTTTTGAATTTTTTAAATTAAAAATTCAAAATTCTATAACTCACAACTCATTCTTCATAATATTTCTTCATAGAAGCTTGATTGTACACTCCTTTGATCTTTCCTGAAACGATTTCCTTCAACTCATATGTATTGTTATGCTTATCATTTACCACAACATATGGTCCGGTGTAAAGTAATAATAATTTTTTGGTTATGCCTTCTAAGGTGCTAGGCAGCTCTCTATTTTTTAGGAGGACTTTCTCACCCTCTTTATATGTTACAATTCGCCCTATTGCCTTCTGGTATTTGGCTTGCCGTTTTTCCTGATCTTCTGCTACCTTATTGTAAAATTTCAACTGGTTGAATTTCCTATTGTTGTTCGTTGGAAATTCAATGATTTGTTCAATGTCTCGGGGAGTCGGCTTCTCATACATGGCTGAGTACGGTGGAATTCCTATAGCTGGATGGTGGGCGTAATTTAGGAATGTTTCTGTCGCTGCTAGGTACTCTTGCCACTTTTTCTGTTGGTTGTGACAGTACGTGCGCAATATCCTACCCACTTCTCTTAGTACTCTCTCAGCCGGATTGCTACTTGGGTGGTAGACTGATGTCTTATATGTTTTGACCCCAAGTGCTAATAAAGTGTCTCGCCATCTCCTCCCCTTAAACTGTGTACCATGGTCAGTAATAATAGAAAATGGTCTACCGATCTCTGGGATATACAAATCAATAATCACCGCCAAAACCTTTGCTGTCGTTGCCCGATTAACCGGATATAGCTTTATATACTTGGTGTAGTGATCCATTATGATTACCAAGTATTTATATCTGTGTCGACCACCGCTACGGGGAAATGGCCCGCATATATCCAAAAACACTTTTTCCAGTTTTGCGTTGGAAGTTATCGGTATCATGATACCCTCTGTCTTTTCATTGTTTATTTTTGCACATTGGCAGATCTTACAGGACTTGATATATGTTCTCACCTTGCGGTTGATATTCTTTATCTTACAATTTTCCTCTAGAGCTTGTATCACTTTTAACGCTCCCATGTGACCATACCTGACATGGTAATCGATGATGACCTCCTTTTCGATTTGGTGTGGGATTATCACCTTCCATGTCTCATCGTCCAATGCGGTTTTTATGAATAAAATTCCCTTGTTAAGGTGGTAGTATTTAGAAATGGTTTCATCATTGGCTTCCAAACGACTCACAATGTTTTTCAGCTTAGGATCAGACTGCTGATGGATTCGGATATTTATTAACAAAGCTTGTAAATCGGCTCTGGTCGTGAATATGTTATAAATTTTTACTAAGCTCTCCTTCTCTCCCTCGAAAGTCTGATCTTCCAGATTTATACGTGACAACACATCTGCTACCACGTTCTTCTTTCCTGGAATGTATTCCCATTTCAGGTCATATTCTTGTAGGGCGAGTACCCACCTAGCCAATCGGCCGTGACTCAATTTGCACCAACGAAGGAACGAGATGGATTTATGATCAGTTCGTACCGTGACTTGATATCCGAGAATGTACGTCCGGAACTTGCTGCATGCGAACACCACGCTCAACAATTCCTTTTCTGTCACACTGTAGTTCTTTTCGCACTGGTTCAGTGTGCGACTAGCGAAGCTTATTACCAGATGTTGTCCCTCCTCATCTTCCTGGTATAATGTCGTTCCTAAGCTTAGATCGCTAGCGTCACAGTTTAGAAAGAACGGTTTCTTAAAATCTGGGTGACGAAGTATCACACTCTCCAGAAATTTCTCTTTTATTAATCGGAAAGTAATATCTTGCTCTTCACCCCAAGTCCATTTGTTTTTGGCAGATAACTGTGGTTGAAACTTGGCGGTCAACTCGGAATATCGGCTCTGAAACTTCCTGTAATAGTTACAGAGTCCGAGGAAAGATTGCAATTGTTTCCTGTTTCTTGGTTGCGGGAACCTCTGAATTGCCTCCACTTTCTCTGCTGATGGGGTAATACCTCTGTCGTCTAGGTTGAAACCTAAGAATTGTACCTCGCGCGCTATGAACTTGGATTTCTCCAACTTCAATGTTATGTTGTTCTGCGCTAGTTTGTTTAGTACAAATTCCACTCTGTAACAGTGCTCCTCCCAGGTTCCGGATGTGATTAGTAAATCGTCAACATAGACGGTGGTAAATTGGAGCGCTTCTGGTCCCAAAATCTGGTCCATACATGCCACAAATATGGCGACAGAATTGACAAGTCCGAAGGGCAGTCTCTTGAACTGGTAATTGCGCCCTTCGAAAATGAACGCTACATACTGGCGGCTTTGTGGATGCAGCTCTACCTGCCAATAACCACAGACCGTATCCCAGGTGCTAATAAAGTTAGTACCATGAAAACGCTTTAAGATTTCTTCTATTTCACCGGGAGAAGTTCTGTCATTCACAATTGTCTTATTCAACTCACGTGCATCTAAACAGAGCCGGACTTGTCCGTCTTTCTTCGGAACAGCAATAATTGGACTAGTGTAAGGTGATTGACTAATCTCAATTATGTCATTATCTAACATCTTGTTTATCTCTGTTCTCACGGCTTCTTTGAGCGACTGCGCTATTGGATATGACCTCCGGTTAAACTCTACGTTTTCTTTAAAACGAAGTTGGCACTGGTAGTTTTTTACCTTCCCTGGTTCATCAGAAAACACCGCCTTGTATTTCTCATATATTGCAATTAGACGATCAGCCATGTGCGTTGGTATTTTCTTGTTATCGCTTCCGCACTGGAAATTACGTATTTCTTGGATCTTAACTGACCATAAATCCTCTCCTCCATTATTGTATATTATGGGTTTAGAAAGAGGGCTGTTTCTTATAATATTAATTTTTCGAAGTTGTTGATGTATTGGGCTGGGAAGTATAGTTGTGCTTCCTACCAGATCTGCGGTCCATGTTACTCCATCTGGGAAAAGTGATACTCTATTTAAATTAAGATCGATTACTGCCGAATATCTACGAAGAATATCGCAACCGACTAAGATGTCAAATGGTAATCCGGTGGCGATTAAAAATTCCATGTCTAAAGCTATATCACGGCTAACGACACTTAAGGAAACTTGCTTCCTGATGGTTTTATTTTGGCGACCAGTTGCACCTACCAATACAATGTTGTTGACTGGTAACATTGGCAAAGTTTTACCACATGTACTCTGTATTCTCTCCAACTCATTGGAGTTTATTATTGAAATATTAGCTCCTGTGTCTATCATTATTTTAGCGGGAACTCCTTCCACCTCCGCTGTTATATAAATTATCTCATTATTACTGTTGCTGAGACTCTTCTCGTTCTCTTCCAAAAGTTCAGTTCGTATGTCTTTCAAATAATGGTTACTGATAATAGTGATGTTTTTATCATTGTTTGCTTGTTGCAAATCATCCTTTTCTAACCCAGGAAGTATAAGCAGTAACGGGTCATCGTTGTTGATTACTGCCTCCTCTCGTTTAAAGTATTTTGTTCATTGTTTGAGTTATTATTGACCGAGGCATCGTTCGGGAAACTCTGGTTTGTCTCCTGACGTTCTGTACCCTGGTTAATGTTTAACGCCCTGTTCGGTTGTCTGCCAAGATCTTCCAGGCTGGTACTTCGTCTTTCCTGTTCGTATCTTGGGCTGTCTCGTTCCGCACTCCGCCATCTTCGGTCAGCGCCGTGGAAGCTGCTCCTCCTCGGTTGATAATATCTCCTGGGTCCGCGATCTTCTGCTCTTATAAAATTTACCCTAGGGCGCGACACTCGGTTATTACTATTGCTATTATTATTATTATTATTAATATTATCATTATAGTAATTTCGGTTAGGTGGGTAAGGCCTGTTACCATTATTGTTGGGATATGGATTTCTCTGACTGTATGGGACATTATTATGTTGGTAAAAATTGTTTCTATTGTTTGGGTAGGGGTTGTTATTCCTAACGCCGTTAAAATTTCCGTTAAACTGGTTATTACGCGGCTGGTTGTTAGGGCCGTCGTAATTACTGGGCTGGTTCCGGTTATTTGTATGGTTATTGCCGTTATTGGGGTAAGTAGTCGGCCTTGCTTCTGGTCTCTCATTTCTCTTCCTGCTCTGCCGATAATACTCTTCATTCTCGTATCCCTCCAATAACTCAGTCATTCCCTGGATCGTCTTGATCTGACTACCTCTCCGGGCCCTGATAATGTCCTCATCATAGTGATAAGATATCTTATTCACTAAACATTCTTCTGGGATTGCTGGCTCAAGGTGTTTTGCCATACACACCTTCCCCAAGAAATACGCCGTCATACTGCTACCTAACTGTGACCTGTATCTTCCATTACAAATATTGTCATGGATCAAGTTCTGGGTGGTCTCAGACCAGTATTTTGTCTTAAACATTTTCCGGAACTGTTGGTAGTCGGAAATTTCACTCCGGTTGGCCATCCACCAATTATCTGTAATGTCTCGGAAGGACTCGTCGAATATCTCCCTGCTATGGCTCCATTGGGTAATTTTATGCTTGGTCAAATATTCTTCTACCCTGGCCAGGAACTCCATCGGCTTGCGTTTGTATTGCCGGAAGTTGAGCCACTCTCGGCTTTCGTTGACGGGCAATCCGGTGAAATGAGTCGGTCTGTTTCTAATCGCTTCCATCTCCTCTCGGCTTTGTCGCACCTGACCGGTGATATTGGCCATGGTCTCTTGTATATCATTACATCGTTCTGTAACCTGGTTGCGTACTTTTCCGAATTCTTCTTGACTTTCCTTCCTCTGTTCTTCTACCTTCCTACGACTATGTTCTTCGATATTTGTGAACTTGATGTTCACCACTTCTTTAAACTCATTTACCTCCTTTTCGGTCTGGTTGCACTTTCCATCAATCTCTCGAATCTGTCGATTGACCATTATATTTTCTTCTTCCATCTTCTTATCCATCGCCTTTTGTTAACCTTAATTTCCTTATTCATTTCTTCTCGCAACAATTCCATTCTTTCGTCCAGTTTGTCCAAATTCTCCTGATTTACCTCCCTTAATTCTTCTCTTAAAATTTGATTATCCTCTCTCAATTCTTCCAATTTCTCTCCCATCTTCTCTTCCAACTTCTTGTTATCTTCTTTCAACTCTTCCTTCAATTGCCGGTTGTTCTTCTCTATCTTCTTCCTGGTTTCGTCGATTTTCTGATTGGTGTTCTCAATTTTATTAATCAATTCTTCTTTAGTTGATTTGAATTCTTCCTTGAACGCTTGGTTGTCTTCCTTTAAATTTTCTATGTTTTTGTTCATCCCAGTCAACTCTTCTTTTGTGGATTGATTATCCTTCTTCAATTCCTCTAATTTTCCTCCCATCCTCTCTTCCATCTTCTTGCTATTTTCTTCCATCTTCTCTTCCATCTTCTTGCTATTTTCTTCAATCTTCTCTTCCATCTTCTTGCTATTTTCTTCCATCTTCTCTTCCATCTTCTTGTTCATCCCACTCAATTCTTCTTTTGTTTTTTCTATTTTATTTCCCAAATCTTCTTTTAAAGACTGGTTGTCTCCCTTCAACTCTTCAAATTTCTTATTTGTTTCTTCCTTGCCGGATTTGATATCTTCTTTCAAAGACTGACTATCTTCTTTCCTTTCCTTATTACTTTCGTCTATCTTCTTGTCCATGTTTTTATTTATTTCTTTACTCATTTCCATCATCATTGTTCTGAGCATTTCATGTAATCTCTCATCCTCCGTCCGTTTTGTTTTTTCCAATCGATCCTCCTGGACATTGACTTCCTCTGTCTGAGTAGGCATCTCAGGTTGTTCCCCTGGTTGTTCATGTTGTTTGGACAACACTGGTGGCAACGAACTTTCCGCGTCTATTGGTGTTGCTTCCTTGTTGTCCATGTCAACTTCTATTTCTTTCTCGGCCTCCGCCGCCCGTTTCTTAGATGTTGCACGTCGTTGCATTTTCCCTTGAAATTCTCTGGCTTTGTAGCTGTTGCCTAGCTCCAACTAGTGATTGGGCAGAATTTATTGGCCTTCCAATCGCTAATTAAAGCCCCTAAAGTTGTGCGCCAATTTGTAATAATTTTACAAATGAGTGTGTGTGTGTTGATGATATACTTATTATGGAGTATGAGACTCCGATGCAATCAAGCCGCACTGTTTGGGCTAGCCAATTTGTAATAAATTAATAAATAAGTTGTAAGTTGTAAGGTGTTTAATTGGTGTGTAATTGGTGTGGCTCTCGACGTCTTACTGGCCTGAAACACTTCCTTAAGTTTCCCAGCTGGTCGAGTCCCAATGGTAGCAAGACCGGTCGAGTAGCGTAAAGTTGATGAAGAAATAGATATGCTCAGCTTCACCGAAAGTTTCAAAACAAAAATTATTGTTTTGAAGAAAATTAAAAAAAAATTATGTTTATAAAAAAAATAATAAAAAAAAATTTTAATTTTATTAATTAATTAATTAGGATCAATTAATTAATATAGGGCTGTGAAGTTTTAAACAGTGTAATGCTCTTCTGAAAATTTTATTTAAAGTTTTAGTATAATTTAAATAATCTATCACCACTCATAAGACTGTCTGTAAACCAATCGATATTTGTTTACCTTTCTATTTTTTTAGGTTATCTTCACTTACGGGTGGTAAAGTCCTTGTAGATTATCAATTAGAATTATATTATTGGTAATTAGTATTATTGAAGAAATAAAGAACTATTAAGTATTGAAAAGTATTAATGTTTTATTAAGTAACAGCAATATTGACTCTTATCGATTAGTATCGATTCTCAGGATATCGAAAAAAAGTTACAAGTATATGTTATAAAAATTATATAGGGTTCTTTAAACAGCCAGTTATTACCAAAGTCAGAGAAATCGGGCTTATATTTAAAAAGTATAACGTTACAATCAAATTAATAGTTATTAATAAACACAGACATTGAATAATAAATTGTAAATATAATAATTGTTTTCACCAAACAGCTGTGATGAACCAAGAAGAGGCACTGGGTTTGTCAAAGCAAATGGCCGCCGTCAAGTTGATCAAAATGTGACTCGTCCCTGCTGCATTCCAAATAATGTATTTTGACGCAATATTTCTGTTCTCGTGTCCGCAAATCTCTTGTTATATGTTGTGTAGTGACTGGTGTAGTGATTCTGGGTTGTATTTAGTGTATCTGTATAATTATTAGTTCAAACACTTTCTCCGATTCCGTCACTAATTTGGTTTAATGTATTATACAGTTTTCTAGTGTTTTATGGTGTTTTTCGGAGTAGATTTATATTGTTCTGTGTTATGGAGTGTTACTTGATCGTTTCTGTTATAATATGATAGTTTCAGAAGTATTTTACAAGTCACTCGCGATTTCACAATAACTCACTATACACTCGCTTTGTATGACGATTATAGGTTAGGTTATTCACGTTATCAAAGGTATGTCATGTTAACCGTTCAACTACCAATAATTAACTAACTGTTTCCTCCAGTTTCAATTAAACTCTTAGCCCATATAATATTATCCTTAACATTGTTCAAAAATATTTTCACATCCTGTGTACATTTTACTATTTCACTATATGAATGCCTAAACTTTGGTTATTTGTCATTTTATTCACTAGATTTGATTTAAATTAATCTTTCAGTTCATTCTGGTTATTTTCAGATTAAATAATGCCATTTTATAGTGTTTTCTGTCCAAAAAAAATAGTAATTTCACTTTCAGTTTGGTATACTGTGAAGAGTCAAAACATCAAAATTTACTTCCTGCCATTATATAAATTCAGCCATTTTATCAGTTATATTTAATATTAATAATCCTATATTGTATTAAAAGGTTCCTATTCCCTTATTTTCTGGTAATTAATTGAATTAGTTGTATTCTGAAACATTATTCTGAAATATATGACTCCCATGTCTAAATTTCTGAGTTTAGTCATTTTATTTTTATTTATAATTCTGAATATAATTTATTAAAATCTCTCTAAATGGTATGTGCAATTATATGGCATGATCTCAAGTTTATTTTATCTAAACCCCTTTTGTTTATTTGCATTTAAATGAGCAATTTCTCTGTTTTGATGAAGTTTGGTTTCCATTCTTTTGGCCTATGATTTTTTAACAATTTTTCTTACAAAATAATTTACAAACAATATATGATGTGTGATACCCTCTCTGACTTTTACAAATAGTATTATAAATTAAACATGCTTTCAAATTACACAAAAACAACTAGTATTGGCCACAATACAAACAATAGTCAAACAGAATAAAGAATATTTTTTTTAAATAAATGGTTGTCTTCAAATCAGACATTTTGCAACAAAATTCCCATTTCCAACATGGAAATATGGTTTACAACAAAGGTTTTGTACTAACTAACATCTTAATTACTCTCTACTATTTACAAGTGGTAATTATTTTTATAGTTCTGATGTTAGTTGTTTCAGACCCAAACAAATGGCCTTATATCTAAAACATTTTTAAACATTCTTGTACTATATACATTAAAACCTTATATTTATATTCTTATTTCTAACTATTATTATAAGTAGGATTCTACAGTTTTTATACAGTCTTTTATACCTTGTCTTTGGGGAATTGTACCCTGTCATTAACAAATAAATAGTATGAACCGTTCACAAAGCACTATGAAATCTGTTTTTCTTTTTTCATGTAAAACAAAAATGTTATTTTAAACAGATTCATGTCTTATGAACAACATATTGTCACCGTACATATTTTAAGTCATTGAAAAATGCATATTTCATTGCATCCAATGTTTGTGATTGCCAAGAATGAAACACAAGGTTCATTTTTTATAATACCCAAAACTATCACTGGTTCACTTTCACTTATATATTATGTTAATGCTAAATGGTCGTATAGTCTTATTAACATAATAAATTGGTTAGCGTTTTTTCAATGGAGATTTGTTCCATGGGTACTATATTATTGTTTCATCTTAGTTCACAGGAAACTTTTACTTTGTTCACTTCTCTCTCTTAAATTTATATACATGTGGTTTTTATTTCGTTATACTTTTGTTTTTAGATATATATTTTGGGGATATAGGGATTTGGGTGTCTTTTATAAGAGCATGACGTCTTCTTCAGGATGCTGCCCTCTTCTTCTTTCTTCAGTCTTCTTTTCTCCTGCCTTCTGGGACTGGTATCTTCTCCATCTGTTCTTGATGCAATCAGGTTTCTTGGGATCTTCTCCATCTTCTTCTTTAATTCAGAAATACACAACCTGTATTGGTTGATCTTGGCTTATTTTAGGGTTTCTATTCTATTTATTCTCCCTCGTTGTGGGTTTGGTCATATTGTGTACTGCTTTGTTATTTACTATTTTACCTTCCTGGGTTATACCTTGAAAACCTTTGGTTAGGAGACTGGTTTTGGATGACTCATCACTAGTAACTCCTTTTATTTTAACTTGTATTTTCTTTATAATAATGATTTCTTTCCACAGTTGCTATGAATTAATCTATTTATATTAAACTTAATGCTTTCTTCCAAATTTAAATATTATAACTTCATTATTCTAATGATCAATTGCCATTCAATATTATGCTTATATCTGTCACGCTACATTATAAATGTAATTATTAGATCTTTGTTCTATCATGGGTTTAGATATTGACTTATTATTCGGTGAATCTTGTTTTTATGTAACATGAATGCTAGCATTTCTGTTGCGTTACATATGCTCCCCTACTAAAAAAGTTTAGTTTACCTGAATGAAGTTTAGGTCAAATAAACTTGTCTTTTTCACATGCCTTTTCTTCATTTCATTGTTAATGGTTGACGTTGGGATTTTCAATGTAACTTCATTAGACTAGTATTAATACTTTTTTTTATTTAATAACATTTCATCATTTTAATTAACATTCTTGATCATTTTTATTTCTGTAAACATTATTTGTTGGTAGTTGGCTACACTATTCAATAATACATTAGTTTTACATCTCTTCTACTTATAATTACTATAATCACAGTATTTCTCAATTATTCTTCTGTCAACTCATTTCTTTCTGTTTTCTTCGTCCTACTCTTTTGGAAACTGAAGTTATTCTTGCAACTATTCTAATATTCCTTAAATATTTAATTTCCCTAACAATCCCTAATACATGCGTTGGTACAGTTCAGAGAGGCACTGTTTGGCTTCATACTCTGCTGCCCACACTACATCTTAATAAAGTACTGCTGGAATTCATCTACAGTCAGCTATAAAATACAATAATCTCCTAATAATCTCTTTAATTATTTAATAATAAATATTTGGGAAAAATTTTTTTTTCTTTGTTGCTTTTATATTTCTTCATTATTATCCTTCATATTTTGTGATTCCATTTTAGTTCCTTAAACATTCTTTGATATTACATTTGACAGTTAGCATTTGTAATCATTTTTGTTTTCATTTTTGTTGTGATTGTAATGCTAAGTATCTTCTTCATTTGTTTTTTCTCTGATCTCAATATTTTCTAAATAGTTGTTGTGTGATGATCATTATAACTGTATTTCTGACTAAATACATTCCTTAGCCCCAACTATTCTTCTTCTTATCGTATTTCACTATTTTGGGGGTTTATTTTTTCAATGAATTATGTTCATAAATACTCTTTCTTTCTTGTCTTCCTTAACATTACATTGGTTACATTCAATCGTTTACTGAAGTTGTTTCCTTCATTTGGCAATGTGGTATGTATTTTAGGTCATATGATTTTTCTCTTTCTTTATTTTGCATAGGTAGATTTGAGGTAAAAACTTTTATCTTGGGGTTTCATTTTTCATTATTCACACTATTTCTTTATAAACATTTAATAATAATTCTCGTTTTCTTCTGTAATCTTGGTGTTTCATTATTCATTATTCACACTATTTCTTTATAAACATTTAATAATAATTCTCGTTTTCTTCTGTAATCTTGGGGTTTCATTATTTATTATTCACACTATTTCTTTATAAACATTTAATAATAATTATCGCTTTCTTCTGTAATCTTGGGATTTGTTATTCATTATTCACACTATTTCTTTATAAACATTTAATAATAATTCTCGCTTTCTTCTGTAATCTATAATAAGTTGTTCTTATTGTATTTTAGAATTTAGTGGTAGTATTCAACTCAAATTCTTTTTAAATTCCAAGTATTTTTCTTCAAGACTGGTAATAAGTTGTTCTTATTATTTTTAGAATTTATTCATTATATTTCTTTATGGACTCTTGGTTGTACGTTCCCTTAATCCTTTTCGAGATAGGGTTCATTATTTCATACGTATTGTTATTATTATTTTTTGTTATCACATATGGCCCAGTATATAATAATAATAATTTTTTAGTTATTCCCTCTAGAGTGCTTGGTAGCTCCCCGTTTCTTATTAATATTTTCTCACCCACTTGGTACTTAATTGGTTTTGGATTATTCCTTTCATATTTTCTTTTCTTCATTTCCGCCTTTTCCATAACTCGGTCATAAAATTTAACTGTTTCAAATTGATATTCTGGGTTATTTGGAAAGTTTATAATATCCTGGATTTCTCTAGGTGGAAGCCTTTCAAACATAACAGTATAAGGGGTATTTTCAATGGATTGATGGTAAGATATATTTGAAAACTCTTCGGTTAGTGACAAGTATTCGTACCACTTTCTCTGTTGGTCATGACAGTAAGTTCGGAGTATTCTGCCAACTTCCCTCAATACACGTTCTGCCGGATTACTGCTGGGGTGGTATACTGAAGTCTTATATGTTCTAATGTTGTTTTAAAAGATTATTTCTCCATTTATAGCCCTTGAATTGCGTACCGTGATCGGTGATAATAGATGATGGTTTACCAATCTCTGTTATGTAATGTCCGATGACTATTTCTAGAATTTTCTTGGTCGTGGCTCTGCTAATAGCGTAGAGTTTAGTGTATTTGGAAAATGATCAAAAATAATTATTATGAATTTATATCTGTGGTTTCCTCCACTGCGTGGGAATGGCCCACATATATCTAGGAATACCTTCTCCAGCTTATATTTGGATGTTATAGGGATCATGACTCCCTCCTTCTTCTCATTATTATGTTTAACCATTTACAGATGTGACATGCCTGTATGGACTTTTGTACTTTTCTGGTTATATTTTTTATGTACACTTGTTCTTCCAGGGCTTTGACGATTTTCATGGCTCCCATGTGTCCATATCGTTCATGGTAATCCAATATCAATTTGTTTTCCACAGCGGTGGGAATTACTAGTTTCCAGTTTATTTGTTTAGGGGTGACCTTAATAAATAATCGGTCATCATGTATACAGTAATATTTAGTAATAACTTCAGCAGCATTTTGTATCTTTTGGCGTATGTTTATTAATTTGGGATCCGATTTTTGGTGTTGATTAATTTCATTTAGAATAATCTCCAAATCCTTCCGACTCTTAATTACATGGTACACCTTCGCAATCTCTTCCTTTTCTCCTTCGAATGATTGATCTTGTATGTTTATTCGGGACAAGATATCGGCTGCTATACTCTTTCTTCCAGGTATATATTCCCAATCAATGCAATACTCTTGCAATGCAAGGACCCATCTAGTTAGCCGGCCGTGACTAAGTTTACATCTTTTTAGAAATGAAATTGATTTATGGTCACTTCTTACGGTCACTGGGTATCCGAGTATATAAGTTCTAAATTTATTGCATGCATACACTACGCTTAGCAGCTCTTTCTCGGTAACGTTGTAATTGCGTTCGCAGCTGTTAAGCACCCTGCTGGCAAAGCTGATTACCATATGATGTCCTTCTTTATCTTCTTGATATAGGGTAGCACCTAAGCTAACATTGCTTGCATCACAATTTAAATAAAAGCGTTTGTTAAAATCAGGGTGGTACAACATAACTGTTTCTAAAAATTTCTTCTTGATTAATTGTAGAATTTTATCTTGCTCTGGTCCCCATGCCCACTTGTCTTTGGATGATAATTGTTTCTGAAACTTGGCAGTTACTTCTGAATAGTTATCTTGGAATTTTCGGTAATAGTTGCAAATTCCAAGAAAGGATTGTAGCTGTTTTCTATTTTTTGGAGTAGGGAACAGTTGAATTGCTTCTACTTTTTCTGTTGAAGGTGTGATACCCTCCTCAGACAAATTAAAACCTAAAAACTTTACTTGATTGGCGATAAATTTAGATTTATTCAGCTTGAGTGTTATGTTGTTTTCAGATAATTTTCTTAGTACCTGTTCCACCCGCTCGCAATGCTCATCCCAATGTGAAGAAGTTATAAGTAAATCATCTACATAGACCGTAGTGAACTGCAGTGTTTCTTGTCCCAAAACTTGGTCCATACATTTCACAAATATTGCAACCGAATTAATTAGTCCGAAAGGTAGCCTTTTAAATTGATAGTTCCTTCTGTCAAAAAGGAACGCCATGTATTTTCTACTATCTGGGTGTAGTTCGACCTGCCAGTACCCGCATACCGTATCCCAAGTGCTGATGTATTTAATACCGTGGAATTTCTTTAAAATTTCTTCTATTTCGCCTGGTGAAGTCCTATCATTGATCATTTTATTTATTTCCCTAGCGTCCAGGCAAATTCTCACCTTTCCGTTCTTTTTCGGGACTGCCACTATGGGACTGGTATATGGTGATTGACTATATTCTATTATGTCATCTTCAATCATACGATTAATCTCGTTCCGGACCTCGTTTTTTATGGAATAAGCAATTGGATATGACTTTCTGCGAAAGTTCACTGGTTCTTTAAAATTTATTACACACTGATATCCTTTTACTTTACCTGGAGCATTGGAGAATACATGTTTGTATTTATTATATATTTGAATTAAATTTTCGGCCTGTATCTTACTTATTTGTCTATAAGTTTTTTCCCTTTGGAATTCTCGGATCTCTTCTAATTTACTCTGCCACAGTTCGGGATCATCGTCCTCATATTGAATGACTTCTGGTAATTTATTTTTCTTACAAAAATAACTTTTTATGGCTAAACATCTGGTGTTAACTGGAACGGTTCTATTAGTGTCAATTAACTCGGCTGTCCATAATCCTTCTTCGGATGTTAAGGATATTATACCTTTATGCAAGTCAATTACTGCGGAATGCTGGCGCAATACATCGCATCCAATCAATACATTGAACGGTAATCCCGTTGCGACCAAGAATCCTATTGGTAGGGTCATATTGTTATTGGTAAGATCGAGCGATACTTGTTTTTTGACTGTTTTATTTTGTCTCCCAGTGGCTCCGATGATTATCACATTATTGACAGGTAAGGTCGGTATGGGTAACTGGACTTCTCGCTGGATTTTTTCAAGTTCAATACTGTCTATCAACGATATGTTAGATCCAGTATCTATCATTATGGTAGATTTTACCCCATTTAATTTTGCCGTTACATATATTATTTCGTTATTACTATTACTGTTTACATGTTTCTTATCCTCTTCTAATAAATCTTCCCTGATATTCTTTAAATAGTGGTTATTAATTATGGTTATTGTACGATTACTCTTAATATTGTTTATAAGTCGTTGTTCCCCAAGATTACGGTTCAGTGAAGGGTATTCATTAATTTTCACTGCCTCTATTAGTTTAAATGAGGGCTTACCCCCTCTTCTCTATTTTCATTTTGATTACTGTGTTGATTTTGTACTGTTTCAGTGCGATCCTCCGTATTAGGTTCTGCTATCCTATAATTTCCTTCAGGTGGGTAGTTGACTTCACGCCGGGACTGGTCATAATGGTTGTCATATCAGTGACTCCTTGGGTAATATCGTCGCTGATTACCTTGAGGTCTGGAGTAGATATAATTGACGTTATGTCTATAATTATTGGGTCGTCTGTCCCCATCTCCTCTATTATTGCGACTATCACGATAATTATAATTATTATTGCCGCGATAATTATAGTTCCTGGAATTATTATTCGCGTGTTCATTTTGTGTTCTATTGGCGTTAACGTTCTGCGCAGGTCGATTGTGATCATAACTATGAGAATTGGTTGGTGGCGCGTTATTATCATACTTCTGATATTTATAATTTAGCATTCTATTTCTTTGGTATTGGTTCTCGTGCTCATAATTCTCCAAGAATTTGGCCATGGCTGGAATCGTTTTGATTTGACTACACATACGCGCATTCTTTATCCCTTCCTCGTAATGGTAGGATAGTTGTATCACCAAACATTCTTTGGGAATTCTGGGCTCTAAGTTCCGCGCCATACATACTTTTCCTAAAAAGTATGAAGTAGGAGACTGGCCTATATTTGTTTCGTATCGACCGTTACTCAAATTATTCCTAATCATGTTCTGGGTCGATTCAGACCAATACTTCTCCTTAAACTGTTTTTTGAACTCAGTCATGTCCAGTATATCCGGGCGCACCGCTGTCCACCAATTATCATAAGTATCTTTAAACGTTTCATCAATCATGCTGCGTATAATACTCCAGCGATTCTCTCTATTTCTTGTGATCACCTCTTCTAATCTCTTTAAAAATTCCATAGGATTGCGCTTGTAATTACGAAAATTAATCGATTCCCGGTTCCCGTGGTTATTTGTATGACTATGCTGGCATGTCCTATCCCGCCATGAATCTACTTCTTCTTGTAATTGTAATTCACGTCTACTAATTTCCTCTATTTTATTTTTACTGGTATTAATTTGACCTTCCATACTGTTTAAATTGCCATAGACTCTTTCGAGTCGTTCGCCCATGTCTGTCTGTATTTGCGTAATTCCTTCCTTATTCTCTTCCCGTACCTGATGTACTTCGTTTTTATTTTGCTCATATTTTCCAACAGTTTCCTGTTGGATTTCTTCAACCAATGTTTTACTCTCAATTTTTACGTCATTAATTTTATTTTGTAGTTCTTCGCGAACCTGTATTATTGTTTCGTTAGTTTTTTCTAACACTTCATTTGTTTTGGCTATTTCTAATTTTCTTTCCTCATTATTTTGGTCTACCCTTTGGTTAATTGTTACATGAATATTCTCAATTTTTTCATTAATTTGTCTTAAATTTTCTTCATGTATTTGTAAGATGTCTTCTTTCATTTGTTTTAAACCCTCGTCATTCCTATCTAACCTTTCGTTCATTTGTTTTGAGGTTTCTCTAATTTCCTCATTTGTTTTGTCGAATTTCTCATCCTGTTTCCTAAATTGTTCCCTTAAGTTTTCCTTAATTGCTTTCCTTGAATCTTCTTTAATTTCCTCTTTCATTTGTCTATTACTTTCCATTATAATCCTCAACAGCTCCTGCATACTCATGTCTTCCTTTTTGTTGGATTTATCTGGTTGATCCCCTTGGGCAACTTCTTCCATTACTTCCTTTTCCTTGTCCGTAACTATTTCAGTTTCCGTTATTTCGTCTGTCTGTTGTTCCATTTCACTGTCTGTTATTAGTTCTATTTCCTGTTCTTGTTCACCTTCTTCCTTCTCAGTATCTTCTGCCCTCCTCTTTGATCTAAATCTGGTATCATACATTTTTATTCTCCCACAGTTGCCTGCTCTGGTTAAGTAATATTATTATACTTATAATTACTTAACTTAAGCCCCACGTTGGGCGCCAATTTGTACTGCAATGTTGGCGGTCGCTATTGTTCAAGCCCCGCGATGGAAGCCAATTTGTACTGCCTCGGGATTCTCGTTCTTTCCGGCCCAACGTTGCCGGCGTCAATTTGTACTGAAACGGATTTCCTCTCCTTAAAACCCCACTGTTGGGTTTGTCAATTTGTTTTGAATCACTTTAATTATGTAAATCTTGGAGATATTTGGGGTTGTGGGATATATTGATGTAATTAATTAATATTAACTTAGCTCTTTAATAAATATCAGTGTTAGTGTGCCTAAAACTTAAACAACTTAAGCGTTATTCTACAACTTCATCCAACCCTATTATACCTTGAAGAGAGTTATGTCTAATTTTGTATTTTTACGCTCCCTCTTTGGTGTCAGATAATTCCGCTATAAGCGCTGTAGTATCGGCTCAACGAAACTTATAGGTTATTTCGATGTTTATATTAACCAATTATTCTATACTTATTCAGTTACTTTTTTGTTCCCAGCTCATTAAACCATACTCCAAATAACAAGATTTTACAAATATATAAAGGTTCTTTATTTGTTTACTTAATTCACATTGAATAAGATATGTTCTAATTAACATATGCTTGGGCTATAGACTTCATGAATCGATTGTTGATTATTCTAATCCTTTATTTAAATTTAGTTATATAGTGTGTTTTGATTTGTAATTAATTTAATTCAGGGTGTGAAGGTTCTTGTAACTGTGGGGAAGATTAAAAATACATAGATAAGAATGCAAGATTTACAAATTTGAAGTGTTGTGTAGTTAGTATGATTAATATAATATAATTTACCAGACTAGAACGAAGCAAATGGTGTAGGCGGTTGATCGCTAAATTTACTGTTCTGGATGATTATGCCGTACGATTTTCCTTCTTCGGTTTAATAAAAAGGAATTCTTGTCCTGTTCACTTCGGAAATACAGCTCGCTGGATTGATTTACAGCCCGATTGATGTTTCTTCTGCAACGCCAGGATCCAAATAAGTTCTTCTTTCGGTTGAAGCAATTAGTGTTGTTCCGTGTATTTGAAAGGTTATAATTGCTGGTGTAGTGAATATTATTAATTGTGATACTGTTAATTCTTTCTATTTGATTTAATATCTCATCAATTCCCTTCGGACAGTTCAAGTTCTTTCTTGTAGAATCCAGTTATTTATTCTCTATTATGATTTCATATTGTAGTGTTATTTGGTTAAACTGTATTGGTGATAGACGTAAATATTGTCATTAGAATTTTGTATTTTATAATCGTATCTGATAATTTAGAATATTACGATTAAATAGATTATTCTTGGGTTTTTTAATCTCATCACATTCAGTTCATCAAAGCAATTCTTGTCAAATCAACAACTTCCTCTTCTTCTGTCGTCCCTAGCAACACATAATTTCTTCCTTCCACATGTTTTGAATATATAGTGTTTATTTCATATATTTTTTGTCTATTCTTTATCAATTTGCTATCCTATCGGAATGTAACTTTACCGATAGTTGGTTTATTATTTTCTACACATATTCTGCTGGTTTTTTGATATAAGCCGGTTTTTTTCCTTTTTTATATTTAATCCACTTTCGATATTATATGTTATTAATCGATATCATGGCATTATGGTATTATCATAATTTGTATAAATTTTATTATATATCATTATTAATTTAATGTTTTTTCTAGCTCTTCAAATCGTATTCATTTATTATTATTAATTGATGTACCTAACCTTTATGTTATGAGTGGTTATATAGCGGTTTTGGCTGTTAGGCCTTTTATTGTAAACGGATCTACCTGTGTTTATAACTGGTAAACATCTATAGCCCCTTTTACATAAATTCATACATACAATCAAATCTTAACTATTAACATTTACATAAACAATTATTTTTCTATATCTAATAACAATTTTATCTTGACCTATTGATCACATATAACAAAATTCAAATCTATGAACATTGATTAGCTGCCTCATACTTCATTCTACAATAGTTATTGAATAATACAATTTGTTTCATTATCTTTCATTAACTCAACACATATTTGGTATAACATAACATAAACTTTATCATAATACTTGTTGTCATAAAATAATATCTCTTAACTCAAAATTCTTATTTGCTATTACTATAAAGTAAATTATTGTTTCATTTTTTTGTTTGTTTTTCACTGAACATATATCATCAATTATTATCTAACTTACAGGTTCGGTTATACTTGTTAATATTACCTTGCATTCTTATTTAACTTTATCTATGATTATAAATGTAATTATTAGATCTTTGTTCTATCATGGGTTTAGATATTGACTTATTATTCGGTGAATCTTGTTTTTATGTAACATGAATGCTAGCATTTCTGTTGCGTTACATATGCTCCCCCTACTAAAAAAGTTTAGTTTACCTGAATGAAGTTTAGGTCAAATAAACTTGTCTTTTTCACATGCCTTTTCTTCATTTCATTGTTAATGGTTGACGTTGGGATTTTCAATGTAACTTCATTAGACTAGTATTAATACTTTTTTTTATTTAATAACATTTCATCATTTTAATTAACATTCTTGATCATTTTTATTTCTGTAAACATTATTTGTTGGTAGTTGGCTACACTATTCAATAATACATTAGTTTTACATCTCTTCTACTTATAATTACTATAATCACTGTATTTCTCAATTATTCTTCTGTCAACTCATTTCTTTCTGTTTTCTTCGTCCTACTCTTTTGGAAACTGAAGTTATTCTTGCAACTATTCTAATATTCCTTAAATATTTAATTTCCCTAACAATCCCTAATACATGCGTTGGTACAGTTCAGAGAGGCACTGTTTGGCTTCATACTCTGCTGCCCACACCACATCTTAATATAGTACTGCTGGAATTCATCTACAGTCAGCTATAAAATACAATAATCTCGTAATAATCTCTTTAATTATTTAATAATAAATATTTGGGAAAATTTTTTTTTTCTTTGTTGCTTTTATATTTCTTCATTATTATCCTTCATATTTTGTGATTCCATTTTAGTTCCTTAAACATTCTTTGATATTACATTTGACAGTTAGCATTTGTAATCATTTTTGTTTTCATTTTTGTTGTGATTGTAATGCTAAGTATCTTCTTCATTTGTTTTTTCTCTGATCTCAATATTTTCTAAATAGTTGTTGTGTGATGATCATTATAACTGTATTTCTGACTAAATACATTCCTTAGCCCCAACTATTCTTCTTCTTATCGTATTTCACTATTTTGGCGGTTTATTTTTTCAATGAATTATGTTCATAAATACTCTTTCTTTCTTGTCTTCCTTAACATTACATTGGTTACATTCAATCGTTTACTGAAGTTGTTTCCTTCATTTGGCAATGTGGTATGTATTTTAGGTCATATGATTTTTCTCTTTCTTTATTTTGCATAGGTAGATTTGAGGTAAAAACTTTTATCTTGGGGTTTCATTTTTCATTATTCACACTATTTCTTTATAAACATTTAATAATAATTCTCGTTTTCTTCTGTAATCTTGGTGTTTCATTATTCACACTATTTCTTTATAAACATTTAATAATAATTCTCGTTTTCTTCTGTAATCTTGGGGTTTCATTATTTATTATTCACACTATTTCTTTATAAACATTTAATAATAATTATCGCTTTCTTCTGTAATCTTGGGATTTGTTATTCATTATTCACACTATTTCTTTATAAACATTTAATAATAATTCTCGCTTTCTTCTGTAATCTATAATAAGTTGTTCTTATTGTATTTTAGAATTTAGTGGTAGTATTCAACTCAAATTCTTTTTAAATTCCAAGTATTTTTCTTCAAGACTGGTAATAAGTTGTTCTTATTATTTTTAGAATTTATTCATTATATTTCTTTATGGACTCTTGGTTGTACGTTCCCTTAATCCTTTTCGAGATAGGGTTCATTATTTCATACGTATTGTTATTATTATTTTTTGTTATCACATATGGCCCAGTATATAATAATAATTTTTTAGTTATTCCCTCTAGAGTGCTTGGTAGCTCCCTGTTTCTTATTAATATTTTCTCACCCACTTGGTACTTAATTGGTTTTGGATTATTCCTTTCATATTTTCTTTTCTTCATTTACGCCTTTTCCATAACTCGGTCATAAAATTTAACTGTTTCAAATTGATATTCTGGGTTATTTGGAAAGTTTATAATATCCTGGATTTCTCTAGGTGGAAGCCTTTCAAACAACAGTATAAGGGGTATTTTCAATGGATTGATGGTAAGATATATTTAAAAACTCTTCGGTTAGTGACAAGTATTCGTACCACTTTCTCTGTTGGTCATGACAGTAAGTTCGGAGTATTCTGCCAACTTCCCTCAATACACGTTCTGCCGGATTACTGCTGGGGTGGTATACTGAAGTCTTATATGTTCTAATGTTGTGTTTTAAAAGATTATTTCTCCATTTATAGCCCTTGAATTGCGTACCGTGATCGGTGATAATAGATGATGGTTTACCAATCTCTGTTATGTAATGTCCGATGACTATTTCTAGAATTTTCTTGGTCGTGGCTCTGCTAATAGCGTAGAGTTTAGTGTATTTGGAAAAATGATCAAAAATAATTATTATGAATTTATATCTGTGGTTTCCTCCACTGCGTGGGAATGGCCCACATATATCTAGGAATACCTTCTCCAGCTTATATTTGGATGTTATAGGGATCATGACTCCCTCCTTCTTCTCATTATTATGTTTAACCATTTACAGATGTGACATGCCTGTATGGACTTTTGTACTTTTCTGGTTATATTTTTTATGTACACTTGTTCTTCCAGGGCTTTGACGATTTTCATGGCTCCCATGTGTCCATATCGTTCATGGTAATCCAATATCAATTTGTTTTCCACAGCGGTGGGAATTACTAGTTTCCAGTTTATTTGTTTAGGGGTGACCTTAATAAATAATCGGTCATCATGTATACAGTAATATTTAGTAATAACTTCAGCAGCATTTTGTATCTTTTGGCGTATGTTTATTAATTTGGGATCCGATTTTTGGTGTTGATTAATTTCATTTAGAATAATCTCCAAATCCTTCCGACTCTTAATTACATGGTACACCTTCGCAATCTCTTCCTTTTCTCCTTCGAATGATTGATCTTGTATGTTTATTCGGGACAAGATATCGGCTGCTATACTCTTTCTTCCAGGTATATATTCCCAATCAATGCAATACTCTTGCAATGCAAGGACCCATCTAGTTAGCCGGCCGTGACTAAGTTTACATCTTTTTAGAAATGAAATTGATTTATGGTCACTTCTTACGGTCACTGGGTATCCGAGTATATAAGTTCTAAATTTATTGCATGCGTACACTACGCTTAGCAGCTCTTTCTCGGTAACGTTGTAATTGCGTTCGCAGCTGTTAAGCACCCTGCTGGCAAAGCTGATTACCATATGATGTCCTTCTTTATCTTCTTGATATAGGGTAGCACCTAAGCTAACATTGCTTGCATCACAATTTAAATAAAAGCGTTTGTTAAAATCAGGGTGGTACAACATAACTGTTTCTAAAAATTTCTTCTTGATTAATTGTAGAATTTTATCTTGCTCTGGTCCCCATGCCCACTTGTCTTTGGATGATAATTGTTTCTGAAACTTGGCAGTTACTTCTGAATAGTTATCTTGGAATTTTCGGTAATAGTTGCAAATTCCAAGAAAGGATTGTAGCTGTTTTCTATTTTTTGGAGTAGGGAACAGTTGAATTGCTTCTACTTTTTCTGTTGAAGGTGTGATACCCTCCTCAGACAAATTAAAACCTAAAAACTTTACTTGATTGGCGATAAATTTAGATTTATTCAGCTTGAGTGTTATGTTGTTTTCAGATAATTTTCTTAGTACCTGTTCCACCCGCTCGCAATGCTCATCCCAATGTGAAGAAGTTATAAGTAAATCATCTACATAGACCGTAGTGAACTGCAGTGTTTCTTGTCCCAAAACTTGGTCCATACATTTCACAAATATTGCAACCGAATTAATTAGTCCGAAAGGTAGCCTTTTAAATTGATAGTTCCTTCCGTCAAAAAGGAACGCCATGTATTTTCTACTATCTGGGTGTAGTTCGACCTGCCAGTACCCGCATACCGTATCCCAAGTGCTGATGTATTTAATACCGTGGAATTTCTTTAAAATTTCTTCTATTTCGCCTGGTGAAGTCCTATCATTGATCATTTTATTTATTTCCCTAGCGTCCAGGCAAATTCTCACCTTTCCGTTCTTTTTTGGGACTGCCACTATGGGACTGGTATATGGTGATTGACTATATTCTATTATGTCATCTTCAATCATACGATTAATCTCGTTCCGGACCTCGTTTTTTATGGAATAAGCAATTGGATATGACTTTCTGCGAAAGTTCACTGGTTCTTTAATATTTATTACACACTGATATCCTTTTACTTTACCTGGAGCATTGGAGAATACATGTTTGTATTTATTATATATTTGAATTAAATTTTCGGCCTGTATCTTACTTATTTGTCTATAAGTTTTTTCCCTTTGGAATTCTCGGATCTCTTCTAATTTACTCTGCCACAGTTCGGGATCATCGTCCTCATATTGAATGACTTCTGGTAATTTATTTTTCTTACAAAAATAACTTTTTATGGCTAAACATCTGGTGTTAACTGGAACGGTTCTATTAGTGTCAATTAACTCGGCTGTCCATAATCCTTCTTCGGATGTTAAGGATATTATACCTTTATGCAAGTCAATTACTGCGGAATGCTGGCGCAATACATCGCATCCAATCAATACATTGAACGGTAATCCCGTTGCGACCAAGAATCCTATTGGTAGGGTCATATTGTTATTGGTAAGATCGAGCGATACTTGTTTTTTTACTGTTTTATTTTGTCTCCCAGTGGCTCCGATGATTATCACATTATTGACAGGTAAGGTCGGTATGGGTAACTGGACTTCTCGCTGGATTTTTTCAAGTTCAATACTGTCTATCAACGATATGTTAGATCCCGTATCTATCATTATGGTAGATTTTACCCCATTTAATTTTGCCGTTACATATATTATTTCGTTATTACTATTACTGTTTACATGTTTCTTATCCTCTTCTAATAAATCTTCCCTGATATTCTTTAAATAGTGGTTATTAATTATGGTTATTGTACGATTACTCTTAATTTTGTTTATAAGTCGTTGTTCCCCACGATTACGGTTCAGTGAAGGGTATTCATTAATTTTCACTGCCTCTATTAGTTTAAATGAGGGCTTACCCCCTCTTCTCTATTTTCATTTTGATTACTGTGTTGATTTTGTACTGTTTCAGTGCGATCCTCCGTATTAGGTTCTGCTATCCTATAATTTCCTTCAGGTGGGTAGTTGACTTCACGCCGGGACTGGTCATAATGGTTGTCATATCAGTGACTCCTTGGGTAATATCGTCGCTGATTACCTTGAGGTCTGGAGTAGATATAATTGACGTTATGTCTATAATTATTGGGTCGTCTGTCCCCATCTCCTCTATTATTGCGACTATCACGATAATTATAATTATTATTGCCGCGATAATTATAGTTCCTGGAATTATTATTCGCGTGTTCATTTTGTGTTCTATTGGCGTTAACGTTCTGCGCAGGTCGATTGTGATCGTTATTATGAGAATTGGTTGGTGGCGCGTTATTATCATACTTCTGATATTTATAATTTAGCATTCTATTTCTTTGTTATTGGTTCTCGTGCTCATAATTCTCCAAGAATTTGGCCATGGCTGGAATCGTTTTGATTTGACTACACATACGCGCATTCTTTATCCCTTCCTCGTAATGGTAGGATAGTTGTATCACCAAACATTCTTCGGGAATTCTGGGCTCTAAGTTCCGCGCCATACATACTTTTCCTAAAAAGTATGAAGTAGGAGACTGGCCTATATTTGTTTCGTATCGACCGTTACTCAAATTATTCCTAATCATGTTCTGGGTCGATTCAGACCAATACTTCTCCTTAAACTGTTTTTTGAACTCAGTCATGTCCAGTATATCCGGGCGCACCGCTGTCCACCAATTATCATAAGTATCTTTAAACGTTTCATCAATTATGCTGCGTATAATACTCCAGCAATTCTCTCTATTTCTTGTGATCACCTCTTCTAATCTCTTTAAAAATTCCATAGGATTGCGCTTGTAATTACGAAAATTAATCGATTCCCGGTTCTCGTGGTTATTTGTATGACTATGCTGGCATGTCCTATCCCGCCATGAATCTACTTCTTCTTGTAATTGTAATTCACGTCTACTAATTTCCTCTATTTTATTTTTACTGGTATTAATTTGACCTTCCATACTGTTTAAATTGCCATAGACTCTTTCGAGTCGTTCGCCCATGTCTGTCTGTATTTGCGTAATTCCTTCCTTATTCTCTTCCCGTACCTGATGTACTTCGTTTTTATTTTGCTCATATTTTCCGACAGTTTCCTGTTGGATTTCTTCAACCAATGTTTTACTCTCAATTTTTACGTCATTAATTTTATTTTGTAGTTCTTCGCGAACCTGTATTATTGTTTTGTTAGTTTTTTCTAACACTTCATTTGTTTTGGCTATTTCTAATTTTCTTTCCTCATTATTTTGGTCTACCCTTTGGTTAATTGTTACATGAATATTCTCAATTTTTTCATTAATTTGTCTTAAATTTTCTTCATGTATTTGTAAGATGTCTTCTTTCATTTGTTTTAAACCCTCGTCATTCCTATCTAACCTTTCGTTCATTTGTTTTGAGGTTTCTCTAATTTCCTCATTTGTTTTGTCGAATTTCTCATCCTGTTTCCTAAATTGTTCCCTTAAGTTTTCCTTAATTGCTTTCCTTGAATCTTCCTTAATTTCCTCTTTCATTTGTCTATTACTTTCCATTATAATCCTCAACAGCTCCTGCATACTCATGTCTTCCTTTTTGTTGGATTTATCTGGTTGATCCCCTTGGGCAACTTCTTCCATTACTTCCTTTTCCTTGTCCGTAACTATTTCAGTTTCCGTTATTTCGTCTGTCTGTTGTTCCATTTCACTGTCTGTTATTAGTTCTATTTCCTGTTCTTGTTCACCTTCTTCCTTCTCAGTATCTTCTGCCCTCCTCTCTGATCTAAATCTGGTATCATACATTTTTATTCTCCCACAGTTGCCTGCTCTGGTTAAGTAATATTATTATACTTATAATTACTTAACTTAAGCCCCACGTTGGGCGCCAATTTGTACTGCAATGTTGGCGGTCGCTATTGTTCAAGCCCCGCGATGGAAGCCAATTTGTACTGCCTCGGGATTCTCGTTCTTTCCGGCCCAACGTTGCCGGCGTCAATTTGTACTGAAACGGATTTCCTCTCATTAAAACCCCACTGTTGGGTTTGTCAATTTGTTTTGAATCACTTTAATTATGTAAATCTTGGAGATATTTGGAGTTGTGGGATATATTGATGTAATTAATTAATATTAACTTAGCTCTTTAATAAATATCAGTGTTAGTGTGCCTAAAACTTAAACAACTTAAGCGTTATTCTACAACTTCATCCAACCCTATTATACCTTGAAGAGAGTTATGTCTAATTTTGTATTTTTACGCTCCCTCTTTGGTGTCAGATAATTCCGCTATAAGCGCTGTAGTATCGGCTCAACGAAACTTATAGGTTATTTCGATGTTTATATTAACCAATTATTCTATACTTATTCAGTTACTTTTTTGTTCCCAGCTCATTAAACCATACTCCAAATAACAAGATTTTACAAATATATAAAGGTTCTTTATTTGTTTACTTAATTCACATTGAATAAGATATGTTCTAATTAACATATGCTTGGGCTATAGACTTCATGAATCGATTGTTGATTATTCTAATCCTTTATTTAAATTTAGTTATATAGTGTGTTTTGATTTGTAATTAATTTAATTCAGGGTGTGAAGGTTCTTGTAACTGTGGGGAAGATTAAAAATACATAGATAAGAATGCAAGATTTACAAATTTGAAGTGTTGTGTAGTTAGTATGATTAATATAATATAATTTACCAGACTAGAACGAAGCAAATGGTGTAGGCGGTTGATCGCTAAATTTACTGTTCTGGATGATTATGCCGTACGATTTTCCTTCTTCGGTTTAATAAAAAGGAATTCTTGTCCTGTTCACTTCGGAAATACAGCTCGCTGGATTGATTTACAGCCCGATTGATGTTTCTTCTGCAACGCCAGGATCCAAATAAGTTCTTCTTTCGGTTGAAGCAATTAGTGTTGTTCTGTGTATTTGAAAGGTTATAATTTCTGGTGTAGTGAATATTATTAATTGTGATACTGTTAATTCTTTCTATTTGATTTAATATCTCATCAATTCCCTTCGGACAGTTCAAGTTCTTTCTTGTAGAATCCAGTTATTTATTCTCTATTATGATTTCATATTGTAGTGTTATTTGGTTAAACTGTATTGGTGATAGACGTAAATATTGTCATTAGAATTTTGTATGTTATAATCGTATCTGATAATTTAGAATATTACGATTAAATAGATTATTCTTGGGTTTTTTAATCTCATCACATTCAGTTCATCAAAGCAATTCTTGTCAAATCAACAACTTCCTCTTCTTCTGTCATCCCTAGCAACACATAATTTCTTCCTTCCACATGTTTTGAATATATAGTGTTTATTTCATATATTTTTTGTCTATTCTTTATCAATTTGCTATCCTATCGGAATGTAACTTTACCGATAGTTGGTTTATTATTTTCTACACATATTCTGCTGGTTTTTTGATATAAGCCGGTTTTTTTCCTTTTTTATATTTAATCCACTTTCGATATTATATGTTATTAATCGATATCATGGCATTATGGTATTATCATAATTTGTATAAATTTTATTATATATCATTATTAATTTAATGTTTTTCTAGCTCTTCAAATCGTATTCATTAATTATTATTAATTGATGTACCTAACCTTTATGTTATGAGTGGTTATATAGCGGTTTTGGCTGTTAGGCCTTTTATTGTAAACAGATCTACCTGTGTTTATAACTGGTAAACATCTATAGCCCCTTTTACATAAATTCATACATACAATCAAATCTTAACTATTAACATTTACATAAACAATTATTTTTCTATATCTAATAACAATTTTATCTTGACCTATTGATCACATATAACAAAATTCAAATCTATGAACATTGATTAGCTGCCTCATACTTCATTCTACAATAGTTATTGAATAATACAATTTGTTTCATTATCTTTCATTAACTCAACACATATTTGGTATAACATAACATAAACTTTATCATAATACTTGTTGTCATAAAATAATATCTCTTAACTCAAAATTCTTATTTGCTATTACTATAAAGTAAATTATTGTTTCATTTTTTTGTTTGTTTTTCACTGAACATATATCATCAATTATTATCTAACTTACAGGTTCGGTTATACTTGTTAATATTACCTTGCATTCTTATTTAACTTTATCTATGATTATAAATGTAATTATTAGATCTTTGTTCTATCATGGGTTTAGATATTGACTTGTTTATTATTCGGTGAATCTTGTTTTTATGTAACATGAATGCTAGCATTTCTGTTGCGTTACAATATACACAATAATTTGGTAGTAAGAAAATTTAAATTCAAAACGTATTCAATCCAGATGCGAACGTTAGAATGCTCGTGGTGTCGATCAGATGTGCGTGAGCATTAGGAGATAATTTAATTAATGTTATTTTATTTGAATACCGCCTGTAATTGTATTAACTATTGTTCATTCAGCCTTGTATAAAGACGTTACAGAATTAAGTAAGTTAGTGAGAACTGTATCTTGTTAGCTATGTATGCACACGCACGTGTGACCGGAAGTGTGAACATTCTTTTAAGTAAATCATTTAAGTGTAAACTTTAAGACCGCCCTAGATGAAGTACTGTGTATCTATTAATTGTCTGTAGCTGAGGGGCCTTTAATGTATTCATTATTTGCAAAAACTGTGATTGAATGTAACACCACGTGGCCAGGGGGCTGGGAGCATGTCAGGTTATGTTGCGGCTGGTCAGAGCCGGTGTGTATTCCTCATTACTGTGCCTGGTTATGAGTTAATGATGATCATTTAGTAACATATAAATCAAATACAAATTTAAAAATATTTTATGCATTATTTTGAGTTGGTTGGGAACGCTAGTTCAGGTGTTTAGTATACATGACAAGTGTGCTAGCATTAGTGGACAGTACATTAATCATTTTGAATATTTAGGGTTCTCGCCTAGAATGGAGATCTGACCAAAGCTTGGTGTGCTGCCACCTTCACCAGCTATGAACCACTGAAGCTTCGTCTGCAACCGAGGAGGAGGGACTAGCTGTCACCAACATGATGGAATCGCCCGCTTCATATGAGGTGATATAAACTCTTTTTTATTTTATCCTGGCCCGCGGAACATCCCATGTGAGGTGTTTGTGCTATAACAGTTTAACTTTATTCAGCGAGATGGTTAAATCGAGGGTGTGTCGGCAAGACAATTTCTATGTAAATTATTCTTGATAATACAGTACAACCCCTGCAATTGTGAGCTGACATGTGGGAGGGTACCAGAGCTGTTTTCGTATGTATAATGGGTGCAAAAGTTGTAAGGGAAAATTTGTTCTAAATTAAGTATAAGGGTATGATTTTCTTGATTCCGAACCGGCTGGTTCGGATGTCTTTCTTAGATTATTACTGGGGTTTCACATTTAATTATTTTTCCTGTATGCAAGGGCTGGGGGGTTTTGTTTTTATTCTGTTTCCGGGGGTTATTTTGTAAATGGGTTTTCTGTTCACAAGGTAGGCACCTCTTGGTGCCATTTCATGCACGTTTTCTACGGGTCATATTTTGTCAGGTCTGGCCTGTTCTGGTACACTCCTACAGCCGCACGTATACAGCATGTTTTTTTAATTTTATATAGGCACAGATGGCTGAAATTAATTTTTCTATTTCTTTAAGGGTTATATATATTTAATATTTTGAGATTATCAAATTTTACATGGAATGAAATATACAGGCAGTACTTATATTTTTGTAACTTTGATTTTCTGGCCATTATATGCTAAAACTGTTTTGTTAATTTTTGGTTATTATCAAATCCTTATGATTAAATAATGACTAGGTATATAATTAAATGAAGGAATAATTTCTAAACATTTAACATCTCATGACAGATTTTTAGAAGGGTTCTGTGCATTGTATAGATCAACAAGTTTCACATTTTGCTCATCATTGTAGCAAGCTTACTTAGCATTATATTTTCTTTAATTACCAGCCATTACAAATGTTTTCTCAATTATAATTATATTTGTATGACATAGAATTGTTACTATCCTTAGTCTGTCTGCTGACATTATAAAAATGTAAAAGGGGTTGCGGTTGTTGATGACATTAGTTTCCATTTAGTTTGATAGATAATGGGGGGTTCCAGTTATTTAATATTTACATAGCCGGGGCGATGAAAGTATACTATACCGGCGGTCCGTGAGGCTTTTGAATAGTATGGCGTGTTGAGTTGTAACTGTGATTGGGTGAAATTAATTGTGATATTATTTGTTGTTATGTGTTTGGGGTAGAGTGATAATTATATATACAAGGGTACCTTTTTATAATGTCAAGATATAAACAGAAAAAACTGTTACCTTATGATCATGATCATTTCGGATTGAGGAGAATATATATATATATATATATATACACACCTAAATAGATACGTTATGTCAAACTTATGTTTTATGTCAATGTGTATAAACAGGATATATACAGGATATATATATATATGTGTGTATATTGTAACATAACAAAATGTTACCTAACCTAATAGTATGTTGTCAGATTTTGTAAGGACAAAACAACAATGTAAATAGTTTATATAGTAGTAAGAATAACCAAGAAAGGAGAAACCAAGAAAGAAGAATGAAGCAGAAGTACCACATGAAGCAGTAAACCCAAATACTGTTTGACACTACAACCAGACAAAGACTAACACAAACTGATGGACAGAGTAAATTTACATTCAGCTGTCAATCAAGTCAGTAGTTAATGTAAACCGAATATTATATGTAAATAAAAAATGAATCAATAAGCATCTGAATACTGTGAAATCAGAATTAGCATTTTGCTGATAATAAATTTGACCATGACTAGTAAATTATGAATGCCAAAAACTAAAATTAGCAATGGCTACATAGTGAGAACAAAGATGTATTTCAATATCAAATATACTTGTGAGAAAGAAAAACCATTTATAAGAGGGAATCTTATACAAATAAAGTACCTCAACAAATTACCGAATTGAGAACCAATAAGTGTTGTTAAGGCAAAATTCCAATATGAGCGATATGTCTTAACAACGTCTAGACCAAGCATTAGTCAGTGAATTAATTATTAGGAGTTAACATAAGTGTAAATTAAAATACACAAAACAATTGTTATGCTCCGACATGACAAAAAACATTATTAAAATGATAGATTTAATCATAATTCAATTGTTAAATAGTAGAATAGAACGAGTTAGCATAAAACGAAATGTCATAGTAATTAGGATCGTTCAGTACAGTGTATAAAGTTTAGGTGTACTCAAAATGTTCAGTACAAATGTCAGTACAGAGTTAATGGTGTTCCCACATAAACGTTTGAATAATAAAATGATATGTGAACACAAACAATATTAACCAAAGTGTAAAATCGGCGATTCAGAAAAAGCAGACGACAGTGAAAATGGTGTACCCGAACATTGATTTTATAACAATGTCGGTCAAAGTGAAGTTAACTTGGTATCGAGTGATATCAAATTAAAGAAGAAAAAATGATCTTTAATTTGATAATGATATCAACCCAATCGCAACTGTATTAAGTGCGGGAAAGATGTTAGCATCATTTGCAAAATATGCATCAGAAATTGGTTTATGAATAACAACAACAATGAAAGCTATCTGTCACATCAGCGTTTGACAGTTACAAAAACCGTTATCAACGGCCAAAATAAAACTACGTCATACTCGTCACACCTGCCAGGACCAATCAGAAAATTAGTTAGCAATTAACATTTTTACCTAAGACCGATCGACAAGGAGGGTATATAAGAGGAAGCAACGAATTTCTCGACAGACTCTTACCAAACTTCATACAGCACAGACCTGTGCTCACTATCTCTACACTTTTAATAACTATTAGCGTCATCTACATAATACATCGAAATAAATAGTTCAACACCAAGAAACAACTACTTCAAGTTAATCTACAGAAAACAACAGTGATTATGTGCAGTATTATTTCAATTTTGTGCGGGAAATAATGAACAGAAAATAATTAATTATTATCATTCACGATCCATTTAGTCAGAAGAGGATCACAATATTCTGTTCTGGTGCGTGTGTTGTGCAAAACCCGGTAATCATTATAATCCGATTACCGAAGTGGTTAATGAGTTTTAATTAAATAATTAAAACCAAAAGGTAACAGTGCAATCATTATTCATTTTTATCAGAGCGCCATAACCTGTACAATTTTTCTACACTGATCTGTACTGACGCAAAACACAGAAACATTTCAAGATTACACCACGTCTCAATTTATTATATGAATTTGTTATTATGAATTAAGCTGTATGTTAGTTTGTAAGGGTTCTCACATGATAAATTTTGTAAATCAAAAAGCAAGCGTTGACGAACGCGCGACCTCTCAACAGGTCATTTTTTAATTTGTTTACTTAATGAAAGTAACCTCAAAACCTTATCAACCAATATTTTATCAGCAAATCATTAGATATTGTGTAGGCATAATTTTCTTTTTCGTGTCTCAAAGAATTCACATCTGAGATTTTCATAATTTTAATGTTAAAAAATAAATAACATCTGGACTTAGCCAGATTTATAATTCATGTTCTGAGCAAGCCGTATGAGGCATATAATAACTGATTTATAATTGTACAACCTTGTATGTTTTCATTATATTTGTTTTTGAATTCTTGATAAGGGTGTAAATAAAACCCATTATTAACAGCATCACTCGATTTGATTTATTTCTATATGATAATTAAATATTTTATTAAGAAAACTTGAACAACCTTCAGTTGTGTTTTAATATTTTGGAATAGCATTGCCATAAAGGTGATACACCATTATTTTAAATTTTTTAATCATTCAGTAATTCTATTTGTGGGTTTTACACGGGATTTTCCCTAAATAAATCCGTGTGGCGCCCACTAACTAGCAAACAAGGCAATCTAACCTTGCTACTAAAGTGAGTTGGTGTTTGTAAACTGAGTTGACAGCTTAGTGAACTTCTAGAAAACACGACCAGGTACGTGAAAGTATATTTAGTTATTTATATTGTCCAGACATTACGAGACGTAACGTACTAAGACTATCAGCAACCTGGAGGAGAAGTTTTACAGCCAATATCAACCAGACGTTCATCAATATCAAGCAACCAACTATTGTATTTTACATTTCAAATTAAGCAAATTTAGCATTTAATTATTATCAACTCAACTATTTTATTTGTTTCATATAAGGGAATTCGTTTCAAACAAGTATAATTACACCATTGTAAACACACTGTGAGTAACCTCGAATGTTACATCTTAAATTACTTTACTACATTAGTAACCTTCAATTAGAAACAACTATTTCAAACTTTGATTTATTTCAAAAGAATATTTCACACATAATTGAACTTTGTTTAAACAAGACCTTTAATATTTTAAACACAAACCTAATTTTAAATAACAGCAGCAACACCTTTATTTTATTACAAGCTAACGTATACACCGTATCCGATCGATTTATTTACAATATAAACATAAAAATTAAACATACCGGATCTGATTACGTTACAATATGTATGTATAATTATGTGATTTTGGACATTATGGAGATTACGGGGTTTTTGGAATTGTGCTGCATGTAACTTCACATAATAAAGGCTGTTATTGTTGATTACCAGAGAGTTTAATTGCAAGTCCCGTCTCACTGGACCCAGCACATTTTTGCTTCTCTAGGCCTTCTGCCTAGTTTTAAATATCTAGTGGCCCCTCTTAAAAAAAAATTTAAGAGAATTTTATAAAGTATTAAAAAATTTTAAAGAGGGGTTACAGCATATCACTAATTTGAATGCCACATTTTGTAAAAAACTTCTTAATGGTAGTATCAGCAACCTCTGTTCAAGCTGTCTCGATCCAGGATACCGCATTGAGGACACTGATTTTCGTCGCCAAGGAAAATTCTGTCATCCATACAGGATACAATGGACCAAAGAACTCTTTTTTGATAAAAAAGTTTAAATGTCTGAATTATTCGTTGGTCCAATGTCTGAAGATAAGAGGTCATGTTTGGTGAAATAAATAAGAGTCTGACATTGGATAATGATGAAACTGGATGACATGTCACAATATCCTATACAACATTAAGCGGTAAATCTTATTTTGCAAATTAATGCCCCGTAATGTTGTCTCCAACTTCTTAAAACTAACGGTTTTTTTTTGCGTATGAGCCATTGTGGACTACATTTGGTTCAACTGGTTCACCTCCCTTCTCCTCTTCCATACTCCTTCATTCTTGATTGATGTCTCTCCCTCCTTTCATCAGTCCAGATGGCACCTGTCCTCTTCTTGGGTTTTTCCTGAAAACACTGGGCACTTTTTAATTTCTTTTTGAGTGGCAAGCATTCTTCAATATCTTCTTGAGTAATCTGGAGTTCTTCTATGTCTTTTTCTGTTTCTTTGAACCACATATTGAACATTTTGAGCTCTAACACCTGTTTATTTATTTATTTTTTGCCAGCAGCAGTACAATATGACATAATTGTTAGTCATTTTTTAACAGTTTTTTCAGCATTACACGGTTCATTTTGTAATGTTAATGATTTATTTGGTACAACCATAAAATATATCCATTCTTATCAATGTTGTAAATGTCACTTAATTCATGTTCAGTAACCTCTATTTCCATTCACTGACTTTATTAACAGGTATATCCATATCTTCACCTGAAATTATTTTCAGCGACATGTACCACTTTCTAAAACGCTCCAGCCACCCATTGTTTGCTACGAAATTTTCAACTTTAATTTCAGTAAAAATGTTGAGCGCCTTCTCCCGTAACATACTTCCACTAACTGGGAGTTTTTTTAGAGGGAACACATTTGAACCACATGTAAAGACTTCCATTTACTTGTCAACACTTTGATTCACGTTTTCTTTTTATGCCCTGATTCATATTGGATTCCCACTCTTTTGGAATACTCTTTATTTTGGATTATGCTTTTGATTTGTGTCCTTCTGCATCTAAAAACTTAAGCAAGTTTCCCTGCTGAACGTTCTTACGCTCTCGAAAATAACACTCAAAAATATCAGCTTCTAAATTTAAACACACTCTTTCTTTGTTACTCATTTCTGACACGCTGTTAAATTACACTACAAATTATAAGAACACTCAAGCATACCAATCATCACTTACGTTAATTCAACATTATAACTTCTGCTTTAAGTTTCGAACGTTCGCTTATAACAGACCTCTTACTACTATTTCAACGTTATGGAGACAACCTTGTCATTTTATTGTGTACAACTAACATTTTATAAATTTAAAAATACTCAGGTACATACGGGCTAGATCGTTCACCTTATCTTTTAGTTGGGTCAGATATAAACATTTCTTGAGTATTCTTAGAAATCTGTATTGTCCACTATTTTGTCTACTGTATTGTATTCCAGACAGCTGAACATCCAACAGGTGACCGTTTAAACAAGGGAATGAACCCGTTATAGGCTGACCACTGGCCGAGGGAGGATGCAACCATATAATGGAGAGGAAATGTACATTGATCTTACGGAAAATAAAATCCGTTTCTCAGAAAAGTGGCCGTTAGGTCAGGTTTTACTGTAGTTGAATAGTTAAAATATTTTGTCTCTGAATATTTAATATTATGAATACTTAAAATGTGTTTTATGTATTTTCATTTTATTCACTCTTATAACCACTCCTTACAGCTGAAAGTAGTTGTAGGTATATTATTGTGCTATTCAGGCTTAGGATTAACGATCAAAAAAATTAATGATTAAATTAATTGTTTAAAAAATTTGTTAACTTTTTAACTTAATCATTAAATTTTAAAATGGTTAACTGTGATCATTAATCATTAAACTTTTTGTTAATGATTAAAAAATTAAAGAGTTAATTTTGTTTTGGCTGCCCAAGAGTAAAGTAACCAAAACAGTTGTTGAAATCAATGTTGGAGAAAGTTTCTTCTACGTATTCCTAATCCGTTGGCAGACAATGGGCTGGTTTTCCTCCATGGCACTGTTAGGTCTCCTTTGTCTCCTTGTTTTCAACGTCCTTGCCTGAATGGCAATTAGACACATGACTACCCCAGACAATTAGACAACAAACAACTTCTGTTTTGACATATGAAGTACTGGGAATACAGTGTTGCACGTATTCATTTGGTGACTCGAACCTGCAACATTAGGTGACAAGAACACATTGAGGAGACATTAAGCAAGGAGCAAATAATAAATAAAAGTACTGAAAAGGTGGCTGTGGAAAACTTTCTTGGTTTTAAGAGAATTCCAAAACAGAGACTGAAGAAGTAATATGGGCAGTTAAATTGATTTTACTGAAGAGAGAAATGGCTTTCCTATATATTAAAATTGCTACATATTATAGCATTCAAAGTGAGTTTGTCTGGAAGTGTTAAAAAAAAGGAATTTGTGAAAGATCCCCCCTATACTCGCATTCTAAGATAGTACGAATAAAATGAGGAAAATTATATTTGATTTACACCATATCTGGCATATATATTGTAAAGTTTAATAATGGGGTTGCTTGTATATTTTATAGCCTCACGTTGCTGGCATGAATTCTGTACATCCAGTCTCGAATCTACGGGTTATTTATCAGAATTGTACCTTGTTTAACTTGGTTATTATTTGTGTATACTTTGTTAATGTTTTTAAGGATGAGTATTTGTTCAGGGGAATGTTTGTTGAGCGCCAATTTGCAATCACCGGTTGCAAATAAAATTTATTGGTGAAATATCAATAATAAATTTTTATTAAAATTTATTTAAATAATATATGGTTTCTTTATTCTGTAATTAACTCTCTTTTAATCTTTTCTTTCAGCTTATGAATGTGATAACTTGAGATCATCAAAACATCTTTAAAAAACTCTGCCATGACATTCAAATGATGAATGTTGCCAACTTAATCTAATTACTGAAGTCAACTCACAGTACCAGATATCTTGTTTAGTATATCATACCCATTTTGTATTCATGAAATAAAGAAACGAATAAACCTTTTTCTGTATTTTGTAAACTCAAATCCTTTATTTATTCTTTAACTTGTTTTAAATGTCAAATATAATTCTTAACAAAGTTTGGCCAGCTGTACGTCACCCATATCCACAAAAATTAGCTGCTTACAATAGTCTTGTATACAGATTACTATCCGTTCCTCTTGAAAAAGATGATTATAACACTGAGCTAGGTATAATTAAACACATAGCCACAAAAAATGGATATGATCATCATATTATAGATAATATTGTCAAGAAACAAAAAACCAGATTATCGAGACAAACACATAGTATGCAACCAACAACCAAATATGTTTCCACCATATTCACAGAAATAATGCCAAAAATACTAACTCCTACTTTTCATAAAATAGGATATAATATAGTTTTCAAGACCTGCAATCAAATATCAAATCTAATACGACATAAACGTCATGTCCCCACTAAGACAAGAACAGGTATATATAAATTAACATGTGACGATTGTGATTGTTACTATGTGGGTCAAACGGGGCACCCATTTATAAAAAGATTTAAAGAACATACCCCTCACAAATCAATTAGTAAAATTATCGGCTCCCTAGATAATGTTAAATCCAATTATGCTCGACATTTGATAGATAATAATCACTCATATAGAAGTTTTGACACAAACTTCATACCCCTACATTTTTGTGACAAAGGACTCAGGATGAATGCACTTGAAGAATTTGAAATATACAGGGGTCATAACAACCCTGTATATAAGAACAACATATTGAATGATAAATTGAATTTCAAAAGCAACCCGCTATATGATACAGCAATACTAGCGCTCGCAAAAACAAAACGTTAAAAAGTTACACTACTCAGTATCGATCGGTAATCGTGTGGTGCACCACGACAACAGTGTTATTCATGTTTTTGATCATTTAATTATTGACAATGAATTTACATATATGTGTTTTTATTTTAATTGAATTTTAATATATGACGAGCAAGTGTCTGAGGATGGGTCAGACGACCCGAAACGTGTCACACTAATTTTATTCTAAAGATAAAAGTCACAAGACGGACCTAACAAAGGTAAGAAAATAAGAAAGTTAATCCAACACTTTTCATGGGAGTAATGGATGATAGAATAAATAAATAAAGACAAAAGACAAGAAGTTAACTGTGGACATAAAACCCTAGTAGCAGTGGAAATAATGAAATGTTTTCACAGATGACTTGGTTATCTTTGCAAGAAAGAGGAGTTACAGTACAGTCTGCACATATAGAAAACTGAACTTCAAACAAGAAATCTAAAATAAATATTGACAAAACAGGTATGATACTGACAGGCAAGGAAAATATAAACATAACATTCCCAACTAAATAACAGAGAGCTGTAGCAAGTTTATATATTCATATATTTGGGATTGAAAATAAGCAAGTTGGAAGAATTGAGGTCAAAGTAAATAATATATTAGAAAATGTTATCAAATTGTTTTACTTTCTGAATAACCCAGTCATCAGAAAGAGAGTGATGGGCATAACATCAAACAAAGTTTCATACATCAAGATTATAAAATATTGTAACTAATGATAATGTGATGTATTTTATACTTACACTTATTGTTTTTTATTAATGGTACCTATAATTCAATTTTTTATTTTTTGTATTCTTTTTATATAGCCTAAAGGTACCATATAATGTTATTATTTATATTCTTAAAGCGATCAATTTCGGTCACAGACCATCGTCAGGTTATATAGCACATTTGTGTTCACAATATTATAAAACACTTATTTATAAAAAACAAATTTGTAGACATTGTTAATTTTGATACATATGTTGTTGTCTAAAGCTTCGTAAGAACTGATTCTGTTATAGAGTGTTCATGTTTACATATTACATCAGCTGATTACTGAATGTTGATTTTGTCGTAATATTTCGAAAGTGATATGATTTTTGAAGTCTGTCATAACGTTTAATAGATTTCCATGGCCCTCTTCTTTTATATGTTTGTATATTTGGTATTGTTCATATATATTTGATCTTATTTTGTCCTTGCATGTTTTCAATATGGTTAAATCTTGTTATATATTGTAACGAAACAAATGTTACAAAAGAATAGTAAATAATAGTGAAATCCGATCCAGAGAGGAAACAAGAAATAATAATTGAAAGCAAATTAAAGGAAACCTAGTTGGTTTGACTTATTTAATATTATCAAGAAACCCAGAAATAACCCAGTAGAATAGGGCAGTAAACAGAAAAAAGTTAAATAAATAAACCTAGTAGGCCTAATCAACTTACCCTGAATAACAACCAAACCAATAAAGAGTACCTAATCATAAATTAAAATTGTATTAACAAAATTGTATCGACATATTTTAAGGATAGAAAAAGGGACACAAACCTTACAGTTATATGAGTGACATAATATAAATAGTGACACAGACTACTGTTAAACAGTGTTAATTATTTTCGTATGAAAAGTGTTTTATTGTTATTATTAGACAGAATTTTAGTTTATCATACAGACAATAGTTTAGCAGTATAAATAAACTAAAACTGTCAAAAACAATTATTATTATTAAGAGTTTTGTTGTATGTTATAAGATTTTATGTCACCAGTTAATTTATGTAAATATATTTATCTCAGGCAGTCAAGAGTTTTGTTGTATGTTATAAGATTTTATGTCACCAGTTAATTTATGTAAATATATTTATCTCAGGCAGTCAAAGTAGAAATTACATCAACCATAACAAATTGTTCCACCACATATCATAGAAATTCAAATTAATAAGGTTTTACAGTTATAAACTGAGGCATGTTTAGTATCAAATTGTTTATAATTATATAATTAATTATCATGTAAACATTGCATGTATCATTAGAGTATAATAATAAAATTATCTATTAAATATAATTTAGAAAAATGTAAAGTAATTAATGGGTGTTGATCCTATAACACTTAACCTGTACATAAGAGGCCAATCAAAATTTAAGAAGTTTGTATGAGTTAGGTAACTAAAAAAAAAAAGAAATAACACTTAATTGTTAATTGTGATGGAAAACAGTTGAATAGTGCGTGTCTAGATGTAATTGAAAAATATAAAAAATAGATAACCCGTTTGTGAAAGAAGATCTGAAAGACCATCATCGAAGATAATAATCCTTCCACTACAATTTTCATGAACAAGTAATACACACAATCAAGAAAAATATTCAGAATAAACCAGAAAACCTTCAGAATATCGTCTAGATGTGTAAAGTATAATTTGACAATATTTTTATCCAACAAGGAACAACCACCAGACAATATAACAATTTACACTAACACTAATCACTAGTAAACATTTTAAAGTGCAACCGAATTCAATATCTAAGCGAACAGTGATTACAAGGATAACATTTAGTGTACACATTCATAAACTTCATTATTTTCTGAGACGGACAAATTGCCATGAGGTTGACGTTACTCTAACCTACATGCTTTTACGAAGCGTATTGAATATCGTCAAAACTTGTATGTAACTTAATATATAATTTTTGTAATTTTTTAGATTGTAAGTAATATATTGTTTGTAAAGGTACTCTCTATTATTAATTAACATGTAAAGGAACTTTTCGTAGCAGCCACAAGAATTCCCACGAAATATATTAAAATTATTTAGTTATTAAATCCTGAGATAAATATAGATTGTGACAACCGTATGTATCGAATGGAAATTTCCAATAATTTGAATTTATGTTTGTGATGTTCTATTCACATATCAATACACAAAAGTTTATTTTATTTTCCACCTACCTGTTTCGCCGTCCACCTTCTGCCAGAGTCCGCAACACGAACGTTATAAATACAAGTATGATTATAGGTTATCGCAAAAACTTACGCAACTCATTTTTTGAAGAGAATTAAAAATTTTTAATATGTACTTATTTCAGTTTGGTATTGTTATTCTTTTCCAATAAAAAAATTAAGACAAATTAAAATTTCCTTACATTTTTTGGCAAAACATCTTATATCAACAAAGTTAAAATCTACCTCTTATGTTAACACATTTGATACTGTCTAAAACACATTGAGTTTTTATTTTGGCTACTATCATAAGTAATCTTGTTAAATAAATAAAACATTGAAAATGAACCAGTGTATAACCTCTATATTAGCACACACACACTCATTCGGTTACATTGATCTTTGAATAAACTCCGCCCCTGAGAGAACTCTATCGCACAAAGTATTGGCGTTTTATATTTTCCTTTTATGACGAACAATCACCGGTTATTTGGCATTGGTTCTAATATGCATATTAAATGTTCTAGTTACCCATACGCAGCGTACTCCTAGGGTTGGTTGCGCGAACTGTTGTTGAATACTTGCTTCGATCTCGCGCACTCCTGTACTCGTTTAATACGTTTACTGTTTGTGTTCAAAGGTTTTTACTGTTTTATCGGTTCCACATTATACTATATGATAAAGTCGGCCGACTTAATTTTATTCGCACTAATTTTTTGTAGACTGGCCGCGCGGCCATGAGTTACGGCTGGAACTGGCGTTAATTCTCCAAAGCTGAGCATACAGGGCTGGTCACGTGATCGTGAATATTTGCTCCCATTGGTGCTGTTAAAAGAGCGCCTTAACACAGGCAGAAAGTTTAGCAATGTTTTTGCCGCCTGGCGCAATATGCAGTTACCTGGCTTTCTTCCGTGAATCACGGCTGGCGTGAAGTTAGGTGTTATTTCACAATCGGTCTACGTTGCTTGAGTGCGGAGACAAAACATAGCCGTTTTGTTCTGTAATAAACACAGCCTATCTGGTTGACTAACTCGGGGTTCTACAAGGGTGAACAATGACTGTATGGAAAATATAATTTTTAAAATGTTACCTTGGCCCTACAGTTTTGTACCGTTACAATACCCCCCCAATAAGAGATTGAAAGCCGAAGCGTTCAAACTCTTATTGCCTAAACCATAAGAGGATATGGCGCCGCAACCCCCCTGAACTCTACTAAAATTGTGGGTTCTTACCCCCCTAGTTTGGCGACTGCGACAGCACCCGTCCGATCTTACTGGACTTCTCTGTTCGAGATCCCAACACCGAAAAATCGAACAGATGCCCGACCCAGTATCGCCTAACTTTAAAACATTCAATTAAAAAATCAACAACGGCCTTCCATCACTCCATATCCCACAACTGATTTGTTTCCTCTTAGCCGTACTGGTTCATTGACAACGTACTGGCTCATTTTATATTATAGACCCAAAAAAATATAGTGTTAATAAAACAATATAGGTTTACAGTAGTACACATAAATTCCAGTTAAATTAAATAATATGCCCCATACAATATTGCCCAGCCAAAATGACACATTAATTATACAAGGTTACATTAACTCACAGTAATCGTACCTGAAATACAAATTATTACAAATTACCAATTACAATGCTTACTTGCCTACTCATATTTATATAGAATAATTTTTTTTTTTTTTTTTTTTTTTTTTTTTTTTTTTTTTTTTTTTTTTTTTACTACCCCCCTTTTAATCCCTTAACCCCTGATACCTTTTTCAGCCTCATCCTCGCCGTAAACCACATCTCCCTCGTGACCTGTAACTGGGTCACCGCCCATCCACACTCACTATTACCCCCCCCCCTAGACTGTAGCGTCTAGTTGCTTTCACAAGGACTGATGCGGAAGGGGTGGACATTTTTTTCTTTTATTCCACCCCCATCCTTGCTTCGGCGTTACAATAAAATTCGGTATTATACCTACTACTTTTTATTTATACACCCCTAATGGACTACCACCCCTATCTGGGTGAAAATAGACCTGTTCCAAAATTAGGTAGATTCCCAAAAAAATAACCCCCCTACTAAATCTAACAAACCACCAGGTTGACAAAATAAAACAAACCACAAGCCGGTTATATCAAGTAAAATTTATGATTTGTCACAATTAACTACTTTCACGGTCATGGTCCGGTGAGGTCATGGCCGCACTTAGGTGGGGAATCTACAGTTAAAACATAAAACATAGATTGACAATTATAAAAGTTTACATGAGCAGTAATATACCCGTCTTACTTCCCAAACCCTGTTTCAGTTTGAACATTTTTGATTATATCTATACAAGATTTCCTTCAGTTTTCAATTTTAAATGAATATTTTAACCAGTATTTACATCAATTAGCATTTACTTTATAATTCCAATTTGAATGCGAATAAGAATAAAGTTAAGTTCATTTTTACAAGTTCATTATTAAAATCATCTATTCAATTACTTTAATTACCAAATTAATTTAATTTGATTCATATTGTTTTAGTCAACAATTTAAAAATTAATTCCATTTTTCAAGATAATCTGACAAAAATATTACCTACGTTAGTCAACAAATTTACACTCCTTGCTTCACATATGGTATTTCTTTTTATTTCATAACAGGATTTTCTACTGGCATTAATTCAGCAGACTACAACATTTTTGTTGTGGTCACCAAGCATGACCACAGACATTAGTCACAACATACTACACTTGTTTATATAAAAACTAGTCTGCAAGACTTGTTTAGTAAGCTCAGTGATAAACATTCTCAGTTTCAGCATTCATGGTTACATCATACTAACAGATATACTTCCTTCGAATTTTTGTTTCTATTAATCTTTTTGTTAACATACTATCAGCTGGTACCAATTCAGATCAGATATACTTTTGATTCATTAATAAAATTGGCCCTTTTAAATTATTTGTTTAACTTGAAAATTCTTTAATAGTCCCCACTCAAACAGTTTAACTTTAGCAGTTTAACAGCTATATGAAGTTAATGTATAAAATATATAAAATTACAATTTCAATTTAAATCAAAATGAATTTAAACACAGCACTAACATTTACAATTATATACCGTTCTCTTCGTTTGTTCAAAACAATTTCAATTACTTTAATTACAATTTTCAAAATGGTTCTACGTGGTTTAATGTTTAGTTTTTTCTTAATATTTCAATAAATTTTACCAACATTAAGTCATCTGTTTCAAATCTCACTTTAAAGTCCTCCACAATCACATTCTTAATACCATTATCCCCTACTCATAACCTAACATAGCAGGTACCACAAAATAATAATTAAACCTTTTGGTTACATAAGTTTACTTTAGAACATTTTCCAAAATTATTTTTTTTTTCTTAATTACCTGTAAATAGGTTATATGTTACATGTACCGCATAATTGTGTATAGGGATGCGATTGAAGACGAACAGAACCCCACTTCTATGACAGTGAATAACTACCCTTCTAACGGTACTGACTTCTATACCTGACTCCTTTTTCCAAAATAATAAACGAACCACAACCACTAATCTACAGCCCCATCTCTATACACAACAATCCGGTTAAACTATTCAAATATTTATTATTTAGTTTGTCTACTCAGCCACAAAACTTCTCCACTACCTACCTAATTAAGGGATGAGTTTACAATTCATAAATAACGCCAGTTTATTTAATTTTGAGGATTACCCTAATGTAGTATTTAGAATTAAGGCAATCAAATGGTTCCAAAAAGTGTGCCAATTTGTGTAACTATTGTTATGTTTTCTCTAAGGGGGGGTTAAGGAAATCGGGAAGATACAAGGGTAAGGATCATTACGAGGTCAAGAACTCGGACTAAAGGTAAGGACAAAGCTTCCTCCGAAAATAAGGGTAACTGGAGAATACCAAGGCTCGCGTGGGCAGGGGCGCGTCCCTGAAATAGACGAACCCCACTGGGACAAGTGGGGAACACCTATCCGCTACCACTTTTTTTTTTATATGTTAAATTCCTAATTTTGTAGTTATTTAGTTTATATTTAATTACAAAATTACAAGATTTAATGTATTATTTTGATTATTTTATTTTAACCAATACCTTTTTAAATTGGTGGTGTTATGGGTACCCACTATTTCCCCCGTTGTTTGGTTTCGTAAAAAATAAGCATTATCCATTTTAATGTCAACAACTTCATACGGTCCTTCATACAACAAAAAGAATTTTTTGATCTCTTTATCTTGTGCACTTGATAAATCGTATCTTTTCACTAATACTAACTGCCCTATCTCATATTTGACCCACTTACCTTTGCCATCATGCTTTTGTTTTCTCTTCTCTCCCTTGGTGAGCAGACTCTCGTTGGCAAGTCGTATTTTTACATCTTTGTCCAAGACTCTTTCTTCCGGTGGATATTCAAAAAGTTGTTCCAATATTCTGGGTGGACGGCTTCCCTTGATTAGTTCGTACGGTGTAAATCCTGTAGAATCGTGGGTTGTGCTGTTTAACCAATCCTCCACCTTCTTCACATACAACGGCCACTCTGTATGTTTGGAGTGACAATACGCCCTGAATATTCTGCCGATTTCCCGCATCACCCGCTCTGCCTGGTTCGACTGTGGATGATAAACTGCCGTGTGTTTGGGTATGATGCCTTCCCAGCTAAGAGTGTGTCTCCACTTGCCGCTGATGAACTGCGGTCCATGATCAGATAAAATTACCTTCGGCTTCCCTACGTTGATCATGTAGTCCTTGGTGATCTTCTCGCTGAGTACTTTGCTAGTAGCTCTCTTTACACTATATAACCTAACAAACTTGGTAAAAGTATCCAAAACAACAAAAATATATACCACTCCTCCTCTACCTTTAGGCAATGGCCCATACAAATCTACTGCAACTAAATCAAAAGGTCTTTCTACTTTAATATACTTCATTTCACCTTCAACCCTGTAATTTACTACTTTAGACTTTTGACACAGATCGCAAACTCTTAATACTTTTCTAACTCTCTTCTCCATATTTTTAAAAACACAAGATTCTTTTAGTATATTTGCACATTTTTTCACCCCAAAATGACCATATCTTAGGTGGCAATCCCAAATAATTCTATCTACTAATTCATTGGGTATCATTAACCTCCAATCCCGTTCACCCCCTTCTACTTTCTTAAACAGAATTCCCTTATGTATCTGGAAATGTGTATTATACTCTGAGCCATTAATATCTGCTTCTAAACTAGTTATTATCTTACCCAATTTATTTTCTGATCTTTGTCTATCTTTAAATTCCCTTAATTCCTCCCCAAAAATTCTATCTTCCCTGGTTAATCGAAAAATTTCTATTTCTTTCAGATCTCTACCCGTCTTATTATCTATAGTGTCTACCCTGGACAGAGTGTCCGGTACTTTATTATCTGACCCCTTAATGTACTCCCAAGAAAAGTTGTACTCTTGTAAAGCTAGTACCCACCTGGTTAATCTGCTATGTGTCAGCTTACATGTATTTAGGAATGATAAGGCCTTATGATCGGTCCTGATGACAGTTTCGTTTCCTAGCAGGTAAGTGCGGAATTTCTTCACAGCAAAGACGATGCTCAGCAATTCCTTTTCGGTAGTAGTGTAATTTTTTTCTGCTGCCAATAAGGTTCTGCTGGCAAAAGCGATGGTCCTGTGCTCCTGATCCTCACCCTCCTGGTAAAGCTCTGCGCCGAGGGCTATGTTGCTGGCATCCGTCTGTAAATAAAACTTTCTCTGAAAATCGGGGTGATTCATCATTATCATGTCTATAAATTTCTCTTTAATTTCATTGAAAATAGTTCTCTCCTCCTCTCCCCATTTCCATTGTTTATTCTTTTGTAAAACAACACTTAATTTAGAGGTAATATGTGCATGATTTCTCTGGAACTTTCTATAAAAATTGCATAATCCTAAAAAGCTCTGCAACTGTTTAATGTTTTTTGGTTCTGGAAAACGTACGATAGCTTCTACTTTGTCTGGGTTTGCTAAAATTCCTTCAGGAGTTATAATGAAACCCAAAAAATGTATTTTGGTTTGTAAAAATTTCGACTTATCCCAATTAACAGTTAATCCCCCTTGTCGTAATTTATCTAAAACGTACTCTATGTGTTCTACATGTTCAGAGAATGTTCTTGATGCTATTAGTATGTCGTCAACATATACATTCAAAAAATCTAAATCTTTTGGTTGTAATATCATGTCTAAGCACTTAATAAAACTTGCAACACTAGTGTTAAGTCCAAATGGCAAGCGTTTAAATTGATAGTTTTTTCCATTGAAAAGGAATGCAGTAAACTTACGGCTTTCTGGCGCTAATGGGACTTGCCAGTAGCCCGCCGTTAAATCTAAGGACGTCATATATCTGACCCCACTAAACTTTTGAAAAATTTCGTTCATGGCTTCCGGTGATTCCCGGTCAGGTATTATAATCTGATTAATTTTTCTAGCGTCTAAACACAATCTTACCTTTCCATCCTTTTTGATGACCACTACCAATGGATTCGAGTAAGGCGATATAGATCTTTCGATGATGTCCCCTTCCATCATGCGGTCCAACTCTTCTTGAACGGCTCTCCTCTTTGAAAATGGCACTGGATAACTTCTCTGCATGTAGGGTGAGTGCTCTCGAATCTTCAACTCGCATACATAGTCCCTGGCTTTTCCAGGCAACTCAGCAAATACATCTCTAAAACGTTCAATCACCGCCCACAACTCCTGTCGTTGGGGACCCCCTACAACTCCACCCTCATTAAAAAATATCTCTGCCCTATTTTCCCATACTCTCTCATCATTCTCCATGCTCTCACTCTCTTGACACACATTCACTCTTGTTTCTATAATTTCCTCGTCTACTCGGTTTGGTATCATCTTTACACCCGTAACTCTAGCCGTATCTAACACCCTCTTAAAATCTACCCTAATTGGTTCATGCCCCTTATTAAATTCCACTATTCTCTGATTAAAATCAATTACTGCTTTATTTCTCTCCAAAAAATCATTTCCCAGAATTATATCTAAATGCAAACCCTTAATTACTAGAAAAGTATTCTCAAATTATATTCCATTAATATATATGTTTAATTGAACTTGTTTAGTGACTCGTTTACTTCGTACTCCCGTCACCCCCACTACTGTTACTCCCGCTACTGGTAATGATGGAATATTCTTATTTACCCTTTGTAATTCACCCAGTACATTCTCTGAAACTACTGATATCTCGCTACCCGTATCAATCAATGTTTTGTAATCCTTACCTTCTATGGTTATGAATACCTCCGTCAGTCCGGTTTTGGTTTCTGTCATTTGTGCAGCGTCCTCCTCCAGTAACTCCTTCGCCATGTCTCTGATAATTATGTTGCTGCGGTAGTTATGCTCCTCTTGGACCCCCAGGTTCTCCTCCGACAATGGATGGGCCCGGTTCTCCATTGTCTCCTCTAGTTTCCCGTGGATGGACCCGCTACTGCCTGGTTGTATCCACCTCTGCCTCTATTTCCGCTTCCGTTTCCCCTCGGTACTCCTCTGGTGTTCTCGGCTCCTCTCTGCGTTTGACTCTGTTGCTGGTACATTCTCTCACTGCGTTGACATTCTCTCGGTTTGTGACATCTAATACAGGTTGTTCTTATAGCATAGTTTTCGACATTACAATCGGCACATCGCCAACCCTCACCTCGATTATCATTATTTCCCCCTCTCGCCCCTCGGTGAAAATTTGGTATTCCCCGGGATTGATTATGATTACCATTCATATGTGTTATTGGTGCGTTTATTCGCCTACTCATGTCACGTTCCCGTATATTCTGAAAAATATCCAATATTTTTTCTAGTTCCGTAATCTCTAGAATTTCACGCGTCATTAACGTAATCTGTATTTCTCTGGGCAAATGCTTACTTATATGACGGACGAACGATCGAAACGGTAACGGTGGCTCTAAATATTTGGCCTCATTGTATAATCGCATTACATACATAGTTACGTTGCTCCCTTGGGTCCCAAAATTACCTGGTCCCATAATTTTACTCCGTAATATTTCTTGTTCCTCCTCCGACCAATATTTCTCTCTAAAGGCCGTCTCAAAACACTGATAATTTACCCAGTCTACTTTATGTACCTCCGCCCATACCGCGGAATTCCCTCTAAAACACTTCATTATTTTTAACAATTGTACTTCCCAGCTACTTCTACAAAATTGATTAAATTCTTTGACTCTATTTAAAAACTCCATAGGGTGTACCCCCCCCTGTTTTCACAATTAAACAACTCCAAATCAATATCGCTATTCATATCTTTAGTAATAACTATTTGTTCAGTAACGCTATTAAGTTTTTCGTTTATAGCTATATTCAATTCATCTTTAACATTAACTATGCTCTGCTCAATTGATGCAAATATATTATTATTTAAACTCTCAATTTGTACGTGACGCTTGTCTATAGTATTCACTGTATTTTGTATAGCTTGTATCTCTGTTTTGCAATTACTTTCTATTTCATTGATTTTGGCATTAGTACTAATTTCATATGTTTCAATCTTATCAACTACACAATTCAACTTGTACTCACTACTAACATTACATTCATCTATTTTACGTTCAAAATTTCCGGTTACCTTCTGTATTTGTTTATTGGTTTTTTCTACCACACTACTCTCAACTTCGTCAATTCTAGTATTCATACTATTTAATGAGTGACTCAATTTCTCGTTTAATTCAAATTTCAACTTGTTAAAACTACTTTCGCATTTCATTTTTACCTCATCAATGTCAAATTTAAGTACATCAAATTTACAATTAAATTCGCTTTTAATTTCATTCAATTTGTTATTCTGTACTTCTAATTTACAGTTAAAGTCACTTTTCATTTCATTCAATGTTATGTCGTTACTGTCAAAACGTTTACTTAATTCGTTAAATTTGTTATTCTATACATGAATGTCCATTGATATGGTTCTTAATATACTCATTATATCATCATCTAATTTATTACATTTTGTTGAGGTGGGGGTTAACTGTACCCCTGAATCCTCCGTAATATTTGTTTCATCTGAATTGTTTTTTGTTTTATTTTCGTGACTCACGTTTGGAATCGAGTGGATTTCAAAATCACTCATACTATTTGATTCATTATAGTTTTCGACACTAGTCGTTCCATTTATATTGCTCTCATTCTTTCCTGCCATTTTTATAAATTTATTAATCTAAATTTACTTACAAAAACATCTACCACTTAACTCTTAACCTCTGTACATTAATGTACTAATTTGTATGTGCTGCGTAATTTTTTACGTGTTGTTACTCAACCCTCAAATCGAACTTGCATTTATCGTAGGTGTGGAATTTTAATTATTCAAATTCAAGTCCCTGTTCGGGCGCCAAATGTGATGTTCTATTCACATATCAATACACAAAAGTTTATTTTATTTTCCACCTACCTGTTTCGCCGTCCACCTTCTGCCAGAGTCCGCAACACGAACGTTATAAATACAAGTATGATTATAGGTTATCGCAAAAACTTACGCAACTCATTTTTTGAAGAGAATTAAAAATTTTTAATATGTACTTATTTCAGTTTGGTATTGTTATTCTTTTCCAATAAAAAAATCAAGACAAATTAAAATTTCCTTACATTTTTTGGCAAAACATCTTATATCAACAAAGTTAAAATCTACCTCTTATGTTAACACATTTGATACTGTCTAAAACACATATTGAGTTTTTATTTTGGCTACTATCATAAGTAATCTTGTTAAATAAATAAAACATTGAAAATGAACCAGTGTATAACCTCTATATTAGCACACACACACTCATTCGGTTACATTGATCTTTGAATAAACTCCGCCCCTGAGAGAACTCTATCGCACAAAGTATTGGCGTTTTATATTTTCCTTTTATGACGAACAATCACCGGTTATTTGGCATTGGTTCTAATATGCATATTAAATGTTCTAGTTACCCATACGCAGCGTACTCCTAGGGTTGGTTGCGCGAACTGTTGTTGAATACTTGCTTCGATCTCGCGCACTCCGGTACTCGTTTAATACGTTTACTGTTTGTGTTCAAAGGTTTTTACTGTTTTATCGGTTCCACATTATACAATATGATAAAGTCGGCCGACTTAATTTTATTCGCACTAATTTTTTGTAGACTGGCCGCGCGGCCATGAGTTACGGCTGGAACTGGCGTTAATTCTCCAAAGCTGAGCATACAGGGCTGGTCACGTGATCGTGAATATTTGCTCCCATTGGTGCTGTTAAAAGAGCGCCTTAACACAGGCAGAAAGTTTAGCAATGTTTTTGCCGCCTGGCGCAATATGCAGTTACCTGGCTTTCTTCCGTGAATCACGGCTGGCGTGAAGTTAGGTGTTATTTCACAATCGGTCTACGTTGCTTGAGTGCGGAGACAAAACATAGCCGTTTTGTTCTGTAATAAACACAGCCTATCTGGTTGACTAACTCGGGGTTCTACAAGGGTGAACAATGACTGTATGGAAAATATAATTTTTAAAATGTTACCTTGGCCCTACAGTTTTGTACCGTTACATGTTACACAGATTAAACCATTATGTTATTAAATCATATCCATGCGTTATTATTTCAGGAACGTAATAAATTATACCATTAAGATACTACGGGATAAAAGGGTAGTATTAGAATATTCAGAACAAGCAATGACATCTACAACAATCTGAAAATAAACGGTACAAAAAAGGAAAACATTTATGAAAACGCTGGAGTCTACCAATATCAATGTCAACCTGCGAACTCGACAGAATGTAATGTACAGTGCAACAAAAAATACATAGTATTCACTTCAAAATCATTTAAACACAGATATATTGAACATGCAAAACATTCTCAACACTCAAATCCAAACTCAACAATAGCAAAACACATAAAACTACAGTCTTGCGAATATGGTCCAATACAACAACATTTAACCGCATTGAAAACATGGAATTATAAAATATATCAAATATATATGAACAATACCGAATATACAAACATATAAAAGAAGAGGGCCATGAAAATCTCTTAAACGTTATGACAGACTTCAAAAATCATATCACTTTTGAAATATTACGACAAAATCAACATTCAGTAATCAGCTGATATAATATGTAAACATGAACACTCTATAACAGAATCAGTTCTTAGGAAGCTTTACACAATAACATATGTATCAAAATTAACAATGTCTACAAATTCGTTTTTATAAATAATAGTGTTTTATAATAATGTGAACACAAATGTGCTATATAACCTGACGATGGTCTGTGACCGAAATCGATCGCTTTAAGAATATATTTTAGTGGATGGTTAGTGAGGATCGGTCAATAATACAACTTTTAGTTATTTTGCGTCGATGTTTCGACAATATTTATTGTCATCTTCAGGACCTGTGTATGAAATACAATAGAAATATCAAACATAACGAAACAATTAAATATTTGGGTGAACGTGTTGGTGATGTGAGTGTGTGTGTGTGCGTATGTATGTATCATTTTTTAAACAAACTATCATAAGTCTTCACATAAAAAATGATACATACATATGCACGCACACACTCACATCACCAACACGTTCACCCAAATATTTAATTGTTTCGTTATGTTTGATATTTCTATTGTATTTCATACACAGGTCCTGAAGATGACAATAAATATTGTCGAAACGTCGACGCAAAATAACTAAAAGTTGTATTATTGACCGATCCTCACTAACCATCCACTAAAACATTCACTGATTGACGGTCACTAAAAAATTTAAGCATTTATTTAAGAATATAAATAATAACATTATATGGCACCTTTAGGCTATATAAAAAGAATACAAAAAATAAAAAATCTTGTTTAAACCAATTTTATTATATGGAAATAAGAGTCGGGTTCATAACAGACCAGTTAAAAAGCAAAGCTGAAACAGCTGAAATGGACATTCTTGAGAAGTTGAAGAATATCACTGGATGTGACACGATCAGAAATGATATGGTGAGGATGGAGCTGTAGGTTGAACCACTGATCACACATATATAATGCAGCAGTGCCATTATTACTGGTGAGGATGCCCCAGAATAGAAGTGAAAAGGGTATAGCAAGCAAGGTGGCTTCAGGAAAGAATTAAAAGAAGACCAAGAAAAACATGATTAACAAGCATGGCCTTTCCTGGACTGAAGAAATTAGAATGCTGAAAGATAAGAAGAATGGTCAGCATTTGTGTATCAGTGAAAATTATATAATTGTGTATACTGTTTATCTTCTTCTTTACTTCATGAAGTAGGTACACTGCCTGGTCTATCTTCACAGTATATTTCCTCCATCTTGCTCTCGGTCTTCCCACATCCTATATTGTTTATATTTTTCACATTGTTTATACACTTGTTCATATTATATAAGATTTATTATTAGTATTGTTAGTTTGTATTGTACTGTTCAACTGTACAACCTTACACATACAGGTAAACTTTGGTTTTTCCAATAATAATAATAATAATAATAACAACACAGAAAAATGCTGCAAATCTTTATAAATTAAAACAATATTTATTTCATAAAACTGTACAAACTATACAACAAGTTATCATATACAGAGGAATTACCAAATGTATATAAGATTAACATATGGTCAGTATATTTTGAAGGCAATAAAGTATTATTAAATTACTGTAACACAATATGAACATAAATTCACAAAAAATATTAATGTACACCTCAATTTCAATTTCAATTAATATACAATTCAATTTCATTTCATCTTTACAAACAAAAGCTTCATTCTTTTTCATATGACAGACTTGTACAACATAGTTTATCTTATCAGAAGGGTTAGGTCGGACAATAACCATTGTTAGACTTAATCACAAAATGTTTCAACCGCTGAACAATCTGTGGTTGTCTTCAGGTGTAAGTTAAACTAGTGCATTACATATAAACTTAAGACTACCTGAGATTTGTCCACCCACAAGTGTGAACCATAAAAAAAAAAAAAATTTGTTAGTGTACGAATCTGCAGGAACACTGTTTAGTGGCAGAAACAATGTGTGATAAATTCTAACAATTGTCTGATCTAACCCTTCTGATATGTTCCAGTACCATCGAAAGTTAGGTGTAAAGACAGTTTATCTTACAAGATGAAATCAATATACCTTTTGTTAACTTTGCATTTTTCCATGCAAGGTTGCTTATCAGTTACACCAATTTGGAGGGGACAGGAGAGTAGTCTGTGAGCATGTGTAATAATTATTCTTCAAGTGACATCATCGCATGATCATTCAGTATCTATAATACTAGCAACGGTTACTACATCTGCCTGCTTCAGTATACTTGCTTCAGTGCAACCAGTATAAAAAACCTAACTCAACAGTAAAATATGTTATCTAACAAATACAAAGATGTTTTACACAACAAGCCAATACAAGATGTAGTTTTTAATAAAGTATTAGCTTATGTGTTGTCTGCTAATGTTCTACCACAAAATGACTTGTTGCAGTTACATTCTATGCACGTGACTATATAAAAAAAAGCATTAATTAAATAACTGTTTAATGAAAACCTGATTCTTTATAAACAATATTGGTACATTTTTATGACAAAAAAGGATATAGTTGTATAGCTTTTTTTCAAATTAGTTTACAACATAGTTCTGTTACTTTTTTCAACAGTCGACAAAGGTGTTCTCCAAAAAACTGGATAACATTTTTGAAATGTTCACAAAATAACAGTCACTGCAATATGCAATTGAGTACTTCCTTTTACTACTGCAAAAACCATAAATAAAATTGTAAAAAAATGAACAAATGAAAGACCAGACCCAGGCCAGACCGCTCAAAAATATTTAATCTTCTACTAAGTTTGCATTTTCACAAAGTTCAAAAAAAAAATTACTCGATTATATATTGCAACAGTACAAATGTATAGGGTACTGTGCATTGCACAAAGTAATTAAAATAAATAAATAATTCATATTGTTAATAATAATAATTCAGCTTGCAATATGAATGACCAAACTTTCATGTTGGAACAGGTGGATCATGCCAGCTGCTCTGTCTGTGTGTACACACGTATGTTAGATGTGTGCGTGAGACCTGTCCATTCCTGAAAAGCGTCAACTCTTAAGGAACGCTATCAATTATTTGAATTTATTTAATTTGTAAAGACTGTGTGCACAATAGCACAAAACCAAATACACCAAAATGTGTATAAAAATAAGACGCATGTGTATAAAAAATAGTGTAAAAAGGATAACAAGTGTAATTACAGGAAAATAAAAATAAATAGAACTTATGTTAATTAAGATAAAGAAAAACGGTTTGTACATGGTGAACACATAAAAATTACCGACAGAATGAATATCGGGTAATGTGCAAAAGACTTCGCAAATCGAGAAGACAGGCGAATTAAGTGTGACAAGAATCGTGTGCGAGAAGTGACGCCACGACGGTCTCTGACATGCAGAATATTGTCGAAACATGATTTTAGCGCCCTGGGTATAAATATAGGAGACGCGCTAACATCATTCTCTTCCTCAATCAACGACCGTAGCAGCCGGAAGCTCTGCCCAACAACTTCAACTCTTTCTCGATCAACCATAGTGCAGCCGGAGGCTCTGCTCGGCAACTACAACTCTTTTCTTGATCGACTACTGTGGCAGCCACAGACTCTGCTTAGAGACAACAACGTTTATATCTCAACTACAGCTGCAGCAGGGACTTCACGACTACTCATCATTTCGTGCGAGCACTTGCAACCTGAGGCCATGATGGGAGACGAGGGAGCAGCCAAGTACATGCAGTAGAATCCAGCGTACGAGAAGCCGACGGACGAAGGACCAGGACTCCAGGACGACAAAGGAGCATCCAGTATCAAGGACCTAGGACCGAAGAGGACACGCTGCCGATTTACCACAACAATAAGGTGACAAACAACCATGTACTTGTAAACCGAGACTCACTCAAAGACAATAATTAACGAAGTAAAAAAGAGAGACAAATTCTATTCAAATATGAATTAATAATTTTTACAAATGTAAATATTCTTTGTATAATAATTAATGTAACGTTTAAGAATGTTTAACTATAATTTTGATCAGTAACTTAGAAGCTATAATTTGGAATCTATAATTTTTTATATTTAAATTGATAAAGTAATTAGTGAATTTTTATTAGAAAGCAATGCATATGCAGTAAATTCAAAAGACATTAGATCATTAGAAAAATTAGATAATCTAATCAGTATCATACTAATGAGCAAGCTGAGAGCAATATTAGATAATTATAAAGATGTATTAGAATACAGGGTCCGGCAGAGAAACCTGACGGTTTTCTAAGTGAAATTATGGCCAGAATAAATAGTTTATAAACAAAATTTTATTTTAGAATTAAAGTACATCTCAAAGTATTTTACTTACATTAATTACTTTTTGAAAATCACATTCCTTAGATGGTGTCCCTCATTTTCAACAAATTATTCGAGCCGTAACGGTAAACCGTGCATTACGCTCCGGAGAGATTGCCGCCACTTCTGTCCGAATATTCCGCTTCAAATCCATGATTGTCCTTGGTCGGTTCTGATACACCCTATTCTTGAGATACCCCCACAGAAAGTAATTGCAAGTGTTGAGGTCGGGCGATCTTGGAGGCCACTGAACATCCCCTCGGTGTGAGATCACTCGGGCTCCAAACATCTCTCTCAATTTATTCAGGGAAGCCCTTGCAGTGTGAGCAGTTGCCCCATCCTGCTGGAACCATGTGGTTTCCAATGCAATACCATGTTGCCGTAACTCAGGTGCGAGAAATGTTGTAAGCATGTGAACGTAACATTGTGAATTTACAGTCACTGCATTCCCCTCTTCGTCTTCAAAGAAGTAGGGGCCAATTATCCCGGAAGACGTTAACCCACACCACACAACAACCTTCTCACTGTGTAACAGTCGTTCAAACAGTTCTTGAGGATTCTGCGATGCTCAGTACCGGCAGTTCTGCGTATTGACATAACCACATGTAACGGTACAGAAGTGTGTGATCCCATAGTTTTAATTTTATTTTGTATCAATTCAGTAATTTTCAAATTGTCAGACTTCACCTGTGAGGAGCCCCAGTATAACATACACTGTTAGTCTAAACAACAGTCCAGACGTATTGCGTAACCGCCCAGTAAGCAGCAGTCCTTGTGAAACAGTATGCAGTTTGGCATCAGAGAAGGTACAACAGGAGTAAGCAGCATCAGACAGTAAAGTTTGTGATTTAAAATTAAACGGTGGCCTCGGGTGCAAGATAGGCCGTAATAATAATTAATAGTCGGCCCATCTTTTAAAGTACTAAAACAGTATAACGCGCGGCCAGTTCTATTACAACTCACGGCCGCGCGGCCAACTTAAAAGATCTAAGTGTTGAAAAGTTACATCGGCCGACAAAATAAAAAGAAATGTTATTCTAAAGTGGATTAAAATAATAGTGACGCATCAACATAACACGAACCAATCAACAACAGTACCGCAGTTAAACAGTGTCAAAACTAATTTATGGTGTGTTAACCAAAAAACCAGTGCATTCACAGCAAAGGTGCAACACAGCGGAGTTCTTCAGTCGTTAAGTATCAACTGAGTTTTAACTAAAATCATTGTACCCTTTTTTCCAGAGTATAATTCAACATAAATAAATTGTAAATTTAAAATGTATATCAGAGATCTCGAAGTGGGGTTTAAATAAAATGCCAAAGTCAAAGAACGAATGTGTGTGAGTGTGGGGTTAAATCACGTATTGGTTCATTACAAAAATTAAATAGTTGTCATAAGCTAGTTAAGTAAGAAATATTCATTTTGTCATTTTGTTTGATTTTTACTAATTGTTACTCATTCAACGAGTATTTAATATAACCGAAAAGAAATAAGAAATTTAAATGTCAGAAAAGGGAGACTAAGTAATTAATTTGCATAATAAATTAGAAGCAATTTGTTTTAGCGCAAACTGTGTATTGATCTTTACACCTTGTATCTCAAATAATCCTTTCTGCAGCAGTTTCGTCTGTACGACTCTGGGAAAAACCCTAAGGTAAGAATTAATTATTAATAAGAATTAAGTGAGTAGTTTCACTGGCGCCCGAACAGGGACCCGAGTAATATATATTTGAAATAAAAAGATATTGTTTCACACACAGATAGAAATTGGCCTCATCGGTCATGAGGAGATTGTTTAGCACTTGGTCATTCACAATATTCACAAGTCCATGGCAACAATGCATGCGAATTCTCTTATCCTGGGCACTCAGTATTTGCACTACAACAAGTTTGTAGGGATGAAAGTCGAGTTCCAGATGCAAAATTCTGCGTATGGAGCGGTCAGAAATCTGTAGGGCACTTGCGTGTTTTAATGCCGATCGCCGAGGACTCCTACAAATAGCATGACGCACACGTTCAACATTCTCCGGGGTTCGAACAGTACGCTGGTGGTATCTTCTTTAAGGCAGAGGCCGTTTCCCGAAAATTCGCCACCCATAACAGCATGGTATTGCGGCTTGGAATACTGTCATTTCGATGAATGCTGAAATGGCGGCGAAAAGCGCGCTGCGTAACAATAACTGACTCATTGCTTTTAAAAAACGTTTCCACTACGAAAGCACGATGCTGTGCTGACCAACGCTCCATGGCGACTGAAAGGCTTTGAGCTGTCGTACACTAGAGCGCATGCTCGATTGCAGCGCTCCATGCTACACTCCACAGAACTACTTCAAAAATCGTCAGGTTTCTCTGCCGGACCCTGTATAAGGTTGTATAATATGTCTATGTGTAATATGAGAGTATCAATTATATGTAATAATTAGATGTATGTTAAGACTACACACACATCCAAATAATGATTTTAATTCGTAACAAAAAATAAGAATTTTATTTAATAAATATTTAAATGATTTTAAACCAAATTACATAGTGTGTTATAATATATTTGATTTTATTCTATCAAATAATAAAATAATGGAATGAAGTATTTTTGTATAGACTCGTTTGGTAGTTTAAAATGAGTAAAACAAGTCCCATCAATACTTTTATGAACCATGCACACATGAACCTGTAGCCAAATATATCACTAATAAAAACGTGACATTCAAAAATATATTTAAAAGATAACCTGAGGTCTCTTCACACTCAATTTATTTGCCTTCACACCCATTTTCATTCTATACTTTGACTGAATGTGCTGCATATATTTTATATCCTTGGCTTTCCTGTAAACAAAGAAAACATTTACAATAAAAAAAAATTAACTTTTATAATGAATACACAACAGGATAGTTACACATGATACCACAATCTCTGTGATACTGGTATGGAATCTAATTTTAAATAAATGATATATATGCAATCTCAAAAGGTAGTTAATGTAACTAGACTTATTAAGGATGTATGTATTTATGTATCTAACATTCATTTATCAGAATACATGAAAATGTATGTATAAGGGAAGCCTATAATGTTTAACAATAAGACATGGTGTCTCTGTAGTTTACATGGTCACCTGTAAAATGTTTTGCCATGTTGCTGTTGTGGTAAATTTTTTCGAAGGTCAAGGTGCTAGTGAAATTTTTGTTTCACAGTCATTGAACTACACGTATATTTTGGAATTTTTTATAATTGTGGCTGCACTAGCAATAATAAAAAATAGGAAACATCAAACAAACAGACACTAAAAGGGAAAATCATACAAAACCTTGCCCTCTTATGACTACCAAGAAGATGGAAAAAATGAATAGAGAGGACTTTGCTACGAAATATTTGACAAAGTAAATGAAATAGTTATTGTCAAGTGGAAGAAAAATAAGTCTGCAACTTTTGGCAATTCCAGTACAGCAAAGCTTCTATCAAGTGCTTGAAACAGTACTCAGTGCCTACCATGGTTAAAGACTACAACTGCCACATGGAGAGAGTTAATTTACTAGACAAGCAAATTTTCTTATTAGCATCAAATTAACTTAAAATTAAAAAAGCCTTGGCCACTTTTCGTACAGATGTCAAACACTGTAGTACGAAGTTACGAAAATGTGGAGGGTTTATCAAACTGTAAACAAAAGAAAAGAAATGAACAAACACAATTTAAATCACACATACTATTTTTAACACACACACAAATGATCTTTCAAATGATGGTGCCATCTCTAAGACAGAACAATACAAACTACCGTTTAAACCTATAGAAGCACCACAATTAATGTAAGAAAAATCGCTGCATACATAACTCTTAATAAAACATGCCTCAAAAAAATTACAACATACAAATCAAAATTAAATAACAATCACACCACACAAATAACACAAAACATTGCACAGAAGACAGTAAAAGAAAAGAAAGAATCCATAAAACAAGTATACAAGAAAAAAGATGCTCTAAACCATGAAGCACTCAAATTCAACTTACAGGATGACAACATGTATGGGCACATTTTTATGACTGAATGAAACACCACACGAATTAATGGACAAAAAAGCAAAATAGAAAACACACATCTGAGACATGACAGGAAAATAAAACACACCAACCAACATAGAAATAATTCCCTCATACAAATTTTACCCATACACAGAAAATCTTACCAACATTACAATCACAAAAATGAACAGACATTCCATGATAAGGGCCTGAAACATAACCTACGCTACAACCAAAACAACAAAACACTAACAGAACTAGTAACTAACACCAAAACAAATAATCAAAAAATACCATCTGAACATCAAGACAGTAAGACTTAGATTATAACCAATGTAATAATGATATATAAGACACCAAACGGCAAGAACCACTACTCTGGAATATATGTTCCCATCGAATTAAGAGAAAAAGCACACAAACACAACACTGCCTTTGTAAAAGAGATAAATCATTGCTATTGTAATCATTTCTACTGAGAACCTACACAACAAAGTACAGAACTTCATGATACAAAACGACATTACTGAACTAAAACACGACCTCACAGAAAAGTAGCAAAACACGATAAAACTGCTAAACAAAGCCAAACACATACTAACAGATAAATAAAAACCCTACCTAAAACAATTCAAACCATCAGCCCCTACTCTCCACGCACTTCCTAAAATCTATAATGAAGATATACCAATCCATTCCATAATCAAGTACCGAATGCCCATGCATACAAACTTGCAAAACATTAAGACAAAAGTCATTAGACAGCACACACCCCTAGACAACAACATTACAGTATAAAACAACACAGACCTCGTAACAAAAATAAAATACATACATATCCCTACAATGCCACACTTAACCTCTTTTGACATAAAAAACCTATACATAAACGTTTGTTTCTGAAACAATCACTACCCTACATAACATGCTCAAACACAGATGAGCTCAGGGTTGCTACATAACAACCCTGCCGATGAACTATTCATAGAAATAACCAAAACTCTCAATACGATCACAAAACAGAATTACTTCACTAATAATTAAAAAAAATTATACACAGAATGGCGGACTACCCACAGGTTTGCTCATATCTAACACAATAGCTGAAATCTTTCTACAGCACATACAAAAAAAAAAAAACAAGAATCCTTGCAAGCATAGATACACACTCATATAAAACATTATATATTGAATTACTCTCTGACAACAACTAATAATACACAGTACACTGGTAAGTAATTATCACAGCTTCTATTTTCGCTTTAAATATAGGCCTACTATATTTTTTTTCTTGCAATATTCAAACATTAAATAAAAAAATCCATTAACTCTGCGTGTTATAAAATATATCATTGTCGCTCTGACAGTCACACAAATATTACATTGGTCCGGAATATAAAAAGTATTACAATTTACATGTGTTTATACAGTATCAATATTATATGTACCCTGTCTGTACTGCTTCTGTCAAGAGTGACACGCCTCTAACTCAAGCAGCAAATAGCGTTTCAAATGTGTCACGCCTGTTTGTTTACATCACGATTAAGCTAAGAACAGAAACAGTATACAATTTAATTGAAGCCAAAAGATACGATGAAACAATAATTTTAAAAAACTTCCAAACAAAACCCAATACAAACAGCAGACAAAAACAGAAAATAACAAATTTATAACACTCACATACATCAATAACCACACTGAAAAAATAGCCTGAAAATTAACAAAAATGATAGAGCATTGCATACAGAACACACACTGTCAAAAAACAACAACAAACAGCTAACCAAATTTAATTTACTTGGCATTTGTAAATTAAATTGCTCAGAATGTAACCCAGCCAGGATGCAGCTTCAAACAAAGATACGTTGAATGCATAAAAGCATTACACTCCACCATCGGATCCACCTTTGCAAACAACCATCTCATTATCTCACTGAAGCAGACCACACATGCACAAACATAACATGGAAATCCTACATGTAAACATAAAACCCAAAACTAGACTCACTCGACAACTGAAAATATACAAAGACACAAAAATATATGGAAACAACATGATAGATGAAAAATCATACATACTAATTGAACATATTACACAACACACATGCACACAACAACACAATCTATCAAACGACAGTGCCATCTCCAAAAACAGATCAGATAGTTGCTCCTAGCGGCAGCCACTGAGGAGAGAAATGAAAAAAAGAGCTAGCTCAGGCAACAAGGTAAACATTTTTTTTTATTTCTACCTAAAGTACTTGTGTTCTGAATGGGAACAGTGTTCCTAAAGAAGAAACTGTTACTTTTGGATGTGTAAAGGAACACTGCATTAAACCACCTATTGGAAAAATGAAACAGAATCTGCCAAACTGTTAAGTGGCAGACTAGGCACTGAAATTAAATTTGATCCTGGTTATCACTTCATATAGCCAACTGCCATGCACAGGATATGTACATTTTGCAAGAAAAAAAAATCAGTATGATTTCTAGTTCATGTTTAATTTTTGGCTTTATTACATACTCACCACCTGCAGACATTTTGAGATATAAACATTTGTTCCACAATTTGTGTAATCTTTATGTTGTATTACTATATAAGTACACTATGAACGGCTTATTTTAATAGTGGTCCAACTCCAGTTTCTATGTTTACTAGAAAGAAGGTTCTAAAGTTTAGACAATACAGAAAATTCACTAATGAAATTTATGAACAGGTATATATTTTTTATGCTATAAACCTGAATTGATCCATGTAATGTGGTTTCCAAGGTAAATGCTCAAAGGAGATTGACCACTGTTAAAATAAACAATTTTCAACATCTTCACTAATTTCTTTAGATAATGATGGAGGTAGACCACCAGGAAATAAAAACAACTGTGCAATGGACGAAAGAATACTGTATTGTTAATTTATAAATTGTGATGAAATACAAAAAATAATACATAATAAAAGAAAAATATATACATTATCAGACAGATTTCAATAAGCTGCTTTTTAACTTTATTTCTTCTTTGTAGATTTATTTTTATTATTTTTGCTAGTAGTAACATCTGAAATGTTATTATCTTTGGTAGTAACTATATTATTAAAGTAATCATGATGAACTGATGGGATAAAAGGAAATAAATCAATCTTGTCTTTTTTCTTCTTCTCATCAATTCTCCGTGGTTCAGGATACAAAGACGGAATGGGAACTGTACCAAAATGTCTTGGTCTTCCAGTCTTGTTAGGTTTTAAATTTAAGGTGAAAAACTCTACATCTTCCTTTAATGTTTCTTTGTGTTTCATAATGTATGGCTTACTTCTTTCAAATCGTATTCATTTTATTTTTAGCCAATTGCAATCAACTTTGTCTTCATTTTTCTTACCTCTAGTTATTTCATTTTGTAATTCTTTAATAGCTAAAAAATCACTGTGTTTCATTTCAGTGCAAATAAATTTATATTTTTTACCAGTGTTTTGTATTACATTAAAAATTTCATTTGGAATAAAAATAATTTATTTTTTTCTTAAATTCTTCTCTATATGACCAAAATCTCTGTCATTAGGGAGATACGAATGGTCAGGTAACAAAAATTTTAAATCAAAAGTTTTCACACTTAGGTTAGGATCTTGTGTGATTCGCATCATGGTCAGTGCAATATATAAATTTCTATTTTGGCGACCACACGTATCACTGTAGCCAACGATGTGTTTCTCTGATGAAATAGAATTTGTTATGTGATTCAATAAGCACGTACCAATTTCTTGGGACCCACGAGATCCTGACACCTCATCCCAGTAGTACATAAACACTTCATTTTTTGTTAAATTATGACATCCAAAATTATATACATACATATTTCTTTTGTAATATGACAGACAGAAGTAGTTAACTTACGGTAGGCTAGTGCCTTCTGTAAGTCAAATGTGAATACTTGCATCTGAGAATTAGGTAGCTTGCTAGATTCAGCATCAGATGACATTGCTGATCTTGCAGCCTCAGCTTTTCTAAGATGAAGTTCCTTTTTAAGTATTAACACTTTTTTTCTTCATTTTCTAAACAAGCCTTTATGTTTAAGTCTAGTGTGTCGCAAGTGCTACAAGTATCTTGGCGAGGATGTCTGAATGACGGATTAAAATCATTATGAAAAATTTTTCTATAGATATGTTCTCCAGCAAAGGGTATGTTTTCCTCTTTGCATTTTTCTACGTATAATATATACATTTTAGAAATATTTAGATCAGGATTTAAATACATTTTGTTAGGACTGTCTTCTCTACAATAATGACTTTCAGAAACAGAAAAGCTTCTGATGTGGTCTTTTATTTCATTTGAAATTGCATCAGGTATGCAATATCTATTTACATGTTTGCCTCTTTTGTCAACATGAGGTGTGCCTTGAGTTTTGCTTTTATTCAGAAGCCTACCAAGGCGTCCATTGGAAATGCCGAAGGTATTCAAAAAAGCACTTTTACACACAACAAACCTATTGCTATCGATTTCCAAATGATAGGTATAGATATGACCCTTCTGTTTTCCATTTCCATTGGATGGACGTCTACGTTTGACTGACTGACTAGTACACAACCCATTTAGGTAACTATTTTGAAGATTAAAATCGGCCATAGACCAAAACTTTTCAAACAGTGTTTTCCTTGAATTTTCAGTAATTTTATCAATACATTTAAAACGGCACTGACAGTTAACATTAGTAAATATTTTAGCTGGAACAATCTTACCAGCTTTTGTTAAATAAGATTCACCACCATTTCTTTTCCTCTTTCGGATATTTACTTCATACTCTTTTCTCTGTCCCTTTTTGGCTCAAACTTGTTTTCCTCTGTTATTGTTTGGAACATCATTCACAGCATCATTTACTTCAGTGTCTTCATTCGAATCTCTAAATTACAAACACATAAAACAGATTCTTGTAATTTTTATAGATGAGACATAGATGAATAATTTTTTAGAAGCTCACTAACAATCTTTTAAGAATTTAATAAATGGGTATACTCGGTTCAGAAAAAAGTTTTAATACATTCAACATAGCTTACGTTAAACAAAAACTCTCAAAGATAACAAAAAATTATTAGTAAAATGTTTGACTAATCACACAACAAAAATAGAGTAAAACCTTAATGAAAAGTGTAGGCCTTTCAAAATGTTGCATATGGCTCTGTATAATCATTTTCACCTAAATTTATCCCTTGATGTGAAACGACAGATTTGAAATAATAAATGAATATCATTCCAAATAATTTATTCCAGCATTTTATCATTGACAATGTATATAAAATAGTAATGAATAGAACATTAACTGACGATGCCCCTTGTTAACCTGTAAATTTTACATACTCATTAAGCTACTAAAACTATAGTGTATTACAATACCAAAAATGAAATGTTCAAGAATGAAAATTCCTTCTTTCCCAGTTAATGAGTACATTTTTTTAAGAACAAAAAGTAAAGAATTACTAAGTATAATTTCATGTTACACTATAATACTTTGAACATAACCTAATAGGAAAATGTTTTATTATACCGTACTAAAAAAATTAAATTTATAAATACCTGTAGAAATTTTGAAATCTGGATCCAAATCTTCATCATCTGTTTGTTCAGAGCCACTAATTTCCATGTTAAAACAATCAGCAACATCTGAATCCTTTAAGTAACTCATCTTTATAATGACACACTAAATAATATTTATCTGCCTAAACAAGCAAAATGGAGGTATACCATTATTGAAATAAAACAGCTGATGATCTGGAGTTGTACCACTACTGAAATTAAAAAAATTGTGCTTTCATTTATAAGTATATCTTGTGGTGCACTCTGCAGTGTGTAGAAAGAAGGTGGAGATGAACCATTTTTAAAATAAATAAATGATATTTTACTGAGCGTAAATTTGCAGTTAACTCCATTTTCACACAAACTGGAGTTGGACCACTATTAAAATAAGCCCTTCATATGTAATATAAAAATAAGTAAAAGTGACAAGAAATAAAATGGAATAGAGGCATGTCTTAAACTTACGCATTTGTGCTATTACTTTTTATAAATGTTTCAAAAATGGGACGCTATTTTATGAAATATCCTTGCAGTAAGAAGCATGGAAAACAAATTTTTTGACCTGATATAACCTTAATCACTGTTTTTATTTAAGTGTCAATTTTCTAAAATTTCCCATGTAAATAATTCTGGCATATAATTGATTATAAAAGACATTTTAAACTTCAGTAATTCTTTTCAATATTATTTTCTTAGTATTTATTTCATTAGGCAATAATAATAAACACTTATTGATAAAACTTCTGGCAGGAAACATCTCACGCTTACTGAGGAGATTACCAGAATTATCACTGTTACCATAAGAAGCGAAATGAACATAGTCGTGTGTGTGGTACAAAAATTAAATTGAAGTAATAACTGTTGTCTACTTTAGACAAAAAGGTATGACAGTAATATTTAGGTAATAAGACATTTTCAATACAAATTGTTAATGCATTTAATTATCTAAATACAGTAGACGCCCTCTAGTCCGGCCTCGGTTGGATCGGCCAGCCATATGGTGAGTCACACAGTGTAGACGAGCCTCCAGCGACAGGCCCCAACTTGTTAAACGGATAATATATGTAGCTCAGTTGACTCGCGCTTCTGTTCATGTGCGAATGTATGTCTTATGTTGTGAGTTTTGTGTATACAGTCTGTGTAAATATATCTGTGTATATAGTAATACTGTATGTATGTGTAAATAAAAACATTTTCCGACATGAGTGCGAAACGAAAACACATTCGTGACAATGGACCAAAAATTACAAGTCCTTCAGCGTCTCGATTAGGGCGAATCGGTCCAGAGTATTAGAGCCCAGTAATATCTCTGTAAGTTTGTAGTAATTGTCCTTGTTTGTTTTTTTACTTGCTACCATGGAGTAAGGATGAGTAATTATAATTATTAGTAATTTATATATACTGTATTCGGTCATTTATTGTATGCATCATTCATTAAAGAGCGTCATTTCATCATTATAGCGTATTTTCGGTTCGTCCGGCCATTTTGTAATCCGGCCTAGGGTCTGGTCCCGAGGTGGCTTCTACTGTACTTAGTTTGAAAACAGAAAATCAATAAGAAATTATGTAAAAGAGGTCCTAGATTAAACCTAAATATTCCATATAGAAGCTTGAGCATTTATTCATATTTATGTCTTCAAATGTCATAAAACATTGTACTTTAATTTTTTTTTGTTTTTCATTAATTACAAGAAGAAAGATTGTGTGGGGATGTATCTGGTGAATACAATGGTTGTGATGTTATTAGGCAGGGATTCCATTTTAACGGGTGTTACATCCGGACACTTTTAAACATAAGTAAACTGACCTAATTAATCAATAATTTTCACTATTGTATCATTGTTACAAAGGATTCAGCCCATATTTATCCATACTGCTGGTTAAACAAGTGTTTCTCCACACAGTTTCTTAGTATTAATGAAAAAAGGCGTGTAACAGGTGTTACTGGATTTGGACAGTGCACTTGAGGTGCATGCAAATAACTTTAAAACTCTGCGAGTTTTGAAGGAAAATCTGTATCTAACAAATATATGCTGTTCTCCAGACTATAACAATAAAGAGCACATGTATAGGATTTTTAAATCTTTTATACTTTTCACACACAAAAATGAAACCGCATATTACGGGTGTTACATAAAATGTAACGGGTGTTACGCCATTGGTAACACATTGGGTTTTTTGGAGTATTTAATGAATAATAAGGTTTATAATAACAACAAGAGGTTATATTAAGTTTTTATTTTAATAATTGCTCACAAAAACAGACTTTAATGATAAAATTTGGTTTTTAATGTTACTTTACTACACAAAATAAAAACGACCTTACAGCTCTAATTAAAAAAGCTAAGATAGTTATTTCAGTATTATTATTGGTTGTATAAGAACTAGACCTTAAAATACTAAGACCTCTAACCATTTTTACACATAAAAATAAAATATTAGGAACTTTTCAACCGTTAACATAAAAGAATAAAGCCCGCTCAGTTTACAATTGCACAACTTATTGCACTAAGCCTTGTACATTAATATTTCATTATATCTAAAACTCTAGAACATAAAACCTAAAGATAGTTTAAATGTCAGAAACATTTCAAATATTTACTTTTCACAAATGTTAATTTTAAATGGAAATTCATACAGAATGGTAAAAAGTCCTTTTGGCTTTACAATAGGGTTCTGCAATTTCCCTTGAATGTTTTAAATTTGACATCTTTTATATCATGAGTATCAGCAATAAATAAAGTTTTTGAATTTCCGAGACCTTAAAAACATTACTGATACAAGACCTTCTTCATCTACACTACTTTGACATATCAAATTTCTCTGACAGATTCCTTGGCCCCACTCGTTTTATTTTATCTTTGAACTCTTGAACTCTAAACCGATCTCACATGCAATCTTTTTAATAAGTGCATTCTTTTTTCTTGGGCTGTCAGGAAAAGCCTTTTTGAGCCTGTTCACACTTTCTCAAAGGACTGTTTGCATTTGTAACTTCCAATCGGATAAACTTGTGTTGTTGACAAACTTGCTTGTTTCTTTCTTTCTCTGCATCTTTTTACATGATTTTTGATCCTTTCACAGTTTTTTTCTTTTAGCTGACAATTTGTACTTAACTTCTTTCATCTCTTCTCTTCTTTTTTATCCCTTTTTCTTTCATTTTCAAGGTGTTGCTGCCACTTCTCAGTATCCGCCTTCAGCCTTTCGCGATAGCGCTTCATGTAAACATTCTTTTTGATTGGAGACATTTGGTATCTAAAAAGACAAAATCAGCAAAGTCTTAGCCTAGAATAGGTTAAATTTAGGCCTTATTTGAGTATAGGCCTACATATGATAAGACATGGAATTATAAGTTAATCTAAAACTAACCTAATGTAAATTGACCAAGAATCACTCACTTAAAACATATTAAACTTCTAAAAACATTTACTTAAATTAAGTTTTTAATTATTGGGTGAAGTAAACAAAGGTCCTTTACGTATACTTGACCCTTGAAAAGGAAAAATACGTATCAATCTAAAGGTAATGTGGTGTGAGTGATGAATTGTAACACCCGTTACTTATTTTATGTAACACCCATTATGCAAATTACTAATTTAATTTTAAGAATTAATTAAAAATAATGTATGCATAATTTTGAGCATAAACATAACTTCACTTTCACAGCTGGACAAGTGTGAAAGTATTATTGTTCAGCTGTATTATAAACTTTTTGCTTAAAAAGTGTAACGGGTGTTACACAATGAAGCACTTTAGTATAGTAGTGTATTTAAAGAAAATATAATTTCTTACCTTAAATGATGCTGGATTGTTAAAATAAAATCTTCAGGCAATCTGATGCAACTGTTAACATTAATAAAATCATCTGTTTGGATTATTAAAACAGTGTTACCAACTTTATACAAAAATGGACCTTAACACGGAAGCCAGGTCAGCACTAATACAAAGCATTTTAAAAAAAAATATATCAAAATTAACAAAAATATGTTGTCTGGTTATTGAAATGTAACTTATTAACTTGGCTTAGAACATAATAACTAGTGTTTTAATTAAAATTTAAATTTTCACCATTAAGGTTTACTTTAAAATGGAATCCCTATAGGATAATCACGAATCGCCTAAAATTCTTAACAATTAATTATGTGTGTGCTCATATTATTGTGGTGACTTTCCATGAAATATCCTTATTATATCTGTAAAACAGGTTAATTACCTTCCGTCACGCTTCTTAAAATCCGAATACAGGATTACTCGAGTTTCAACACATTAAGTGTCATCATCAGATCCTCAATGAATATGGGTAAAACTACATTTGTTGATGTTTACACATCTCGTCAAACAATAAAAACAACACATACATAATGACAAAAATATTTAAATGATTTGACACACATTAAAAACAAGACAAAACAGAACGAAACACAATACACGCGGCCGCCACGGACCTGCGCAGGAACACGGTATACAGTAAAATTAATCGATACCGATTTGACCTTTGATAAACTTTATCGATCTGACACAGCTAATATCTCGTTCTATATCGTTGACTCTATTAAATAAAATATTATTTTTATATATTGACTTTTCATTTAGGATGCGATCGTAATTCTCTTTAGTGGCCTTATATATCTCAAACCGTTCGAGAGTGTCCAGTTTAAGAGATTTCCTGCATTTATGTAATATGTCCAAATTCTCACTAATACTTTTTATGTTGTGATCTTGTAAACTTAAATGTTCAGCGAATGTGGATCTTCCTATATTTGACTTAGAGCTTGGGATGTGTTCTTTATAACACAATTTGAACGAACGACCCGTTTGTCCTATGTAGAAATTTGAACAATCCGAACAATTAAGCCTGTATACACCAGTACCGTCGTATTCATCGAAAGACTTATTTTGATTTTTAAACTTAAGTTTGTTCTCGAGTTTATTATTTGCTTTTGTAGCCAATACAATATTTTGTTTTTTCAATTGATTTTTTAAAGTATGATGTAACATTTTGCCATACTCTATTGCGATATATTTTACTTTTTCTTTAGGCACGTCAATATTTATTAATCTATTTTGTTTCTTATTTATTATTTTACTACTATGTTACTTTTATATCCATTGGCTATCGCTATGTGTTTAATAATGTCGACTTCGTTTTTATGGTCTTCTGTGGAGAGGGGCAACGATAGCAATCTATGTACCATGCTATTAAAAAATGCCATTTTGTGTGAAAAAGGGTGGTTCATTCATCTTTCGATGAATACGACGGTACTGGTGTATACAGGCTTAATTGTTCGGATTGTTCAAATTTCTACATAGGACAAACGGGTCATTCGTTCAAATTGCGTTATAAAGAACACATCCCAAGCTCTAAGTCAAATATAGGAACATCCACATTCGCTGAACATTTAAGTTTACAAGATCACAACATAAAAAGTATTAGTGAGAATTTGGACATATTACATAAATGCAGGAAATCTCTTAAACTGGACACTCTCGAACGGTTTGAGATATATAAGGCCACTAAAGAGAATTTTGATCGCATCCTAAATGAAAAGTCACTATATAAAAATAATATTTTATTTAATAGAGTCAACGATATAGAACGAGATATTAGCTGTGTCAGATCGATAAAGTTTATCAAAGGTCAAATCGGTATCAATTAATTTTACTGTATACCGTGTTCCTGCGCAGGTCCGCGGCGGCCGCGTGTATTGTGTTTCGTTCTGTTTTGTCTTGTTTTTAATGTGTGTCAAATCATTTAAATATTTTTGTCATTATGTATGTGTTGTTTTTATTGTTTGACGAGATGTGTAAACATCAACAAATGTAGTTTTACCCATATTCATTGAGGATCTGATGATGACAATGTGTTGAAACTCGAGTAATCCTGTATTCGGATTTTAAGAAGCGTGACGGAAGGTAATTAACCTGTATTATAGTCTTAAACGCTCTTGGAGGCAAATAAAATGTTCAAATTATTATATCTAGCTGTTTTCTACAAACACCTTCACATAAGTGACATAAAATGTTCAAAGCGTACTCTTTACTGACTGCAGCACCTTGTCATACAAATTCACAGGAGACAGTATTATACTCTTTATTTTATTATCACAATATTCTTCTTATTTACAATTATCTTTGAAGCTTCTGTATCATTTGTACACCAAGAGTTTGTGTAGCATCTTGCCAAACCTCCTGCAATATATTCACTTCGTTACAGCAATTTATCTCATTCTTTACTACAGTCCTTCAACCTTGCAGTATAGAATTTTAATACTTTCAATAGCGTCCCTGTACATAATAAGGACAGCACTGAATGCCGCAGTGGACCGTGCCCATATTCCATATGGACGTTCAGTTTTGGTGTGTTTAAACGCACTTACTCGTACACTGTTCGATCAAAGTCTGTAATGTAAGGTTAATTTCATTCGTTACTTTGCTAGCTGTTAATTTAATACAATATTTTACCAGTAGTTGTCTCCCATAAAGAAATGAAGTAATTAGTGTTCAGGTTCACCTGTTGCATGTGCTAGGCGAGTGGTATTTCTAATGTAAACAGAATGTCAGATACAAAATACTTTGTACTTGATGAATCAATACATGATGAAAATTCCTATCAGAGTCTGAAATTAGGATAAGAATGTCCCTACGAACCTGATGAGTCTTCTCATGATGAAACGGAAAACCTAAATGGGTTACATGTAGTGTCATATATATTTTTATTCTTTCGTCCTTGCAGATGAAAGATTCTCTTGTCCTACTTTTCTTTATTTTTTTTTTAGCGTGTAAATGAATCATAAGTACAAAATGCTACAAAGGGGAGGAAATCGTGACAGTGACACTGACACTGACTGGACTGATTATGATATCCCCTCTGGTCCCCCTGTGTTTAAACAAACATTTGCTATAGTAGTAACAATTGACAAAAATTATTAAGAATTTGACTGTTTCTCATTATTTTCTGATAGACTAATTAAATTAGCTATTAAAGTGTAAACAAAATCAACATAAGTTTAAAATAATGAAGATGAACAATATTTTTTCATGATGAAAGAATATTTTTAAGATTAGCCTAATTTGTTAAAACTGTATACAAGTGATCAGAATACTAAGAATATACATAAAATCAGCACACAAGGAGCTTGAAGTTGATACAATGTACACATTATTTTGTTAAAAGAAAAATTTGTTACAATTTTTTGAATTATTGGTAAAAATTGTGAAAATGGTGGACCACCAAGGAAGAAAACGGTGGTGTTGAAAGTGTTAAAACCTTGCCTAATATATAAACAAAACTTACTCAATTAACTGTCAATCTATACTACATCAAATATGTATACAAACTGCAAGACCATTACAATACAGGTATCAAATATCCAATATGGCTGCAAACTTAAGACAACTGTTAGAGATGGATGCACCATCATAAAAACACAATTTTTGAACTGGAGATTTCTAGCACACAAATTCACAAGTTGCACAAATTTTCTAGTCAAATCCCATAGCTGTGGTCCCTTATGAAGGATGGTAAGACATATACAGAATGAGATCTATTAGTTTTGACTACACAAAATTGAAAGTACTATAACACCAAAAATTTTGAAAAGTTTTATTTCATAATTAGCAGTAAGAAGTGTTGTTGGAAGCAATAACGAAGGGTGTATGTGTGGAAAGCATATTTTGTAAGGGACAAAAGGAGAAGCTAGCAAACACGCTCTAGTGACGGACAGGTCATAAATTTCGTAGACAGCTGCAACGCATGCCCTGTGCACAAGCAGAGTTCACTGCTCCCGGTACGTAGAACATCAGTTTTTTATGAAAACACATTGATTCCATAGGAAACTACACACAATGTGTACAGAGCCATTAAAGGAGAAAAGGCTTAACAATGGTCAAGCATACATGTATACACCAGCTGTCAGGAGAAAGCGATGAAGGGTGTATTGATTTGAAACACTCCAGCGGCCGATGACAGGGTTTTGACCTTACTTGGAAACGAAAGCGCAGAGAGTACGTCCAAACTCAAGGATGGGGTGTTGGCTGGCAACCAAAAGAAAAAACCAACTTTCAAAGAAGGGTAGGCGAGGCCCTTGAACAACAATAGATAATAACGCCAGAGCGACAAAGTTCAGAAACAATGCAAATGGAAGAGAAACTCAGAGTTGTCGCTGTAGACTTTAGAAAAAATGACAGATACAATTTATTGCTGCGTTGTCTGGAAATGACAACGACCTCAAAATACGAAGCAAGGGAAGAATCTGGTGGGGAACCAGGAGCCCTATCAGAGAACGCCTTTGAAAAGATAGGTGGTATTTGGACTTGGAGGGAAAATATGAAACCAATAAGGACACGGCGTCGTTGGAATGAGAAGTCTGGTGGGAAATTTGGTAAGGAGAATATAGGAAGGAGACAGGAACACGCTCGAGGAGTTCTAACTAAATTTCGGACGCGATCGGAGTGAAGTCCGTGACGAGAGTAATTAGCATTTTATTGAACTTAGAATAATTCGATACACAGTGTGAGAAGGTAGTTTTCGAACTTATAACAAAAGTTAATACAGTGATTACAAACAAACGAACTATGAAGTAGAGTCACACTATTAGCATACCAGTGAACATTAACTGAAACAGATAGTAACCAGACAATAATGTGATTTCAGTGTATACGAACACTTTACAACAAATAACTTTTAACAAAGATTAACAACATAAACTACATTCATGAACACTTGATAATCAGACATGCCGCAACAAAGGTGCGTAATATTAATTCAGATTTGAAATAATTCACGATGTCAGTGTACAACAGAGAATGCTAACTTTTAATCATAAATTATAATCCGAATGCGTGGAGTTGGTGAGTGAAGTGTCTGTGAGTGACATCGTGGGATTCATCCGGTACCATCTATCATCTGGAGGAGTTATCTTCACGATTCCAGAACGATCGACATGAAGGAATCATCACCGCAACCACCGAGTGATTGGATATTCGAATATCAAGTATAGTAAAACATGTCTTAATTTAGATCCACTGTCTGTCATCTCAAAGAATCCACACACACTAGAATTCATTAAAGTAATCGTAAAGGAATTAAAGAAATCGATTTACCCATATCGATTTACCCATAAAACAAATGTAGTTTTACCCATATTCATTGAGGATCTGATGATGACAATGTGTTGAAACTCGAGTAATCCTGTATTCGGATTTTAAGAAGCGTGACGGAAGGTAATTAACCTGTATTATAGTCTTAAACGCTCTTGGAGGCAAATAAAATGTTCAAATTATTATATCTAGCTGTTTTCTACAAACACCTTCACATAAGTGACATAAAATGTTCAAAGCATACTCTTTACTGACTGCAGCACCTTGTCATACAAATTCACAGGAGACAGTATTATACTCTTTATTTTATTATCACAATATTCTTCTTATTTACAATTATCTTTGAAGCTTCTGTATCATTTGTACACCAAGAGTTTGTGTAGCATCTTGCCAAACCTCCTGCAATATATTCACTTCGTTACAGCAATTTATCTCATTCTTTACTACAGTCCTTCAACCTTGCAGTATAGAATTTTAATACTTTCAATAGCGTCCCTGTACATAATAAGGACAGCACTGAATGCCGCAGTGGACCGTGCCCATATTCCATATGGGCGTTCAGTTTTGGTGTGTTTAAACGCACTTACTCGTACACTGTTCGATCAAAGTCTGTAATGTAAGGTTAATTTCATTCGTTACTTTGCTAGCTGTTAATTTAATACAATATTTTACCAGTAGTTGTCTCCCATAAAGAAATGAAGTAATTAGTGTTCAGGTTCACCTGTTGCATGTGCTAGGCGAGTGGTATTTCTAATGTAAACAGAATGTCAGATACAAAATACTTTGTACTTGATGAATCAATACATGATGAAAATTCCTATCAGAGTCTGAAATTAGGATAAGAATGTCCCTACGAACCTGATGAGTCTTCTCATGATGAAACGGAAAACCTAAATGGGTTACATGTAGTGTCATATATATTTTTATTCTTTCGTCCTTGCAGATGAAAGATTCTCTTGTCCTACTTTTCTTTATTTTTTTTTTAGCGTGTAAATGAATCATAAGTACAAAATGCTACAAAGGGGAGGAAATCGTGACAGTGACACTGACACTGACTGGACTGATTATGATATCCCCTCTGGTCCCCCTGTGTTTAAACAAACATTTGCTATAGTAGTAACAATTGACAAAAATTATTAAGAATTTGACTGTTTCTCATTATTTTCTGATAGACTAATTAAATTAGCTATTAAAGTGTAAACAAAATCAACATAAGTTTAAAATAATGAAGATGAACAATATTTTTTCATGATGAAAGAATATTTTTAAGATTAGCCTAATTTGTTAAAACTGTATACAAGTGATCAGAATACTAAGAATATACATAAAATCAGCACACAAGGAGCTTGAAGTTGATACAATGTACACATTATTTTGTTAAAAGAAAAATTTGTTACAATTTTTTGAATTATTGGTAAAAATTGTGAAAATGGTGGACCACCAAGGAAGAAAACAGTGGTGTTGAAAGTGTTAAAACCTTGCCTAATATATAAACAAAACTTACTCAATTAACTGTCAATCTATACTACATCAAATATGTATACAAACTGCAAGACCATTACAATACAGGTATCAAATATCCAATATGGCTGCAAACTTAAGACAACTGTTAGAGATGGATGCACCATCATAAAAACACAATTTTTGAACTGGAGATTTCTAGCACACAAATTCACAAGTTGCACAAATTTTCTAGTCAAATCCCATAGCTGTGGTCCCTTATGAAGGATGGTAAGACATATACAGAATGAGATCTATTAGTTTTGACTACACAAAATTGAAAGTACTATAACACCAAAAATTTTGAAAAGTTTTATTTCATAATTAGCAGTAAGAAGTGTTGTTGGAAGCAATAACGAAGGGTGTATGTGTGGAAAGCATATTTTGTAAGGGACAAAAGGAGAAGCTAGCAAACACGCTCTAGTGACGGACAGGTCATAAATTTCGTAGACAGCTGCAACGCATGCCCTGTGCACAAGCAGAGTTCACTGCTCCCGGTACGTAGAACATCAGTTTTTTATGAAAACACATTGATTCCATAGGAAACTACACACAATGTGTACAGAGCCATTAAAGGAGAAAAGGCTTAACAATGGTCAAGCATACATGTATACACCAGCTGTCAGGAGAAAGCGATGAAGGGTGTATTGATTTGAAACACTCCAGCGGCCGATGACAGGGTTTTGACCTTACTTGGAAACGAAAGCGCAGAGAGTACGTCCAAACTCAAGGATGGGGTGTTGGCTGGCAACCAAAAGAAAAAACCAACTTTCAAAGAAGGGTAGGCGAGGCCCTTGAACAACAATAGATAATAACGCCAGAGCGACAAAGTTCAGAAACAATGCAAATGGAAGAGAAACTCAGAGTTGTCGCTGTAGACTTTAGAAAAAATGACAGATACAATTTATTGCTGCGTTGTCTGGAAATGACAACGACCTCAAAATACGAAGCAAGGGAAGAATCTGGTGGGGAACCAGGAGCCCTATCAGAGAACGCCTTTGAAAAGATAGGTGGTATTTGGACTTGGAGGGAAAATATGAAACCAATAAGGACACGGCGTCGTTGGAATGAGAAGTCTGGTGGGAAATTTGGTAAGGAGAATATAGGAAGGAGACAGGAACGCGCTCGAGGAGTTCTAACTAAATTTCGGACGCGATCGGAGTGAAGTCCGTGACGAGAGTAATTAGCATTTTATTGAACTTAGAATAATTCGATACACAGTGTGAGAAGGTAGTTTTCGAACTTATAACAAAAGTTAATACAGTGATTACAAACAAACGAACTATGAAGTAGAGTCACACTATTAGCATACCAGTGAACATTAACTGAAACAGATAGTAACCAGACAATAATGTGATTTCAGTGTATACGAACACTTTACAACAAATAACTTTTAACAAAGATTAACAACACAAACTACATTCATGAACACTTGATAATCAGACATGCCGCAACAAAGGTGCGTAATATTAATTCAGATTTGAAATAATTCACGATGTCAGTGTACAACAGAGAATGCTAACTTTTAATCATAAATTATAATCCGAATGCGTGGAGTTGGTGAGTGAAGTGTCTGTGAGTGACATCGTGGGATTCATCCGGTACCATCTATCATCTGGAGGAGTTATCTTCACGATTCCAGAACGATCGACATGAAGGAATCATCACCGCAACCACCGAGTGATTGGATATTCGAATATCAAGTATAGTAAAACATGTCTTAATTTAGATCCACTGTCTGTCATCTCAAAGAATCCACACACACTAGAATTCATTAAAGTAATCGTAAAGGAATTAAAGAAATCGATTTAAAGTTTATTTAGAAGTAAAATTATCATTCTTTATCAGTTTTGGAGTAATGTTTATTTCCAAGTTCTAAATGAATCCGTAATTACAAAGTATAGTAATAACTTAAGAGATTATTCATATTAAGAATTTATAAGATTAAGCTAAACATTATAATTTACTTAAGTACTAAACGCAATTGATGAATGATTATTAATATGCAACCATTAGATTGAGAGTTTGAATAACTAATTTTATTAATGTATTATTTTGATATTTACAATTTAATAATGAGTATTCAATTTTATTAATGTATTATTTTTGATATTTACAATTTAATAATGAGGATTCAAGTTTATTAATGTATTATTGCTTGATATTTACAATTTAGCCATGAGTATTAAATTTTGGTAATGTGTTAATTTTATATATTTACAAGTACTAATGAGTACGTAGAATTTTGTGCTATTTTAATATTTACAAATAATAACAAACTAGTGTGAATAAATTTAAGAGCTATCAGTAGAAATGAGCATTTATTATTTTTTTAACCCTGAGATAAAGAGCATAAACAAATAATGTTAAAGTACACAATATTGGGTGTTTGACAAGAGTTAAAAATAGATGCCACTCATTAGCCCAAATATGTATAGACGAGTCAATAGAAACAACTACACAGAATACCACAGTAAACATTCCCATGCCATGTATTAGCAATATACAATCATTAAGTTCTTAACACTTTTATATTTATTACACATGGCAATGATTTGCATAATGCATTCAACTATTCTGTACTATCCATACTTAAATCAGTCATTTAAAAGTAGTATATAAATACAGACTTACTTGGCTGCAGCAAGTTTGTCAGTTTCCTTCCATCCAAGAGCACGATACTGAGCAATCACTCTATGTATTTTCTTCTGTAATGGTACTACAGCTTTGTTTGGATTCAAGTTTTGCCTGAAATCATTTTAAAATTTACATTATATAATTACACAATTACAAAAAGTCGGTCAACATAGGTCCACTTTCTCATTGTTCTAGCATCGATGTTCACAACCACACTATATTAGTTAATTACACTACACAGTGAGTTACTAAATTACATACGTTCATTATAACATAGTATTTTTTTATAAATTGTACAACCTAAAAAACCACACGCATCCAGGTACAGAATTTACAATTAGTTTTTACCTGATGACTTGCATGGTTAATTATTCAACCAGAAGTCTTCATATTTGAACCCCGTTTTATCATGTAAGTCGACTGTATTAGCATTTGGAAGACACATCTCTCCAGTTAAGCTACGCAACCACCTTATTATTTACATAATCTGAATTATGGCTAAACTAGAAACAAAATAGTAGGCCTTCATTATAATTTTTAATGGTTGTATTGCATAAAATCTTCTCTATAAACAAGAGTTAAGCTCTAGAAGGCAGAAAGTTAAGTATACTTTTCGTAGAATAGCAATAACATATCTTTTTACATAAACTTGGGCTCAGCAAAATGTCTTCATAGCATGTTATTTCTTTAGTCTGATTAGTGCTTTCTACCACAGTTGTAATTGTAACAACAATCTTTCTACAATTTCTTTCATATTAGGATACATTATTCATATTGTGTACAAGCAAGGAACAGAGAAATGCAATGTCAGCACTGCCCAATATTTTAGATACAGTTGTGAATGTCATTTTCCAATGGTAGTGTGATTGGTCTGTGTCCAAAATATTAACTTCTCACACCTGACAATTCATCAGTTCAAACTATCATGGCTTCATACTTTCGTTTCAGTAAACTTGCTGTAATTTTTAAAAACTGAATAAAAAAGGTGGCTGTCAACAACCCTGGCCAATAGCGTTTTAGACAAGCTATGCCTGTATGTTTACATCAGAACTAAGAACGGAGAAAGTATATATATTTGTAATGTGCGAGCACAAAACTACCATTTGACCAGCGACATATGAAGAATTTGGCCGGGGGGGGGGGGGGGGCAGTAGAATCGGCTTCATACAAAAGAGAAATCAAGTTACGACTAATCAACATTACCATGTTTAACCTGTCATGAAAAATAAATAAACTGATTCATTATTCCTCATAACCACTCGTCTACTTTTTGGATAACTTTTCATCTCACAACAATTAAAAACATTTAATACTCTCATTGTATACTGTTTCCGTTCTTAGCTTAATCCTGATGTAAACAAACCCATGTGGCTCATCTGAAACACTATTGGTCAGGGGCGTTGACATTCTTCACACAGTAATCTGTTACGCGCATGTGCAGTGTCTGTATAGTCATGTTAGAGTTGTCATTACTGTGACAAGTGGTTTTGATTACGTGTAATCATCTTTATGAATACACAGTAGAACTTTATCACTGCTACCAAAATGAACATAAATTTAAAAAGTTTTTAGTAAAAGATATTGATGAAAAATCGAGGCACGCCATTTTAAAACTTCCTCCTTATTCCATTCTCCCTATTATTGTATTCTGAATTCCACTGAATAATTATGAAACCAGTTGAAAGGATATGTTGCCCGTCACAACACAACATATAAGCTGCATGATGTAAAACAACTGATAGAGAAGACGGTAAATGAAATAACGACGGACAATTGGAGTCGTTGTGTTGAGCATGTATTCAAGGAAGAAGACAAAGGAATTGGGCCAAATTACAGACACCGTCGTGGACAATCTTATCATTCACACTGCTGACTCAAGTTCCGACACAGACATGAAAGGCACTGAATTACTCTCTAACGGTAGTTGATAACGTACAGCATACTGGCAATTATCACAGCTTCTACTTTTGCTTTAAGTATAGGCCTACTTTATTATTTTTCATTAAAACAGTGAATAAAAGAAAGCCATTCGTATTCACTCCGTCTTATAAAATATGTCATTGTCGCTCTGACACAGTCACACAAATATGACTTTAGTCAGGAAAAATTATGACAATTTACGTGTGTTTATATAGTATCAACATTATATGTATCCTGTCTGTACTCCTTCTGTCAGAGTGACACGCCTCTAATTCAAACAGCTAATAGCGTTTCAGATGTGCCACGCCTGTTTGTTTACATCAGGATTAAGCTACGAACGGAAAGAGTATACAAACATTAACATTAGCTTGCGCATAATAAAATATCTAATTCACCTGTAATATCTCATTAACGAGCGATGTCCAATTGTAGCACCTGAAGGAAGTACTAACTGATAATCACAGTCTTCTAATACAGGTACTTCGACTTCGTCTTCTTCGCCACCTGCTTTCATATCGTCTGGATAACTACTACTGTAATCATAATAATCGCCATACTCAAGTAGCGCTTCTCCTTCATGAAGCATTTTACAATGTCCTTTGTCAATCATATGTTGCTGCGCTGCTTCTGCTGAATAGAAAGCTTTTCCTTTATCATTACACCATAAGCACATATAACCCTGGCATACTTTTTCCCCTAAATACAATAACAAACCTTTCATATCCACAACATACTCAATGTCAGGTATAAAAAATGAATGTGCTTCAGTCATATGTTTCACATTTTTCGTTAATGACGCGCTATGATTACTACAAAATAAACAATTATTTTGCAATATCAGATTGTTGTCACTGTATTCTTCATCCCATTCGTCAGAATCAACCTCTACAATCTCAGAGTCAAAGTCATCATCCGTCACAACTTCTTCATTTTCAGTTGTTTTCATTGAAGTTTCTTCACGATGAAGTGTACTAACCTCGACTTTATATAAATGTTCATCGCTTACGTCTAAATTCTGATCATTTAACGAAGCATTATGTTTTTTGGATTTTAAATGGTTTTCGAATGCCTTTTCAGTATTAAACGTTTTTCTACACACCTTGCAATAAATTGTTGTACTTTTCTTTTCGGCTTCATCCTTTTCTTGTTGAAGAATGACTCTCCTCTGAAACTCCTCCGCAGTTACAGGCGGTAAATCTGCTACTTTTCTTTTTAGATTGTAACGATGCCAGTCTGTTTTATAATGATTCCGTTGTATTTCAGCATCAGCAAACGCAACGCGACAACTTATGCAAGTATATTTCTTTGTATCCATGATACTAAATAAAACTGTATTTACAACGCACTCACTAACCTCCACGACAAACATACTATCTTATTTCACCATATTGCACACATGGACTTCATGACATTTGGTAACACGATAAGGTCTCCTTAGTGTGGCCAACGCTTGTCACTAAAAGTCCCTACTTACAAAAATTACTCGATTATAACAAAGAAAATCCCCTACACGTGTAATTACCATAATTACGTATTTTTAAGAAAAAATTATACATATATAATGTTTCCACGTGTATTCACTTGTTTTATAACCTAACTAAAAGTTTGAATGTGCAATGATATACCTTAATAACTCATTTGGACATAACACCAACATAACCAACAATAGGGTTAGTAAATGATTAATATTTATTAACAGTTATTAAATGACCCGTGTTCTTTTCTTGCTCTCTTTCATTTCGTAATTGCAGTAATAACCCAATTTTACAGAACCCAGTGATCCAATCAATTCGAACTATTAGCAAAAGGTTCGAAGCCACCAGGGCTCTCGCCATTTCAAATTACCCTCCAAAATACCCAAGAAATATGTTTTTACATAAAAATTGCGAATTGTTAACCTAGTTTTCACAAAATGTTTTTGATTAGACTATTTTTGCTCTTTATTAATATTTTGAGATTTATTTAAATAATTAATATCCACAATACTATTTATATGTTTCATGTTTTTATGCTACGACAGTAACTACGTTGCAAGTAAAAAGGCTAAAAAAATTATGGCCTATATTTACTATTCAAATATTCTAAATTAATTAAAGAAATACTGTTTTTAAAAAAATCATAGTTTTATTTACCCTTGTAAATTAGTTTGAATTGCTACCAGTTAGTAAATAATTATCATTTTAACATATTTATTATACTACTAAATTCCTTGATATTATGATTATTGTAGATTAAATTATGGTAACCATTAAATTATACTCATTTATAAAATACACGCGCGCGGAAGTATGGAATTTGATTTGAGCAGTATTCAAGGCATGCAAGGGACGTTATATCCTGTTTCTAAAATAGTTACGTGAGCTTGCCTGCGTTTTACTATTGTTGCTTAAAATGTAAGTTTTAGTTGTTAGCAATTAATGTTAATTATTTACACCTTTCATTTATTTTTAAAGTGTTTATGAAAAGTTATAAGTTATTATTACATAACATGTAAGAGCACCAGTATAAGTAATTTCTTTTTTCAGTTCTTTGGTGGGTCTTCAGTAGATACCACCAGTTTGAGTCTTGCAGCTACATCGTGAACTTCGTTTTTGTCCTTGCATTTCTGCTACCGTCCCGAAGGGCGTTACCATTTTATATGACTTTTCTTAGCTACAAAGGTGAGTTCTGTTAAAGCAGATTTCATTGACCTAGCTTGTAACATTTTGCATGAAGCACTATATATTTGCAAAATAACCTAATGATGAAGTGGAATGAAATGACCTGTTGGCCAAATTAGTGTTACTTTTGCTTTATGAGGATTTTGTCCACTAATTCGATTTTTTTTTAATTTTGTGTAAAAATAAAATTTTCTTATTTCTTTAATGTTGCAATTTGACCTTTAAACCGGGAATGAAACCGATTAAATAGTTTGTGTTATTTTCTTGTTACAGTGAAAGGTAATAAAATAATTATTGAATGGATCAAGTTGATCCGAGTCCAAAGTAAATTTAAAATTTGTCATGACATGGTATTTTTGTATGATAATGTAAAAGTCGTCAGATTAATACTAAGTCAAGTGATGACCCTTATTTAAAAAATATATATACACTTTGTGTTTAGAATATTGAGCTGTTTGTCTTGTAAAGCATGTTTATAAATATAAATGAACACAGGCTGGAAAGTATGTACGGAAAGTGCATGGTTACACAACTTAAAAAAAGTATATAGATTTAGACTTAATATTTATAACTAAAAATTGATAATGTTCAAAGTATGTGTACTCAAAATTTTATTATTCTGTTAGTGCTTCAGAAGTACTATCAATTACAAATTAATAATTTCTGAAAATTACATTATTCAAGGAAATTAGTAGAGTTGAAAAGTTGTTCACTGTATAAATACTGCAGTCATTCTTCGTTCTGTAAAGTACTGTTTATATTTCACGGTATACCTATTTCACTTTATGATGATTCGATGAATATTGCATCGAAATATATCCGGTACAATAACTTGGGGGGGGGGGCTGTGTCTGTCACCCACCTCGCCATGAAATATTACCAAATGAAGTTTGTTAACAAAAAGATTTATTATTTTCATAGTACCCATTTATCTCAGGGTCCAGAACATTAACAGATGTGCAATTAAATATCAACATGAGTTAAAATAAAAGCTTTTGAGGAAAAATGTAATTCCTTATGTTTTCAGATTTTGTTTTAAAGGTCATGTGAGATTATAGCTTAACAATGTGCCAATTTATATTTCTGTTTATTATTTTTGCTGTGGCAGAATATAAAATGTTTCTTGGATTTTGTTGTCCATGACGTGTCTGTTACTTAACTAAATACAACTATTTCACTAACGACTTGGAACACAAAGTTTTTTATGAGTAAAAGCATAAAGTTTTACCTTACAACCTGAACCGGTTTTCATTTTTAACCGGTTGAACCTCTGAAGAAGCTTTTTAAAAGTGAAAACCGGTTCAGGTTGTAAGGTAAAACTTTGTTTTTACTCATAAAAAACTTTGAGTTCCGAGTCGTTAGTGAAATAGTTGTATTTAATAAAATGTTTGTTCTTAAGAAAAGTTACACAAGGTGTAGGTCACTGTTTATTTCAAGAGGGGATGCCTGTATCTTGTGATGGTTATGTCTAAATAGTTGATTTTATGTTTTTCTTTTTTTCTTCTGTGAATTGTATTTTAGGACGTATGTTATTGATTTGTTTCAGTATGTTCTCTGCATTTGTGTTTTTGTTATTTGATACATATAGCCCATCATCTACATATCTTATCCATATGCCATTTTTGTCATGTGATTTTGAAACAAATCAATAACATACATCCTAAAATACAATTCACAGAAGAAAAAGAAAAACATAACAAAATCAACTATTTAGACGTAACCATCACGAGATACAACAACCACATACAGTATGCAATATATAGAAAACCAACTTCCACTAACATCATTATACCTAACCATTCTGACCACCCACCACAACATAAAATGGCACCATTCTATTCACTATTTAACAGAACGTACAAAATTCTCCTAAACAAACAAGAAACTGACAAAGAAAGAAATATAATATACCAAATTAGTTATGAAAATGGATACAATAAAAATACTATGAACAAAATAGAAAATAAAATCAAATATAAAATAAAAACTGAACAATTAAGAATTAATCAAAATGAACAACACATAAACAATAACAACAACAAAAAATGGGCCACATTCACATACATAAATAATAAAATGACAGAACTAACAAAACTATTTAAAAACACAGATATAAAAATAGCATACAAAACTAATAAAAATAAATTACAAAATCTAAATAGCTCACACAACAAAGATAATACAACTAACGGTATATACAAAATTGAATGCCAAGATTGCAATAAATGTTACATAGGACAAACAAAAAAACAGCTGAAAAAACGTTATTTTGAACACCTAAACGCATACAAAAAACCAGAAATATATAAATCCAATTTAGCCACACATGCAATAAACACAGGACATGAATTCCCAGACATAACCAATGTGTTACTAATAAAACATATACCACACAAATGCACCATAATGAACATTTGGGAAAATTTACAAATATACAAACATAAAACACAAAACAAACTAATACCAGAACAAATACAAATCAATACACAACATGACACAATATTCAAAGCACTCTACATCGAAAATACACAAAATATAAATACATATACCACAATCACACACAATAATACAACTTTAAAATACCAAAGACCAACAAACAACCTTAATAGCGTCCAGCAGCCAACACACAAATATTTCACCAGACACAAGATCGCAAAGGCTGGGGATGGTAGCACGGGAACTCTCGAAACATGTTCCAAATAAGGAAAAATAACATCTTGAGGTAAATTTAGTTATAAATTTAAATATTATATATATATATATATATATATATACACAAAATATGTGAGAAAAATATATACAATATTTGTAACACGAGCAAATATAATGCGCATATTTATATATAACCTAATTTTGGAGTCACTTGAGTCTGTATATCTCAGTACAGTAGACGCCCTCTCGTCCGGCCACCTCAGGACCAGACCCTAGGCCGGATTACAAAATGGCCGGATGAACCGAAAATACGCTATAATGATGAAATAACGCTCTTTAATGAATTATCCATACAATAAATGCCCGAATGCTGTATATATAAATTACTAATAATTTTAATTACTCACCCTTACTCCATGGTAGCAAGTAAAAAAACAAACAAGGAAAATTACTACAAAACTCGCAGAGATATTACTGGACTCTAATACTCTGGACCGATTCGCCCTTATCGAGACGCTGAAGGACTTGTAATTTTTGGTCCATAGTCACAATTCAACCAAAAAAAAAATCATTTTCTCACCCACCATCTCAGATTTTGATGAAATTTGGCCTATTTGTTCTCCTTACAGAGATAAGTAACCACACCAAATTTTAACCCTGTATCTCTCTCCATTTTCATTGTATAGGCTTTCAAAGTTTTGAAATTTTGGTGTTTTTAACAATCTGATGTCGCGAAACGAGACTTGCTAACCTTTTGAAAATAATTTGTAACTTTTTTATTTATCATCCAATCTTTGTGAAAGTTTGTGGTTATATACTCTAAAGTATAAGGATTCTAAAAAAAAAATGCACACCTTCAAGTAAAACTACTAAGGCTGGAAAAAATGTTTTATTTGCATCTTTGTAGTTTTTTTGGTAAAAAACATGGTTTACCATTAAATTGAATATCACAGGAAGGGAAAGGGATAATCATAAAAACTTTTTTTTCAAAATAATCCTCAATACATGGGCTATCATTGATGGGGTTTTCATTCCTTTGTTGTGTTTTTTTCTGTTAAAGGTAAGTTTTTAAAAATTTTTTATTCAGTGATTTTACTAAGCCATAGAAATTTAATTCTTGTTCAAGAATTTTTTTTAATGCTGACACAAAAGATCAAATATTTTTTAACATTATGTACATTAATAACAAAGTCTGGAAATTTACCAAAACTGCATTCCAATATTTGTTATTTACAGTCAAAGAAATTTAATGGAGTAACATTTTTTTCTTAATTGAACTCATATACTCCTCTGAGAATCTGTAGGCTCTTCCAGTTGATGTGTGAGGAGACTCAACAATTGCAAGCACATGAGGAATTGGCATCGGGCAAATGTTCTCTCGTTTGGGCCATGAAATGATGGCGATGGTCCTGCAGGATGTAAAAATTGAACAGTCATATCAACTTCTTCTTTATTTAATTCAGTGATGATTCCAAAGTACCACAGATTGTCATATTTACAAGCTACATAGCGTGATGATGGGTTCAAATTTTCTTCTCTTACAAGTGATGTCTATTTATTCTTCAAATTATATGTAAAGGTGGTTTTCTCATCACTACTGATCCTCCTTGCTTCCAAGTTCCCTAAACAATCTAATGGCTTAAAGTTATGGAAACTTCTGGTTCCTGGAAGTGTTTGTACATCTTCAAAGCGTTCCACAAGGTCAGAACATACCTGATTTACAGAATCTTTAGAAATAAAATGAAAATTAACTTTACAAAACTCAAACAAATCTGCTAGAAATAATGTATGATGTCCAAGAGGTCTTTGTAGACTTTCCTTTCGTGCTAGCCTTTTAACAGTGCCTCCTATACCATCACACTCAGTTTTCCCATGGCTAGTTGCAAATAACAACCACTGCGCCCTGATCTTAAAATCTTTTTTGTGCAGACAAGTGTTTATAAAATTAAATTTATTTTTATATTGGCCTGCACAGCCATCACTGAAATAGTGGATTTTTGTAACATGTGAATACTTTTCTTTAATGAACTCTGTCACAATTTCTTGAATTTTGTAGACCATACAAATATCATGTTTCATGTCGTCACATATCACACAAAGAGACAAAACCAATCTTTCGCCTTCAATACTTTTAAGGTTAATTATAATAGGACGTACAGTGCAAGAGTCAGATGTCCAGTGGTATCCTTGGGCTTCGTCCTGGATAGTAAAAGAGTAATTTTCACTCAGGTCAATTGATACTGTGGCAACGTTTGCATCAGAAGATTCTTTAAGTATCTTGAAATATTTTGATTGAGACTTTGCAACGTAAGAGTGTGGGACAACTTTTTCCAATTTAGATGAAAGGTCATCAATAAATTCACCAATTTTTGCAGAACATGTAATCATTTGTGTTCTGTCAGTTGAAATCCATTGATTAAATTCAATGGTGTTGTCTTCTTTCAATCTTCAAATTTTGTTTGTAAAACGTTTGTTAGATTTTCTTTGGGTGGGCAAGTTTTTGTGATTATACCAGTTTTTGTGATACCTTTCCCTTTCTGTGATATTTGTTTTAATATAGGGCCTGTTTGTTTTATAATCACTTAAAATTTTAGTTTTATTAAAAAAAAAAATACTTACACCTTTTTAAATGTCTATGGCTTAGTTAAATTGCTGAATAAAAATTTTTAAAAAACTTACTTTTAACAGAAAAAAACAACAAAGGAATGAAAACCCCATCAATTTTATTTTTTCATATGATAGCCCATGTACTACTACTACTACTCTCCAGCACTACAGCCAATGGTGAGCCTTGGCCTCCGCTACGACCCGTCTCCACTCATCTCTGTCCACTGCCTTCAGTTTCCAGTTCCTAATGCCCATCTTTCTTAGATCTTCTTCCACATCCTGCTGGCATCTTCTTCGAGGCCTTCCTCTTCTTCTTTTGCCCAGTATCGTTCCGCTTAATATAGTTTTGGGCATCCTCGTAACATTCATACGGAATACGTGTCCCAGCCATCTAATTCTAGCTGATTTTATGTGTCTCACCAGGTCTTGTCCACCAATCAACTCATTTATTTCACCGTTATTTCGGATCCTATACATATTCCCTTCCTTCACCGGTCCAAATATCTGACTCAAAATTCTTCTTTCAAAAATTCTTAGTGCACTTATATCCTTATTTACGAGAGTCCATGTCTCGGATGCATAAGTAACAACAGGTCTGATCAGTGTTTTATATAACATCAATTTGGTTCTTGGAGTTAGAAGCTTTGATTTCAGTAATGATTGGTTTGCATAGTAGGCTCTATTGCCGGTTATGATTCTATTTACTATTTCGCTGCTCACTCGGTTTTCATTATTCAGAATAACACCTAGGTACTTAAATTCTGTAACTCCTTGGAAACAGTAATGGCCTGTGTGAAGGTCTAGCAGTTCTCTATTTTCCTTCGCAGACACTTTCATGTATTTTGTTTTAGCCTCATTGACTTCCAAACCAATCTTGCTCACTTCCCTCTCTATTTCAATAAAGGTGTCTTTTAATACATTTTTGTTCCTGGCTACCAGCACAATATCATCCGCATATGCTCCTAGTTGCCTCGTCCTTTTGAAGATGTGTCCTCTGAAGTCTATCTTGTTTATAGCATAGTGTAGTGCCAAGTTAAAGAGGGTCGCAGATAATGTATCACCCTGCTGTACTCCAGTACCAACCGTAAAATCTCGGCTTTTGTTTCTTCCCAGAACTACTTTTCCCCTGAAATCGTTCAGACTGAGCAGTACCAGTCTCACAATCTTTTGAGGTACTCCCAATTCTTCCAATGCTATTCGCAACATTATTCGATTTACACTATCGAAGGCTTGCCTGAAATCTATAAACAGTATATGGATGTCAATACCATATTCGAAACATCTTTCGAGTGACTGCCTCATGACGAAAATTTGATCGACTGTGCTCCGGTCGGCTCTAAATCCACTTTGATGTTCACTTAGGATTTCCTCTGCATATACATTTAGCCTATCAAGGAGAATCATGGACAATATCTTATAGACACAGCTTAGCAGTGTTATGCCCCTATAATTGCTGCATACAGTTTTATCTCCTTTTCAGTGTTGCAAATTGGTCAGTAAAGTCAGTAAAAGTCAGTATTTTTGAGCAAGTCAGTAAAAAGCCAGTATTTTTTAAATTGGTCAGTAAAGTCAGTTTTTTAAAGCAGAATTTAGTGGTTCTTAAGAAGGGGTTTTTACTCAATACCGGCAATTCATTTTTTTTATTTCCTTACTTTCTAACATGATAATTAAAAATTTTTTGTCAGAAATAAATAATTAAGATTAGGTATGAAAAGCAGATTGTGAGATTGCATTCCAGTATAAAAAGCAGTCTGGAATGTACTTATAGTTGTCTTGATTGTTCATCTCTTCTTTCACAGCACTATCACTTTACTAAAAATGAACTTTATCTTGTGAAAAACTTACTTTTTTCGTCGGACGCGTTTCGGCTTAGTATCCGCCTTCTTCAGCTTTTAGTCAGACTGCCATAATTTCGTAACGGTTTTTGTGTGGAAGGTGTAGTGGGGGTGGTGTGTGGAGGAAGGGGATTGGCGCAGGGATTCAACTTGATGTTTGTTTTTTGTAAAATTGTGTCAAAAAGTGTATGTGATTTATATTGTAATTGATCGTTGAGTATGTTGTTTGGTTGTGTTGTGTGGTGTTTATATATTTCGTATTGTTCAGTTAAGAAAACTTAACACAACTGAACAATACGAATAGTAAGTTTTTCACAAGATAAAGTTCATTTTTAGTAAAGTGGAATGTACTGTTTGCCCAATGATGTTTAACTGAGGGCGCAATATTGGTGCTATAAATTCCTGTTGCACTAACAGATTTTTATAGCACCGTAATATTTTTAACTGTACATTTCATCTGTGTTTTTGTTTCACGTGCTGGTTTACTGGTATAATTTATAAGGCCGATAATATCCATGAAAGATCACTGAAAAAATTGTTAGCGCTTCCATAGACTTACTACACTGGCTCAAAGTTAAGAAAGAAGAATACAACCGGAACTGAAGGGAAGAAAGCGACCACCCAAAGTCTTTTAATCTGTTGTTTCGTACCGGCCATATAATTTTTTGAAATCAAATAATTTGTTGGGACTCTTAAGTGTTTAAAAACAATTTCTTACTGTGTAAAGTATTTGAAATGGCCAGGTGTAAATTTAAAAGTGACTGGCTGAGAAAGTCTGACTGTAATGGATATATTGTTGCTGAGTGGGGACGTAAAGCCAGTGACCATGAGATGTTCTGTACCCTTTATGTAAAAACTTTCAATATTTCGTGGGGATATGAAGCCGTGGAACAGCATGCATCTTCTCGGAAGCATAAAGAAGAATGTAAACAAAAACTTTCCTCTTCACAACTTCACCTGACTTCAGTTCGCCAATGCACAGCTGGTTCACAAGACTGTGCGCCATCTACTAGTGTTGGTGAAACAATCAAGCAAACGGTTCAGTTGTACAACATTAGAGATAGTGCAGCCAAAGCGGAACTTATTTGAGTAATGAAGACAGTTGCAGCGGACTTTCCTTTGCTTCCATCCTGTGAAGACATTCGGGAGACTGTTGAGGCGATGTTTCTATCAAGTGTTCCTACAGATTTTTCACTTTCAAGAACAAAGGCACAATACTTGATAACTGATGCTCTGGCACCATTCTTTAAAAAACAAATGTTGAATGAAATGGATGGTGCTCTTTTCACATGTTTTGACGAAACTGTTAATGCTGGCTCATCAAAAGAACTTCAAACAGCTGTTAAGTATTGGTCTCCATCTAAAGAAATGATTGTTACAAGGCATTTGCAGACTTTTTTATGGGGTCAGCTACCGCTGATGAATTGTATAATAAGCTGTGTGAAGCTACAGATAACACAACCTTACTGCGAACCAACTTACTGATGCTCAGTAATGATGGGCCCAATGTCAATAAAGCAGTTACAAACCTGATGAATGAATCTCTTATTTTATTAAGAAAGAAACGAATGGTTGACATTGGTACATGCAACATTCACATACTTCACAATGCTTTTAGGTGCGGTATGAAAGAACTTGGTGATAACGCTTCAAATTTGATATTCCTTATTCATGACTTTTTTTATGGTTGGCCTTCGAGATGGGAAGATTTTGAAAAAATTCAGAATGATCTGAAGCTACCTAAGCACAGGTTCATCAAACATGTTTCTTCAAGGTGGTTGTCTTTGGAGTCAGCAGGTTTAAGACTCCTAGAACAGTGGCCAGCAGTCACGGAGTATTTCATGGTATTTGTGCCAAAATATAAAAGTGATTTAATGATATCATCCAAATACAAGAACATTGTTAGTCTTCTGAAAGTTAACACAATGAAAGTGGAAATAAACTTTGCTTGCTCCAGTGCTCACATATTTTCACAGTTTACTGGTCACTTTCAGAAAGAAGAACCTTTGATTCACCTTCTGTATGATCACCTCAAAACTCTAACAAGCAGACTAATGACTCGTATATGTCATTCTGAGGTTATCTTCTCGTTAGATTCCTTGAATGATAAGAAAAGTTTTCTTCCTCTTAAAGAAGTAAACTGTGGATTAGATGTAAAAGAATTACAAATGTTACCAGAAAAGGACAAACTTGCATTTCTGCTCCAAGCAAAAAAGCATTTCATTACTAGTTGTAAACACATTTTTACCAAGTCTTCGTTGACGTCAAAACGTTTATTGAAGCATTTTGAATGTTTGATCCCATCCGAAAGAACAAAAGACAATAGTTGGAAGTCCATCGTTGAAGTGGCAAAAGCATTGCCTATTGATCTGAACATAGCCTCCCTTATTGATGAATGGAAGTTACTGAGTTTGGAAGAAGATGAGCTCCATAGCAAGAGCAATCGCACTGATGTTTACTGGAACCAGTTTTTTAAGAAAACTGATAAGGCAGGTGAGATTAAGTACCCACTTGTTTCTAAGGTTGTCAAAGCAGCTTTATCTCTTTCTCATGGTTCAGCAGATGTGGAAAGAGGCTTCTCAAGCTCACAGAGAGTTATGACCTCTGATCGGGCAAGTATGTCTGAAAGAACTCTGGATGCCTATCTTCACGTTAAGTTGCATAAACTCTATGATGGAAAAGTACATTTGGTTCATATAAACAAAGAGCTCTTGAATCTCGCTCAGTCAGCCTATATACATCATAGGCAGTACCTAGAAGAACAACGTTTAAAGAAAGAACAGGAAAAGAAAGAAGAAGAAGCTAAGGAGAAAGAGCGTATTGCTGAAAACGAATTAGAGAAAAAACTCAGCTGAGAGGAAAGGTATTGATGAAAAAGAAGTAGTATTAAAACAACTGAAAAGTCATGAAGAAGAGAAAAGAAAAGTAGCTGATACTCTTTTAAAAGATGCAAATGAAAGATTAAAGCAGGCTATTAAAAATAAGGATCTTGTTGCGGCTAATGTTGCACAGGCAATCCTGGAAAGTGCTCAGAAAGTTAAAGAAGAAGCTGACATAAAAAGACATGATGCGGAAAAAATTCAGAAAAATGTTGAGAAAAGAAAATCTTCACTAATTATTTCATTTTTCAATAAAAAACCCAAGCAATGAGTTTCAATTACAATTCTTAAGCAGACTGATCATAGAGTACCAAGGATATTTAACGTTCTCTTGGTATGTACATTATATTATTCTAGGAATATTTAAGATGGGTAATTATGTTACAGTTTTATTAGATATAAGATGTAAATTAAGCGCTGAATAATATGTCAATAAAATAAATATACAAAATTAACTTATAATGGTGGCAAGGGAAATTGGCCTGAGTAGCTGTAAACCAGTTAACAATATGCCTGCTGATTTTACTTGAACAATGTTTAGTTTTTAATGTTTTTTAATAAGTCTCAAACTAAAATAATGCTGTTGTATGTTAGATTTTGTTTTACAGCTGCTCCGTGGGGAGAAGGGTGGCCAATTATAAAAAATATGTTTGAAACTGTCTCTAATTACTTGTAAATTAATATTAATATGGTCGATGGAGGTCAGTAATTAAGGTCAGTTATTTTATCTTAGGTCAGTAAGAAGTCAGTATTTCAGTGATTTTAGTCAGTAAAATCAGTAATTTAGACCTCAAAACCAGTTTGCAGCCCTGCCTTTTTTAAAAACTGGGCATATTACTCCAGTCTTCCAGTCATTTGGCATCGTCTCTTCCTCCCATACACTACATACTATATCATGAATTTGTGCAGTTAGTGCTCCACCGCCTTTTTTGATCAGTTCAGGGCTAAGCTGATCTTCGCCAGGCGCTTTCCCGTTCTTTAGTCGATTAATTGCTCTTCTCACTTCCTCAACTGAGGGAGTTTCTACATATGGTTCTGGACCTATTCTTACATTCTCTTCTACAGTCTCCATTGTGTCAGGCTTATTTAATATTTCTTCAAAATATTCAGCCCATCTGTTGAGGACCAGCCTGTCTTCTGCTATTAGTTTTCCATCTTTGTCTTTGCAGATATTTAGCTTTGGTTGGTAACTTCTGTTTATACTTCTTACTTCATTATACAGGTTTTTTGTTTTCTTCTGTTCTGATAATTCCTCTATTTTGCACACCTTCTCCTTCATGTATTCTCTTTTTTTCTTCTTACATAAATGGTTTGCCTCGCGTCTGCTAGCTCTATATCGGTCACTATTCTGTCTAGTGTTTCTCTCCAACATTTTCCTTCTGTATTCATTCTTTCTTTGTATAGCTTCTCTGCACTTGTCATCAAACCATTCGGACTGTTTTCTCCTTTTCACACCTACTATCTCTCTAGCCGCCTCTATAACAGCTTCTTTCATGTTTGCCCACTTTTCTTCAATATTATTGATTTCCTTATCAAGTTTGTTAGCTATCATTAGTTGGTATTGACCACAACACTGACCATCTTTAAGTTTATCGACATCCCATTTCATTCTTTTCTCTCCTTTATCTTTTTGGATCATAGCTAGCTTTTCTCTGACCACTGCTCTCACCAGATAGTGATCAGTATCACAGTTTGGATCTCTCATTGCTCTAGTGTCTACTACAGAGGTTGCATGTCTTTTGCTAACAAGAACATGATCAATTTGATTCATTAGATCAGTCCCAGGGGCTCTCCATGTCCCTAAGTGGATTCTTTTATGATCAAAACTGGTGCTTTTTATGATCATTCCGCACGCTGTAGCGAACTCTGCAAGCATTCTTCCATTGTCACTGGATTCATTGTGCAGGGAGAATTTCCCAGCAACGCCCTTCAGAAAATTCTCTTTTCCAATCTTAGCATTAAAGTCCCCCAGATAGCCCATGTATTGAGGATTATTTTGAAAAAAAGGTTTTTATGATTATCCCTTTCCCTTTCTGTGATATTCAATTTAATGCTAAACCATGTTTTTTACCAAAAAAACTACAAAGAATCAAATAAAACATTTTTTCCAGCCTAAGTAGTTTTACTTAAAGGTGTTGTGTATTTTTTTCTAGAATCCTTATACTTTAGAGTATATAACTACAAAATTTCACAAAGATGGATGATAAATAAAAAAGTTACAAATTATTTTCAAAAGTGTAGCAAGTCTCGTTTCGCAACATCTGATTGTTAAAAACGCTAAAATTTCAAAACTTTGAAAGCCTATCCAATGACAACGGATAGAGATAGAGGGTTAAAATTTGGTGTGGTTACTTATCACTGTAGGGAGAACAAATAAGCCAAGTTTCATCAAAATCTGAGATGGTGGGTGAGATGGCCTGGTTGAATTGACATGGAATGACCCTGTCGCTGGAGGCTCGTCTAGACTGTGTGACTCACCGTATGGCTGACCGAACTATCCGACAGCCGATCCAACCAAGGTGGGACTAGAGGGCATCTACTGTAATCTGTTATTTAAAAAACCTATACTATAGATTGCCAGTATATAAAATGAAAACAACAAAAGTGCATCAAATGAAATCCAAGAACAAAAAAGTACACTAAATAAGTGTAATAGTATGTTTATTAATTAGAAAAATATAGGTATGCAAATAATAAAATTCAGCAAAAACATTAACTTTGCAAACAAGAACATAACATGGAAACAGCACTATAAATATTGCTGGTATATCATATCGTATATGTTTTTTGGTGATTGATAGTAACTACCAATGTTTGTTTTATATCTGATCGATTCATAGAAATAAGAATTTATTCCTTTAATAGTAGCGGCAGTTTTAAATAATGACCGATATGACAGTCACGGATCTTAAAATTATGCAGAATATGGTATATACAGAAGTGTGTGATATATTAAGTCCATCAGAATGAAGAGGGGACTTTTGAAAATTAAGAATGAAGATACTCCAATCATAGTTATGCTTGGAAGGACAGATATCAAACTACCAGGGCACTATTAGTTGTAAAGAAGAGCAAGATATTGTTATACTTTCTTGATAAGGTATATACATTTGCCGTTGTGTAGCTTCCAGTGGTTTGCTCTTCAGCTGCTAGTGTTTTGATTTGAATTTAGAAAAGTACGGTAATGTAGATCCAATTCTCCTCCATTCCAGGATTGTATTCTATCACAGTTTCAAACCATCTGTTTATTGGTCTGACGTCTATTTTCCCCTTATAGTAGTGATTTGTTGTGGTGGTCCATTCTCCTTCCTTCTATGTATGTGTTCAATCTGCTTTCTTTAATTTTAGTGTTTACAAACAATGTAATTCAGTTCTTAATACATTGTTCATTCAGTTATTTCTGAAATTTTCTTTTTCATTTCAGTGAATGTTGCATAATGTTAGTTTGTGTTATAGCAAATTTATAACTTTGGGAATGTAGTAGTAAAGAAAGGTGAGGATACTAATGCATTTAAATTTTAAGAATAATTAGTACTCTTTATTTGATTGGCTCCTTATATAGCCTATATATTTCTATACTACTATTATAATGAGGTAAATTTTATTTGATTGTTATTATTTGTTTTATTTCATTGTCTGAGCTAGCCTCAGAAACTACTTATCTGATTTAAAATAATTCTTTCACCACCATGTTCCTTGATGTTTGAGGATGTTTCAGACATGAATTTGAACCAATAACTTTAACAGTGTTACGATCAGAGCTTTAAAACAGTCCCATGTCGTGAAATTTTCTTTGTTAATTTGCATGTAGTGAAAGTTTCAGCATGCGACAAACTTTACTTCTATAAGAGATAGCTACATGGTGCCAGCGAGTGAAACATAGAGAACGTTCCATATTTTATTTTAGTTTTTGTTTCAATAAAATCATTTTTGGTTTCGAGATAATGGTGTTTTTTGTAAAAGTTTGTACACACAGTTTCCATAAATTGTCTTCCTTTGCATTTACTGCATCCCGGCTTTACGTATACTAACCTCCCCCCCCCCCCCCCCCCATCACATACTATTACCACTTTGCACAAATCCTGTATCTTCCTTTCTTTGTAAACATCAGCCTAGGCTACCTGCTTTGTGTTAGTTTGAATGTTTCTGTATACCACAGTTTCTGTTTTCCCATTACACTAGCCCAAGCACACATACCACTGCATGTTCCAAGAATAGGCTTACAGTTCTAACAGGCAAAGCCTCCTCTCAGTGTCATCAGGCTTGCTGATTTTTCAGTTGTGATTCGACTTTCAGTGCGTATAGGTGTTAAGTGATGTTTCTAATTTTCAGAACAGCAATTTTCATAGCTATTGCTATCGTAGTATTTCATTTTCACACTATTTTTACAGACTTGATAAAATATGTACCCGACAAATTATTGATTTCTGCATATTCTATTCTACTTCTCCATATTATTTCTTTTCTCGGTACATCTTTTACATTTGTTAATAATTTATTTTTAGATGGTTAATAGTAATTTGAGTGTAATAGTAGTACAGATAGTAGTTTTTCTATAAAACTTGCTCCAAATGGCATGTGCAGCGAAGTCCACAGTACCTCTAGTAGAACATTATATGCAAAAAGCATGTGTGTGTGTGTGTGTGTGTGTGTGTGTGTGTGTGTGTGTGTGTGTGTGTGTGTGTGTGTGTGTGTGTGTGTGTGTGTGTGTGTGTGTGTGTGTGTGTGTGTGTGTGTGTGTGTGTGTGTGTGTGACAGAATTGGATTGAATAATCTTTCGGCATTAGTACAAATTTGGCAATGTTCTCAGTAATAGAATAATATAGAAAAACGGTCATGTTAAAAAAAAAATTATGTATCATGGTTACAGTAATGTATATACTATAGTTTGATACAATTTGTTTCATTATGTGTGTTTCTGATTTCCTTTTTTTTATCATGCCCCAAAAGGTCTTTAGTCTAGTTCCAAATCTATTTCTGTATTAAATTAAGAGCCAGTGTGCTAAGTAGTTCGTGCGTTATGTACAGAATTAGTAAGAAAAGTATTGGTAGTTGGCACATTTTTGAGTATATAAAAGTGTGTGTTGCACACATGCAAGTTACGAAAAAGAGAATTCATCTTCAAGCTTACTAAATTTAGCATTATTTTAAGATGTCTGCGTAGGCGTCATAGATTGACAGTTGATGATAATTGAGTTTGTTTCAATTGTTTTATTTAGAACTTTATTGTAAACTCTTTGTGTGAGTGTGTGTTTCAATTGTTAGTTATATACTTATTTAGTGTAGTAGATGGAAACTTAACATTATGGCTCTCAGGACTTGCCGATGGAAACTTAACATTATGGCTCTCAGGACTTGCCATTTGATGCAAATAGAATGTTCTTGACATTAGATGTTTGAGTCTTAGCTGGGAAGGGGGGGCTTATTGTAGCCAACTTACTACTTAACATCCTTAGCCATTGCATTTGTAAATAAGCATTAAATGTTGTTTGACTTTAAAGGATATGGCTACACAGTATATTTATTTAACTCCAGAGAATGTATGCATGGCAATGTGAATTTGTTGTGTATAAATGGAAAAAACAAATTATTTTTGCCACAAAATTGTATAACATATTCTTTAAAATTGTCCTCATTGGCTCCCCTTGGAATTTTGTTTATTCTTAAAAAGATCAAACTTTGTGTATTTATATGTAGTGTATGTATACATTGTATTTATATATTTTGTATTTAGTGTATATATACTTTGAATTGTCAATATGTATTCCAAGTACTTTATTTTATGATCGTTGGAACTGTGGCGGAATTTGATGAGTTTGGTTAGAATAAGTTCTAAACCTGTTAAAAGTTTTAAAGAGTTTGTTGGATGAAGTAAAACAAACAAATTATTGTGATAACTACATTTATACTTTCTGAAGAAAACAAATGAATTTACAGCCATGTTCTTGACCACTATTGGATACAATGATGACAAAACCAAATTTTTAGTGCAAGAAATATTTACACTCTGAGCATAGAAAATTTTTTATGTATGGGAAACCCTCTTCATACAATTTTTGTGAAGTAAGCTGCTATTTATTTATCTTGTATTTATAATGTTTTATACCAGATAATTAAACAAAGTGTGTTGAATTTAATATACAGTAAAGAATAACAAATGTCATCTTTACAGACTGAAACATTATTTTGTATTTAAGAATTTTAGTTACTTTTGAAAATTAACCGTTTAAAGAGAGTCACACCCTGTTGGAAGTCGGCCTAGTTAAATATTTATACAGATTGTTAGTATTTCCCTAAAACCAGAGTAAGATGTAGTTTCAGTATCTTTGAGTATTGCTTTAAAACTAATTTACTATGTTTTGAAATAATTCTCTCTGGATTGTGTTTATGTGTATGTTGTTTATAATAATAAATTAATATTGCTCTTTTTAATTAATTAAGCCCCACCTTGTTGTGGTGCCAAATATAATAATAATTTTAATACGCCCCGGGTTCTGGAGCGCCAAATATAATGATACAAATATAAAGATAATTTTATGCTTCTTATTTTATTAGCATAAGCTGATTGACATATTTAATTTATTTGTATTTGTTTAATTATTTATGTCTCGCATGTTTTGTGGTGCCCAATATAATGATTTGAGTTATGCCACACAAGTTGTAGCGTCAAATAACTTTAACTTAGTTTGCCCGACGTCGTGTGCGTCTAATATAATAATACAATTACTGTTTTGATGTTTTGATATATCTCAGGGTTAAATTCAATAAACATCATTATATCATATTTCATGGTACATTTAATTCTTGCTTATAAATATTACTAAATAAAGGGAAATTCCATACCAAGTGGTCCAGAAAAAAAATAATTGGTTGCTTGACCATCTCAGAAAAAATTTATATTTGGTAGGTGGATTCCCTTGTTTTGGGGGCTCAAACTTTTTTTTTTTTTAATGGCGGCCATATTTGTTTTAGGCCGCACGCTATTTTTCGCGTTTGCAGGCATGTACGATTTCTTAAAGTATACAGCAATGGGTTTCCCTAGCCCTTTCAAATAAACTGCATTGAGTTCAGTACACTCTGGCCTACAAAATAAAACCATAATTACCTATCTAGATGTATTTCTTAATATATTTTGTACAGCTCAAAATTATTGGTCGCAAATTGGCAAAATTCAATTTTTGAAGGGTAATTTTTCAAAGAAGGAATAATTTCTCAGCCTTAATCTTTTTTGCGCTGTTACACTACACAGTATAGTTACTTTTTATAAAGTATTAATGGTGAGAAGCTTAGCCTTAAAAAAATATGCCCTTTTAAAAAACTTTTTTTTTTTTTTTTCCACCTGCAATATCTTTGTTGGGGGACCAGTTAAAAATCTGAAAATGCACACATAAAAGGTCTTTATGATATCAAACTTCAGTATAAATTTCAACTTTGAGATTCAACTGGAAGTTAGTAAAAAAATTTTCAATTTGAGCCAAAAATATGTTATTTTCACATCCGCGATATGTGGGCGAATAACAGTAGGTATAGTAATTTTATGATTAAAGCATGTATCCAATCAAAGATAACTAATTATAATAACATAGGATTTTGAATAAAATGCAGGTTATATTGTTCTAATATTGTATAATGTTACATATAAAAGGCATAATGAAATTCAAAATTTTATAAAGTTACAAAATCAGCTAGAAGTAAAATGTTTTTGATTGTCCCATTGAGCTTTGAGAGAATTTATCACGTAATTTAAAATCAATCAACTGACAACAAACAATGCCTTCTCACCTTCAATTAGTTTTTACTTAATTGTTCATTCATCTTTTATGAAATTTCTTCGCATAGTTTTGGCGTTAGATTAAAAGTTCTCCCAGTTCCAGTGGTAAATTCCAGAGGAGTCAGTATATTTTTAATTGGCATCCAAACTGGTCTTTTTCATTTTTTTTTTGAATGAGGTCCTTGGTCCTGGTGGGTGATAAAATGTAACATGCACATCTTGGTTTTGATTATTAATATTATCTACTTCCGCAATCCACCATTGTCCATCGTAAATACAAGCCACTACATCTTTATTTTGAAGTGTTAATGGTACAAATTTTCCAGTTGTATGAAGGTCACTATCAGGTGATGTTGATGTGAACTTCATTTAAGCAAATTGTCTGACTGCGGTATAAAACAATGAAAAGATCGAGTGCCTTTAATCTTCTTACAATTGTTGAATCATTCTTCCAAGGCATTGGCGTGACGTTCTTGTATTTCCTCTGTTTTTACAAAAACATAGGTAATTCCTTTAAGATGTTCTTTACAGAATTTGAACATTTTCTGAGGTGTCAAGATCTGGTTCTCATACGTCCGCTGCAGACTAGCTTTTGTGACGGCTCGCTTTGTAGTACCTCCGATGCCATCGCACGCATTCTTCCCATGACATGATGCGAAAAAATGCCACTCTACATCAAGTCCAAAATCTTCTTTGTGAAAAAGCACATGTTGATAAAATTCTTTTTGTTTTTGTATTGGTTTGCAGCCCCATCATAGAAGTAGATCAATTTCTTTATGGATGGGTGGTGCTCTTTTATGTAGTTTATTAGTTGTTGTTGAAACGCGTGCACTGTTGTAGTATTGTGTTCAAGATGGTCACTTATAACACAAAAACTATGACTCTTTAATTCATCTTGATCCTTATAATAAAATACAAATGGACCGTAGCCTGTTTGTTTACCCAGTGGTGTCCCTGTACTTCATCTTGAACAACGAAGGAGTAATTCTCTGAAAAGTCTGCGAGAACTATGCATTCATTAACTGCTAAGATTTGCTTTTTGTCTTTCATAAACTTCCCTTGAGATTTTGAAATAAAATGATGCATTTTCAGATTTTCAAGTTTGGCAATTAGCATTTCAATAAACTCTTCTCGTGGTTTTATGACTGTCACCATTTCATTACTGTCTTGGATCACCCATTGTTTGTATTCTATATTGTCTGGCATTGAGTCGTCTTCTTCAGATTCTTCAAACATGTCAAGTAAAGCCTGCTTGCCTGGACAAACTTCACATTTTCCCATCATACAATTGTAACTGTAAGTTTTGCATACCAGAACATCCAAAAGGTCTTTGTAATCAACCTTAAGATTGGCCCCAGCTATCATCAACTTTACGTTCTGGTGATACAAACAAACGCATACATTATGGGTGCCAGATGCTCCTGCAATAATACACCATTTTGGTTTCAACTCGCAGAATTTCAACCTTCCGATTTTAATGCCAGGATTTTCATTTTTGAATTCAGTAAATAGTTCATTTAAATTACACAGTATTAATCTTTTTTGTCTTTGAACCTTAGTACCATTTTCTTTCATTGAAATACAATCTTTTTTGCCAGGCATCAAACGGCTATTATTGTCATCTTCATAAAAATTTCTAACTTTTTTGATTGTGTTTTCATCTATCAAATTTGATGCGTTCTTGTTTTGTAATTCAGGTAAAATACCCTGTACTTTGACTAAGTGCCTTGTTAATTTAATTAAACGTTCTGACACTTGAAATTCATCGCTAATTTTTGCTCGGCTCCAAGAGTTTGGTAGTAAACTGATAATCTTGATCTTATCCTCTTTGTATGAAATGGAACATTTAGTTTGTAGCTTTTTTATCAAATCATCATATTCAGTTATTAAATTTTCAGGATTTTCAACTGGTTCATTAGAAGGAATTTGCTTTTCAAAAGAAATTTCCAAATTCTTTCTAACTGTACTAGAAACTTTCTCAATTTTTGCTTTTAAGGCTACAGATTTTTTTTTCGCTTAGTTTTCTAATTTTACAAGCAGGCGATAAACCTAGGATTTCACAAGCTGAATCTACTTTTTTTAAAGTTTCTGATAAGACACTAAATTCTTTTATCTGAACTATCACTATCCTTCTCTTTGTTAATTACAAATATTTTGGAATAACATGTTGGGCACAATGATTTTCCTGGTACAAGCCTAACAAAAGGGCTTTGATTCTTTGAATAATGATCAAAAGTTATTTCTCGTAGACCTTTTATTATAGGCTTTTTATGTTTCTTGAAAGGGTCTGAGCAAGACTTGCCAAAAAGATGATGAAATTTTTTCAAGTATTTTATTTCATGGTACTTACAAGTTGATTTAACCTCTGAGTCAATTCTCAAAGAAAACAACACTTTTTCTTCACTATAATCTTCAGTTAATTTAATGTCTTTAGAAAATACTCCATACACACTTTTATGACAAGCTTCATTAATAAGAACACCTATAGAACACTGAGACTCCATTTTAAAAGGTCATACAACTGTACACTTTAGAGTTGTGTCACTCATACAAGATGCACCTCAAATGTACCATACAAATAAATAGAATGTCCCAACACCTCAAAAATAAATTTTGTACCACTACACTACCGTGTGACAAATATACGAACGAATGAAGTATGAACTGAGATGTGACGTGACTCGCGACTTGAAGTGAGCAGTCAATGTTTGTTTCACTCACAAAGTGTACGAGTGACTGCGATGCGTGACAAGTGGGAATGAATAGGACACATTACGAAGTTCGTGACATTGTCGTGATTATTCGGTAACTTTCGGTTGTTTGTTTTGCACTGCTCAACTCGATGTATTTCATTGTATTAAACGTCTCAGAAACACGACATTGTCCCACCTCATTTGAAGTGTGACAATGTCCCACCTCACAATGCAGAATGAGTTACTCATACAAACTCATCGAATTTACATGTGATGTCCAACTCTAGTACACTTGAAGAGCTCATAGTAAATTAAGTGCACGGAAAACCCGAAGAACTGTAAATACCAGTTAGCCTCTCGCTAGACAGGGACAGATAATGGTAGAGAGGGGAGACAATACACAGACTTGTCCAGACTTACAGAATTCAAAATCCTATGTTATTATAATTAGTTATCTTTGATTGGATATGCTTTAATCATAAAATTACTATACCTACTGTTATTAGCCCACATATTGCGGATGTGAAAATAACGTATTTTTGGCTCAAATTGAAAATTTTTTTTACTAACTTCCAGTTAAATCTCAAAGTTGAAATTGATACTGAAGTTTGATATCATAAAGACCTTTTATGTGTGCAATTTTCAGATTTTTAACTGGTCCCCCAACAAAGATATTGCAGGTGAAACTTTGAAAAAAAAATCAAAAATTGGTTTTTTAAAAGGGCATATTTTTTTAAGGATAAGCTTCTCACCATTAATACTTTATAAAAAGTAACTATACTGTGTAGTGTAACAGCACAAAAAAGATTAAGGCTGAGAAATTATTCCTTCTTTGAAAAATTACCCTTCAAAATTTGAATTTTGCCAACCAATAATTTTGAACTGTAAAAAATATATTAAGAAATACATGTAGCTAGGTAATTATGGTTTTATTTTGTAGGCCAGAGTGTACTGAACTCAATGCAGTTTATTTGAAAGGGCTAGGGCAACCCATTGCTGTATACTTTAAGAAATCGTAGATGCCTGCAAATGCAAAAAATAGCGTGGGGCCTAAAACAAATATGGCCACAATTTCCAAATGGTAAACAGTAAAAATTTGAAAAAAATATTTTTGAGCCCCCAAAACATAAGGGGATCACCTACCATAAAATTTTTCTGAGATGGTCAAGCAACCAGTGCTGGACCACTTGATATGGATTGACCCTAAATAAAATTAACAAAATTTATTACACCCATTTAACAAAGTTAATACTTCTTCAGTCTTTAAGAATTTACTTATTACTATAATTCATTGTTTTTTTTTATAATTGATCAACTTAAGTTTAGTACAACATTTATATATAAACGGATTCATTTAAATCAAACGATTGTGAAATGTGATATACATATTTTATGAATACTAGATTTTCTACAATTTTCTATAATGGGTCAATATGACCTAACTGATAATCAAGTCTTTAAATTCTTACTTTAAATTAATTTCTTTCGTGCGTTCTTTTAGTGAACAGACAGTGGGTGTAACATTTAATTAGTACATATAAAATTTGCTTGAGTTTAGTGATGTAAAATGCCCAGGCATTTGTAAGTTGGGGCAAATGCCCAGGTTAAATGCCCAAAATCCATAAATGCCCGGGCATTTATTCATTTTAAATATATATTGATAAGGCAACGCTTATAAATAATTTTTTTAAGCTGATATATTGTATTGGAAAAGTTGTTTTGCAATATTGCTTCTTTAGTGGTTTGGTAGACATATTGAAAATGTTGCTTGAGTGTTAGTTTTGTTATTGGGAAAAAAATGTTGGACTAAACGTAACATTTTACTTCTTTAATGGGTTCAATACTTTAATTGGCTTATGAATAATACATAATAGGCTATAGTAACTATTGAAAAAAGAAAACAAATTAGGTTGATAAATTAATTTGATATGAAGTATAATTGTCTTATATTAGGTAGCGTAGATAGGTAGATTATCTACTGCGAAAAAAATTAATGAAATTGTCCATTATCGCTTTGTAATCACTTTCTTCAGTTTCCTGATCTTCATCACTTTTTTCTGATGAAGTGTCGTGAAGTTCTGGCTCAGATTCTTTTGATTCCTCAAACTCTAGGCCTATAATTTGTTCTTCATTTGATACTGGGTTTTTTCCCCATTTGTTTTTGTCTGGAGTCCAGAAAAAAGACTGGACTACTCTGTTCGGTTTTTTTCTGGAGCTTAGGTGTTCCATGCATCAATTTCCAATTGTATGCGAGATATGTTAACTTTGCTGCCCTCTCAGATGTAAGTCTGTTTCTTTTCTTACTATGTATCCAGCCAAAAGTGCTGAAAGTTCACTCTGTGGCAGCAGACGTAATGGGTGCCCCAAGAATTTTTATAGCAACTTCCACCAGTTCACAAGTTCCTCTCAAACCTCGCTACCACAGTAAAGGATTTACACGATTCTCTTCATCAAGACCCACTCCTTCCCACACAAATTGTCTGGACCAAATTCCTTGTTTGTCCCTGTAATCAGCTAAGTTCTCTCTAACCTGAACAACATCTACTCCTGTGTTCTTTGCTGTGTCACAAACAAAGCTTATTGCATCAAGCATCTCAATAGGCTTCAGATTACTACCTTGTGCTGCTGGATCAAGAAGATTAGCTGCAAGGTGAATAGACGATACACCAAATTCCTTCCTAGCTTGGAATTTAGCCAAGATTGCCTTTTCTTCTGCAGATTGCAGTGGAGAGGACGGTAGCTTCTCGATGAGAATTGCCTCCAACTCATTGAACTTTTTGACTATTTTATGAACTTGAGGCGTATTGGATTCAAAAGCCGTAATCAAATGAACGATTGGGTTCATCAGCTCTATCATTTTGTCAACTCTCACCCAGAAACTCAAACATCAAGAACTCTCTTCTTTATTTCAGGCTTCAGGTATGATTGCGCCTTTTCGTTGACAACTAAGGTTTGTAGGACAACTTTGTTTGACTGCAAACTCTCAAGGCAGAAAAGATGGCTCCCCCACCTAGTCTTTCCTGGGAACTTCAGTGAAATCCTATCTTTGAATTTTTTTTCAGCTGATATTTCATCAAACAATGCTTGTAAAATGGGGCTGTGTTTTACTGTTTTGACAACCTCAACTGCGTTTGCCATGAAAATTTTGATTGTTTGACAGCATAAAATATCTGAGCACAATAAGTTTAATAGGTGAGCTAGACACCCGAGAGGAACAATATGAGGAAACTTAACCTTTACCAGATTCAATGCAGCTTTCATGTTTGCAGCATTATCACCAATCGCCACCAGAAACTTTTCTGGTCCATACTTCTCCATTAAATTTGTGATAAGCTGAGCAAGGTACTCGGCATTGTGACTGTTGCTGTTAGTCATTACAAACTCAACAAAAATTGGTTCAGGCTTTGAAATTATGAAGTTAATAATCGATTCATTTTTGAGGTTACTCCAGCCATCACACTGCAGATGGAGATTTTTTGCCTCCTCTAGTTGCTTTTTATGTTACCTTGCGTTTCTGTGTACTGAGCATCTAAGTAAGTAGAGGATAGCCGATATCTAGAAGGCAACTGGAAGGAAGGCCTGATTCTTTTGAAAAAATCTATCCAAAGTGGATGTTCTACCATGGACAAGGGAGATCCACTGACGAATATGGCCTTGGCGAGGCTTTGGTTCAGCATCTCCTGAAAAAATACAACATACCATTAGACTCAAAAAGTAGGCTTGTCTTAATGTTGTAAATTAGTTAACTTAGTTCAGTCATTAAATAATGTAGCTTCTTAACAAATTATAAGGTCAACAAAGATTAGTTAAACAAAATAGCATCCTAACGTAATCTAACCGCCGCGGTGCAAGGTAGGCTAAAGGTAGTCTACTATATGATACGCAAGTACCAAATAAACACATGCATTAACAATTTGCAGCAAAAATATTCCTTTACAGGCCTACTTGCCTATTTAACTTAAACATCAAACATCCTTAAAGCTTAAAATTACAATTATCTTGTTGTTGCATCCTCTTCGTTCGCTTTATTAATTTAATAATATATATAAAACTTTCACTAATGAACTTACTGTTGTCACTTCCCAAACGTTTCGAGATGTTGTTTCTCTTCTTCAGTGGGTGTAATACTGACTGTCGATTACCCACCACATCAGATATGGTCATACACAAACACATCCAACCACCCAACTCAACACAAACATGCAGCTTTCAACTACATGCTCCATAGGCTCACTTCAATACCCCTGAACACACATGACTACCAAGATGAATTAAACACAATTAAATACATAGCAGTCAAAAATGGATACAACCCCGAATTAATAAATAAACTACACAAACGAATCCTCAACACAAAAAGTAAAACACATCTGACCAACAGCACACAACCCAGTAAATACATAATACTTACATACTACAATTCCAATACACATAAAATTGCAAACACATTTAGGAAACACAATTATAAAGTAGCCTACAGAACCAACAACACCATTAGAAAACACATAAATAATACTAACAAAGACATTGACACATACAGCAAAACAGGGGTTTATAAATTAAATTGTAATGATTGCCAACAATTCTACATCGGCCAGACGGGAAGATCTTTTTCTTCCAGATTTTCTGAACATTTAAAAGCCCTCACCACAAACTACATACATTCCACATTTGCCACACATTTACATAACGAAAACCACAGTTACACAAACATAGAACACAACATGGAAATATTACACTACAGTAAAGCCCCGATTATCCGCGGAATTGGGTGGCAAGGGCACCGCGGATAGTGAAAATCGCGGATAACCCGAAAAAAGACTAAAAGAGCTGTAAACACGAAAAAAAAATATTTCAGCATAAAAACTATGTTTTATTGTACAAAAAACATAATGTGTAAAACTTTTAAAATATGTACAGTACAGCAGAAACCTTTGCTCTACGTCTAAATCACTAAAATAAAGAACAGTAAACAAAAAACAATACTGTACTGTTAACAAAATGTGTTCAGTTACGCCTTTTTAAAAAAATCAGTCACTCGCTTTTGCTTCTTGCTTTGGAAACACCTTTTCTTTATTCTAGATTGTACTTTCCTTAACATGAGTTTTTCTGCCAGATGTGCGTCGTCGTCTTGTTCCTCTAAATATTGAAGCAATCCGTCTACGTGCTGCAAAGCAGTTTCGTGTGTCATCCGCGCAGGCGCCTCGTCTTCTTCACTTTCACTTTGTTCTTCTTCGTTCTCGTTCACTCCCATTGCTTTGTTCGTTATCTGTACGTCAGTCAGTCGTTCAAACCCCGGCTCACTTGTGTCGCATTCCAGCCACTCTTCTATGTTCTCTTTGTCGACATTCTCACCTCCCGGAGCGGATGTCGCTAGGTCAACAAGTGTAGCGGTCGGCATGACTTCATTCTCGTCTTCACAAATGTTTTGGTTGACATTTGTTTCGATACTCGGGAAGAATTTTCTCCATGATTTAACAAGGGTTGAGGGTTTGATGTAATCCCATGCAGACGCAATATCGTAAATGCTATCCAAAATTGTATAATTCTTCCAAAATTCTTTGAGATCGCAGCCTTCTTCGATTTTTGACAGTAACAACTTTGTTCTGTATGTTCTCTTCATGGTTGCAATGACTCCCTGGTCCATAGGTTGTATCAGCGCAGTAACATTTGGGGGCAAAAACTTTGCGAAGATTTGCCTGTCAGAAGATTTAAGCACACATGTAGCTGGATGTGAAGGCGCGTTGGTAATTAACAAAACAGCCTTCTTTGACAAATTTTTTGAGTCAAGATGTTTTACATACTTGAGCCACAAAAATGTTTTCAAACCATTCTTGAAAAATCTGCTGGTTCATCCAACCTTTTTTTTTGGTTGAAATAATCAACTGGTAAATTTTCTGCTCTTGTCCCCCTTAAAAGACCTCGGTTTCTTAGATTTACCGATTACAAGAAGCCTAAGTTTGTGACTACCCGCAGCATTGCTGCATGGCAAGATTGTAATTCTTTCCTTGCTACTTTTGTGACCTGCCGCTTGATGTTCACTTTCAAATGCTAAAGTACGAGTGGGAAGACACTTCCAAAAAAGCCCTGATTCATCAGCGTTATGAATTTGTTCATATGACAGATCTTCAGACAACACAAACTCTTCAAAATCACGTTGAAAATCATCAGCTACTTGTTGATCACCACTCAGCTTCTCTCCGTGTAGACCAATCTCTCTAATTCCATGATGTTTCTTAAAACAATGTAACCAACCGGACAACGCATCAAAATTTCCTTCCAGGCCTAACAAATCAAAAAAGATTTTTGCTTTAGCTGCAATGGTAGGACCAGACACGGGGGTGCCCTCACTTCGCACCTGAGCTAACCATTCCGCTAATGCCAAGTCATGTTCATTATAGGTAGATTTCTTCATTGTTTTTCGTTTTTTCATCCCAGAAACACTGTCCGACACTGATGCAAAGGCTAACAGTTTGTCTTTTTGCTTTAAAAGTCTCGCACTGTTGTTTCCCCAATCCCGTAATTCAAATACATCTGCTTCCTTGAAGCGCCATTTTCTATTTTGGAAATCATTTCAAGTTTTTGTGCAATCGTTAACACAACCTTCTTCCGTTTTTCAGCCATTATTAATTTCAGGAACTAACGAACTGATCACGACTGATCACTAAGCACGCTTACTGACAACTGACACCACTGGCAGACCGAGAGAATATGTACGTAGAGGGGGAAGGTTAGTGAACTTGACCAAAACAAAGGAGCAAGAGCCAAAACAAAATTCTGAGAAGGCCTATAGGATTACGATGCACAATAAACCTGTCAGAAATTTTCGACCTTCGCACTGTAGGGCCTATTGTATTTTCCCTGTTATTGGCTTGGATTAAAATTGGTTTTTTTGAGGTTCGTAATTAAAAAAAATTTTCGCGGCACTCGCGGATAATCGGGGCTTTACTGTACTTACCTAAAAGTAGAAAACTAAACACAGCTGAACAATTTGAAATATACAGATATCACACACTACAACCAAACAACATATTAAATGAACAAATACATTATAAATCACATACACTATTCGACACGCTGAACCACACACACAATTCGAACCTCAGCGCCAATCCCTTCCCACCATCAACCCCCACCACACACACCTTTTTTCCGTAACTGTTATTCTGTAATCGACAGTCAGTATTACACCCACTGAAGAAGAGAAACATCTCGAAACGTTTGGGAAGTGACAACAGTAAGTTCATTAGTGAAAGTTTTATATATATTATTAAAATTACATTTGGCCTAGTTTGTTTTAACATTTGTTGATGAGGTTAGGATATGTAGAAGATGAGGTAGCCAGGTAGCCTAGCTCTAGAAGTGAGAAATTTGTTATAATAATATATATATATATATTGCACATTGTAAACCTCATGTTTGTTCATTTACAAACTTAAGTAAAACCTTTTGTATGGATAATATACTAGGCCTTAGGCCTAGTTTTCTCTAAAGCCTATAGCCAACATTTGAAGTAGGTCTAATAATGTTTGTGTATTTTTTAAATGTTTACTTACATTGGTTTGAATATCCATGTGGTCAACAAATGAAGGGATTCCTTTTGGAGTTGAGGACGAAACAGGTTGCGGAAGAAACTCACTGGAAGAACTTGATTTAAATGATCCTGAGCTTGGTCCTGGTTTGTTGAAATCCTCCACTTCAACTATTAAGGGTTCATAAGGGTTTTTCTTTTTAATAGGTTTTTCAATCATTGTACTTAACTCTAGCACTTTTTTTAAATCCTGAGGGCACTTGAAACACTTTTTTATATGATTTTCCATTTTTTTGGAATGTGACTGTTTGTACTCCTTAAAACAATATTTACAAGATACTCCTTTCCCTTTCAAATTGAAAAAGTTCCAAACAGGTCCTTTTTTCTTAACCATTTTGCAATTATTCAATCTAACACTTCAAATAACACAAAGAAGGGGTTAGCTTATCTCACTCAACCACTCACAGACAGCCCTATTCCACAACTAAATGGCTGCCAGACTGCCACCAATCTCCCCCCTCCAAGTCCACGACAAAATGGCTGCCCCCAATCTCCCCCTCCAGAAATCCTCACCTATTATTAGTAAATCCAACTCCTAGCTTAATTTCCCACTCCTCGATGAGTAATTCAAAGTTTTTCTTAAAACCTGTAAAAATTATAAAGTTATTTTTCTGTTAGTTTTCTGTTTAGGCCTATTTCTGTTCTTTTTTCTAAAATTCATAATGAAAATATAATTACCTGATAATTGACTCATAATTAATATCTAAAATATTTTTTTTTTATATATTTTTGTTACCAGTATATTACCTAATAAATCTAATTTATTGTAAGTTAATCTTAATAACATTTTTAAACTGCATAGGCCCTAAGTAGTACATATTTTCCTTAGCCCATTTAATTATTCTCCCATTTAGTTATCTTTCATAATATTGTTAGGGTGCTATTTAGAAGCTATGATAATTATTAGCAATATTAAGGCATTACAACATGTTTTTTTTTGGCAAACGCCCTAGTGAAAATATCAAAGATTACAAAGAATCTCATTTTATTCCAACCGTTTCAAGTTTATTCATGAAATCTACCTTTAATAATGGTTTTTATGATATTTTATAAGCTCTAGTAATTATTATAAGCAGTAAAAAGTTAAAGCAATACTTTTTTTTATAAATGCCCAGATTTTGGGCGCTTAAAATTGCTTTGGGCCATTTCCCAGGCAAATGCCCATTTATAAATGTCCTGCCCACTGGGCATTTGCCCGGCCCACATCTATACTTGAGGTACGATTATCCATCTCTTGTAGAGGCCACCAGTGTGGTAAGCGATGCTCCTTAATGATTATTGGAGTTTTTGAAGATGAGTCATCAGATGAATCTCGAGTGGCATGCTTGAACTTCACAGTTGCACTTCACATATAGATATATAGCACTTTTCACAGCGCGTGTTCGTATTGGCTTTATTTCGAGTCTAAATTATTATTGCTATAACTTCAGTTATTCACTGACATTTTGTAATGGTGTCATTAAATTTACTCGTGATATTGTTAAAGACTTATATTACACTCAGTTTATGGTTGTTTACCCGATACACTTGTCGGTAACATACTGTTATTTGTTCATGACAAATTATTATACAACATTCTTAGAATTTTGAGTACCGCTGTTATATTACGTATCACTACTGTTTACAATTATATGATCGCAAACTCGAACGCTAGGTACGCAAATGTCATACAGTTCATATCATAGCGATATTTTTCTAAGTCGTTTTACGAACTCCGTAACACTTCTGTCACCGTCTCTTACTTCCGATACTCTCAAAAATTTAATAAAGACTCCCCTTTTCACGTCTCTGTCACTTGCCTATATCAAACATGAGAATTTTCCCCACTAGACTTCTGGTTTTCGGCGATGCCGTTTCCTAATTGGTTCCTTTCTGTACAACCTACTCCAGAGACCACCTACTTTCTCCAAAGTAAGTTCTGATAGGCCTACTGCTTCCCACCAAACTCCTCTCCTGGGTACTTTACCCTTCGGTCAACGGCATTTCCAAATACTCTAGTAATAAATCTAGTTGTCGTATTTCTTAGTTTTCACAAAAGACAACCCTTCGATTTCTCTTCCAACATCTGCCTGTCCAATTAGTTACGCCTATGGTATTATCTTTTCTTGTACAAAGGCCTCGCCAACTCTCTCCGTAAGTATTTCCTTTTTTTTGTCTGGTTCCCAACAAAACCTAACCTTTTAGTTCCTGCGTTCCTCGGGTACGATTTCTTTCCTGGTATTTGAGTATTGTTCAGGCGTATCCTCTGTTGTCCGGACGAAACATTTCTCACTCGACGAGTTTGTTCACTCCCTCGTGCTTTTCATCGGATTGTAAACTATTATCCATCGGCGTCATTTCTAGATACACCCATCACAATAACCTTGTCCTTCTAACATGTGGCCATTCGTTACACTAGATTTATGGCGTGTCAATTAGGCTTGCATAGGTGACAGAGGATGCCTTCGACCGTTTTTCTTTTTTTTGTTCGCCACTCCTATTACTAACTCATACATCACTTGCCACACGTCCAAATGACATTTACCTTAACTCAGTTTTTTTTTTCCAGTTAACATTATCCAGTGATTATAAGGATGCATTTTTTTGTAAAATGCTTTAGGCTCTATTGGGGCTTTGAGATAAATTGCAAAGTTTGTGTGGGGGGGCATACCGGTTTCTCTAATTCTCTAATAGGTTTTGTAAAAATGGCCTAAAAGGTTCATGGTCAGGATCGGTGTGGGTTATACTGTGCAAGTGGTATAATGTAGTAGTATATTGACATCATTGGATACCTGACAGCTGATCTTGAATGGTGAAATGTGCTGTCCCCCCCATTTAAAAGTATAGAATAGAGAGGTAACAGTTTCTGTCTCACCACACAATCTCTCTGTCACATAATATTGCTTCACTATGGCACTAGTATGCGTGTAAATTCTCACCAGCCTTGTTGCAGCCTATGTTCACAGTATGAAAAGCTGTACAAGACTGTTATATGCATTTGTGAAGCGAATGAAAATTTTGTTAGCCTTGCAACGAGGCATTTGTTCACTGGTTATCTCAAGGTCACTGTTCAAGAGCAATTGTCAGGTCTATAAAGTCAGGTACCCATTATATTTGGGTGGTAGATTTTAATACATCTGATTGCATTATATGAAACTATTTGTGAAGTGGATGCAAGTCTTTGATGATTTGTAAACTATTCATAACCATGAATCCATTTTAAGTTGTCACTCAAGAGAGTGTCAACAAATGCGATGTAAACTAAACTTATTTACCATTTCCATTATGTACCATCAATCAAGAGCTCTGTGCCTTAAGGTGGTTTGAACTCTATTATGAGGTGTGCTATAGGTTACATTTTGAAAAAAATTGTAACTGGAATAGATGCTTATTATCCATATTTGCAGGTAGACGGATAAAATTGAATTATGACATAATCTTAAATAACTTAGATTGTGAAGTAATATCTTTAAATATTTTCAAGATGTAATAAATCTCAGGATTTAGAAAATGGGAAGGAAACATAGGATGTCTATGTTACTTACGTGTTTGTGTTTCATATTGGATTAAGTTGTAGAGACAGTACAATATTATGTATTGTAAAATGGCAGTAATACTTAAAATTGATGTCAGTGGAGTTTGCAAACATTGTTATTTGTTTTATACTTATAATCGGTCAAAAAATCTTAATGCACTAAGCACAGACCTTGTACTAACCGGCACTTGAGGAACACAGGTCTTGATGAACTCAGCACTTTTTAACAAAACAGGTGCCATATTTCTGAGGGAAGGTTCTCTCATGTCTTGAATGCTGATAACTTGCATGAAAAGTGTAAACTCAGTTTGTTTTGTTGTAAAAATCAAACCAATTTTGTTTTGTTGGCAGTAATGTGTACAAGAAATCGTGCACTTGGTGTCTGAATATCCATATTTGTTTTGTTGAAATATGTATATCATTATGTATGTAGAAGGTTGCTAAATAATTCATGCTAGAGTATGTTACATTCCATTGAACAGACTAGATATACAGTTGTACAGACAAGATGTAAATATTAAAAAAAAAACTTGAAGAGATAAGAAATCCTCCTAGTAGAAAATGTTTATTTTAACAGTGTGATAACTTCACTGGAGTGGAAGGCGTTGACAGACAAAAATACTTGTCAAATGTAAAGTTTTTCAAATGACTTTTTTAAAGCAGCTGTTTATTTAATGCTGTTAAGAAGAATTGATACTTTAGTGAAGATAGAAGATATATGCGAAACAAATATTAATACTACATTATGGACCGCATGAAGAATGGTGGCATTATGGAGAGCAGCTTAGAATTGTATCCATTTACTATATTATCTAGTTTGATTTAATTGATTTCTGCATCTGTTTGTATTCAGTTATCTACTTTTGTAAATAGAAAGTTTATTACTAGCCAGGGTAATTGTTAATAAAACTATGGTACAGTGTGAGAGAGCAAATTGCACAATAGCACCTTGTATGCTTCTACAATGTAAAAGAGCAAAATGTGTTATGTAGCAGTAATTTTTCTTTTAACTGATTGAATTTAAGAAGAAAAATTGGAATGAAACAGGTTGTGTAGGTTTCGTCAAGGATGTTATGTAGTCTGTATATAATAATTTCTTCCTGCTGAATACAGCAGAGCAGTTGCACACGATTTCTGTAACAATTTTTTCAATGAAATTACCACACAACTTAAAGGGCATTTGATGTGTTGTTATTCAGAAATTAAGTTTTTTTTTTAGTTTCTCTACTGCAGTTTTGTGGTGAAAGAAGCAAGCAGTTGAAAAGCACATATTAAGCAGTAACTTTAATGTAACAGATTATTGAATAACCCAGTTTCCCTCAACCATGCCTCAGCTACCACTGTCCAGAGAGCCATAATAGGCCTATTACACATAAGTCAGGGGCAGGTCCACAATCCTAAGTATATTATTTACATTGTACATTACACAAAGTAATTTGTGTAGTGTGTGTACTTGTAAATTATGTAATTTGATGGTGTCTTGTAATTTATATTTTTTAGTTCATCAGTATTTTAACCAAAAATTAAAATTAAGATGTGTGTGAAGTTTTCTCTCCTGTGTTTGAATCATATGCTTGTTTATTGCAAACGTTGCAAGTGAAGGTTGCAGAAAGGTGTTACATGACAACTATAAAAAAGTTATGATTATGCTATGCTTTCACTTCCGTTGTATGCATGAATAATTAATGTTGCCAGAATATGTTTGTAGGCAGTGTTGAAATATTCAGCCGTGGCAAAAATTTGACTACAGAAGAACAGGTGTGCCTTAGTAGCTGCTGTTATGACAACAAAAGAATGATTACTTACAGATATTAATGATAAAGCATGTATTCTTTATACATGTGTGTTATATACACATTTGAATTTTCATGTAAACTTTGACAAAAATATTAGGAATTAGATAGGAACAAATAACTGACCACTGAAAATTAGAAGACAAAGCTTTCAGCTACTTGGGGAAACAAAATAGTCTTCTTGTTAACTGTAGAAATAAACTTAGCAATGGAATGCTAAACTTACTGTGTGTGCGTGTGTAATGGGGCAGATTAGATAAGATTATCTGAAACAAAATGCCATTCACCCTAACATGTAAAAAATTCAGATACTACACATACTATGACATGCCTACAAAACCAAATATAATTCAAATTATTTTTATATTTCTGTACACCTATAACTGTACTGAATTTGTCTATTTTGGTGTTAACAACCTAAACATTGTTATACATATTGGATGTCTTAACTTTGTTAAATATTGTTTAATTCTTCTAAAATGGATGTTAACATGAGTTTGTTAGGTTGGATGCCATTTAGAAGGATTTTTAATCAGAAGTGAGATTACACTGAAGAAAGACTACAGAGAGTTATAAAATGGTTTGTGGAGCATGTGCTTAAAAGTTTTCAACAATGTTTCTTATTTTTTGTCTACTTTGGATATGCTGTCCCCAACTGGTTTTAAATAGCTTTTAGTTTATTAATCCTAATGTGTAGGTCTCCATGCATATTCTTGAATTTTTTTGTAATAGATATTCTGTTCATCATTATTTAAGAATTTTCACATCTGTGTTTCTGTAATAGGTTTGTAGATTGCTTGTGAAAGAATCGCAAAAGTCCATGTAAGGGAAATTCTCAATAAAGGGACTTTTAACCAAAATCTGATTATTGTGTACAGTTTTGGAAATATAAAAATCTCGAAGACCACGGAGCCTAATAAAGGGATAACAACATTTTTAAAAATTGTGACATCCAGCCAGGTTTCAGGCTGAAGGGAATTTGAACCCAAATCCAAAAGCAGCATCTACTATAAAACTTTTTTAACTTTAGGAACGCCACGGGCAAGAAATAGGACTTAAAATTTTAAGAAAATTGGAAGTGTCCAATTTATGAGAAATTTTATTCAAAATAACTTGTCCATAATAATTTGAGAGAATTCAATGTCAACATTCCTTGGAAATTTTGGATCACTCTCAGTCTGTAAAGCTATGTTAACACACACAAAAAACTGTGTATATTGTTAACAGTTATGCACATTTATGAAAAGATTAAATACATGTCTTTAGATATATGTGGAAACATTTTTATACTGAAAGCTAGGATTTAAATTTTTGTCATTTCGGCAGTATGGCTATAAATTTAACTTAAACCAATACAGTAGTTCAGAATTTTAGTGTTATATCAATGTCTACTATTCTGTTATTTTACTAAACAATAGTAGAGTAATCGGGGTTTACGTAACTTTTCAGATAATCTAAAAATTGGTATCTAATATTGAAATTAACCTAAAAATAAATGAATTTCGTTCACGATAGTAAACGACTTCAGGTCAGGGAGCTGACTAATAGTTACAGTTTGTTTCAGACCATTTTCTAATTCGTCTTTTAAACGAAATTTTGAGAAGTTATATCAGCTGTCGATTTTGTAGCAAAACTTCGTATTCCCATAACGTGTCTGTACAGAGTTTGACATTTCCAAAGCCAAACGTTGAAAACATCCATTTGAATAATCGAGTGTATACGTATTGGACAGTACTCATAGGATGTTTGTCTTTTTATTGAACGTAGTAATAATTGTAGTATCATTTACGTTCGTTGGTCATGTTACCTACTGAGACTCGTATAATGTGTCAGACGAGATTTAGATAATTATTTTTAATCGTTGTAGGTAAATTTCATAAATTAATTACGTGCCAAGAATTATTCCGTTCTGCTATTAAAAGAAGGAGCGTTTTAGGCGAATTAATCTGAACTGGATGCCGTTGAAAGCCACGTTTATAGTGAGTAATGAACGCATTGGCGATGCAGATAAATGTTGTGTAGGAATGTGTTGCCTTAAACAGATAACACGTGGCCAGTTATGAAATCTGTTTCGGTGGTAGTATCGCGTAATATGCGATCAAATGCCAGGCGATACGGAAAGGAACGCAACAGCAGTGAGTACTCGGCGCCGAGACTGCCGTCCTATAATTAGAAACGTTTGTTTATGTATTTATTATGTGATATTCGTTTCATTCCCTCAGCTGGCATTCCCGCTTCCACTGAATACGATCGTTCGCCTTGATCCTCATGTCGTGTGTTAATATAAATGTCTGCAATGTCAAAATGTTTTTTTTAGATATGGGGCACAGTTTTTTCCTCATAAAAGTTTTGTCTTCATAACAATAAATCGAACGAGACTATTAATAGTTTATTAAGGTAACCAGGAAGTGTAAACTAGTATAAAATGCAACAGCCCATATTTTGATCATTATGTCATGACGTTTTAAAGCTATCTATTTGAAAATTTTAACAGAGATTGAGGACATTTTGCAGAACATTCTGTGTACGTTTTAATATTCTAACAAATGTAGAACACTTTTAATAACATCCCTAAAAAAAAAATTGAAAAAAAAATGAAACACCGAGATATATATGTACCTTTTTCTCCTAAACTAGTGGAAGGATTGCAATGATTTTTTGCCCACATAATCTACAGACATAAATTATTGTTGGGAACTAGAAAAATGTTTGTATGTTACTTTGAAAATGAGATATGATTTTTTGAAATATTGAAAATTAGGCAATTTTTTTTGTTTTTTTTTTTTAGTGATTATTTGTATAGACCTCTAGTAACTAATTGAGATATTTCAATAATTCTGGTTCCCAGCATTCACAATTGAATATGTAATATGTGTGCAAAATTTCATCCATATTGGGTTAACCAATCCTGAGAAAAAGGTACATTTATTTAAAAAAATAAAGTTTCCGGGAAATTGAGAAAATAGTAGTAGTAGTAGTAGTAAGATGTCTAACCTTTAATACATTCCTGGGCAATAATCATCCTGGCCATCTTCATCTGTCTCTTTCCTCTTCTTCTGCAGTCTTTTTTCTGTTCTGGCCTCCTTTGTCATGGCCGCAGCAGCACGATTTGCATAGAATATGCGTGTATTGTCGATGGAGCGGAGAGCCTTCATGCAGTTGCTTCCAACTACAATCCCCATTTTGTTTAGCACTTTAGTCCTTGCCATTGCACCATAATTAGAACTCAAAACAGCATCAAAAACACCTATTCTAAGGGTCTGAACACCAACAAACACATTATTTGGTATGCGCTCCCAGATACAGTTGAGACTCTCGTTGACATTTTGTGTTGTACCGTGAACACACTTTTTCAAGAGACTTGGCTGGCTAAGGTCTCTGTAGATGGGTTTAATGGCTTCCATTATAGCCATTGGCAGGGCATGCTTGTGGGTGTAGGTTCCACCAGTTGCAACAGTTTTCTGGTACTTACACCATGAATCAGCTCCCTTCGGACAAAGGTGGTGCATTGCATTGTCATCTGTGGAACATTTGTGGAAGAAGGTTCCCCATACTGCTTGCTGCATACCTTTCACATTATCCACATTCCTCCTGATAGCCAATCCATAGTACTGCTGTAGCTTTTCTGCTGTAGCATCTGTCAGGCGACCCGAACCACCAACACATTTACCATCTCTTCGCTTCACACCTTTCATTTCTTTTTTCCACCTTCGGAGTCTGCTCCCAAGTCTTTTAATAACATGTCCTATTGATTCTAGTTTCTCAATCAATAAATTGTCACCATATGGTTTTGCTTCATTACAAAACAAAAATTACCTTTGAGAAAAAACAAATTTCTCTACACATTTTCTGGATTTAAAAAAGGATTTAGACGGATATCTGAAAGTGTGCGTGGAATTTCAAGGTCCACGTCTCACGCGCTGTTACTTTAAAACTGTGTTTGAAGGTTTAAATATTGTTTTTACGCAATAATTCGCATATCAAATTGTTCATAAAGAAAAGCAGATTATGTTAGGGGTAAAAAAAAAAATGCCATTTTTTACCATTTTACACTTCCTGGTTACCTTAAACAGATGTAACAGAAATTGACGGTTTATTTTTAACCGAGTGTGTAATCGTGGATAGTAAGCATAACCGCGTCGTAAGGTCAACGATACGCGAGCGGTGATGCACAGGAAGGTGTACCCCACGGCGCCTCTCATTTTTCACTGGACTGCATTTTTGTCGGTAGTAAATATTGAAAGGCTTTAGCATTATTAAATGTTTGTACAACTCAGCCTCCTGTTATGTATTAGTTACGACTCAAAATACTGTGAAAAATAATTAAAATTATAACGAAACCGCGTCATTAACGTCAGAGTGCAACTTTTATCGTTTTCAATAACATCCTACCGAACTACTATAAAATTGTCACTATACACTCTGTTCTCCGTTTGTTTAGTTTTGTGACACTTTTCTACACGACATGGAATTCACAGTGACTTGTACATTAATATTAATTTATTCGTTAAACTATATTTTTTATGTGGCAAGTTTGTTTTTCAATATTTTGAATGTGGTTATAACAGCGTCATTTGCGAACAGCAGCTCTCGGGCATTGAGTCCATTGTTTTGCCCGGATATGTAATATATGCAGTACTGCACTAGATCACAAACATAAGTAACGTTTGTGTCTTCCTATTTTATCCATCAAGTTTGATAATCTCATGTGAATACGTAAACTCCAAGGGTATGTACAAAATGTTCTCACGTTTCCTTTCGTGTCGGCTACACAACGTCTATGTACGTTGAAACATGATATCTGGGAAGTCAGCGTGTTAGAAAATATCTCGGTGCAGTTGCTGGTTGAGAATTATACACACAGGATATCGATAACAGGGCTAGATAATTGGCGTGACGTTGCATTATTCAAAGAACAGAAAGTAATTATTACGCGTTGATGTGAAATAAAACAAAGTTAAGTTTGTAGCCTCATTTTCGTATTCGGATATCAGTAGGAAGGAGTGTAGAAAACGTATATGTACTTTGCTATTTACTGATGAAGATATGTACTTGAAACATATGAACCGTTACATAATATTGTGTATAGTGTTTTGATAGTGTCAGACACGTTGTGACAAGTTTTATAAGTTCCAACAGTTGTGTTTCTGTTCGTGGTTAGTGGTCAGTTGCAAAAATGTGTAGCTAGTGTATGACACCACTACTTGAATAGGACCGTTTAGTATTTGCAAGATTTTATTTTCTTGTTTAATGTAAAATGTTTGTTATCCGCGCTTTTAAGGAAATTGAATATGATAATTACGTTAGGTGTTCAGGTAACTGATCCGCGATCAAGTTTTTCAGTATTTCCGCGCGCGCGCTCGTTTAAATGTAGACGCATGTATAACAACGTGTACCTATGTAGTGTATAACGTTTGATGAGAAATAATGGAGAAATGCTTTTTGCATTTGTTCCTGTTGGCCAGTACATTATAACTGCGTCATCTCATATTCAGTACTTCAAGCATGTGTCATTTTTTATAACTCATGAAAAAAAGTAATCGACTTATTTTTTTTTGAGGTCTTTGAATGTAGTTCGTATATACACTTATTGTTTTTTGTACTCTGTTCCAAGCATCCTCAGACCTCTTTTTATTGGGTTTATTAAATAATTGTTATAATTCCCAAGTCAAATTCGCTTATAAAAAATTCTGTTACTAAGCTGCACATGTGTATTATACTAGAAGTGCGATATGCGTCTGCTCTAGAGACTTGGTTAATGATTTGTGCAAAGTGTTTGTTCTATAACTACGTCTTTATCATTCAGTTCAGAGCTAAAGACATGTATGAGTTTTATTATTAAAAATTCTAAACTATTAAAGCCGACGATAACACCCGTCAAAAATGGTTTTCATGCAAGTGGAATTCATGTTAAAAATTTTTTAGTTGTTATTAATTTTTTATGGAAACGTAAAGTCAAGGCTTTGGTAAAAGCAGCTATGCTGGAAGGAGGTCCTTGTGTGTGAAACATTTATACCGAGCATGGAAATGCTATACGATATATTTACATTCAAGTTAAAGTATTTCAAAACAACCAGGCACTCACCATGCAGTAACAAGTTCGATCGGCTACCGAGTGCACATCCGGTCAGGACACTGACCACGATAAAATCAGTTAATGGTAATAAAATGACAAGTATGTTTTCACTAAATCCGCTTTTCCAGCAGAAAACTTGCATTCTTCGCCTACTTAACCTAGCTTATTATGTAACAGAGTAAACGTTGCGGGGCTTCCTATTCGTAAACAGTCATATTCGTTGCAAGGCTGCCACGTGTGACTCTGTCCACAATATGCTACGTCCACATTACGTTGTGTCCCGCCCCGATGTTACAGCTGGATCGTAATTGAATAAATGAATAATGCTCACGTATTTTGTTCTCTCTATTAAAATCCGAAAACCAAAAAAGGCAATACTAATTAACATAGAGGTCATGCATTCGAGAATTCTAAGTCTGTTTTTATTATAATTTCTGGCATAACCTAATGAGCTGAAATTTCTTCGTACTCCATGCTTTCATTATAACAACAATCTAAAATGTAAAGATGGGTAGATTCTGAAATCGTACTGTTGATTGTTGTGCCTTGAAATCCCTCTTCGGCCACTTAATCAACGATCCTCCTTTTTTCGGACTTAACTTTAACGGTATTCCCATCCGCTTTTCTCTTTAATACCCTGTTCGTTTAGCTGTTATCCATTTTCAGGTTCTCCAGCTATTGATATCTCCTTCTTTTTAGACTTAAACAACAATCTTCTTGTCTCGTGTGGTATCCTTTCTCAATTTGATTGTTTCTCACACAGATCATTCTTGCCTTTTCTCCAACATTGACTCTCCGAAAGGAACTATTCGGTTCTTCCCCGTCTTTTCTATGTCGGTGAATCAGAGCATGCAGAGTTCCACACAAAACAGATGTATGTCCCTTTTGTAATCCAGTATTTCTTGATGTCAGCACTTTTTTATGTAGTACAGTTCATTGTCTTCTGTAAAGTGGGACTCACTTAGACTTTGGTTTCCCATTGATTTGAAAGGTTTTACGTGTTTATTTTACACATCTCACTCGAATATTGTGTCGCCTCCTGTTACCGTACGCTTCGTTCTGTGTTCATCTTCATGGCAAATTCACGTACAATTTTTTTCATAATAAGCGCATTAGCTTGTAAGCCATTCTCGTAGCCAGAAGAAGCACATGATTTGTAATATGCTTATTATCCCCTTTTTTCAATACAGACTACATTACACAATAAAATTGATCGCAGGAAAAGTAGGGAGTGTTAAATCTACGACAGCCTCAACAGTGGCATGGTAAATCATTGACTTTGGCAGCGAATGGAATTTGCTATATAACGGGGTACCTAAAAAATATCCCTTACTTGTTACAAATATACAAGTTTCAAGAAAGGACGACCGATGGCTTATTATGTAATTTAAATCCGGGTAATTTCTTTTCTTTTGTTTCTCAGATAATTAGACTATAATTAGCATACAACGGAAGAAAATTCTTAATTACGTCCTTGCCTATCAGTTACGTGTTGCCAAAACCTCATGTTTGTTCGTAATTACAGAAAACTTGTACATTTTGACAAATAATAATTATTTGAAAGGACTCGCTTGTGTTTGCTGTATGTTAGTAAAACTTTTCAGAAAATCTTTACTGTATTCAGGTTATTGGACAGAATAGGGTTGGCGTTGATAGCGACAAAAGACACTGTACCTGCGCACGGCCATAAGTTTCTTTTCACCGCGCGTGATCCCTAAAAGAATATTGATCCAGTCTCGGGATAATTCCAATTTTGGTGATGTGAGCGTTTGGTTCGTTAATTACACTATACTGTAGCGAATCATCAAAGTATTTTCGAGTAGTAATTGAGACTGGAAGTTAGAGAACCCAAACAGATACACATAAAACATCGTCCAATTTAAGGTTTCGGGGTGTTTAAAACTTAATCGTATAGTTGATGAAAAACAAGTTAGTCTTCAGAAGGTTGAATAAATTACTGTCACAGTCCCAAACGATTAACGAAAATCAAGAAAAATTCTAGACTGGAGCTTTTAACTAACAGATACAGATAATTAAGACCACTTATGAAATGCCATCTGGCTGTGAATACCGCAAATAGCGGCTGGTGGCGCGTAGTACTAGCCATATACCGTCACACTAACACAAAAAGCCGCGCGGTACGCCTTGGTCCTTAACGGACTGTTGAGCGGAGGTTTATTTTATTTTTTTTTAATGAAATGCCAATGTGTTTTCCTAATCCCTAAACAGAAGAACACTTCCGTAGTAAACCACTTTTGGGGTGAAACGAATTCGCGAGCGCGCGCGTGTGGTCACCTTTATTAAATTAAAAAGGTTGGAATGGGCTGGACACATTGTACGTGCTTATGAAAGCAGAGTTGTTGGGAAGATGTTTGATGCAAAGCCAGAGGGTAAAAGGAAAGTTGGAAGGAAAAAACAGAGATGGATGGACGGGGTGAGTCATGACATCAGGACTTTGGAAATCCTGAAGAAGGCCAGGGCCTACATAGGGTTTACTAGTCTCTCTCTCTCTCTCTCTCTCTCTCTCTCTCTCTCTCTCTCTCTCTCTCTCTCTCTCTCTCTCTCTCTCTCTCTCTCTCTCTCTCTCTCTCTCTCTCTCTCTCTCTCTCTCTCTCTCTCTCTCTCTCTCTCTCTCTCTCTCTCTCTCTCTCTCTCTCTCTCTCTCTCTCTCTCTCTCTCTCTCTCTCTCTCTCTCTCTCTCTCTCTCTCTCTCTCTCTCTCTGCGTGTGTGTGTGTGTGTGTGTGTGGGGGGGGGTTAACTGACAAAATACTTAAAAAAAGGAAAAAGGTAACATCCAAATGAAGCATTGAAGTGTTTGTCATCACGTGTTGAAGTTCAGGGAATCATGCAGATTTATGGCTGGTACTGTAAATTACTTAAATTAATTGATAATAACTTAGTTTACTGTAGCGTTTCTTTCATTAAGAGTCGATTCTATGAATGCACGAGTTGGATGTTATAGAGATGTAAATAGGAACACTTGTACTGTATTAGAGACACTAGCAAACAAGCCTGTTTGCATAAAATATAGAAAATAGATCGATTATGCGTGAGATTTCTAACATGTTAAACCATGTCAAACGTAGTCTCTTGGAATCGTAAATTGCAATATGTGACATCATTTATGTCACACGTTTGGTGTTGTACGACGCGTCGCATAGTGTATACTGTTATTACGTGCAAGTATAAAACTGGCTAGATACCAGGTGGGCATACGTAGTGTCAGCATGTGGTGTGGTACATGTTCGAATCCTGTATTTGGGCTAGGCAAAGTAAAACGCACATTCCTTACACTTTTTATTATTATAGTACTCCTATGAAGTAGATACCATAGTCCATTAAAATATGTAGTGATATTGTGCGTTCAACTGATTGTTTCCACTAAACCGTCATCCTGAAAATTAAATCATATTAGGCTGATTCGCTGATAATTTTTCCGAGAATCGAGGGATCTCATTGTGACTCGTGACTGTGTGTCCAGTTTTTTGCTATCCTAGAAGGAAAAGGAAATTAGTATCGCTATTTCCCAGCGATCCGAGTACTTAAAAGTCTTGTTCCATTTCGAAAAATTGGCGACTGGTTTCAATCAATGCAAAAAAATGCTTGTATCAATGCAAGTTTTATAATCGTAATATTTTATCGCCTTTCTCTTCATCTGTTTTAATCGTTCTTTCCTCCACAGTTTCTCGTCACTAGGCATGCGCATTGTCATTAGCTGCCAAATAGAAGTAGTGAAAGTTGCCTCTGTTTCTGGCCGCAGTGTTGTAATGCAATTATTTTTGGAAGTTAATCGCCTAATTTATTATATTCTGTATTATTATTTTATTCTCATTATTGATATTCAGCCAAAATTTGATTAGCATGTAATGATGTTAAACGTTTGAAAGTGAAGTCTTGTAGGCCGATATAGATTCATTGAAACAATATGGGGATTAGTTTTAAAGTGGCTGACGGTTTCTTTTCGTTTGCTACGATGCAACACTGAGCTTTTAACTTATGCTAAATTCCCTGCTAATTTGATGCTGGAAGTAAAAACTGCATAAACTATGTATGTAGGGTGTGGGTGCCATATTGATAGCTAGTCGAGGAACTAGGGTTTATTCAGGGTTTATTCTAACCATCGTCCTCTCAGTAATACGAACACGTTGTTGCGCGATAAGGCCAGATATAAAACGTTTCTTTTATCTCACTTTTGTTAATTTCGTTGTCAGTTTTTTGTTTTTCTTACAGTTTTAAGTGTAGGTCGTGTGTGCTCTGTTGAGATATTAGTTGTAAAAATTTTTTCATGAGATTGTGCATAATGCTTTTGTCTCGTCCTTGTTTCCGTAAGTCGGGCGATGCATAAGGACTACTACAGATTCAATGGAAACGTAATGCGACGGTGTTATAAATTCGCTAGACTTTTAGTACGCTTACGTTACAGACGAACGCGTATTTTCATAGTCCCGAAATATCTTTAAACATTCATTGTATTAAAACTATAACAAAAGGCCATAAGTATGACCGGTTATTAATTAATAAAAATGTCCAAATATAAATGAAGACGTATAGTTATTTATTTTGTTACCTGTTGATATATACCCACTTTTTTAATTATTCTTTTTCCAACCACCAAAATTTTTTTTAGTAACTAGTTCGTCCTTGTAGTTCCGTCGCAGCGTCTCCATTTGTTTATGAACCACATTAATAAAGTTTGGTGTAAGGCGGACCGATAACTATGAAAGCAAAACCTATCCGCCTTATTGCTGCATAATCCAGCACATTCAGACAGGCATTTACAAACTATGTTTAGACAGCAAAAAACGCTGAGATGGAATCAGTTCTTTGCTACAGTGCACTGCACTAGTACCCATTCCTAATGGTTCAGACATGTCCGAGACGTCGACTCGGACATCTATACACGTATATTACGTAGTAGTATTATCAGTAGTGGATTTAATTAGTGATTTCCGTCTTGACCGTTAAAGAATTCTCGAAGAGGGATGTAATATAACATTGAGAATATTCGACGAGTGTAGTAGTGCAAGGGGGATAACTGGATACCACAGTTGGAGAACAGCGTGTCCTCGTGGAAAGGATCGTAGAAACCTAGAAACCGCGTCTCATACATTGCCCTCGTTTTTGTTTGCTGAGGGAGTTAAATGAGGACTTTGAATTGGATTTTCTGAAAACGAATTTGGTGAAGCTAAATGGGAACCCTGTGCTTTTATAATAAATAAATAAAAAAAAAAACATTAAAACATGACGGAAATGTGTGAGCGGATTATGTTTAATTCATAATTTTTATTAAAACTGAAGTTCTCTTAAATAAATTTGTGCGCGCCATTGTGCTGTTTCTAAGTTTCCTTCAGACTTATTACAGTAGATAACAGACTTCTAAACTTTTACATAAACTAAATCGTGTATAGTTTTTCACAGAACAAGAAAGTGTATTGGCAAAATTTTTTAAAATTCCAAATCGTTACCAGCAGATTTACACGAGGAAAGCATCAGACCGTCGCGTGTCTGTCTGGTAGGCGTGAGCGAAGCAGGGTTTTGTAAAAAAGAAAGTCCAGGCGCATTCCTCTCTATATTTAATATTATGACAGCTGGTTGTTGTGTTGACTGCCGCCTTTTGGTTGGTGGCCGGCTGGAGGCTGTCTCGACACTGACCAAGGTCATATCCAGTACACACTACAAACTGGTTTATTTGCTAGCTGTGGCAGATAACGCGGCCGGTAAATATTCTTTGTGGCGCTTCATCGTGAAACGACTTGGCCAAGATTTTTTAATACTGGCCTCAAATACAAGCGTGTATAGAAGACTGCATATGGTTGTGTAGAGTTCTTACTGCTGGATTTTGTTTATATAAAATTGTAATAAACATTGGTGAATTATGCGGAGTTGTGTTGTTGAGTGGGCTGTTGTGAAGGATGTCTTACTATTGAAAATCGTATTACGTATTAGTAATTAAATTGTAGTGGCTAGAAAATGCAGACAACAGCTGGCTACAAAAAACGAAGCTAAGGAATAAGTAGTAGGCTTGTTACCTGTTTTCCTATAGAAGGAAAAAACTTGAACAGTGTAAGAGTGCAGTTAATTTATTAACAGATTGTTAAAAAGGGTTGTACAAACTTCTGTAACATAGCAGGATGTAAAAGGCAGTTCTCATTGCTATTATAAATCTGTTAACAGCAGATAACATAGCCTGACAGAAATGTCGCTATTTTGTTCTCCAGCTAACATTTCATGAAATTATGCCGTAAAAAATAAACTGAATGAATTTATTTGTCTCATGTAGTTACAAGTCTGTAAACTGTATTATACACTCATCTTTGTATGTGTTTTGAAGATTTACACGGTGAAATCAAAGCAGATGATAAAACGCCTAAGAATGGCGTAGACCAGGATTATTACAAAATGGCAAAGTACATACAACATAAATTCATGTTATCAAACATTAAAAACGTCTGCCATTGTGTGTGTTGAAATGCTGATAAAATTTATACTACAGTAGAAAAAAATAAAGATTGATAATTATGAAAGTATTCCTGTATAATTGTGATTTACACTTTTAGATTGAATGGGGGGTTACATAGCAAAATAGTAAATCCTGTTGCAGTTATAAAAATGCCAAAACAAGGATGATAATATGTCTGTCAATATCAGGTAGATTTTATTGCTGTCATTCTGTTTGAAAACATTGCTCAATCATTACTGATGAGTATAAATGAATTCTTCCTTTGAGATTTTCTCAAAAGAAAGCTGACTTTCCTGACTTCGATAAAATAAAATAAAGTAGCCTGCTTAATGAAATAAATATTTTTGCCATCTCTTGTAATGGCCTTTACAAACTAAGCTTTGAGAAATTCAGATTTCGATGATTTCATGAGATAAAAGTGTAATTTCAAATATCATTGTCTGTTACACAGCTCATGTAATGGCTTGGGTGTTGTTAATTGACTATTGTATAGTCTTTGCCACTACCATGGCTGCTAGTTCTGACCTTTGATTGCACCATCTACATGAACACTTCAGCCGTTTTCATTCTGATTGTTGGTCTGTCTTATTGAATACTAGGTTGTTTTTCTTAGCAGTTGATGAGTTAGACAAATAATAAGCCTTAAAGAAACTACGAAACTTGACTTAAAGAATCTTGAGTCAAGCGTCTAGAATATTGATTGTAATAATTATGTCACAGTTGAATTATTTTTCTAGTGTCTGGTTGTATACATATATATAAACTACTGGAATTTTTCCAGTTATTTGTATTTTCCAGATTATCTTTGTGAATTTACAGTGACCAGTAATCTACACAGCTCTAATATCCAATATGACTTAGTCCAGCGGTTCCCAAACTGTGCTCCCCGGAGCACTTGGTGCTCCGCGAAACATCTCCTAGTGCTTCTTGAAGAAATTGGAAGAATAAAGAAATGACCAGGTCTTAAAAATGTGACTTAAGATATTCGACTCCAGCTGTCCCAAATTCAAACAGATATAGCTAAGTTATGTAAATCAATTCAGTCTCATCCCTCTCATTAGAATAGTTCTTTTACGGTCCCAAGTAGCATTTTTGGTTTTGCAACATTAAAAATGGTTTTATGTACCAGATTTATGAGGATATATTATGGATTTACCATACTTGCTTTTAGTTCGTTTTAAAATGTGTTGCCTTAATATGTTTTTTGTTTGTTTGTTTTGTAATAGTGAAATTAGAGTTGAAAATATTTTTTTTTAATGAAATAAACTAATAAAGCCTGTTTCATATCTCTAAAGTTCTAAATTCTGAATGTTTACCTTCTATCCTCAAATAGTATGGTCATATAGTGCTGGGTGAAAATTAGTGATCCGTGATGAACTTTTCTACTAAAAAGTGCTCCATGACCTAAAACGTTTGGGAACCACTGACTTAGTCGTATCATATTCTTTGTTGGAGATTGAATGAATGTGTATAGTCTTGGTTTGCTGAAGCTGTTTCCTGAGGAAGTGGTTTTTGGTAGACATGGTCATTTTAATAATGTTTATATCACCTTGTCACCTTGGTTTTTGTTTTCTTTGTAAGTCCATTAATATTCTTATTTTCATGTATCTACACATTTTTGTGTGTTTGGAGGGAGGGATAAGCACTAATTTTATTGCATCGTAATTGCTCACTCTAGTAAGTTGTTCTGCCCCCAAACCGCAAACAAAGTTTTATATCAAGATGTGTTTTCTTTCGTAATCTTAGGTCAAAACCGTATCGAATTGAAACCAATTACATTAAGTAATATAAATAATTAAGCAAATAAAAGGTGTCATTAATTAACACTCCGTGGTGTCATCATCAGATCTACAGTGCTAATCAGAGTAGTTATGTAGACCATGGACTGTTGTAATGGATTATTTTTTATGTAACTAATTTTGTAATTGTAGTAAAGTATTTTATTTTTCTGTACTCTTTCGTACTTCTTTTGCTGAACGAATGCTAACAAGTGATACATACGAGGTGTGAGGTAAGACCACCTATATAATAAAATTTATTGTATACAAAATGAAGAAGTTCACTAATAATTCTCAGTCAGAAAAAGAGAGTAATTTGTGTGTACCACAAAGCAAAATAAAAATAATTACAACAATATGGCATTAATAAAAGTGGCATATAGTTTTAACAGACCTTACCCGACTGCACTTACATCAGTAATTATTATTAAATAGCTGTAATTTCAAACTGTGAAGAGTCAGATGGAGTATAGACTAAATAGGAAAATAGACAGGGAGCTATGACGAGGGGAAGTACCATTGGTTATATGTCATTGGAGATTAGAATTTCGGTGTCAAATGTTTGTATAAAATAAGCAATAAACAAACCAAGCACAAAGTAAGATAACTCTGAATTTCCGTGACAAAAGATAAGTAGGAAAGCTACAGAGAGAGAACACTGGGGGGGAAGTACAGCTGTGCTCATCATAATTTCAGTACTAAAACGTTCCGAGTTCGCAGACCAAACAAGTCTTTGTTTACAGTGCACGCATTATATTTCAGTTTGAATCGTAAAGAGTTAGTGCTTTTTTTTCTACAATTCGTTGGAAGTATTGAAGTATTTCATTCAAACCTGTCCAACATTTCCGTACATATTTCTTTTTGCCTTAAGTAGGCCGTACTGTATTTCAAGCTTGTAAACTGTTCAGTGTTAAAGTTGAACTGAAGGCATTGTTATGTGCTACACTGACTTCTGTATCATTCAGTTAATTATTCATACATTTTGTTAACTTACTTTTTTACGAGCAGAATATTTGGTCGATGCAAATTTGTATGAAGTTTTCCGTTTATGATATACCATAAATACAGCACGACGTATTTTCTCGTTTACGCTTAAACTTCAAGACAAAAGCGAGTAGCGTTCCACGAATTCCATGGAGCGTGTGCGTAAACATGATATTTTTTTCAACCAGTTTATCAGTTGGCAATTATCACCTCTATTCATAATATTGTGCTGTGCTACTTAACATGCTGTACAATGTTGTCGTTATCACGTTTTTCCGTTTTTGAAAAATGGTGTGCGCGCGCGTATGCGTATGTTAGATTATAAACGAACGCATTGATAAACGCGTGCAGCAGTATGATGCAACATCTCGACTGCTGTGTCACGGTCAAATGCCACGTTGTTGAATGTATTTAACATACGTGCGATACCGGCGTTGGCATCATCGATTCGCGCTACCTTGTTGCAGCAGTAGACTGGTGCCAATTATGTACCGCATACTTTATAAGATTTATGTTATGAAACATTAGTATTATGAGTTATAAATTGAGAACCGTTTATAAAACGAAACTACAGTTGCAACATATTAAAGTGTAATTTCTGGCCCGTGTTAATTTAATTGATACTGGAGGCCTTTACTTGATGAAAATCCATTATAATTTTAAAGAATTAAAGAAAACTAAAAACTTGTTTTCGTGATTTTCACTCGTCATTTATTTATTTTTAAATTAGTGAGTTAAAATCACGAAAACAAGTTTTTAGTTTTCCGTGTTAATTTGCGAAGCAGTAAATCAGGTATACAGATATATATGCCGGAAAGTCCTGACAATAAGAACTCGTATATATATGTTATAAAAATATCCACAAATTAATATTTATTTCGTTTGAACAAAAAAAAAGTCAGTGTGGTTGTGACTACGCAATTGGGCAATTAATGTGAATGTACGGTGATAATTTCTTACGACGTTTGTCTATCTGGCACATTAAGCAAGTCATTAACATTAGGGAGTAGGTTATTACCGTCGGTTCCAAGTTCCAAGTGAAACATTTTTCGAGTTGTACAACGCCAGTAGATTCTGGTGTTTTACGTATCCGTTTTTCGTACGTTTCAGCGACAGTGCAAAAAAAAACAGCCTGGATAACGGTTCACTAATTATTCCGAACGTACAGGAGAGACTTTTCCCATCTTTGACAAGTCCAATTTAACTTGCGTAGTATCATAACCAGAGCCTTTAGCAGTAACAAATAACACTTTAAAAGTGAATGTTTTTTAAAGTATTGTCAAAGCTGCTTCAGAGTAAATGAAGCATTGAAACCGTCGCCATAGTTTTATTTTTCCCGCGTGAAAACATGCTGAAAAAAATGGTCCACGGTATATTCTGAGAATGGCCACCTGCACAAGGTGATTGTACGCCAGAGATGGGGAGAGTAAGGCACGTCTTCAAGATTGCCCGGTAGAGAATGTGCCGACGTGCATGCGTTGGCTGGTTTTCGGGCTTATGTGGCTGCACTTCCTGTGTATGATGCAATATCGCAGGAGCTGTAGGGATACGGTCAATCTCACCCCATCTCTCGTGTTTGAAAAGGAAAATTTTTGCTCGTGTGAATTAAATAGAAAATTGTAAGCGAATTTTGTTGTCTGTTGTCTTCATTGAGAAAGGCGATAACATATTAAGACCGTAAAACTTGTATTTTATTGTTGTAAAAGCATTAACTAGCTAAAGCTAGATTTTAGAGGTGTTAGTGTGGAAAAACCGCATGTATGGCCGTAGCATAGTGGTGAGAACGAAAGTAAAACGATTGAAACGGAATATCAAAGCCACCACCGTTTTTGTTTTTTTGTCTTTATATCCTCTTATCAGATTCCGGATCCGCCTCTGGGTTTGAAGGAGGAAAGCTTTTCTACGTACCCAGTTATGAAACAAACATCTGGTGACGCGAATTGGAATGTACACGTGAAATGCTGGAATAAATTAATGACGTAGGAAGATTCAGCATCAGTTTTAACATTGATAAGTCCAGTCGGGATCTGTAAAAAAAATGCTTTGGTTGACTGTACTCGTCGGAGCGCAAATTTTTATTGGAATGTCTCCCGAATGCCTATAATGAGAATTTCGGTTTGCACCGAAAAAAAAGTTGTGCTAAACTCAGGAAAAATCGTAGAGTGAAAAAATAGACATTTTGGGTCCTGTTTTATAGCCTTTTCGTTCGAATATCTCGGTAAGTATCGTATCTACGTGGAAAATGAATAGAGGTTAATTTGTTCGCAATAAAATTTCCTATCGGAATATGCTTTTGTAATTTGGAAAAGTCAATTTTCCGCGTCACAGGAGTGAAAATTCGCGAAAAAAAAGTCGAAAAAATGTCGCTTTGGAAAACTTCTTATCGGAAAATGAAGAAAACTCTTAATGCTTCTAAAATAAATCGATTGGTTAGAAGCCGAGATATTGTCAATTTTAGAGCGCGCCGCTATTTTGAACTCGCGAGTTCAGTTTTGAAGCGAGCCAGTTTTGACTTCCCCCACCACCACCTCCCAGCAACTTTTCGTGCGGTAGGTGAAACTTTCTTCGGTATTTTCTCTATGTTGCCGAAGGGTGCAAGTTTTGAAAATGTTCACATGAAAAGTACTTGGAAAAACGAAGGCTTTTGTTCAAGAATGAGGCTCATAGCATTAATTGTTTACTAGTAAACACCGGTGAACTTTGACGGGCAATATCTCGGGAACGAGTTAACGAATTTCAACTTTTTTTTTTTTGTAATAAAGCGTCTTGCTGAGTACTTTCATCCTGTAATTTTTGAATTTGATAGTTTGAAAATTCGCGAAAATATTCTATTTGTTTATAAGTAAAAAAATTAATTACAATTTCTAAATATTCCCTAGGCTATCCTAATTAACCGATTTGCATTTTTCAAAATGGGTTTAAAAGTTTGAATGCTCTTCTATGAGTAAAAAAATCAGCGATTCATACAAGACTATTTTTCAATCACCAATATTTTCAAAATTTTCAGATTTTCCGAAGAGAGCTAGATTGCAAAATTATTGTGAAAAACGAAAAAAGATATCGTGTTTTTTCTTGCGCGATTGTTTTTGTTATAACATAAAGTTTTTCTAGCTACATTATTAGAAGCATTAAGAGTTTTCTTCATTTTCCGATAAGCAGTTTTCCAAAGCGACATTTTCGACTTTTTTTTCGCGAATTTTCACTCCTGTGACGCGGAAATTGACTTTTCCAAATTACAAAAGCATATTCCGATAGGAAATTTTATTGCGAACAAATTAACCTCTATTCATTTTCTACGTAGATACGATACTTACCGAGATATTCGAACGAAAAGGCCATAAAACAGGACCCAAAATGTCTATTTTTTCACTCTACGATTTTTCCTGAGTTTAGCACAACTTTTTTTTCTGGTGCAAACCGAAATTCTCATTATAGGCATCCTTCGGGAGACATTCCAATAAAAATTTGAGTTCCGACGGAAAAAAGCAACCCAATACAGATCCCGACTGGACTATATCTATCGTAGCAAACACGTCAAAAGCTAATTGACGTCTTGCAATTCGCTAATAGCTGCTAATGTAAAGGAATTTTTTATAGTTTTTTTTTTATGTTTATGTTTTTTGACGCATTGTGGATCTTGTTTTTACATTTCGCTTAGCATTACGAATGATTATAGTAGACGTTTACTAGATTCAGAAACCATTATATGACTTAAAATATATATAGTCCTATGCGAAAATTAGGGTTGGTAACTGTTTTCTTTCGTAAAACCTTCCTGTTTACGTGGAAGGAAATCATATATAAAGGAGTAAACAACTCGACGTATGGACATTTTAAATTTTAAGACTTCCATTGAAACAATTTTACTCCAGCTCTTGTTAACTTGCGTAATAAATAAATTATGACCTGTTACAACCATTTTGCGAGACAGTACATATTTTTGAAATGTAGAATTTTAGATATTTGTTATATCGGTTGTGTAGAGGTATAACCCAACGTCATTTTTTAAAAGTATATTGCATTAATATTATAATATGTATATATAATATAATTATACATAAATATAAAATTATATGTATAAAAATTAATATTAAATAAGTTTAAAGAGCTAAAACGGGTTTAGGGTTTAGCAACGGATGAAAGTGAAAAAGAAAGATCATTCGTTAGTCTGCGTATGAATAATTAAACGAAGACCGTACAATCTTGACCGTATGTAAAAACACTTTGGTAGTATTTTTTGGAATGTGTTACAAGAAACATTGTAATAATATGAACTTCGTGAAATTTATCGATTTAGATGATTGCTAATTGGCCTATGTCAAATCGATACTTTTTGCTATTTTACAGGACTCTTTTTGTTTTACTTTGTTTACTTGGATGTTTTGTTTAAAATAGTTTTACACCTTTTATACTCCTCGACTATTTATTCATATTTATTTAATAGCAATGTTAAATGAATTCCGGTGAAGAAGAATAATGTGGTAAGTGAGAGTACTACGGTTGTTTATGTGAAATTCTGTAAGTCACTGAAATACTTTTATTAACGCTTAGGATCCCAAAGTTGTATGATGTTGCAAAATTTCAATGTAACCTTCAAAACCTTTCCGTTGGTATTTAGTGAAATATTTGTTCGTGGTCATTCTTTAATTATTATTTAACTTTAGAAACTAAACTTTAATTATTTAAATTGATTCAGTTGAGTACATGCTTCCTGACTACACGTTGTCAAGCAGGTAGCAGAGAAAGTAACTGAAATGTCACATTACTGGGGAGTGCTTAGTCCGTGTACGACCCGCTTATGGCTCTACAAGCATACGCACATATAGCAGTGCTTCTGATCCGTATGTCAAATTAAATTATATTTCGCATTTTCTCGATCGCCGTTTTAACAAATGATAATTATAAACTATAAATATACTATGGTGATAAGATTATCACAGTCAGTGTGCGTGCACAGTGTGGGATGATTATGACGATTTACAGTTTTTATCTGAATTTATTGTAATGTGTGTAATATATAGATCGAGAATTTTGAACGAGATTATTCACAAGTTTAAAGCAGCGTATAATTGAGTAAAATTAATACTCAGAACGCCATTAGATTCAGATTTAAGTCATGTAGTTATCTAGTCACGTAAGTATAAACGGTTGCGCTTGCAGCCATAGGAGTAGAAAGGGCGTAAATTGTATATAATTTTTTGACTATAAAGCCTCGTAGAGTGTAAATGTAAATACCAACCAACAGTAGATGGAAAAGAAGAGATCACGTACCCAATTGTCTGAATTGTACTTGTCTGAAAGGCGGAAGGGAAATTTAGTCTTACAAAGGAAAATTGGTTTCTCAAACCCAGAAAGGCAGTCGGTTTAGGAAAACCCCCGATAAAAAATATGGTGCGTCTTAAAGCCTTAAGGTGCAGTCTATTGTATGACTGGCGATTCGATTGAAACTTAAAAGTAGTCACGGAGGTTTAGTAAAGAGAATACCACACACAAGGACGACTTGGAGACCTCATGGCAGAATAAATATAGAAACGCCACAGAAGTTATAGAAAGTGGATTTGAAATCGAACAAGCAGTGTGCCTAAACCCGCAGAAAAATAAGAAGCTAACTTTTTTATCGTTCCTACCACTGACCGGATTGGTTCTCAGTCACATCTACCCTGAAGAGAAATATTCTCCTTCTACCAGATGTTATTCCTTCAACTGTTAAACTGTCGTCGTCTGCATAATCTCTTCATGGCTCTCAGGTACCAGCTTTCGTGCCCGTCTGCTATCAGCTCCATGTCTAAAATCTTTAAATCTTGAAAGAACACGCGATGAAAAATATTTTCCTTGTTAAACTTTTACCGAAGTAGAAGTGTAAAAGAAAGTCTCCCTAAATATCAAATGATCCATTTAACTGAACATTGTAAAAAGAGGGACTGTCTTACTTTTTATAGTAGTAGGAGCGTGTATTTATTACAACCAATGGCAGTATTCATGTTAGTGGGCGATTACTGCTAATAAATTTAGAAATAGCTGCATGCTCCAGAATTAATAGTAGGGTCATTCCATCGGAAATCATCCAATGGTGGTTGCTTGACCATTTTGAAAAAAATTATTTTTTTATATGTTGTTCCTACATACAAACAAGTAACAAAATGATGTTTGAAAAAAAATGTTATGTCTTCGTTTGTCGCCAGCGGCCATTTTTCCAACATGGCCGACACTCAGTTTCTTCAAAATTGTCTTTTGCGGAAAGTTATATATCTCTTGACCTATAAGAGGTAGACCTGTAAAATAAAAACCGTGTTGTAGGTACTGACATGGGCTATCTTTCTGTATAATAACCTTCGTGATGTGTGCTTTAGAAAGTAGGTAAATTTAATCTGAAAACTTAGTAAAAAAATCGCTTAAATTGTCATTTTTGGGATTTTTTTAGGTATGAAGGGGATATTTCTAGAAGTTAAAATTGTTATCACTAATAACTGTATCTCTATAGAATTTATATAAAAAAAAATGAAACCTCAGATGATTACCCTTTCCATTATATAAAATGTTAAAGTTTGAAAATTTTCAAAAAAGCCAGTTTAGAGCATAATATCTCTGGTGGGGGACCTCCTAAAAATCTGAAAATTTCTGAAAATCAAGTCATCTTAGATACCTATCAAACCAAACTAATTTCATGTTTTAGACTTTTGCAGTATAACAACTATAAATTTTTAAAAATCGTGAAAAACATGTATAAAATGCACGCTGATAACCAGTTGTTATAAGCAGCAGGAAAGGTATTAAAAAAAAAAATGTCAAGTTCTTATCACTTTTCATTTTTTGTTGCCTATAAAAACAAATAATGACATTAAAAGATTTTTAAGTTTCAGTGTAAATATTTTAAGTAGCCTAATTTCAAAATTATGTTATTTAAACGAAAAAGTTAGTTACTATTAAAAAAAATAATTAAATATAATTTTTACAATTGTAGACTGATTATTCTATCTAAGAATATTTTCTTTTATGTTCAGAAACATTAGTCTCTCATGCATTACTCATCACTGGACAGCCACTTGACTCATGTTGTTACAGCTTGTTTACTGACATGTCTTAACCTGAAAGTTCCAATACAGTACTCTGCAATGCTCTTCTTCTCAGTTTATTGTTCACTGTGGCTGAGTGATGTTGTTTCATCATCATACTGATCTTTTAGTAGTGCTAAGTGATTATGTGGGTTGACCCTAAATGTTTTATTAAATATAATTATGATATTTTGTAACTCTACGGTTTAATACTGTAGTGTTTTGTGTATAAATTAGTGATGTTATAATTTTGATAAAATGGAGTGTAGTGTTGGTTTATTGACTAAGGAAACCTGTCACAAAGAAACCTATGGTAAAGCAAGTAAAGACTTGATTAATTTTAATGAGCTTGATGGGGGAAGCCAAGAACTACTTTCACTTAGGTTAAATTCAGATGACATTAATACTTTGTGTGAATACCATAAAAAAAGTTTTTGCTCAAATTTAACCACCTTTTTGGAACCACCTGTTGTGATCCACTTGATTATCACAAAACTTTAAAGAAAAAGGGATCAAAAGGTTGTATGGAAATTAAGTTGGAACATGTCAATAAAACTAAACCCCAAGAAATAAAACTTATACCAGGAAAATCTCTTTGTCCAACATGCTATAAAAAATTTTTTGCTGCTATTCAGAGAGCAGCAACGCCACTGAGGACAAGGATGAGGATGGAGATTGTTTTATCCCCTCCTCACGACACACTATAAATCTTGACGATTTATGTTCAGCATTGGATATTTCTCCTGCATCAAAAATTACTAAAGTTAGTACGGAAAAAAGGAAAACTGCTGTGGCTTCCAAAACAGATAGAGTAGCCAAAGCCGTGAAACGCAAACTTGAAGACTCTCGTTTGAAGAAACTACAGTTACAGAAGTACAAGAAGGAAGCAGTAGTATGTCTAATTCTCTTTGTGAGCAATATAGTGACCTTATTGAAAAATTGAAAGACTAATGTAGTCTGACATCAAGTAATCAAATAAAAGCTAATGCAATAAGTGTAATGCCTTGAAACTGGTCAAGGTCTAAAATATGTCAGGAGTTAAAAGTTTCAGATTATCTCATTCGAAAAACAAAAGAGCTAATGGAACAGCAGGGTATATTACTAATTTTTCGCAAGAGAAAAGAGTGTCAGCAGATAAGTGAATAACAGTAGCGATGGTTAGAGATTTTTATGAGTTAGAGGAAAACAGTAGAATCCTACCTGGAAAAAAAGACTGTCTCTGTGAGATTAGACGGAAGGAAAGTACAAAAACAAACAAGACTTGTACTATGTAATTTAAAGGAAATTTACTTGCATTTTAAAAATACATATCCAGACATGAAGATTGGTTTGTCAACATTCTGTTCCTTAAGGCCTAAGTGGTGTAAACTTGCAGGTTCAGCTGGTACACATTCAGTTTGCGTGTGCATATATCACCAGAATATTAAATTAATATTATTAAATGCTAGAGGGTGCCAATATGAATGTGGATTATAAAGACTTGTTGGCTCTACTTGCTTGTGACATAGAAAACTACGACTGTATGTTAGGTAACTGCGAAGGCTGTGGGAGTGCTGAAATGTTGAAAACAATGCTGGAAGAAGAGTTTTCTGAGGTGGAGGAAGAAATATCTTAAGTTATGGACCAGTACAGATAGATCAAATTTAATTGAAGTAGTCCAATCTGCTGATGAATTCATAGAAAGTCTTTTGGAAAAACTAATCCAATTGAAAAAACACCATCACATAGCTAAAGTGCAAGCTTCGTATTTGAGAGAAAAGAAAGAAACCCTAACAGAATCTGAATGTATTGTACTGGCGGATTTTGCGGAAAATTATTCATTTGTGGTACAGGACGAGTCCCAAGGGTTTTACTGGACGAAATCTCAGTCGACTGTCCACGCATTTGTAGTTTATTTTAAAGATGGTGATAAAGTCACGTCGAAAAGCCTCTGTGTCATTAGTGACTACTTGAAACATGCTACTGTTGCTGTTCATGTTTTTCAAAAGCATTTATTAGCAAAAATCAAAGAAGTAGTAGTACCTCAGGTTAAAAAAGTTGTGTATTTTAGTGATGGGGCATCAAGCCAATACAAAAATAGGAAAAACTTTGCAAATCTATGTCATCACAAGAAAGACTTTGGTCTTGATGCAGAGTGGCACTTTTTTGCCACTGCACATGGCAAAAATGCATGTGATGGGGTCGGAGCGACCAGTAAAAGAGAGACTGCAAGAGCTAGTTTGCAGAGGCCATATAAAGAACAGATTATGACAATTCAACAATTTTTTGAATTTTGTGATGAGCATATTCAGGGGATAAAATACATATTGGTGAAAGAAGAAGAAATAGAACAAAGTGAGAAAAAGATTTGATAACTGTTGTGCGATGCGTGACACAAGAGAAAGGCATCGTCTAGTTCCCATAGATGAAAACACAGTGCGATGCTATCTGACGTCCAAGTCAAGCGAGTATGAAGACATTTCAATAACCGCTGCACCACACATAGACATTTCTGAACTGAAGCAGAAAGATTTAGTTGTATGTGTATATGATCATGAATGGTATGCAGCTGAAATCGAAGCTGTCAACACTGAACACAATGATGTATTTGTCGTATTTTTTATGCCACCCGGACCACGAACATCCTTCAGAAAAAGTTCAAAAAAGTGTTGGGTACCCATTGGAAATGTTTTATTGAAATTTACACCACTTCAACTAAGTAGGTCTAGTGGTAGGAACACTTACCAAATCACAGAAAAATTGTGTAATGAGGTATCAGCATTGTTCATGAGATCCAGGAAAACACACAACGTAAGTATAATAAAATAATTTTAAAACATTCTTTGAAGTTTTATATCAATGCTTAAAATATTTTTATGATATTATTTGTTTTTTTTATGTCATAAGAGAGTAAAATGTCATAAGAATTTGACAGTTCTGCTGCTTCTAACAACTGGTTATCAGCGTGCATTTTAAACAAGTTTTTCACGATTTTTAAAAATTTATAGTTGTTATACTGCAAAAGTCTAAAACATGAAACTAGTTTGGTTTGATAGGTATCTAAGATGACTTGATTTTCAGAAATTTTCAGATTTTTAGGAGGTCCCCCACCAGAGATATTAGACTCTAAACTTTGGCTTTTTTGAAAATTTTCAAACTTTAACATTTTATATAATGGAAAGGGTAATCATCTGAGGTTTCATTTTTTTATATAAATTCTATAGAGATACAGTTATAAGTGATAACAATTTTAACTTCTTGAAATATCCCCTTCATACCGAAAAAAAATCCCAAAAATGACAATTTAAGCGATTTTTTTACTAAGTTTTAAGATTTAATTTACCTACTTTCTAAAGCACACATCGCGAAGGTTATTATACAGAAAGATAGCCCATGTCAGTACCTCAACATGGTTTTTATTTTACAGGCCTACCTCTTATAGGTCAAGAGATATATAACTTTCCGCAAAAGACAATTTTGAAGAAATTGAGTGTCTGCCATGTTGGAAAAATGGCCGCTGGCGACAAACAAAGACATAAAAAATTTGTTCGAACATAATTTTGTTACTTGTTTGTATGTAGGAACAACATATAAAAAAATAAATTTTTTTCAAAATGGTGGAGCAACCAGTTTATTTATTTTTGGATGATTTCCGATGGAATGACCCAGTACACAAGACGACAAAACTAGCACGACGTGGTCCAAGTATTTTCTGCATTTTCGTACAGTTTATGTGTGAACGGTGTGCATTTGGCACTTACGAGTAGTAGAATTCGTCTCATTAGACAAAACTTTTCGTATATGAATCTTTGGCTTCTGTGTATCGTTTTCTTTTTTATAATGCCATGAGAAGTGTTCTTACCATTCACAGTCACAGCATGCTTACCTAATGCGACGTTACATTTCAGTTTACTGCATGTCTGAATTAAATGCGCTTCGTGAGAGAGGTACGAGTCGATCGTCAACGTATCCATTGTACGAGTGATATGTAATGATTGGGGAACGTTAAACACCCTCTCTCACTGCCCTTGAACCACCATATATCTGCGGCTAACGGTTTATTTTTTCATGTCCATGTGTTATCAGGCCGGTATAGTTGATGCAATAGTTCACAAGAATAAAAGAAAAACTGCTCAAGTCGTACTTCGTATAGCTTTGACCGTAAGCGGAGCCCAGTAGGCTGTTCCCTTCCCTCCAGTAATACATTTACATTACCAAACAGAACGTCAACCTTATTCGCCAAACCTTTATTGGAATATGGCGTAAATCTTCCTTCTTAATCTGTTTGATTACAACACTGAGCGTATAGATTTCATCAACAGTGAAACGATTGTGCGTAGTTGTCCCCATTGACAAAATATTTATATAAGCTACATAATTCTCAAGACTGCGCCGCCATCATGTTGTTTCGTAAACAAACTTCTTATAAACGATGTCGAAACATAAACATTAATTATATACGTTATAAACAAAAAATTTGGTGACCATAAGTCCTAGGATATAGCACAAAGCTCTTGAATGCACGATTCGTTGGATTCGAATTCCCACCTGTACCGAGGTGCGGATTTTTGGTCGTGACTGCTACATTGGCCTCCGTTATATATAATTTTATGTAAATTAAAAAACTAGATCCTCGGGATTTAACAATCAAACAGTGTAGGCCTGCTAACAGGAACAGCATACACTTTAATTAATGACAGGGTTTTTTTAACTATGTAAAAGTTTCAGTTAAGAGTAACTCAAAGTAATGTAAGTTTTGAATAATTTTACAGAATTGTAAAGCGTATTTTAAATTATAACGTCCTGGGTCTGAAACATAAGACTTGTGTTACTAATGCTTCCAGTAAATGGGAGTGCCACGAAGTAGATAAATTAGACGGTATTAATAAAATTGCCCATTGTTATGTGCTGTTGCCGTTTCCGAGGGAGGAGAATGATATATTTTATTTCAGTTAAACTAAAGAAGCTTAATTCTAATTTAATCGCGGACAGTCGACAATTTTGTGAATTTGTTAAAAACGACATTAGTCTGTGAAGTCGGTTGGCCACTTGGAAATTTTATTATCCCACCTGGTAAAAATTAGATTCACGTCGGATGATTTTGGGTCACCTATGATTTTTAAATTAAATTAATCTGGTGTTACAAGCTTCGCTATAAACAGATTAATTGTGTAATGTTGAACAGAAATTCGTACATATAAAAATTAAAGCTAATTTTAAGGATTTAACTAATCTGTAAACAACAGCCTTTGGTAAATGAATTTAAATCAAAGTTATAATTAGAACAGTATATATAGGCATAAATCGTCTCGTGACTTGCATGTTTATTAGTGTCTCAGACACTTCTTGCACGGAGAGTGCAGTCTAAACAGATTGTGTAATAATATATTTACATATCCGAATGCTTTTTTTTTTCCTTCAAAATTGATATTTACTCATGAAAGTTCACATTTTTCCTGTTGCAGACATTCGTTCACTTTCTGACGTTCTTTTTCATATGAACAATCACAATACTTCTAACACATTAAATACTTTGAACGATCATACGAAACCGTCGTTGAGTGCACAAGCTCACGCGACTGTGGTTATCTGAAACGTTTTCTATAGACCTCGAACTGGTAAATTCTCTTTGACATTGTGAATAGTAAAAGTCATGAAGTAGGCATTCGCACATTTGCTTTATACAGTCAGTTATCCCAGGTTAAATGTATTTTATTATTCCGTGTCATAAGACATTGCTAATTGCCCACTTCCCACCTCACATGTTTAAATAAATAATTGACAAGTTACTGACCAGTTAGCTGTTAATAAGTCACCATATCGCCATTTTTGTAACGCACCGGGAGTCGTATAGGCCTACTGGTGATTTATTGTTTAGGAAACATATCCAACAGTGGGGGCAACACCACGCGAAGCCCCTCTAAGGTGTATGTATTCGGTCGTAAAGCGTGTTCCATTTACGAAATTAATAAACTGTCAGTGTCTTTATAAATCATTTGCTAATTGTAAATGAAAGCATCAACTCTTAGTGACTTTATATAGTAAATTTGTAAGTTATGTATTCCGTTAATTGTTCATTTACGTCTTACAGTATTTCTTTAATCATTATCTTCTAACGTTAAGAGTTATATTTGACCTTCACGATATATTGAAAAAGGTATATGGGAGATTGCGTGCTTTTTGCTTATAATTGACAATAATATTGTGTAATACTGAAGACCTGTAATAAGGTGCAAAACGCTGTCTTCGAATAATTAAAATAATAATCGAAATAAGAGAGCGTTGTTGCGAGAATCAAACAATAGGGTTGGTCTGTATGTGTGTACGTTATGGGGTGTCATGCAACCGTGAGCCTTATTGATTGCGTTATGTAGCTGTGTAAGAGTGAGAGGGTGGTCGGTGGATAGTAGTGCGTCTGTCTGAACCTTGCGAACGAATCAATTTCTCCGTGCCCTGCCCGGGATCTCGGTCCTGCTCCGTGTTCCTTTTCACTGTATATACAGACCAAACGGGTACATCACCTGGGTTTGAACTACACCCTGCTTACCAGTAAATATCAATCGCTCGCCACATTTTGTGTTTGTTGAGTTTGCATTTGTAGACTTTGTTGCAGATATTTTGTTTACAGTCGAATTTTACGCAATTTTTTAATTAATAATTGGTGTTTTTAGTTTATTTCTGTTGGCCAAGGTGAAAGCAGCCCTTCCCCGGTCGGAAGGGTTTGTTTTACTGTATTGTGGTTTTACCTTTAACTTACCACTATTGTTGGTTCGGTATTTATTCTTCGGGCCACTGAACAAAACAACATTATCACAACGCTTTATCAAACATATGGTGCTATCCGGTCCAGGTAAGCAGTTTCTTATATAATGTGAATAATTATTTTTACCCAATGATTTACCTGTAAGCCAACGTTTTATACGTTCAGTTCCACAGTTTTTGAGGCAACTGTAGATTTCATAAAAGTATTGGTATTTTCCCCAAAGAGTATAGGTTTTTTTTTTGTAATTTTTCCAGTAATTTGTTTACCTCCATGTTATGTTAGTCGTGCATGGTTATACATTTATGATATAAACTTGTAAAAGACCAACAAAAGAGGAACGAAAGGAATGAAAAAATGCTGAATGTGTGAATGGTATATGTAAGGTGAAGAATCCTACAGCCTCAAAATTTATTCCTCAAATCTTTATTGATACAGAGGAAGAACAGTTATGTATTACAGTGTTATTGTAATTTTTAATAGAAAGAACAATGCTAACAGGTCGATGATGAGAATTATGTTGTGAAAACTTATGGAAGCATGTCAAGTAATTAAAAGTAGCTTGTAACTGGTATATTTATTTGCATCCTGGCATACTTATTACATGTCAGTATACATCTCTTTTTTGTTTAGTATAAAGAAGTTTATGATTTTATCAAAATCGGATTACTTATTAACTTGACGGACTTTTACACATGACAGCTTAGAAATTTAATCATTTATACTAAAAAAAAGTTTAGAATTATGAAGGTGGTAGGGATATACATGAAGATAATTTTATATGAAGGTAGTAGGGATATACATGAAGATAATTCTATATAACAGCAAACATAAATGTTTTTGTTACACACTTTAAATATCTAGTAAATTGGTATAGTAATTTTTACTTGTAAAATACCATAATTTAATCATGAGGACATATTGTTAACACTTTTTACACTCAGTAATCTCTGAACTGTTGACATTTGTGTGTAGATTTGGTACGTGGACGTCGTTCAAGTCTAAGTTTTACACTTTGTTAAATGTCTAGCTTTTCTGATTCCTAAACTGGCAGGTAATTTTTAATAATTATACTCAGAGCAGCAAGCTTTCTTTGAGGCAGGGCAGTCAGTATTATGATCAGTCACAAACAGTGGCAGATATTCAAGATCTAGGTAATCTCAGATGACCAAAAATTTTGACTTCAAAAATAATGTTAGTCATATTTAATTTCTTCTTTCGTAACATCAACATTTCTAATTTTAATGTATCATTTCGGTTTGCATGTTTCTTAGTCAAATAATTGACTAAGCGAAAAGCAAGCTCCATCTTTTTGAGACGTGAGTCCTCCGCTGCTGGGAAAGCATGGTGCGTGTAAGTGATAGTGAAAACTTTCCATGTTTCAACATGTGTGTGGGTAGGGGGCTCTAATGTCCATCTGGCTGTTCAGAGATGCCAGACAGCATAGTAGTGAGTACCTATTAATTGATGGTTTGTTTGCTCAAGTACAACAGTAATAATTGAATCATCAAATATTGTTATCTACTCTTAAAATTATTATTGTAATCTTCCACAGATACTTCTGTTTTTTGATAAACCTTATTGCCGTTAGTATTATCGTGACTTTTTTTGTTTTAAATTCTTGGTTAATAATTAGAACCCTAAAGTTATTATTATGTACATGACTGGCCTGCTATATTCACTATTCAATTTACATATAATGAAACTTGAGTTTTCCCATCAGTTAATGCAATTTTGAGGGGGATCATGGGTGTTTGAGATTATCCACTTTATGGGTCCACTCTCCATCACTGTTCACTCTTATTGCAGTGCTTGGAACATCAATGGTTGAAGAGCTGACAGTATCCTGGCTTTGTACTGTTACCACTCAACAAGTGCAGAACAGAAATTATTTAGGTACCAGAAGATGACATTCTTTTCCTGTCAAATATTCATATTAGATTGCAGTTTGTTTTAGTTTATTAAAGAGATGGAAGGTTCAGGTACTACCTTCAGGGTGACTCAGAAGAATAGTCAATATTTTGCAATTCAGTAAAATGATTTTCTGAGACAGTGTCTTCCCCAGACAAACAGATTCCATCTGTAACAAAAGGTAGTTAAATATAGGGAGTGGCTGTGGTGTAGTTACAGTAAAGGTAGATTCACACTCAGCAGTGAAGTGACCGTGAGGTGATCGGCACGTGCTTCCACCGACGAGGTTAAAAATATTCTTCTAGTAATTTTAAGGGTGTTGTTTCCACTCGCCCGGCATGTGACCGTGACAGTGCACTTAGTGCTCCCGCCGTCGCCGTACCGTGATCGTCTGATTAGTTGCCACCGATATTTTTCTCTTTCACGGCTGTGCCACTGGCGTATTTGTACAGGAAAAATAGATATTATTCGAGAAAAATATTGCCCCGATACTTTCTTGAGCGAAAAATGTAGATTTTGGCTTATATTTTATGAATCCAGAGAGTCCAGAGAGAAATCGTACCTAGGGGTAGTTTTATAATGGTTGGAGGGGTGAAAATACGGTTTTGGGGAATAACTTTTTAATGGTTAATTTTATAAAAAAAGTTTCAAACAAATGTGGTAGCTTATAAAATTCCGCGTATTTTGGTTTTTTGGACGACTTTTTACCACGAAAATTGAGGGAAATATGAATTTTTAAAAAGTAGCTATTTTTCAAGATTTTGTTGAAAACGCAATTTTGGGCGTGCGCTGTTTGTGTGCCAATTAAAAAATAATTCGTTTATCGAAAAAACAAAAATACGCAACTTCGCCGTATTTGGCCACTGAAGTGCACTGCCAGAACACTGATAAAACACTGACAGAATGTGAATAGAAATCACTGTGGGATCACGGCCCGATCATGCCACGGCCACTTCACTGCTGAGTGTGAATCTACCTTTAACTAGTAATATTAAACCCTCCACTTAATCATGTGGAGTCCGTATGAAACTGTAGATCTCATACATCTGTAAAAACACATAGAGGTGGCTCAATTTGAGTATGCACTCAAAGGAATAGTTAAATACATGTCCAGTTTAGATAGTTTTAAATGCAGAACAAACTGTTATAATGCACAACAAATTTAGAACATGCACCACTAAAAAGGTCTCCGATATGATTGGTCTGCGGAATTGTTGAATAGAAAGCTACATTAATCTTTATTAAGTTAAAACAGTGGTCAATATTTTTGTAGCAAATAAAAGTTAGAAAGGCGTAAAGTTCTGTAAGCTTCTTTGTAGTGCACTGATTGTATACAGTTGTATGCCAAAGTTATAACAAAATATTTTTAGAGTTTAAAATCTATTAAAATTGCACGAATTCATACTAGTTTTCAAATCTAATATTCATAGTAACAGTTAATTTTATTTTATCCTAGTAATCATGGTAACATTTTGTTTACTGCAAGTCAAAATTTTAAAATATCTAATATAAAACTGTTGAAAAAAATCTGATGTTTGAAAGGCTAAATTATCATCAAATGATCAAACTTAAACATTTCTGTTATGATAAAAAGCACAAAAAGCAGTTATACAAAAGGCTGAAACTGTTTCATGTTTCATAAACCAGTTGTTAATGTGCACATGGTTTATTAATGTGTGCACACATTCAGTACACATCCATTGCTATGCTTATATGTCATCCAATATCTGATAGGAAGAAATGGACTTTGAAGTTATTGCAAATTGCTGTTGGTATGTTTGTAGAGCAGTAGTGACTTGTTTGTAAACATAAATTACCATAACTGGTATTTATTAATAATGAGTTGACATCAAAAAGTCTAATCAACTTTTATTTTAAATATTGAATGATATAATGAAATACAAATTGAATTACCTCTGCTTATAAAAACTCGTAGGTGTGAGACTTTTTTGTCTCTGCTGAACACAAGAGTTTCTGAAAGCACGTAATATTTTAGATGCTTCAGTTAGGTTATTTGTTTAGTTTTTATAAATATGGTGCTTCATTTCTTCCAAATTGATTGTCCTTTGATTCTTATATTTACATTGTTAAATAAGGAATCCATTCAATAGCAGAGAATTAATGTATACAATGTATACTATACATACATTCCATGTAAAAAAAAAATTGACACCCATGATCTCAGATTTTGATGAAACTTGGCATGTTTGTTCCTTTCATGGACATGAGTAACCATACCAAATTTAATTGCTGTATCTCAAACGGTTTAGGTTTTACAGCCTGTCAAAGGTTTTGAAATTTTGGGGTTTTATAGATTGGACGGAGGAAGCTAAATTTGTTTTCTGATTGAAAATAAATTATATCTTCCTTGTTTACCAACCAGTGTTGATGAAAAGTTTTATGAGTATATTTTAATATGTAAGGAATCCAGAAAAAATAAATTACACCAGCAACTACCTACACATGGTCAGGAAAAAATCGTAAAATGTTACTTAGAAAATTTTTAAATGAAATATGGAGTTCCACGCTAAGTGGAATATCTTCAAAAGGGAAAAGGATAATCAAAAAAAAATTTAGATTTTTGTTCTACAATATATACTCTAAAATAAAAAAATAAAACTGTTGGTTTTTTCACTCCTTCATTATTTTTTTACTTCATATATAAAAATAATTTTTAAAATTCATTTGTTTGCCCGCAGTTTATTAAATTAAAATTTATGAAGAAACAGGATTTTAAAACAAATAAATAATAAAGTAAAAATTATAATTACAAAGTTAGGCATATATTTACAATGGAAAATTTTATTTACAATGGAAAATTTCTTAAATGAAATACGGAGTTCCACGCTAAGTGGGAAAAGGATAATCTTCAAAAGGGAAAAGGACAATCAAAAAAAAATTTTTTAATTTTTGTTCTATAATAATATAGGCCTACTCTAAAATGAAAAAAAAAATAAACTGTTGGTTTTATAATGTTAATTAGGCCTGTACAGAAAAAATTTTTAATTTAAAAAATATCCTTAATTAATTAATAGAAAATTACATTACGATTTAATTTAGTTTTAAAAACTAATTGTTCTAAACTCTAGTCAACTCACTAGCAACTTTTATTTCAAGGAAACTTATTATAAGCAAACAAACCATTCAAGCTGTAACAAGACCATTAAGTGGTGCTCTGTTTACTGACTTTCATGTCTAAACAAGTAGCCTGCTCAGCAGACAGAACCTGGCATCCACTGGTCACAGTGTGTTGCCAGTGTAACATGCATGATTAGTGGTTATGTTTTACAGTTTTTTTATCTGTTTCATGTTGGATATTAATGTTATTTTAAAAAGAATTTATTGTTAATCGATATTTTTTGAATGGTGGAAAAATGGAGGAGAAATGCAGTGTGGGGGAAGAAGTTACTAACAATGGTTGTCATTTTGTTAAACTATGTCGAGAAAAAAAGCCATACAAACTATTGAAAAACTGTCTGAAAGTGACGTAACTCTTTAAAAATTGAGAAAGGATTCAAGTTATGAGTTAAAAACTATTTGTCTTCATCATCAAAGTGTGATTTTGAAAAAGTATGAATTTTTACAAAAGGTATGTTGTTGTGACCCTTTGAAAAAACATAAATCTCCAATTAAAAAAACACTTTGTGTTGTAACTGTAGAACAGAGTAGGAGGATAGTTTTATCAATCAAAGGGCTACAAAGTGAAACCAGGTCAAAAGCTTTGTGCATCTTCCAGGAACAATCTACTTAAAATCAAACAAATTGATGAATGTAATGGTGAAAGTAGCTTAAATGCCCAAGATGAGGAAGTTGATGATGCAGGATTAACTCCTGATAAACTACTCCAATTAAAAAAAAAAGTGTGATTGACGAACTGAATTCTTCATTCCATGAAATCGGATGTTCCCCAATGACATTACATGCACGTCTTGGTGAACATAGCAGATCATCTTACGGTAAAGAAAACTACAAAGAGTATATGAAAATGTAAAAAAAAATTCAGACTTCTTCAAGTTGATTTACCAGAGGAGAAAAATGTCTTTAAGGAAAAAAAGTGTGATGCAAAAATCTGAAGATCTGGACAAGCTCGTAGATATAATTAAAAATCAATTAAGTTGTGCATCAAGAAACAAACAGATTCAAATGTTGACAATTCGAGCTTCACTAATGTGGTCTGAAGAAAAATAAAAGAGACTTTTAACACATCTGATTATTCAAAAACTGTTCAAAGACGAGCGGTTTTTACCAGAACTAGATCCTAGACATGGGAAAAAGTTGTAAATTTACATTGTAAATATTGTACAACAAAAATCTAAAAAAAAAAAGTTGATTATCCTTTTCCCTTTTGAAGATATTCCGCTTAGCGTGGAACTCCGTATTTCATTTAAAAATGTTCTAAGTAACATTTTAGAATTTTTTCTGACCATGTGTAGGTACTTGCTGTTGTAATTTATTTTTTTCTGGATTCCTTACATATTAAAGTATACTCATAAAAATTTTCATCAACATTGGTTGATAAACAAGGAAGCTATAATTTATTTTCCATCAGAAAACAAATTTAGCTTCCTCCGTTCGATCTATAAAACCGCAAAATTTCAAAAACTTTTAGCAGGCTGTAAAAACTAAACCGTTTGAGATACAGCAATAAAATTTGGTATGGTTACTCATGTCCATGAAAGGAACAAACATGCCAAGTTTCATCAAATCTGAGGTCGTGGGTGTCATGGTTTTTGTTGACTTAACATGGAATGACCTGTAGGTAACATGGACTCAGTACTTGCACAAAAAAAATGAAACCTAATTATTTGACTTGCGAGAGAATTCTTAACATTTTTATTAGGTAATAATAATAAGCTTGGCAATAACTTTTAAGTTTACTTCCAAAAATACATAGTCAGAAATTTGTATTTAACATAAATTAGAAGGCCTTCTTAACGTTCGTTTTTTCCAAAACTCAGAAGGAAAATTATTTTCAAGACTAACTATATATATTGTATATAAAATAAGATATTATTCATTGACTGTATTAATTATGGTTTCTAGTAGATATCGAGTTCCGGTCGTATTAGGCAAATGCAGTTTATATGCAACGTTTCAAGATTTATTTAATCACATAAGCATGCCTACTTATAGTAGTATAATTTCAGTCATGATAATGGTCATTTTTTTCCAAGTTCCATGATAATAGTGGAGTCGTGTTGCAATAGATTAATATATGGTATTTACGTATATTGTTGTTAGTGACACATACACACATTATATATAACACTACACACTACACTAAGATATAAGATACATACACATAGTTATATTTAATTATACTTTGTACAATGCACAGTGACAGTGTGTGAATCTATTACGTGACTGAATACGTTGGGATTTTTGTGATACATTAGTGTACTTTAATATAGTTAGTTTCTGACAAGTTACTCTTAATATTATATAACTGATATTCAGTCCATCTAACGTTTGTCAGACTATTAAAGTAAAGCTGATTCATATAAGCAGGAGATCATGTAGTTTCAACTTTTTTGAATTGGTTCCAAGTTTGTGAAAGGTTCTCAAAAACACTAATTCATTGTACTCATATGAATAGAATAAAAGTCTCAAGTTTACAAAAAGTTTTATTGTCATAATGCACAAAAACGAATAGGTGAAAAACATATGCTGTTCATTCAGTTGATGGTGTATGGAGCCAACACAATATAGCCAAGGACGTCTCAGATAATACTTTAGGAAAGCTCAATACTGTTTTGTTTTACTACCACATTGACAACAGCAACATCAATTACATCATTATTTTCTTCAGAGATAGTTGGGCAGGCACACTTTGCTTTTCACCCATTGAACCTTCTGGAGCATATTATGATTGGTAACTGCAGTTGATACCTTGTAGTTTGCAATGATCAAGCCATCCTGTCAACTCAGAAAGTGGCTTACAGATGGCTGTACATTCATTGCATCGAATCTGCAAGGATTTCGGATTACAGATCTCCACATTGATGGTGATGGCTTTTCATGGAGCTGATCCCATGTGGGCAAAAATTAGTATAGATACCACTGTTCTGGAGCAGGTCAGTAATTTTTAATACCTGAAGTTTTATAAGGTAATGGCCCCATCCCCACACTTTTCTACAGGTCTGAGAATTGGACTCATTAAATTCAAGTGGCTGAAATGAGATTTCTCAGGCACGTGGTAGGAGATACTCCTCACCATCGCAGAAAATGCATATTTACAGCAGGAACTGAATATTATGAGTATACCCAATAGGATTGGCCAGTGTCTACTTAAATGATTGGAACAACTTAACCAGATGGATGCCTGCCAGATTCCCAAGCAACTACTGAATTATAAGCCGAAAGTATGGAGAGATGTGGGACATCTTAAGAAGTGTTGGAGTGACCAACTCAAGTCTTATCTGCTTGGGACCAGAACAAACCATTTTTTTGTTTAATCCTTGTTGAAGATGATGATGTCGCTTTTTATTCATGCGTATAGTGCTAACTTTCAAACTCTCAGCACCATTTATTGCCATGTTTTTTTTTCTCTGACACAGAATATATTACTGGACTATACTTCAATACATTACTGTAAGAGTATTGCCACCAATCAGAAAAATCACCAGTTCGCATATAAAGTGCAGATCAGCTGAATTCTGTTTTCTTCTCTTTAAGTGCGTACTTGTGGGCTTATAACCCAACAATAATTTGATCAATTTGTATTTTCTTTTTTCCAGAAACATTATCATTGTCCAGAAGAAGGTCTGGGAGTTTCCACATAGGGGTAGAGCCAGTTCGTGGCCTTGTTACTAGGTGTATGATTTCATCGAAGCGTCAGTGGCCTATCAGTTATAGGTAAGCGTAAACAACTTTTCTTCCCAGGAACTTTCTAATTGAAATAAACTTTAATGGCTCTTGCATTAATATAACTAAACATACTTCTTTGTTTGTTAAAATAAGATTAATATTTTATTTTAGTTGGCCCAGATTTCGTTTTTAGGCAATTGGTTTGTAATACAATATCCACAATAATTATGAAACTGTTTTTATGTAATTTGCAATCATTACAGTATTTAGCCTTTCTATTTTTCTTATTTTATGTTTGTATGAGGTGAGTTTTATATATATATATAACTGTCAAAATAAATAATGCTTTTTACTTCCATGTTCCTTAAGGAAATGGAAGTATGGTGATGGCAAAAAAAATCGTGTTCGAGATTATTGCAGATTCTGATTGTACTACACTCAAAACATGAAAAAAAGTCAATTTTCAAAAAGTGTGTGTAGATTTTTGTCTATGGCAAACGATAACATCCGCAAATTCAAACAGAATCAAGGCAAACTGCCCTTATTTGTAGAGTACTCAAGACTTATTGTTTTTGGTGAAAATCGGTTAAGGGAAAGGGGTAGTTTACCTGCAACGTTTTATGTTGTAACTAGGGTACTTTCTGTGGCAAACGATAACACCCGCAAATTCAAACATAATCAAATAATTTTTTGCATGCAACTCTGAATTGAAGAGTTCTCAAGACCTATTGTTTTTGGTAAAGATCGGTTAAGAGAAAGGGGTAGTTTACCTGCAACGTACGTTTTATGTTTTAACAAGAGTAAAGTACCGAGCCCACAGGTGTTACTTGAGCCCAAAAAGAAAAAGTGTTTCAATCAGCCCTCAATTTAACTAAAAGTCACGAGAAGGATGGAGTTCGACATTTTTCTGCTAGGTAACACCACTGCCTAGAATGACACAAGATTTCAGGGTTCGAGAAATGACAAGCAGGTTGCAGGTCTGAGTGTTTTGATTGTTGTGAAAAGTGTTGTATTTTTGTTTCTGAAAACTTTCATCCGTGTACATCACATTTTGTGCCTTAAGAACTCAGGTAAGTCTTATTTTTTTATGCTATATATCTCTAGAAACTATTCACCACCTGATCATATAGTTACATGTATTCAGTAATTATAAAATATCTTTTTTGCTAAGCATGTCAACATAACCTAAAAATACGGGTTACTTGAGCCCAGGTTAATGTTGGGCTCAAGTAGCCCGTAACCATATTTCTTGTTCTTGCATCCAGATTTCACATGGGCTCAAGTAGCCCACATGCATGTTTTTTTTCTATTTAGTTGTTTGAATAATGATTATTTGTATCAATATATATATATATATATATTTAAAACAGGTCTCCTTTTTTCAGGGACGGAGACTAGCATGCCGAGCAAGTACAAAAGGCAACCGGGGAGCCGGAGGTACGCCGACTACACAGATAAAAAACTACAAGAGTGTTTGGAGGCTGTAAGAACAAAACAGATGACACAAAGAGAGGCAGAATCTTTTTATAAGATAAGTAGAGCTACCATTAACAAAAAACTTAAAAATCAGCACATAAATAGTCCAGGACATCCTAAAGTATTCACCATTGAAGAAGAGCTGGCTTTTGCGAGCCATCTCGTCAAAATCTGTGATTTTGGATTTCCATGTGATGAAATAGATTTTAGATTCATAGTGAAAGCTTATTTAGCTAGGCAAGGAAGACTTGTAAGTCAGTTTAAAAACAATCTTCCCGGCAGAGATTGGGTCAAATCTTTTAAACAGACATCATCAGTTAGCTGTAAGATTTGCAGCGAATATAAAACGAGCCCGAGCCTCTGTTGACGAAAAAGTCATCACTGATTACATGGAAAATCTAAGTAATGAGCTTGAAGGAGTTCCTTCAGCCAATATTTACAATTACGATGAAAGTAACATGAGTGATGACCCTGGTAGGAAAAAAGTTATTTGTAGGAGGGGCTGCAAATATCCAGAGAGGGTTATAAACTCGGCCAAGTCTAGCATAAGCGTCATGTTTTGTGGCAACGCATCAGGGACTGCACTTCCACCCTACATCATCTATAAGGCTGAGCACTTGTGGGACACCTGGACTGAAAATGGGCCACTTGGTGCGCGCTACAACAGAAGTAAACACGGTTGGATAGACTTAGCAATTTTTGAGGAATGTTTCATCAGTCATCTGCTACCTGTTCTGAAGAGACAAGAGGGGAAGAAAGTTATAATAGGCGATAATTTGACGTCACATATAAGTGTTAATGTTGTCAAATTATGTGAAGAAAATACCATCAGTTTTATTTGCCTACCCCGTAATTCCACTCACTTAACCCAACCACTGGACATAGCCTATTTTAGGCCATTAAAAATGAAATGGAGAGATGTCCTCAACAGGTGGAAACAGTCTGATGCAAGTAAAAGATTGGGCGTGCTTCCAAAGGATCAGTTCCCCATGCTGTTATGAACTGTCTTAGATGAATTGCAACCAAACATGGCAAGCAATCTAAAGGCAGGCTTCAAGAAAGCAGGCATAGCTCCAATTAACAAGGAAGAAATTTTGCAACGGGTGCCTAATCAGGATAAACACTTAAATTTGAGCATGGTTGGAGAAGCATTCCTTGAACAGTTGGAACAGAAGCAAAATGAGTTTGTGAAACCTCGCCCCACCAAGAAGAAAAAACTGCAAGTTCCAGCTGGGAAGAGCATTTGTGTGTCTGATCTCCAAGTTGATGAAAATTCTTTTTCTGTGCAGGATGAAATTCCATCAACGTCATTATCGGTGGCCAAAAAAGAGCTAAAAAAGTGTCCTAAAACTGTAAAACAATTAAACGTAAACGTAAGAGTGAAGTTTCTTGTAGTTCAACCTCAGAAGATGAAGACGCATATAGTTTACATTCAGGCGGAGAAAGTGATTTCAGCGTTTACAATAGTGAGGATGCATTTGTGGAGCATTTGCCTATCCGATTTGGTAAAAGCCAGCTTTCAGAAACACAATCAAAACAACCCTCAAAAGAAAAACAAATTCCTATTAATAAAGAATCACTACAAGTCGGAAATTTTGTTCTTGTCGAGTGGAATGGAAAAAATTATCCGGGGGTTGTCCAAGAAATAAAAGATGATGGTGCCCTTGTAGACTGCATGGAACCTACTCTAAAAGTGTGGAAATGGCTGGAGAAAATAGACATTTTATTTTACAAGTGGCAAGATATTGTCTTAAAAATTGACCCACCAAAATCGATGAAGCGAGGACTGTTTTCTTTACGCCCAATGTAAAACGTTTTCTAATTAACCTTTTCTTTATATTCAACTGATTTAGGTTTCCAAAAAATATTTCTTATTTAAGGACTTTTGTATAAAAATAAACAGGATTTTTAATTTTTTGTACAAGAAGATGTTTATTTTCAAAGAACCTAGGTCCTACTTGATCCCTTGTGGTTTTATTATGGAATAGAATAGGAAAATATGCTGCGGGCTCAAGTAACCCAATCATAGGGGTAACTTGAACCCAAAGTAATTTTTATATATATATATATATATGATAAAAAGCCAAAATAATAAAGTTTTCTTATTGAACCAACCAGAATATATCATAAGTTAAAGAAAATAACCCCTGTATATCAAATTTTTATTCTTTTATAAGTTTATATAAAAAATTGTTGAAAATTTTAAAAATTTGGGCTCAAGTAACCCTTGTTTACGGTACTTAATTTTGATAAACAAAGTATGATAACAGCCGCACATTCAAACAGAATCAAATAATTTTTTGCATACGTCCCTGAATTGTAGAGATCTCGAGGACCTTCGATTTTGGTGAAGATCGGTTAAGGGGAAGGGGTAGTTTACCTGCAACCTTTTACGTTTTAACAACAGTAAAGTACTTGAAAATTCATTTAAACTTTTTCAAACAATGGTAATTGTTAAAAATAAAACATTTCGGCAATGCCATCGACTTCCATCATCAGTGAAAATCGAGTGCGATAACGTGAGGTGGTATATGTTAGTGACCACAGTACTGTGGTTAAGGCTGAAGCAGTAAGTAGAAAGAAGTAGTTTCTATGGTAATATTTCATTTCGAAAATGATTTTAAATATAAATCTTAGAATATGGAAGTCATGTATGGTTCTCCATACCGATATTTTTCTATATCAAACGATAACAGCCGCAAATTTAAACAGAATCTACTGCTCTTTTGTATACAGCCCTGAATTGTAGAGTTCTCAAAACCTGTTGTTTTTGGTGAAGATCGGTTAAGGGAAAGGTGTAGTTTACCTGCAACATTTTATATTTTAAAAAGGGTATTTTCTATGGCAAACGATAACAGCCGCAAATTCAAGCAGAATCAAATAAGTTTTTGCATACAGCCCTGAATTGTAGAGTACTCAAGACCTATTGTTTTCGGAGAAGATCGGTTAAGGGAAAGGGGTAGTTTACCTGCAGCGTTTTTTTATCAAGGGTAATTTTTTTTGGCAAATGATAACAGCCGCAAATTCAATCAGAATCAAATAATGTTTTGCATACAGCCGTGAATTGTAGAGTTCTCAAGACCTTTTGGTTTTGGTGAAGATCGTTTAAGGGAATAGGGTAGATTACCTGCAACATTTTATGTTTTAACAAGGGTAATTTTTTCTATGACGAATGGTAATTGCCGCATATTCAAACAGAATCAAATACTTTTTTGCATACATCCCTGAATTGTAGTGATCTCAAGGCCTTTGGATTTTGGTGAAGATCGGTTAAGGGGAAGGGGTATTTTACCTGCAACCTTTTACGTTTTAACAGCAGTAAAGTACGTGAAAATTCATTTAAACTTTTTCAAACAATGGTAATTGTTAAAAGTAATATAATTTTGTTGCCAGGCAATAAAATTATAATTTTACTTCCATGTTCCTTAAGGAAATGGAAGTATGGTGATGGCAAAAAAAATCGTGTTCGAGATTATTGCAGATGATTGTACTACACTCAAAACATGAAAAAAAGTCATTTTTCGAAAAGTGTCTGTGTGTGTGTGTCTTCTGTGTGTCTGTCTGTAGATTTTTCTATGGCAAACGATAACAGCCGCAAATTCAAACAGAATCAAATAATTTTTTGCATACAGCCCTGATTTGTAGAGTACTCGCGACCTATTGTTTTTGGTGAAGATCGGTTAAGGGAAAGGGGTAGTTTACCTGCAACAGTTTTTTTTTTATCAAGGGTAATTTTGTTTGTTTGGCAAACGATAACAGCCACAAATTCAAACAGAATCAAATAATGTTTCGCATACAGCCCTGAATTGTAGGGTTCTCAAGATCTGTTGATTTTGGTAAAGATCGGTTAAGGGAAAGGGGTAGTTTACCTGCAACGTTTTGTTTTAACAAGGGTATTTTATATGGCAAACGATAACAGCCGCAAATTCAAACATAATCAAATACGTTTTTGCATACAGCCCTGATTTCTTGAGCACTAAAGACCTATTGTTTTTGGTGAAGATCGTTTAAGGGAAAGGGGTAGTTTACCTCCCACGTTTTTTGTTTTATCAAGGGTATTTTGTATGTCAAACGATAACAGCCGCAAAATCAAACAAAATCATATAATATTTTGCATACAGCCCTGAATTGCAGAGTTCTCAAGACCTATCGTTTTTGGTGAAGATCGGTTAAGGGAAAGGGGTAGTTTACCTGCAGCGGTTTTTTATCAAGGGTAATTTTTTACTTTTTCTATGGTAAACGATAATAGCTGCAAATTCAAACAGAATCAAATGATGTTTTGCATGCAGCCCTGTATTGTAGAGTTCTCAATACCTATTGGTGTTGGTGAAGATCGGTTAAGGGAAAGGGGTAGTTTACCTGCAGCGTTTTTTTATCAAGGGTAATTTTTTTTGGCAAATGATAACAGCCGCAAATTCAATCAGAATCAAATAATGTTTTGCATACAGCCGTGAATTGTAGAGTTCTCAAGACCTTTTGGTTTTGGTGAAGATCGTTTAAGGGAATAGGGTAGATTACCTGCAACATTTTATGTTTTAACAAGGGTAATTTTTTCTATGACGAATGGTAACTGCCGCATATTCAAACAGAATCAAATACTTTTTTGCATACATCCCTGAATTGTAGTGATCTCAAGGCCTTTGGATTTTGGTGAAGATCGGTTAAGGGGAAGGGGTATTTTACCTGCAACCTTTTACGTTTTAACAGCAGTAAAGTACGTGAAAATTCATTTAAACTTTTTCAAACAATGGTAATTGTTAAAAGTAATATAATTTTGTTGCCAGGCAATAAAATTATAATTTTACTTCCATGTTCCTTAAGGAAATGGAAGTATGGTGATGGCAAAAAAAATCGTGTTCGAGATTATTGCAGATGATTGTACTACACTCAAAACACTTAAAAAAAAGTCATTTTTCGAAAAGTGTCTGTGTGTGTGTGTGTCTTCTGTGTGTCTGTCTGTAGATTTTTCTATGGCAAACGATAACAGCCGCAAATTCAAACAGAATCAAATAATTTTTTGCATACAGCCCTGATTTGTAGAGTACTCGCGACCTATTGTTTTTGGTGAAGATCGGTTAAGGGAAAGGGGTAGTTTACCTGCAACGGTTTTTTTTTTATCAAGGGTAATTTTGTTTGTTTGGCAAACGATAACAGCCACAAATTCAAACAGAATCAAATAATGTTTCGCATACAGCCCTGAATTGTAGGGTTCTCAAGATCTGTTGATTTTGGTAAAGATCGGTTAAGGGAAAGGGGTAGTTTACCTGCAACGTTTTATGTTTTAACAAGGGTATTTTATATGGCAAACGATAACAGCCGCAAATTCAAACATAATCAAATACGTTTTTGCATACAGCCCTGATTTCTTGAGCACTAAAGACCTATTGTTTTTGGTGAAGATCGTTTAAGGGAAAGGGGTAGTTTACCTCCCACGTTTTTTGTTTTATCAAGGGTGTTTTGTATGTCAAACGATAACAGCCGCAAAATCAAACAAAATCATATAATATTTTGCATACAGCCCTGAATTGCAGAGTTCTCAAGACCTATCGTTTTTGGTGAAGATCGGTTAAGGGAAAGGGGTAGTTTACCTACAGCGGTTTTTTATCAAGGGTAATTTTTTACTTTTTCTATGGTAAACGATAATAGCCGCAAATTCAAACAGAATCAAATGATGTTTTGCATGCAGCCCTGTATTGTAGAGTTCTCAATACCTATTGGTGTTGGTGAAGATCGGTTAAGGGAAAGGGGTAGTTTACCTGCAGCGTTTTTTTATCAAGGGTAATTTTTTTTGGCAAATGATAACAGCCGCAAATTCAGTCAGAATCAAATAATGTTTTGCATACAGCCGTGAATTGTAGAGTTCTCAAGACCTTTTGGTTTTGGTGAAGATCGTTTAAGGGAATAGGGTAGATTACCTGCAACATTTTATGTTTTAACAAGGGTAATTTTTTCTATGACGAATGGTAACTGCCGCATATTCAAACAGAATCAAATACTTTTTTGCATACATCCCTGAATTGTAGTGATCTCAAGGCCTTTGGATTTTGGTGAAGATCGGTTAAGGGGAAGGGGTATTTTACCTGCAACCTTTTACGTTTTAACAGCAGTAAAGTACGTGAAAATTCATTTAAACTTTTTCAAACAATGGTAATTGTTAAAAGTAATATAATTTTGTTGCCAGGCAATAAAATTATAATTTTACTTCCATGTTCCTTAAGGAAATGGAAGTATGGTGATGGCAAAAAAAATCGTGTTCGAGATTATTGCAGATGATTGTACTACACTCAAAACACTTAAAAAAAAGTCATTTTTCGAAAAGTGTCTGTGTGTGTGTGTGTCTTCTGTGTGTCTGTCTGTAGATTTTTCTATGGCAAACGATAACAGCCGCAAATTCAAACAGAATCAAATAATTTTTTGCATACAGCCCTGATTTGTAGAGTACTCGCGACCTATTGTTTTTGGTGAAGATCGGTTAAGGGAAAGGGGTAGTTTACCTGCAACGGTTTTTTTTTTATCAAGGGTAATTTTGTTTGTTTGGCAAACGATAACAGCCACAAATTCAAACAGAATCAAATAATGTTTCGCATACTGCCCTGAATTGTAGGGTTCTCAAGATCTGTTGATTTTGGTAAAGATCGGTTAAGGGAAAGGGGTAGTTTACCTGCAACGTTTTATGTTTTAACAAGGGTATTTTATATGGCAAACGATAACAGCCGCAAATTCAAACATAATCAAATACGTTTTTGCATACAGCCCTGATTTCTTGAGCACTAAAGACCTATTGTTTTTGGTGAAGATCGTTTAAGGGAAAGGGGTAGTTTACCTCCCACGTTTTTTGTTTTATCAAGGGTGTTTTGTATGTCAAACGATAACAGCCGCAAAATCAAACAAAATCATATAATATTTTGCATACAGCCCTGAATTGCAGAGTTCTCAAGACCTATCGTTTTTGGTGAAGATCGGTTAAGGGAAAGGGGTAGTTTACCTACAGCGGTTTTTTATCAAGGGTAATTTTTTACTTTTTCTATGGTAAACGATAATAGCCGCAAATTCAAACAGAATCAAATGATGTTTTGCATGCAGCCCTGTATTGTAGAGTTCTCAATACCTATTGGTGTTGGTGAAGATCGGTTAAGGGAAAGGGGTAGTTTACCTGCAGCGTTTTTTTATCAAGGGTAATTTTTTTTGGCAAATGATAACAGCCGCAAATTCAGTCAGAATCAAATAATGTTTTGCATACAGCCGTGAATTGTAGAGTTCTCAAGACCTTTTGGTTTTGGTGAAGATCGTTTAAGGGAATAGGGTAGATTACCTGCAACATTTTATGTTTTAACAAGGGTAATTTTTTCTATGACGAATGGTAACTGCCGCATATTCAAACAGAATCAAATACTTTTTTGCATACATCCCTGAATTGTAGTGATCTCAAGGCCTTTGGATTTTGGTGAAGATCGGTTAAGGGGAAGGGGTATTTTACCTGCAACCTTTTACGTTTTAACAGCAGTAAAGTACGTGAAAATTCATTTAAACTTTTTCAAAAATGGTAATTGTTAAAAGTAATATAATTTTGTTGCCAGGCAATAAAATTATAATTTTACTTCCATGTTCCTTAAGGAAATGGAAGTATGGTGATGGCAAAAAAAATCGTGTTCGAGATTATTGCAGATGATTGTACTACACTCAAAACATGAAAAAAAGTCATTTTTCGAAAAGTGTCTGTGTGTGTGTGTCTTCTGTGTGTCTGTCTGTAGATTTTTCTATGGCAAACGATAACAGCCGCAAATTCAAACAGAATCAAATAATTTTTTGCATACAGCCCTGATTTGTAGAGTACTCGCGACCTATTGTTTTTGGTGAAGATCGGTTAAGGGAAAGGGGTAGTTTACCTGCAACGGTTTTTTTTTTATCAAGGGTAATTTTGTTTGTTTGGCAAACGATAACAGCCACAAATTCAAACAGAATCAAATAATGTTTCGCATGCAGCCCTGAATTGTAGGGTTCTCAAGATCTGTTGATTTTGGTAAAGATCGGTTAAGGGAAAGGGGTAGTTTACCTGCAACGTTTTATGTTTTAACAAGGGTATTTTATATGGCAAACGATAACAGCCGCAAATTCAAACATAATCAAATACGTTTTTGCATACAGCCCTGATTTCTTGAGCACTAAAGACCTATTGTTTTTGGTGAAGATCGTTTAAGGGAAAGGGGTAGTTTACCTCCCACGTTTTTTGTTTTATCAAGGGTATTTTGTATGTCAAACGATAACAGCCGCAAAATCAAACAAAATCATATAATATTTTGCATACAGCCCTGAATTGCAGAGTTCTCAAGACCTATCGTTTTTGGTGAAGATCGGTTAAGGGAAAGGGGTAGTTTACCTGCAGCGGTTTTTTATCAAGGGTAATTTTTTACTTTTTCTATGGTAAACGATAATAGCTGCAAATTCAAACAGAATCAAATGATGTTTTGCATGCAGCCCTGTATTGTAGAGTTCTCAATACCTATTGGTGTTGGTGAAGATCGGTTAAGGGAAAGGGGTAGTTTACCTGCAGCGTTTTTTTATCAAGGGTAATTTTTTTTGGCAAATGATAACAGCCGCAAATTCAATCAGAATCAAATAATGTTTTGCATACAGCCGTGAATTGTAGAGTTCTCAAGACCTTTTGGTTTTGGTGAAGATCGTTTAAGGGAATAGGGTAGATTACCTGCAACATTTTATGTTTTAACAAGGGTAATTTTTTCTATGACGAATGGTAACTGCCGCATATTCAAACAGAATCAAATACTTTTTTGCATACATCCCTGAATTGTAGTGATCTCAAGGCCTTTGGATTTTGGTGAAGATCGGTTAAGGGGAAGGGGTATTTTACCTGCAACCTTTTACGTTTTAACAGCAGTAAAGTACGTGAAAATTCATTTAAACTTTTTCAAACAATGGTAATTGTTAAAAGTAATATAATTTTGTTGCCAGGCAATAAAATTATAATTTTACTTCCATGTTCCTTAAGGAAATGGAAGTATGGTGATGGCAAAAAAAATCGTGTTCGAGATTATTGCAGATGATTGTACTACACTCAAAACACTTAAAAAAAAGTCATTTTTCGAAAAGTGTCTGTGTGTGTGTGTGTGTCTTCTGTGTGTCTGTCTGTAGATTTTTCTATGGCAAACGATAACAGCCGCAAATTCAAACAGAATCAAATAATTTTTTGCATACAGCCCTGATTTGTAGAGTACTCGCGACCTATTGTTTTTGGTGAAGATCGGTTAAGGGAAAGGGGTAGTTTACCTGCAACGGTTTTTTTTTTATCAAGGGTAATTTTGTTTGTTTGGCAAACGATAACAGCCACAAATTCAAACAGAATCAAATAATGTTTCGCATACAGCCCTGAATTGTAGGGTTCTCAAGATCTGTTGATTTTGGTAAAGATCGGTTAAGGGAAAGGGGTAGTTTACCTGCAACGTTTTATGTTTTAACAAGGGTATTTTATATGGCAAACGATAACAGCCGCAAATTCAAACATAATCAAATACGTTTTTGCATACAGCCCTGATTTCTTGAGCACTAAAGACCTATTGTTTTTGGTGAAGATCGTTTAAGGGAAAGGGGTAGTTTACCTCCCACGTTTTTTGTTTTATCAAGGGTATTTTGTATGTCAAACGATAACAGCCGCAAAATCAAACAAAATCATATAATATTTTGCATACAGCCCTGAATTGCAGAGTTCTCAAGACCTATCGTTTTTGGTGAAGATCGGTTAAGGGAAAGGGGTAGTTTACCTGCAGCGGTTTTTTATCAAGGGTAATTTTTTACTTTTTCTATGGTAAACGATAATAGCCGCAAATTCAAACAGAATCAAATGATGTTTTGCATGCAGCCCTGTATTGTAGAGTTCTCAATACCTATTGGTGTTGGTGAAGATCGGTTAAGGGAAAGGGGTAGTTTACCGGCAACGTTTTATGTTTTAAAGGGTATTTTCTATGGCAAACGATAAGAGCCGCAAATTCAAACAGAATCAAATACGTTTTTGCATACAGCCCTGTTTTGTTGAGTACTAAAGACCTATTGTTTATGGTGAAGATCGGTTAAGGGAAAGGGGTAGTTTACCTGCAACGTTTTATGTTTTAACAAGGGTATTTTTTCTGTGACGAACGATAACTGCCGTAAATTCAAAGAGAATCAACTAATGTTTTGCATACAGCCCTGAATTGTAGAGTTCTCAAGATCTATTGTTATTGGTGAAGATCGGTTAATGGAATAGGGTAGTTTACCAGCAACGTTTTATGTTTTATCAAGGGTGTTTTCTATGGCAAACGATAACAGCCGCAAATTAAAACAATCAAATAATTGTTTGCATACAAGCCTGAATTGTAGAGTACCCAAGACCTGTCGTTTTTGGTGAAGATCGGTTAAGGGAAAGGGGTAGTTTACCAGCAACGGTTTTTTTTTCAAGGGTAATTTTTTTCCATAGTAAACGATAACAGCCGCAAATTCAAACAGAATCAAATGATGTTTTGCATACAGCTTTGTATTGTAGAGTTCTCAATACCTATTGGTGTTGGTGAAGATCGGTTAAGGGAAAGGGGTAGTTTACCAGCAACATTTTATGTTTTAACAAGGGTAATTTTTTATATGACGAACGATAACTGCCGTAAATTCAAACAGAATCAACTAGGTTTTTGCATACCTTTTTGAAGTAAAGAGAACTCAAGGTCTGTTGATTTTGTTGAAGATTGGTTAAGGGAAGGGGTAGTTTATCAGCAACGTTTTATGTTTTAAAAAGGGTAATTTTTTTTATGACGAACGATAACTGCCGAAAATTCAATGAGAATCAAATAATTTTTTGCACTCTTTCCTGAGTTGCAGAGAGCTCAAGGTCTATTGATTTTGGTGAAGATCAGTTAAGGGAAAGGGGTAGTTTACCTGCATCATTTTATGTTGTAACAAGAGAAATGTTTCCATGACGAACGATAACTGCCGAACATTCAAACAGAATCAAATATTTTTTTGCATGCTTCCCTGAATTGTAGAGGACGGAAGGTCTGTTGATTTTGGAGAAGTTCGGTTAAGAGAAAGGGGTAGTTTACCTGAAACATTTTATGATTTAACAAGAGTAAAGTACTTAATTTTTATAAATAATGTATCCTGATAAGAAGCTCATAGTAATCCACTGTAGAAACGTAGATGAAATATCTATAAATGAAGAGGTTAGGTGAACGGGGTGGGGGTAATTTTCTATTATTAAAAATTATAGTTGAAGGTTGAGGGCAGAATTTTTTATATGTGTACTACGTTATCGGCAACAAAGAAGTAGTTTTTTGTTAAAATTGCTTCCCGGGCTCTTTAACCGTAGTTCAATGTTTTCTGCAAAACCAGACTTTTCGGCAGTGCCATCGACTGCCATCATCGGTGAAAATCGAGTGCGAAAACGTGAGGTGGTATACGTTAGTGACCACAGTACTGTGGTTAATGCTGAAGCAATAAGTAGAAAGACGTAGTTTCTATGGAAATATTTCATTTCGAATATGATTTTAAAAATAAATCTTAGAACATGGAAGTCATGTATGGTTCTCCATACCGATATTTTATTCCATGTTCCTTAAGGAAATGGAAGTATGGTGATGGCAAAAAAAATCATGTTCGAGATTATTGCAAATTCTGATTGTACTACACTCAAAACATGAAAAAAAAGTCGTTTTTCGAAAAGTGTCTGTGTGTGTGTCTGTCTAGATTTTTTTTCTATGGCCAACGATAACAGCCGCAAATTCAAACAAAATCAAATAATTTTTTGCATACAGCCCTGATTTGTAGAGTACTCACGACCTATTGTTTTTGGTGAAGATCGGTTGAGGGAAAGGGGTAGTTTACCTGCAACGGTTTTTTTTATCAAGAGTAATTTTTTTTTTGCAAACGATAACAGCCGCAAATTCAAACAGAATTAAATAATGTTTTGCAGCCCTGAATTGTAGAGTTCTCAAGACCTATTGATTTTGGTGAAGATCGGTTAAGGGAAAGGGGTAGTTTACCTGCAACGTTTTGTTTTAACAAGGGTATTTTCTATGGCAAACGATAACAGCCACAAATTCAAACAGAATCAAAAGATTAGTTGCGTACTGCCCTAAATTGTAGAGTTCTCAAGACCTATTGTTTTTGGTGAAGATCGGTTAAGATAAAGGGGTAGTTTACCTGCAACATTTTTTAACAAGGGTATTTTCTATGGCAAACAATAACAGCCGCAAATTCAAACAGAATCAAATAATTTTTTGCATACATCCCTGAATTGTGTAGAGATCTCAAGGCCTTTCGATTTTGGTGAAGATCGGTTAAGGGGAAGGGGTAGTTTACCTGCAACCTTTTACGTTTTAACAACAGTAAAGTACTTGAAAATTCATTTAATCTTTTTGAAACAATGGTAATTGTTAAAAAATATCGGTATGGAGAGCCATACATGACTTCCATATTCTAAGATTTATATTTAAAATCATTTTCGAAATGAAATATTACCATAGAAACTACTTCTTTCTACTTACTGCTTCAGCCTTAACCACAGTACTGTGGTCACTAACGTATACCACCTCACGTTATCGCACTCGATTTTCACTGATGATGGAAGTCGATGGCATTGCCGAAATGTCTGGTTTTGTAGAAAGCATTGGACTACGGCCAAATATCCCGGGTAGGAATTTTAACAAAAACTACTTCTTTGTTGCCGATAACGTTGTACACATATATATAAAAAAAAATGCATAAAATTAATGGCTTGTATAAGTTAATGATTGATCTCCATTAAGTAGTGCTCAAGTTTTCAAAGTTTTAATATTATGATGTCCGTAATTAAAACATCAGAGCAGGTTTAGTGTGAATGAGGGTACACCTTGGTCAAAAATTTTCAACATTTCCTATTGAGCGTTGCTTAGAGTAAAGCTGCGAATGTACAGTGTATGTTTTACAGAACAAACACTTGAAAAAGAAGGAGCGCTCTGAAGTCACTCATGGACCCTCAGCATCTTGCAGAGGGTTCATTCTCTAAAGACAAAAAGTCTGGTCTGTCTATGAACCGTTCCTCTGTAAACACATGCAGTTACACTGCCCAGCGATCCACAGGAAGCAAATTGATGTCCATTTTTTCGTCTTGCACGCGTTATGTTGGTGTGGGTTTCGGCACTTTCCATTTAAAAAGCGTGCAAATGTAAGAAAATAAACATGAGTGAGGCCAGAAATAACGCGAATTGTGTGTGTGTGTGTGTGTGTGTGTCTTCCCTGCCTTTTTATTGCTGTAGTCATAATAATAAAATGGAAACGTAAACATTGCATAACTGAGATATGCTTACCTGCCACGAAGGATATATTATTTTATACATGTATATTAAATCATACATAATTTACATTAAAATGAAAAAATTATAATGTTATTGCCTGGCAACAAAATTATTTTATTTTGCAAAAAATTATTTGATTCTGTTTCAATGTGCGGCTGTTATCGTTTGCCATAGACAATACCCTTGATAAAAAAACGTTGCAGGTAAACTACCCCTTCCCGTTAACCTATCTTCACCAAAAACAATAGGTCTTGAGTACTCTACAAATCAGGGCTGTATGCAAAAAATTGTTTGATTCTGTTTGAATTTGCGGCTGTTTCGTTTGCCATAGAAAAAAGTCTACAGACAGACACACACACAGACACTTTTCGGAAAACGACTTTTTTTCATGTTTTGAGTGTAGTACAATCAGAATCTGCAATAATCTCGAACACGATTTTTTTTGCCATCACCATACTTTCATTTACTTAAGGAATATGGAAGTAATAAAATAATTTTGTTGCCAGGCAATAAAATAATAATTTTTTCATTTTATTGTAAATTAAGTATGAGTTAATATACATGTATAAAATAAGATATCGTTCGTAGCAGGCAAGCATATCTCAGTTATGTAATGTTTACGTTTCCATTTTATTATTATGACTACCGCAATAAAAAGGCAGGGAAGACACACACACACACACACACAATTCGCATTATTTCTGGCCTCACTCATGTTTATTTTCTTACATTTGCACGCTTTTTAAATGGTAAGTGCCGAAACCCATACCAACATAACGTGTGCAAGCCTTAAAGTGTCCAGCGTGGATAGCAATTTGCTTCCTGTGGATCACTTGTCAGTGTAACTGCACGTGTTTACAGAGGAACGATTCATAGACAGACTTTTCGTCTTTAGGGAATGAACCCTCTGCAAGATGCTGAGGGTCAATGAGTGACTTCGGAGCGCTCCTTCTTTTTCGCGTCTTTGTTCTGTGAAACATACACTGTAGATTCGCAGCTTGATAGGAACGCTGCAAGTAGGAACAGTGTAGCAACGCTCAATAGGAAGTGTTGAAAATTTTTGTCCACGGTGTGCCCTCATACACACTAAACCTGCTCTGATGGTTTAATTACGGACATAATATTAAAACTTTGGAAACTTGAGCACTACTTAATGGAGATCAAACATTAACTTATGCAAGCCATTAATTTTATGCAATTTTTTTATATATATTGTACAACGTTATCGGCAACAAAGAAGTAGTTTTTGTTAAAATTCCTTCCCGGGATGTTTGGCCGTAGTCCAATGTTTTCTACAGAACCAGACGTTTCGGCAATGCCATCGACTTCCATCATCAGTGAAAATCGAGTGCGATAACGTGAGGTGGTATACGTTAGTGACCATAGTACTGTGGTTAAGGCTGAAGCAGTAAGTAGAAAGAAGTAGTTTCTATAGTAATATTTCTTTTCGAAAATGATTCTAAATACAAATCTTAGAACATGGAAGTCATGTATGGTTCTCCATACCGATATTTTCATTTTAATGTAAATCATGTATGAGAGAAAATTATCGTTCGTGGCAGGCAAGTATATCTCAATTATGTAATGTTTACGTTTCCATTTTATTATTATGATTACTGCAATAAAAAGGCAGGGAACACACACACACAAAATTCGCGTTACTTCTGGCCTCACTCATGTTTATTTTCTTACATTTGCACGCTTTTTAAATGGAAAGTGCCGAAACCCACACCAACATAACTCGTGCAAGCCGAAAAATTGTCCAGCGTGGATAGCGATTTGCTTCCTGTTGATCGCTGGGCAGTGTAACTGCACGTGTTTACAGAGGAATGATTCATAGACAGAATTTTCGTCTATTGGGAATGAACCCTCTGCAAGATGCTGAGGGTCCATGAGTGACAAGACCTATTGTTTTTGGTGAAGATCGGTTAAGGGAAAGGGGTAGTTTACCTGCAACGTTTTATGTTTTAAAAGGGTATTTTCTATGGCAAACGATAAGATCCGCAAATTCAAACAGAATCAAATAAGTTTTTGCATATAGCCCTGACCTGTAGAGTACTCAAGACCTGTTGGTTTTGGTGAATATCGGTTAAGGGAAAGGGGTAGTTTACCTGCAACGTTTTATGTTTTAACAAGGGTATTTTTTCTGTGACGAACGATAACTGCCGTAAATTCAAAGAGAATCAACTAATGTTTTTCATACAGCCCTGAATTGTAGAGTTCTCAAGATCTATTGTTATTGGTGAAGATCGGTTAATGGAATAGGGTAGTTTACCTGCAACATTTTATGTTTTAACAAGGGTAATTTTTTTTATGACGAACGATAACTGCCGTACATTAAAACAGATTCAACTACTCTTCTGCATTCCTTTTTGCATTATACAGAGCTCAAGGTCTGTTGATTTTGTTGAAGATCGGTTAAGGGAAAGGGGTAGTTTACCTGCAACGTTTTATGTTTTAACAAGGGTATTCTTTATGGCAAACGATAACAGCCGCAAATTCAAACAGAATCAAATGATTATTTGCTTACAGCCCTATCTTGTAGAGTTCTCAAGACCTATTGTTTTTGGTGAAGATCGGTTAAGGAAAAGGGGTAGTTTACCTGCAACGTTTTGTGTTGTAAGAAGAGAAATGTTTCCATGACGAACTATAACTGCCGCACATTCAAACAGAATCAAATATTTTTTTGCATGCATCCCTGAATTGTAAGAGGACTGAAGGTCTATTGAGTTTGGAGAAGATCGGTTAAGAGAAAGGGGTAGTTTACCTGAAACATTTTATGATTTAACAAGACTAAAGTACTTAATTTTTATAAATAAAGTATCCTGATAAGAAGTTCATAATAATCCACTGTAGAAACGTAGATGAAATATCTATAAATGAAGAGGTTAGGTGAACGGGATGGGGGTAATTTTCTATCATTAAAATTTATAGTTGACGGTGGAGGGGAGAATTTTTTATGTGTACTACGTTATCGGCAACAAAGAAGTAGTTTTTTGTTAAAATTGCTTCCCGGACTGTTTATTTTCTATGGCAAACGATAACAGACGCAAATTCAAACAGAATCAAATAATGTTTTGCATACAGCCCTGTATTGTAGAGTTCTCAAGACCTATTGGTGTTGGTGAAGATTGGTTAAGGGAAAAAGGTAGTTTACCTGCAACATTATGTTTTAACAAGGGTTATTTTTTATATGACGAACGGTAACTGCCGTAAATTCAAACAGAATGAACTACGTTTTTGCATACCTTTTTGAATTATAGAGAACTCAAGGTCTGTTGATTTTGTTGAAGATCGGTTAAGGGAAAGGGGTAGCTTACCAGCAACATTTTATGTTTTAACAAAGGTAATTTTTTTATGACGAAAGATAACTGCCGTAAATTCAAAGAGAATCAAATAATTTTTTGCATACATTCCTGATTTGTAGAGAACTCGAGGCCTGTTGATTCTGGTGAAGATCGGTTAAGGGAAAGGAGTAGTTTACCAGCAACATTTTATGTTGTAACAAGAGAAATGTTTTCATGACGAACGATAACTGCCGCACATTCAAACAGAATCAAATATTTTTTTGCATGCATCCCTGAATTGTAGAGGACTGAAGGTCTATTGATTTTTGTGAAGATCGGATAAGAGAAAGGTGTAGTTTACCTGGAACGTTTTATGTTTTAACAAGAGTAAAGTACTTAATTTTGATAAATAAATATCCTGATAAGAAGCTCATAATAATCCACTGTAGAAACGTAGATGAAATATCTATAAATGAAGAGGTTGGGTGAATGGGGTGGGGGTAATTTTCTATTAATGAAAATTATAGTTGAAGGGGAGGGGAGAATTTATTATATGTGTACAACGTTATCGGCAACAAAGAAGTAGTTCTTTGTTAAAATTCCTTCCCGGGCTGTTTAGCCGTAGTCCAATGTTTTCTGCAAAACCAGACTTTTCGGCAGTCCATCGACTGCCATCATCAGTGAAAATCGAGTCCAAAAACGCGAGGTCGTATACGTTAGTGACCACAGTACTGTGGTTAAGGCTGAAGCAATAAGTAGAAAGAAGTAGTTTCTATTTTAATATTTCATTTTGAATATGATTTTAAATATAAATCTTAAAACATGGAAGTCATGTATGGTTCTCCATACCGATATTTTTATTTTCTACGAGAATATATTGTTTGATGTACAGTAATTTGTTTTACACGGTTTTGACAGTGTTTGTAACTGTCACACACGCAAACACAAAGAAAAAATAACCTTCAAAATCTTAATACTCCAAAAATAACAGTTTTATGTTTTGCTTAAGGCGTTCAGTAGTCAGGTTATGTGTGCAGGTTTAAATTTCTAATCTAGTATATAGTTTACACATTGTGTGTGTGTGTGTGTGTGTGTGTTCGTTCGATCGTTCGTTCGTTCGTTTAAAGTGTGTTTGGTATTTTTGTAGAAAACTGCAGTGTGATGGGGATTTTCCATGCCATAAATCATTGTAAACATTATACGTAATGTTTGCTTTGTCAGAAGATAATGTTTCTGTAACTCCTCATAATTAGCACATATTATATTATCTACATCAACATAAACTTTTATTGTATCTATGTTTTAATTATTTTGATACAACTTTTTGTTACAAATATTTAAATTAAATTGCTGAATTTAGCAATTTTTACCTTTATAAAATTAGTTGTCTCCATTTGTAACAACTATTTCTCCATTATATGCACACTAATTTCAAAAGATCATTGAGTATTTGTGGGTTTTTATCCCTGTATTAAAAAAGAACGCATGGATAATGCTAAAAATGTTTTTAAAGATCTAGTATTTTCAGCAACTGCAAAAAATGTTGAACCATGTTTTTAGTAATTTTCATATTAAAGTGTTGCAAGTATACGTTTTCAAATGTATATTTGAGACTGTTGAAAGTAAGTTTTTATAAAGTGTATGAAATAATCAACATATAGCTTAATTTAAACGCATATACGTAAGCCTATTTAATACTGTATGCTTTAACATGTTTAAACTAAATAAATTATTTGCTGAAAAGGATTGTGATGAGATGGGGTGGCTAGCTAATGAATACATATATGCTTTAGGACATCAAAATTTTCAAGTAATCGGCATAGAAAATCTCAGCCATTCAGAGAAACGTGACTGTCACCAATTGTGATACAACGAGGAAGACGGCATTACTCTGCCATCGCTACCCCGCCACGCTCGTGTCCCCGCCCCCCATCTACTACCCTTCAGTCGTAGTGACTTAAACAGAGAACAGCAACAATGGGCAGTCTCAATGTCAACCGCAGTGTCAGTGATGCATTTTACCGTTATAAGATGCCTAGGCTAATGGCCAAGGTTGAAGGCAAAGGCAATGGAATAAAAACTGTTATTGTCAATATGGTAGATGTTGCAAAAGCTATTGGTCGACCTGCTACATGTAAGTCATATTTTATTTTGTATTTTGTTTTCAGAAATAGTAATGATTTGTGTGTGTGTGTGTGTGTGCGTGTGCGCGCGCACGAGTGTATTAACAATTGATAATTATTGACAATGTCTAATTATTGAATTGGTGGGGGGGGGAGAATTTCATCGCCATTATAATGTAAGAAAGTAGTTAAAGTTTAATAATTTTTGTATGTAACAATATTGTTGTAGATCCCACCAAGTACTTTGGATGTGAACTAGGTGCTCAGACTCAGTTTGATTTTAAAAACGATCGCTTTATTGTAAATGGCTCTCATGATGCCTCCAAACTTCAGGATCTGCTGGATGGTTTTATTCGTAAATTTGTGTTGTGCCCTGGTTGTGACAATCCAGAAACCGATTTGATTGTCAGTGCAAAGAAAGGAACAATCAGTCAAGGTTGTAAAGCATGCGGCTTCCATGGGCCTTTGGAATTCAATCACAAACTCAACACATTTATTCTTAAAAATCCACCTAGTAAGTATACATTTGCAACTAGTATTTTATTAATTTGTTTTCGTTTCTTTTATTATTTAAAACTTATTTTTGTTACATATAAAAGTTCACAAGTTACTTTTAATATATACATTATAATAAAAAACATGGGATTTCCTTGACATAAACACCTTTAACAAAATGTATTGATGACATAGAGATATATTCCTCCATTGCTGAAACAGTTGTACTTTTACAATGTTAAGTTAATAAATATAACAACTTATGTTTATTCAAACAGTGGTAACCTTTTGAACCAAATATATTTCTGCTAGGACTTGGTTGTACACATTAGTAAGGATTTCACCATCGTTTGTTGTAAATTATTATGTATCCATAATTTTTATTTAATTCAGACTATTTGAGTACTGAGAATCGAGGCTTTGATCTCCAAGCAGAATTATTAATGCACCTGGAAAAAATGTTATCATGTTTGTCTTTAAACATAACATTTACTGTTTGGCTTTCAGAAGATTAAGTTCTGTAGAAAAACAGTTCAAGCCAAATGCAGAATATAGAAATGTGTTTTAAAAAAATATAATGCAAACTAATCTTACACAGTATTGTAGGTGCACACAACCCAGTGTTTCATCACAAATTTTATCTGAATTCAAATTCTTGTTGACCCTCATATTGATAAAATTGAATATAATAAGACATGTAATTGCTGTGTGAAAAGTTGAAAAATTCAAAACCATATTGAATCTAGCAGCATATGAAGCTGATAATGTTGTATAGATAATGAAGAGGCAGTGCAAGAATTTCAAAACAGATTCAGTAAGGCTCTTCTTGTGTCAGCTCATTTTTTTAGCGTCCACTTCTTAGCAAACAATATTGTATCGATTAAAGGTAAAAAAAGAAAATGGCATTGAATTTTGCCAAAGCCAACAACTAGCTCATCTTAAAAAAATGTGTAAAATGTATTTGTGAATAGATTTAATTAACTTGTATTACAGGCGGAAAGTTTCTCTCAGATGTTTAGGCCTACTGAAAAATTTACAAATTAGACTATTATTAAAACAGAAGCTATAATTGAAGAACTTTAAAGATTACCAAGTAGTATTAAATTATTTCTAATTGTAAATTTAATATGCTGTGTAAAGTGCATATGATTTTCAATCAGTGGTGCATATTCAAAATTATGTTCCCAGTCATTTTCAAAATGAAGATGTCAGTTTGCTTCATTTCATTAAAGTGCTTATTTAAAAATTTTGATTGGATACATTTATTCTTCTTTATTGCAACATTCATGTGTAGTCATCTCACTTAGACGGATCCATTACACCATTTTATATTGTGGTTTTGTATGTGGGTGATATTAACCTTAATTAGTCTTCTATCACAATCTTTGCGAGCCTTGGAAGATAGATCAGGTTATTGGTATACGCTCTTGAACACTAGACATTAATTTTGATTGATAGAAAATTTTCTATTATTAGAAACCCCAAATTAATACAAGTGTATCTCAGGAAAGATAGGTGATAGTAAATAAGATCAAATAAGAAAACGTTTGGATTGAAAACTTTAATGAAGGAATGAATATAATTTTAATTATACTTGTAATACACTACTTGATAGGCCTTTGCGAAAGAGTTAAATTGTTGACTTGCATATTATGTTGGCCTATGAGCATGTAAGAAGTAAGGTTTACAAACTACTTTAATCACTGATAATATTAATATTTCTACTCAATAGACCATAACACTTACTCCAGTGTACCGACTCTTTATTGTACCTCAGGGCGCCAGTAAAATAAACACAAATTAAAATATATCAATTAACTTTTAATGATTCATTTGCATTTATATACTACAAATTTCTTTAACATGACTTGAATAGTTCTGCCTTACAATTTAAATATTATTTCGTGGCAATGAGCTCTTTTTAGACAAATTGAGTCACTATATTTGATTACAAATATATATATTTATAAAACATTATTGAATCAAATGTTCATTTATTTGTTACTTGCGTGGAGAATCCTTCCGAGGTGCGTAGTCCTTAAGGTGTTGCATGCCGGTGAGTCGTCAGCAGCTGTTTGTTGCATGTTAATCCTGGTTATGAATGCAGTAATTCACTTTATCACAGATGTACACTACACTTGACATATTGGCGATACATACAATTATGTCGTATAATTATACACTCTGGTTTACAACATTTTCTTGAATTTACATTAAGTACATCTAACACATGTCGCGTCTCGATTATCTCATACCGTCGTGAATTTGACCAGAACTAATTCGCTTTCTTCAGTGATTTCATCACAACATATCGTATTGATGAAAATTTATATGTAGTATTTACTTCTCGTTGTTCGTTACTACTCCGAACATTCCACTCATTAACTTATTATTGTATATTAAACTTTATAAATTTAGCGTTAGCAATTATCGCGTTCCCGTACTTCTGTTTACTGCTGTGAATTTACTTTATTCTTTAAATTACTAATAAAATATATATATATCTATATAGTTAACGCAAAACAGCGCACGCGAGTCTCTTCAGTGTAGTTTCGCCGATATAAAGAAGACTGCCTGACTTCTCTCCAAATTCATATTTTATACTAGCTTTGAATTTCCCTTACCAAGTCTCGGTAGAAAAACAATCCCATAGGTTTAGACTAGCGCTAAATACAAAATCGCCCAATCTCCTTAGCGAAAACCTCCCGCACAACACATGACGCTTCCTCTGATTTGCCGAACGTTTTCCGCGTCTCGCGTGCTTAAAAAAACTAGCGTCACTATCTATCTCACTCTTACATCGCTCTCTCTCTCTCTCATAACGGTATCTATTGTTACATGCACTTAAAGTTTACAACATTGGCAAACACCCCTAATATCCTAACGAATAATACATTTTATGATAGTTATGTCCCAAAATGTGACAGCCTAATATTACCTTCCTTATAGACGTCAGCCCCAAGGCAAGTTAATTTCTTTCATGTAATGCTCCCTAATGGTACAGACGTTTTACTACCTCCCCGCTTTCTAAAACATACACATTTCTTTGCGTTCAGCATAGTTTGGTTTCGTAAAATTTGCGATTGCTCAATTTTTGCGTTACATTGTCCCCCCATAGAATTAGCCTTACAATTTTATCAAAATTGGAAACTAGTTCTATTGAAGCATCCGTAAAGCTCTTATAATTACAAGTTCCTTGCTTATATGTATTCTAATAAACTGAATAATTACAAGTTCATTCCTTATATTTAAAATTGACAATATATTCAAGTTAATTACTTGGTTTATATTACTTAGTCTAAATTGGTGAGTACACTAGTACAATATTACTCGGTTACTACCTAATACTACACACAAGGGTCGATAGCCTGTTATGGTTTTTATACTATCATACACTTCCCGTCCCCTCTACCTGACTTGCCAAACTACTCCCAAATGGGGCTGGTCCACTTTCCTTCTCAATTCCTTCTCAATAACAACTGTTTACATAAAGCAATCTCCCTTTTAACATTTTTGTTACCATTTTCATTTACTTATTTAGGGTATAATTTTTTTTTTTATACTCATGTTCAATACATTATTACTCCTCTTATTTTTCTAAACATTTGTGACTTCTTACATGACTAAACTTCATTATGCTTTGATTACATTGAACACCTTTACATTTAGTTTTGATAACTTACGATTGCTACATCAGTATTCGGTTGTGTGTTATTACACTTTGTTTCTTAATTTTCATGTGATGTTCCTGTATGTGTGTGTGAATTTTGGGTTTCTTTCTCATAATAAGGCTTTAGTTGTCGTACATTGAAGTTCCCGCGGATATGTCCTGGTCTTTGTGGATCTTCCAACTGGGAGGTCGCTGTTCCGATTTCTTTAGTTACCTTATATGGACCCTCGAATAGGTTACAAAATTTTCCTATTACTTTTTTATTTAAATCCGATATCGGATACCCCCTTAACAAGACCTGGTCTCCTATGTGAAATCTAGTAAGGTGGTGAGTAGTGTTGAGTTTATCTGTCCTCTTATCTCCCTTTTCCTTAATTCGTAAGTAGATGTTGTGATAGTTGATGGGTTGGTCTGGAGGTATCATATCTTGGTCAATATATTTTATCCAGTCCCGCTCTGGTTTCTTTCCCCACTGTGTTTCAAAAGGGGTGATCTCAATTGTCTCCTGATAGGTCTGGTTTATGCACGCCTCAATGAGTTTAAGAAACTGTGCCCATTTGGTGTGCTTATCGGAGGTCATTGCCCTGAACGTATTACCTAATTGCCTGTTTATTCTCTCTGCCAGATTTGTATTTGGATTTCGGATTGCGGTATATTTTGCCTTAATACCCATGTCTGTCAATGCGGCAGACCATCTATTGCTGGTGAACTGTGTACCGTTATCAGATAAGATAGCTACTGGTTTTCATATCTCCTCACAATATAATTGAATTCTCTTTATGGTGGCAGTCGTTGTGGCTTGCCTCAGTTTATATAATTTGACATACAGTAAAGCCCCGATTATCCGCGGAACTGGGTGGCAAGGGCACCGCAGATAGTGAAAATCGCGGATAACCCGAAAAAAGACTAAAAATGAGGTGTAAACACGAAAAAAATATTTCAGCATAAAAACTATGTTTTATTGTACAAAAAACATAATATGTAAAACTTTTAAAATATGTACAGTACAGCAGAAACCTTTGCTCTACGTGTAAATCACTAAAATAAAGAACAGTAAACAAAAAACAATACTGTACTGTTAACAAAAAGTGTTCAGTTACGCCTTTCTAAAAAAATCAGTCACTCGTTTTTGCTTCTTGCTTTGGAAACACCTTTTCTTTATTCTAGATTGTACTTTCCTTAACATGAGTTTTTCTGCCAGATGTGCGTCGTCGTCTTGTTCCTCTAAATATTGAAGCAATCCGTCTACGTGCTGCAAAGCAGTTTCGTGTGTCATCCGCGCAGGCGCCTCGTCTTCTTCACTTTCACTTTGTTCTTCTTCGTTCTCGTTCACTCCCATTGCTTTATTCGTTATCTCTACGTCAGTCAGTCGTTCAAACCCCGGCTCACTTGCGTCGCATTCCAGCCACTCTTCTATGTTCTCTTCATCAACATTCTCACCTCCCGGAAGGCGCGTTGTCAATTAACAAAACAGCCTTCTTTGGCAAATTTTTTGAGCAAGATGTTTACGTACTTGAGGGACAAAAATGTTTTCAAACCATTCTTGAAAAATCTGCTGGTTCATCTAAACTTTTTTTTGTTTGAAATAATCAACTGGTAAATTTTCTGCTCTTGTCCTCTTAAAAGACCTCGGTTTCTTAGATTTACCCATTACAAGAAGCCTAAGTTTGTGACTACCCGCAGCGTTGCTGCATGGCAAGATTGTAATTCTTTCCTTGCTACGTTTGTGACCTGCCACTTGATGTTCACTTTCAAATGCTAAAGTACAAGTGGGAAGACACTTCCAAAAAAGCCCTGATTCATCAGCGTTATAAATTTGTTCATATGACAGATCTTCAGACAACACAAACTCTTCAAAATCATGTTGAAAATCATCAGCTGCTTGTTCATCCCCACTCAGCTTCTCTCCGTGTAGACCAATCTCTCTAATTCCATGACGTTTCTTAAAACGATGTAACCAACCGGACGACGCATCAAAATTTCCTTCCAGGCCTAACAAATCAAAAAAGATTTTTGCTTTAGCTGCAATGGTAGGACCAGACACGGGGGTGCCCTCACTTCGCACCTGAGCTAACCATTCCGCTAATGCCGAGTCAAATTCATTATAGGTGGATTTCTTCATTGTTTTTCGGTTTTTCATCCCAGAAGCACTGTCCGACACTGATGCAAAGGCTAACAGTTTGTCTTTTTGCTTTAAAACGTCTCGCACTGTTGTTTCCCCGATCCCGTAATTCAAACACATCTGCTTCCTTGAAGCGCCATTTTCTATTTTAGAAATCATTTTAAGTTTTTGTGCAATCGTTAACACAACCTTCTTTCGTTTTTCAGCCATTATTAATTTCAGGAACTAACGAACTGATCACGACTGATCACTAAGCACGCTTACTGACAACTGACACCACTGGCAGACCGAGAGAATATGTACGTAGAGGGGGAAGGTTAGTGAACTTGACCAAAACAAAAGAGCAAGAGCCAAAACAAAATTCCGAGAAGGCCTATAGGATTACGATGCACAATAAACCTGTCAGAAAATTTCGACCTTCGTACTGTAGGGCCTATTGTATTTTCCCTGTTGTTAGCTTGGTTTAAAATTGGTTTTTTTGAGGTTCGTAATTAAAAAAATTTTTCACGGCACTCGCAGATAATCCGCACCGCGGATAATCGGGGCTTTACTGTACTTAGTAAAATTGTCAATTACAGTTAAGATATACCTTACTTTCCCTATGGAAATCGGCAGTGGTCCATAATAGTCGACGCTGATCAGTTCGCCTTTCTTCTTCGGTATGACCGGTCGCATCTCTCCTAACATCCTTTTAAAATGATCCTTACTCTTTTGGCATGTGATACAGGTTTTCGTAACTGCTTTTGTGATTGTATTTATGGAATCCCCGGTGAAATTTTCCTTAAACAGCTGATATGTCCGCCGGTTCCCCACGTGACTATGCCTCGTGTAGCTCCGTGATCATGCTGTGGCACAACTCCTCTGTCAACATTAACTTCCATAATCCCTTATCTTTACGGTACAGCTTTCCATTATGCCAAGTGTATTTCCTGGCAAGTTTATGCTGTTCATTTGATTGAATTGACTCGATAATCTTTTTCAGTTTGGTGTCGGCTAATTGATAATTCTGTATGTTTTTAAGTTGTTTCTTGATTTCTTTACTGATGCGGTCACTGACAAGGTTAATTTCAAATTCTTCGATTTGGTCTATTGCCTGCTCTTCATTTATGTCCTCCGGATGTCTGCTTAAGATGTCGGCTACAATGTTATCTCGACCCTTACAATCCATAATCTCGAAGTCATATTCTTGTATGGCGAGGATCCACCGTGTTATACGAGAGTTATTTCAGAAGATCGTTTTGTTGTCCATTAAGATTTGCTGTAGTTCATTCCTTTCCGCCGATTGATCGCACCTTTTCTTTGATTACCGCTTCAATATCTTCTCCCCCAGACGCGATTTCTATGTGGAATATCTCTGCCGTGGCTTCCTTCTGGTCCCCTTTTCCTGGAATTGTTAACTGTTTGTTGTGTAAGTCGATAACGCACCCATGTTCTTCCAGCAACCACACGCCTACTATACAATCCTTTACTAGCTCTGGTACCACGACGAATACGCTGTCAACTTCCACATCTCCGATACTGGCCGTCAACAATACCTGCTGCGTCACCCTTTTCGATTTATTTCCAGTTGCTCCTTTGATAACAGTATTCGATAGTCTCAATGTTTCTACGTTCCCCAATTCCTTCTTATTCTTAAACCATTGCTAAGATATAGCGTTTACTTGGCTTCCAGTATCGATTAATGTGCAGATGGGCACTCCGTTTAATGATATCCTGGTCTCCGGGCACTTGTTCACACGATAGGTTACATTTTTTTCATCGTTACACAATAAATCGTCTCTTAATCTAAAAAAGTGGTATTAATATACTTATTAATAGTGCTTAAATCTAATTCATATGTACAACACTACCCTAGTTTTTTGACATTGCAGTGGTGCTTTTGTTATTCTGGATACCGCTATTCGAAGGGATCGGCTCTGGTTCATTTTTAAATCTGTTTGGCCGTCTGTTGTAGTGTTGTGTAGTTGGCCGGTTTTCACTTTCATGCGCCCGTCCTTGCTCGACCCTTCTCCCACTCTCCTCTTCATCTCTTACCCATTGCTTATGCTCGCGCCGACTTTTATAATGTGTCCGGGTCATTGTCCTTGCTTCACTTCTCAAATTCATGAACTCTGATAATACTTGCTCAAACTCATTAATAGTTGTGACCCCATGAGTAATGATGGCGATCTGTACCCCCTAAGAATAGTGTTTTGCAATTTTTCTGATCAGGTATCGGTGGAATTAGCTGCCTGTTCTCCAACAATTTCCATTCTAAGTACTGTATCATGCTCATACCACTCTCCAACTGATAACGTTCAAACTCGAGCTCGTTTCTTACTGTTTCTTGAATCTCATCATTCCAATGTTTGTTCGTGAAGGCTTCCTTAAATTCTGCGAAGTTGGTCACGCTATTTTTTATCAACCTCCACCACACCACAGCCTCTCCTTCTAGGTGCCTTCCGATCCATGCAACGTTGCCGTTATCTTGGTAGTGTTCCATATAGATATCTTCCATCTCCTTCATAAACTCCATCGGGAAATCTCCAGTCCCGTTGTACTCAATATCTTTGACTTGATCGTGAGTAATGTTACGGTTGCACGACTGGTTGCTAATTGAGGCTAATTTATTCCTAACTTCTCGTTGTATCAGGCGTATTTGCAGGTCAGTTTCTTCCGACTTACAGTCAATTACATTTATATTTTCGTTCACTTTCTTCATTTCTTCCAGCTTTTTGGCTCGTAACTCTTTGATTGCTGCTGTATTGTCTTCGCATCTTTTGTTGTTGACATTGATTTTTTCGCTTACGATTTGAATGTTGTTGCTATGCTGTTCGTCCAACTCTATGATCTGCTGTTTAGTATTAATACTAAGCTTAGTAATCTTATCGGTGTTGTCTTGGATTTTGTTGTTAGTCTCTACTTGGCAGTCTTGGAACAGTTTTTTGTTGTTTGTTCTCTCTTGTTCCATTTGTATGGCGACTTCGTTTCTTATTTCTATGTGTTGTTTATGGATTTGTTTTTTCATTTGTTGTAACGCTTGTTCTAATTTTAATTCATGTTGTTCTAACCGTTCGTCTGTTCTTTTCGCATGTTCAGCAATTTGTTGTGCTATCTGTGCTTTTGTTTGTCCCAGCAGTTCTGATTGTCTTTATATTTGTTCTGTTTGATGTGACAGTTTTTCTGTTTTTTTCGATTCTCCTTGTATTTTTTGTGAGAGCTGTTCTTTTGTATTTCTCGATTCTTCTTGTATTTGTTGTGAGAGCTGTTCTGTTGTTTGTTCGGATTGTTTTCGTATCTGTTCTTCTATTTTTTTTCGATTGTTCCTCCATTCGTCGTGTGTGTTGTGACAACTGTTGTTCTAGTAATTGTTGTAGTATTGTGAATATATCAGTGTTTTTGTCTGTCTCTAGTGGTGTCTGACATATCGGTCTTTCTCGAATTTCTGTTACTATTGTTGGTATAAATTGTTGTGTCTCTGCGTTTTCATCGTTCTGTCCGTTTTGTCCCCGCGTCCCTGACGCTTGATTTTCCTCCGAAATGTCTGCGAGCGTGTGTGGATCGCCTAACTGATTATTTATTTCAAATTCCATCTCGTTGCTTTGGGTATCTGTATTTGTGCTCATGTTGTTGTACAGGTTGTGAATGTTGTTTTGTGTGTCTTTGTCTCTCCTACTCCTACTTCGCGTAATCATGTATTATGTTTAATACTATTTCTATTCTTAACTTCTACTTAGTCTTAATCTATAATTTGTTTAATAATGACTCAATTGTCCCACGTTCCGGGCGACAGAATATAATACACTACTTGATAGGCCTTTACGAAAGAGTTAAATTGTTGACTTCCATATTATATTGGCCTATGAGCATGTAAGAAGTAAGGTTTACAAACTACTTTAATCACTGTTAATATTAATATTTCTACTCAATAGACCATAACACTTACTCCAGTGTACCAACTCTTTATTGTACCTCAGGGCGCCAGTAATAATAAACACAAATTAAAATATATCAATTAACTTTTAATGATTCATTTGCATTTATATACTACAAACTTCTTTAACATGACTTGAGTAGTTTTGCCTTACAATTTGAATATTATTTCGTGGCAGTGTGTTCTTTTTAGACAAATTGAGTCACTATATTTGATTACAAATATATATAAAAAACATTATTGATTCAAATGTTCATTTATTTGTTACTTCCGTGGAGAATCCTTCCGAGGTGCGTAGTCCTTAAGGTGTTGCATGCCAGTGAGTCATCAGCAGCTGTTTGTTGCGTGTTAATCCTGGTTATGAATGCAGTAATTCACTTTATCACTGATGTTCACTACACTTGACATATTGGTGATACGTACAATTATGTCGTATAATTATACACTCTGGTTTACAACGTATTCTTGAATTTACATTAAGTACATCTAAAACAGTTCGCGTCGCGTGCGTCTCATTATCTCATACTGTTGTGAATTTAACCCGAACTAATTCACTTTCTTCAGTGATTTCACCACAACATATCGTATTGATGAAAATTTATATGTAGTATTTACTTCTCGTTGTTCGTTACTACTCCGAACATTCACCCATTAACTTATTGTTGTATATTAAACTTTATAAATTTAGCGTTAGCAATTATCGCGTTCCCGTACTTCTGTTTACTGCTGTGAATTTACTTTATTCTTTAAATTACTAATAAAATATATCTATATGGTTAATGCAAAACAGCGCACGCGAGTCTCTTCAGTGTAGTTTCGCCGATATAAAGAAGACTGCCTGACTTCTCTCCAAATTCGTATTTTATACTAGCTTTGAATTTCCCTTACCAAGTCTCGATAGAAAAACAATCCCATAGGTTTAGACTAGCGCTAAATACAAAATCACCCAATCTCCTTAGCGAAAACCTCCCGCGCAACACATGACGCTTCCTCTGATTTGCCGAACGTTTTCCGCGTCTCACGTGCTAAAAAAAACTAGCGTCACTATCTATCTCACTCTTACATCGCTCTCTCTCACATAACGGTATCTATTGTTACATGCACTTAAAGTTTACAACATTGGCAAACACCCCTAATATCCTAGCGAATAATACATTTTATGATAGTTATGTACCAAAACGTGACAGCCTAATATTACCTTCCTTATAGACGTCAGCCCCAAGGCCGGCGTTGCTAACCTACCGCTATACTCTACAGCTTTTTATAAGTTAATTTCTTTCATGTAATGCCGCCTAACGGTACAGACGTTTCACTACCTCCCCGCTTTCTAAAACATACACATTTCTTTGCGTTCAGGATAGTTTGATTTCATAAAATTTGCGATTGCTCAATTTTTGCGTTACATACTATTTGTAATAAACAGTATTGTTTTACTTGTAATATAATATTCGCAACCATGAACAAGAATCTATGTTGGCTATATCTATTGCCTGATTGACTGTAATTTTATACTATATGAACATGGAATGTTTGAAGTCTGAGTGGTGTGTGTGAGTAAAAATAAATATATAAAAACACAGGAAAATACATAAGAATATTTTTAAAAAATGAAGTTTACAACATTTTTTGTTGAACAGTATTCTCGTAAATACTGCTCTCAAAACGTGTTTGGATTTTGATGTTAATTGAATTCTGTTTAAATTGAAAGAAGCGTAAAGATAACACCGGGGGAGGCAGCTTTTTAATTGAACTAAGAGTGCCATATTGCTCATTTTGCCAATCTTGGCAACTGCTTAATCTGTAGTAAGTCCCTGTATTTAATGTATCGATATCGCATGAGCAAGCGATAATGGAAATTGTCTGTGAGAGCAGTCATTTTCATTATTTTTCCAATATCACATTGGGTGTACAGATTATTCCAGCGATTGTGAGCCAGATGCAGAAATACACTTTCCAATCACAAACAAATGTTAAAATTTGTTCTTTGATATATTTAAAAATTATTAACTATATTACATTCACAAGCATTAATTAAGCAACATTACAGTTGTGAATTTATGTCTACGGTTGGTCCAATTCCGAATGCTGAAGTGTTTCAGTATTTAATAATTATGTAATAATTGAATTTACGAATTAAGGTACAATAAAACATTTAAAAATATTGTGTGAAACTTTTTGCAAGGGTTAACCAGGGATATCGTTTAGTGTACTTGGCAGAGAATAATAGGCAAATACAATTAAACAAGTACGTATTTATAAGCATTACAAGTAGAATTTATTCAACAAATGACACACATGATACAAATATGAATATATGAATTTAAAATATGGCTTGAAGGTTAAGTTCTGTTAACATACAATAGTAGTTTTCTATGTACATACCTCCTTTGCTTTATTTATAATTTAATACACGATTTACCGCACTCAATGCTCTGCTCTTTTCATCTCACTTTAAAACACCATCACTTTTCACTGGGTATTGAATTGTGATGGTACAATCATGGTACATTGTATAATTACATAAAATATGGTAACGAGATCATAAATATTGTATTTTCCTATTTTTTGACATACCCAACCCAACCTCAAACACCCGATATAGAATTTACAGTGAGTGGACTATATTACAGTATTTGCCAGGATTTGAACTAATTCATGACAAAAAACGGTGTCACATCACAAAAACAGTGTGCAGTTATTGAGATAAGCAGAGCCAAGCCTTCGTTACGTCAGAGGCGGAGAATGTGTTGACAACTACAAACAGCGATGTCAACAATTTAGACAAAGGAATGTGACGTCAATACACCCCACTTCCGCAGATTTCAACCAGAAATTGCCGTCATTTCATCTGCAGCTCTGATTTGAGCCGGCCGGCCGCCCATTCACTTACGAGTGAATTTTAACTTTTTAGACCACTGTAGGTGGTTAATAAACAGTATAATATCTACTATCAAAATGTATTAAGGAAAGTAATAGTTCGGTTTGGTGTAGGCGTCCTCGACCGATTAAGTCGTTCGTAAACAAGATCGATGTATAGAATCGGTCCCACGACGGTGGGTTACGTGGGTTGACCAAAGGTGTCCCGTCAAGCGCAGTAAAATACACCGATTGTGCCGATATACGAACGAGACTGGCAGTGCGAGGAAGCCAACACGGAAATTGGTGAGAGCGTTCCTTATATATTTTGAATCCTTTATTTCCCAATATATGTTATTGTAGAAATCAATCATTTAACAAATTATTCAAAATTTCAATCAAAATTTAAGGAGCTCCAAAATTTAAATAAGTTGTACCATGAGAATGAAAGGGTGCGTGGTTGTGTGAGTGCGTAATTATTCTAAGTGCTGGGTTGAGCACCACTATATAAATATATACATGTTATTATTGTATAATCATTTAATCATATAATCATTAAACTTAATCAAAGTTATTATTACACATTATGTTTTTGGAAGGGTTACAGTTGGTTTTAAAAAATGTTATGTAACAAAGTAAAGAATAAAAAGGGGTATTTCATTGGTAACAATTAGAACAGCTGTTTTGTTATTTCAAGCAATTTCCGTTTCCTATGACTTCGCGTAACGAACTTCTGGCCCATGACTTAGGTAGTAAAATATGGCGTCCTAGTTTTGTATACATAACCACATTTGTGAGATATAATATATCGTATTTATAAATTCAAAAATAACGTAACTATACAGATGTCGCCCGTAATAACAGGGACCTTATGTAATATTATGTATGTATATTATTACATGGGATACGCCTAGAAAGAACACGGAAAAAAAATTTCCTTGAGGTAACAGACAAAATTTTATAATTCGTAAACATAACCCCACAATTAGGTTATACAATTGTATGCATGCGTGCATTACACAATTGCCAAAATGAGTACTAATGACAATATTACGTTAGAAATAGGTACAACTAATGTAAATTTGACTGGCGAGATGGATGTACAAACACCTCAAACTAGTCAGATTGACGAGGTGCATACGCCTGTATCTGTAGAAATAACGAAAGTCAATACATCCATTTCAACTAATTTAGACAGTAAATCAGATGAAAGTAATGCAATGATACAATTGTTATTAAAACTAGATAAAAAACTAGACGAACAGAAAAGCGATACGGATATTAAATTCACACATTTGAATGACAAATTCGATAATTTTGATATTAAATTCAGAGAGTTAAAAGGTCACAATTTTCACTTAGAAGAACGAATTAATATAGTAGAAACACGTTGTGATAACATTCAGAAAAAGACACTAGCCATTGTTGATGACAAGTTCAATAGTACCATTAGTGATTTAGACACTAAAATTGATCTAGTACAAGACACAGTAAATAACACGATTAAAAGTAAATTACAGTCAACAAGTACAGAAATACAACAGAAATGTTTACATTTTGTAGAAAGTCAAGTAGAAGTTAAAACCAATGTGTTGCAAAATCATTTAGAAAACATTGAAATAAACGTGATAGATATTACTAAAAATTTAGAAGCTATAGATAGTACTATGACTGAACATGAGAAAAATACCAAGAGTAGATTTAATTTGTTACAAAGTAAGATTAAAGAAATTGATGACTTAACTGTACAAAATAGTATGGATGTGCATGATAAATATGATATGATTGCAAATAATTTGACCAGTGTAAAAAACGAATTACGGGGAGAAATAAATAAAAATGTTTCAAGCATAACTGATAGAGTAGTAGTAACTAGAGATTTCTATAATGAAATAGAACTAGAGAATTTTAGCCATGAAAACAGAGTAATACATCCCATGCGATTCCTTAATCAGACTAGGGATTATAATCATTTTAATAGTAGTAGCTGGGAAGTGAAATTAAATAAAATTATTAAATGTTTCAAGGGTAACTCAGTCATATGGGCTGAAGCTCATAGGTTAGAATGGGATTGCTATAATACTTTTGAAAAAGCTTTTAAGGGTAAATATTGGACAGAAGAAGAGCAGGAGACTTTAAGAAGCCGTATTATGGGAACGGGTAATTTCATGGGACGTAACGTTAGTAATAATAACATTACTATTTATGTAACAAAATTGTACAACGAAGCTAAATATTTAGAGCCTCCTATACCATTTAAGTCATTTGTTAGGTATGTTAGTAAGCACTTACCTAGAGAAGTGCAGGTCACTCTGATGACTAAAGAAATAGAAAATCTTGATGAACTGGAAAGGGTATTAGATATACTACAAAGTATAAATGATCGTGAAATGGGTAGACGCCCTATACAACCAAATACGTATAACCATAACAATAATAACAATGAGTTTAATCGGCGAAGGCCTTATTTTAATCATACTGGCAATAAATATAATGTTAGAAATGATTTACAGACACCAGGCGGTTGGAGTTGTTCTAGTTGCAGGAAGGAGAATCGGGGTCACATGCAGCATTGTTATTTCTGTAAAGCACCAAGAAATAACCAAGTAAAGCAATTCATACCTGCGAACAGAGGAGCCCCTAGTAACAGAGGAGCACCGTACCACCATCAGGGACCAACACGCAGACACCCTGTGCCATCAACAAGTCATAATAGGACACAGCCGGAAAACTGAAGTCAACAGTGGTAAGTAGGACCCGACCACTGTTCAGGGAAACTCATGAGGTCCGACCCATCGAGAACTTACAATCCAACGTAATAAAAGCAGACATCGTTGCAGATTTCTTGGAGGAGGAGTGTAACACGACATTGGAGGTGAGAGCTGGACTCACGGAAATACAGGTAACAATAGATAATAGAAACTTTAAAACACTTGTCGATACAGGGAGCGAAATTTCAGTAATAGCCAAGAACATTTTAAGTGAATTGAAAGAATTGAATAAGAATATTCCAGTTTTACCCGTAGCAGGGGTTACAGTAATAGGAGTCACGGGGGTACGTAGTAAAAGGGTGACAAAACAGATACATTTAAGCTTCTCAATTGGAGATATGAATTTTGATAATACATTTTTGGTAGTCAAGGGGTTAAGTTTAGACATAATTTTGGGAAATGATTTTTTACAAAGAAATAAAGCTGTAATAAATTTTAAAGAAAAAATTTTGGAGTTAGATGGGGGTGATCGGTCTGTGAAAATTAATTTTGAAAATGTGATAAATAAAGTTAGAACAACTGGTGTGAAATTGTTACAGAAACAAGTAGTTGAGAATCACTTAGATACTAAAGTAAATTTTTGTATAGAGGGTGAGTATTTAGAAGATGTTGATAATGAACTGAGTAATATTAATAATGAAGTATGGGAGATAAGGGCGGATGAATTCTGTAGTGGGGGTGAGGTGATAAGGAGTGGCCAACGTGTAGCGTTATGGCAGGTAATAGAGCAGTTTAAGGGAGTGTTTGCCGATATTCCAGGAAGGGCAAAAAATTATGAATGTATGTTACAGATAAAGGAACACACACCATTCATGCAGCGGAGTTATCCAGTGCCTTACTCTAAAAGACGAGCGGTGCAAGAGGAGTTGGATAAGATGTTAGATAATGGTATCATAGAGAGGTCAGTGTCTCACTACTCAAATCCGTTAGTGGTGGTAATCAAGAAGGAAGGAGGAGTAAGATTATGCCTAGATGCAAGGAAAATTAATCAAATTATTATACCAGACCGAGAATCACCAGAATCTATAAATGAGATCTTTCAAAAGTTTAGTGGCGTAAGATTTATGACGTCCTTAGATCTGACTGCTGGATATTGGCAGGTACCTTTAGCCGAGGTAAGTAGGCAATACACAGCATTTTTATTTAATGGAAAAAATTATCAGTTTAAGCGACTACCATTTGGGCTAAATACCAGCGTAGCTAGTTTCATTAAATGTTTGGATAGAATTTTGAGACCAAAAGATTTAGATTTTCTCACAGTTTATGTAGATGATATTTTAATAGCTTCACGTACATTTGAAGACCATTTAGAACATTTAAAATATGTTTTAGGAAAATTAGAAGCGGGAGGATTAACTGTAAATTGGGATAAGTCCAAATTTCTACAAACGAAGATTAATTTTTTAGGATTCATTATTACATCGGAAGGAATTTCCGCAAACCCGGACAAGGTCGAATCTATTATGCGTTTCCCTGAACCGCGAAACATCAAACAACTTCAGAGTTTTCTTGGGCTGTGCAACTTTTATAGGAAATTTCAAAGGAACTACGCCTACCTAACCGCTAAGTTAACTGCGGTATTACAGAACAACGTAACTGGAGAGATAGTAGGAACACACAATGCTACAAATTTAAAATTGTACTAGTCGTCTTAGTTATTTTTATGTTGATGTTTTATATTTGGAGTATATGAGTATTAATTTAGTTATTGGTTTACAGAAGGGACTATCCCCCATTTTCGGGCGATCACAGATTCACCACCTCTGATCGTGGATTTTGGAGTTTGGGAGGCGGACCATGGTTGGCGGAACTGACGTAAGGAAGTAAAAGCAACGATGGTCTTCCTCCACACAAAATTGGTAGAAATTTGAAAATTTAATCTTATTATTGAATGGGGAGGGGGACCCCTAATTCTTGGGATAAAAAAAAAAAAAAAAAAAAAAAAGCTATATTTTGGCATTGATCCCTTGAATCTTGTTTTATTCTAAAATTTTATAGAATAAAATTTGAAAATTGTGTAACTTAAGAGGTTAACTCAGTAAGGAGTTATATTTTTTTTATGTAACTAAGCATATCAGAAGATCCATTGTTTTCCTGGAGTGTTAGAAAAGTGATGTTTTGGACTTGGAAAGTGTCTACAAATTTATTAATGTAACTAAAGAATTAACATTTTTAAATGATATTTCAATTTTGATATATCTTAATTATTTATTAAGATATGATTGAATATGATTGAGTAGTTAAAATGTATTAACTGTATTATTAATATATCAGTGTTAATTATTAATGTATTATGTATTTATTTGAAAACTTTTTAACATGATTTTATAATATGTGTAGGAAGAGAAAAAAAAAATTTTTTTAAATGGCGTTAATAATATTTATCAGCCAGATGATTAACTGTTAATAATAATAATAATAATACTAATAATCATAATAAAAGTTTATTTTAAGAGTTATAAATAAATAAATCGATTTATTAAATTTCTTGATTTGTTTTCTCAAAGTTTGGGAGATATATAACTATATTTTATATTATATATATTTTATATTTTCAATTATATTTCATCCAATTTTAATCCTTTTTCATATTCTTTTTAATCCTTGAGATTTATTATTTTTATAATTTGTATACTTTCTCATTTTATTTAATATAATTTATAATTTTATAAATAGTAAGCCAACCCAGTGCTTATTGGCACAAACCAGCACTTAGCTAAGGGGAACCAGATCAGTTGAGGATGGAGTGATTCAATAAGCCACTATATTAATATTTTTTATAAATTGTTTCAGTGTTTGGGGTGTGACAGCGGTCCTGAGCTGGCCAACGCGTCAGAGCAGGGGCGTTAAGAGCCTAAGTGGCCTTATGGTGTTGGGATCTCGCAGGAGAAGTCCAGTAAGGTCATGAAGGTACAGTCATTATCACCAGACCAAGGGTGAGTTATTGTTATTTTTTATATAAATTTGTAAGGGGTTGTGGCGACTTGTCCTGGCTGATCCCTTTAGGAAGTATGAAAGGGTCAATGAAAGTTTGTGTGCTTCGTCACACCATCTTTCATTGAGGGGGTTTTGTGATGGTACAATCATGGTACATTGTATAATTACATAAAATATGGTAACGAGATCATAAATATTGTAGTTTCCTATTTTTTGACATACCCAACCCAACCTCAAACACCCGATATAGAATTTACAGTGAGTGGACTATATTACAGTATTTGCCAGGATTTGAACTAATTCATGACAAAAAACGGTGTCACATCACAAAAACTGTGTGCAGTTATTGAGATAAGCAGAGCCAAGCCTTCGTTACGTCAGAGGCGGAGAATGTGTTGACAACTACAAACAGCGATGTCAACAATTTAGACAAAGGAATGTGACGTCAATACACCCCACTTCCGCAGATTTCAACCAGAAATTGCCGTCATTTCATCTGCAGCTCTGATTTGAGCCGGCCGGCCGCCCATTCACTTACGAGTGAATTTTAACTTTTTAGACCACTGTAGGTGGTTAATAAACAGTATAATATCTACTATCAAAATGTATTAAGGAAAGTAATAGTTCGGTTTGGTGTAGGCGTCCTCGACCGATTAAGTCGTTCGTAAACAAGATCGATGTATAGAATCGGTCCCACGACGGTGGGTTACGTGGGTTGACCAAAGGTGTCCCGTCAAGCGCAGTAAAATACACCGATTGTGCCGATATACGAACGAGACTGGCAGTGCGAGGAAGCCAACACGGAAATTGGTGAGAGCGTTCCTTATATATTTTGAATCCTTTATTTCCCAATATATGTTATTGTAGAAATCAATCATTTAACAAATTATTCAAAATTTCAATCAAAATTTAAGGAGCTCCAAAATTTAAATAAGTTGTACCATGAGAATGAAAGGGTGCGTGGTTGTGTGAGTGCGTAATTATTCTAAGTGCTGGGTTGAGCACCACTATATAAATATATACATGTTATTATTGTATAATCATTTAATCATATAATCATTAAACTTAATCAAAGTTATTATTACACATTATGTTTTTGGAAGGGTTACAGTTGGTTTTAAAAAATGTTATGTAACAAAGTAAAGAATAAAAAGGGGTATTTCATTGGTAACAATTAGAACAGCTGTTTTGTTATTTCAAGCAATTTCCGTTTCCTATGACTTCGCGTAACGAACTTCTGGCCCATGACTTAGGTAGTAAAATATGGCGTCCTAGTTTTGTATACATAACCACATTTGTGAGATATAATATATCGTATTTATAAATTCAAAAATAACGTAACTATACAGAATTTTAAGGATTTTTTGGGCATTGCAGTTGTAGATCATTGAAGACGCCATTAAAAGCTGACGGTCGTTACTCTCCGCTATAGTTATTTGGTTGCGTCTATGGTGATGACATAGTATTTCCTTGAACTGAGTAGTGTGTCCGGGTCTTACAAATTTAAATGTTAAATACTGGTTATATATTGAACATTACATTAATGAGCTGACCGTAAGTCCTGTCCGCCCATTGCTAAAATTAAATTAAAACCCTTTTTTTTCTTTATATTAGTTTCTATTTCACTTGACTTTTACTAACGGTTTAAAATTCTAGAGCTTTGACATAATTCGTCTATACTTCTTATTAAAACTTATTGAAAGATCTCAAGTCGTAAAACTGTTGAAAGTTAATTTGAAAATTGTCGAACTGCGCCCAGAGACGTCTTACTATTCTGAACAGTGATGAAAAGTCCTTATTACATTAAGAGACTTAAAAAGGTCGACATTGATGTCTGAACATTGACACTCTATCACAACTTGAAAACTCCCAAAACATGAAGCAGTTAAAATTTAAGCTAAGATTAACGAACTGCGTCCAAACAACCGCCTGTCTTCGCTGGTGACTAAGAAGTATCAAAAGAACTTCACATTTTTTTTTAACAAAACAAACTTCACGAACTGCAGCCGAACAACCGCCCGTCTTCGCTGGTGACTAAGAAGTGGCGTTAGAAAATTACTCTGTGAGCGTTACATTTTACAATTCATAGCTGGGGCTGATTCTACGCATGCGTACAAGTTACCCTGTTCACTCTATATCATTCTGTCTCCCATAGTAATTCCCAGAACATGGTTGTTACTAGTTATTTCTAGTTTTAGTGCGCATGGGCGCGGGACTTTAAGCGTTGATGCCATGAAGTACAAGATCATTCTGATGTCATTCAGTATTGTGAAATTTGTTTAGAAAAGTGAATATTGTAACAAATGCTAATGACGTCCGCCTTGTTTAAGCCCCGCGATGGAAGCCAATTTGTAACAAATGCTAATAGACGTAGAACAAGTTTAAATACGCCCCCACGTTGTTGACGTCAATTTGTAATAAATAATTAATTCGTGATGCTTAATGTGTGCTCTCTTTTTTCTGCCCCACTGTTGGATGTGTCAATCTGTTACAAATAACTTCAGTTCCCGTATTTAATTTATTTTTTAAGCACCACTATTGGGTTCTTCAATTTGTATTCTAAATCGTGTATCAACGTTGATCTAATTATAAAGAAAAATTATTTTTTATGGTTTATATTATTCGATTATTGATAATATATCTGCATTAGGGAGTTATTAAGTGTTTTACAAAAGAAAAACGCTCTATTCCAGTTAATATATTGGGTAATTCAATATATTTCTCCAAGCCTAGTCTGTATATAATATCGAGAGAGTAAAGAGAGGAGAGCGGAGAAAGCAAGTTAGTTCTCTATTCTCCCGTATTCACCAGCTGTCAGCAGACGAGCGCTGTGGTTTGCGATCGACCAGTTATTATAGGTTAAGTCGTTCCGCTTGCTGTATTTCTCACGTTCCTTTCTCTGTAACTTACAACCTATTCAAAATACATTAATTATTCTACAAATAACAAGGAATCGTCAAATTCAAGAAGGATTCTTTATTTTATATATTTTTCAATTCCAACAGATGCTTCCTCTTGCCACTAATACACCATATCGATTACACAATACGTAATCGATTTGTCATTGAATTCGGGTTTTAGATGTGTTAAAATTTAATTATAATTTTTAATATGTTTTTTATCTCAGGGTACATGTAGTTCTTTTAACTATTAGTAAGGTCAGGTAATGCAATTTTTAAGGTTACTAGGTATTACAATTTGGTTATAAAATCTTATTATATAAAATTCAAATATAAGCAGGTTTTTTACCAACTTTGACAGGATACTTAGTATGGCTGTGTTTCGCTATGCCGAGACGAGAACAGAATGGTGATTCAACTCTTGAATAATAACAGCCTCCAGCTTCTCAATAAAAGTTTGGTATTGATGTCCCAGGATGTAGTAGAAGTTTCAGTTCTGATCTTCGTTAATCTTCACGGTTCTGGTAGTTGCAGGTCCCAATGGAATTTGTGTAGTATTAAGACTTCGTTCGGTGGTGAAAAGTGAGGTTTAGTACGTTTTTCAAATTTCTTCGTTTGTTTTTAATATATTTTATTTAATTTGGCATCCCTCGGCTATGGATCATCTTCATTTAATTATAGTTAATCTTCATTCTTACTCTTTTGCTGTTAATAGGTTGGATGATTTATTTTTCTAAATTCATTTAACTTTAATGGTATATCGAATTATATTTGCTGAGAGATAGATTCGGAAGTCACTACTCAGTCCTTAATGGATTTCTGCTTATGAAATTCGATTTATTTTAATTTGATTCATTTAGTATAGGTTTTCTTTTTTTATTTTTATTAACTGAACTCTACCCATTCACATGTAACAATTAAATGTTGAAATCAACAAGATATCTTGCATTTAGTCGTCACTGACAACCATTTCTTCTTCTGTTATTGGATAATATTTGTTATCCTAGAGCCGTAATTAGGAAATATTCTTACACTTATTTAATAAAATACTCCCTTATTAAAATTACATTAAATCATATAAAACTTTCACCTAATATGCATTATTAAACCATATACATTTTCTTCTTGACCGGCTTAGTTTAACAGGTATTATTTTCTTTTTACAAAATACTAATTTTAGGCCTATTTGTTTTATTACATGTGTTATTATTTTTTATTTAATTTTTCTGACCTGACCTACTGTACAATGAGTCACTGGCTTATGGCCAATTATTCTAATTTTATTTTATCCTGATTTCAATTTATTATTATTATTTATTTTATCATTGAACCCTTCATCTGTTTATAACATAATTACAATGACCCCTTGACAATTTATTAACAATTATTGCCTTCCTGGCCAAGTTTACAAATATTATCTTACGATATCTTCATTAATTACTCAAAGTAAATACACAAATAGTTATTCTTATAAATTTTAACATGAATGGAATTAGTATCAATTACTTAATACTTTCTTAAAGCAATTCCTTCACACCTGCTACATACAAAACACAGAATAAATATAATGTAAACAAAATATCATGATAAAGCACAACAACATGTACATCATTATAAAACATTAAATATCAATTAAACAGTCTACTCTCAGTTCAAACTGTCTATAGTAATTTCATATCATTAGACACTATGTTTATTGTTTACATCTTCCACTGATCACTCCATATTTTATATTTATAGACATTTTTATTATTTTATTACCTAGTAACCTTACTAGGTATTATTAATATATTTATTATGTGAGGTTTACCTTCCTGACCTTAATTATGGCACACATTGGGTATTGTTTTAATTCGATAGTAACAAAGTTTTTATGTAACGTATGGGACCTTAACTTCGTTACGTTACAATATATACAAGCCAGACTGTCGCCAATAATATAGAAATCTAATACTGTATGCTCAAAATCCCATACTGCATGGCTTATAATATTATAATAAAATAAAATAATAAAGTATTATATTACTACACGTTTACATTATTACTGAAATAAAACAATATAATAATACCATATGTCAGTACATAGTTATGGTCCTTTGTTCTAGGTAATACAATATAATTAACACAGACATATAGGCACATTACAGTGCAGTGTACTTTGTATTTTGATGCTCATCCTCTCTTTGTGTCATTCATGAACAAATGAATCGTCTTTCAGAAATTCATCAATAATAGTGTAGAAACTTTCATTCTCTCCATGTCATAATCTCTCCAAGTCATTCTCTCCTTTAACTTGATCTGTATGCACCATGGACCCTTCAGTATGACTAGGAGCAACAGCTTCTTTTTGTCTGTAACATATTGGCCGCATTCAACTCTACAACTTGTAGCAAGGAAATATTTTCAAGTTCATTTGGTTGCGATGGCTAGTGCTGAAGAATTATTGAGGACGATTTGTCAATACTGAGATTAAGAGTAGTCCAGTTTTTTTCACTGGCAGAATGTATGTGAAGCTTTACATTAAAAGACAAGACTTCTTGAGGTGAATAATCACACTCAGAAGTTGACAAAGTAATTGGCTTGCTTAGTTTTAGGCAGTGTTTCTGGCGATGCTACAGTTAAGAAATTATTCAATAAATTGAAATATGACTCAAAAGGTTTTTCTGATTTTGGCGCATATATCGCTATGTAGTGTAAAACAGCATCCTTGGATATTACGAGAATGAAGTTGGTATTAGCCTGCCAAATAGCTGCAATAATCAATTAAAGCATTGTAGCAGAGGATCATTTCTTTCACAAAAGAATTCTAATACGTCATTGTTTTTCTCAAGAAGAGTTACTTCTTTTATCTCTTGAGATTAGCCACACCTACACGCATAAATATCGATTTTTTTTCTTTCTTTTCCTGGGACATTAACAACCACAATTAGCATGGCACTGAAACCTGATAATCAGCAATCCTTGGATTGAACTTCTGTACATCTAAAACATGAGAGACGAAATTCAGGATATTCAAAAAAAGCACTTGACTGGAAAACATGTTTATTCTGCACATATCTTTTGCATATGCCTTCTAAAATGAGTGAATTTGCTGCCATCTAGTTGTGAATTGTCTGAGTTATGCATGATTGTTACATATTCAGTTAAACATACATAAATTTCTACCAAACCAGTGTATAGATTTTGTCCTAAAATCATACAGAAATTCTGTGAGGTAAGGTCCTTTTGCCCTGAAAATTCTGGTCAGTGGTAACTTGAGTTATCATTGGATGTGCTTGTGGCCCACATATTGCAGCATTTAGTTTTACTTAAATTGGTTTTAGACAATCTCCGCACAACTCAATCCCTTCACTTATTTCATGTTTAAATTAGTACAGTACTTGCAACTAGTATGGTAGTGGCCGAGCCAAAAAAGCTGGGAGTTATTGCAAATATTTTTTTTGCGATCACTCCCTGCTGTTTTTGACAATAACAAGTTAGTGGCATTTTCTTAGTATATTTGCATTTATGTTTATAGAGTTTGTATCATATCTTTCAGATAATAAATTACATTTGAATTTGATGTAATAATAAACGGAAGTTAAATAAAATTTGGCAATATAGTATTTATAAAACATTAACATTTACAGAATACTAAAGTATTTTGCAACAAGGATTATATGTATATGCAATTTTTATTCAAAGGGTTGGTTTCAGATATGTGTTGGATCTTTTAAATTGTAAAATAATTATGAGAACATTATTTTCATAAGTAATGAAAGAATATAAAACATAAAAATTACAATAACTTACAGTATACAAAACTAAAGCTTGGCAATAAGTTTTCTTGTTTTCTGCTTCTCCCACTGACATATTCCTCGCTGAAATATCTCTCCATTTCCACAGACAAAGTCTCCTGGTGTTACTTCATCCTGCTGACTAATGTATGATTGTTTTAGGTATAGCCACACTTATTTTAGTACCTGCTTACAATTGAAAATTATGACAAATCAACTGCTTTTATACGCATGATTTATATGATTTGTAGAATTTTTATTATTGCCGAGAACTAGGCCAGATAGTTTCTAGTGTTCTGTAGTTTTATAGCTGATATGATTGCTAATAACGCTTTTATAATTCTCCCTTCCCCTTCTTCAGGTTATACCCAGTTAATATGCATGCTTGCAGCCCCATCTTCTATATCGTCTGCCTATGCTCCACCTTCCTTGACATCAAGTGTAGCTTTTATTCTGAAGTAAAAGTACATTCCTATGCAGTTGGTTATTCTGTTTCCATCTGTATTTTTAAATCCCATCATTTAAATGAAATACTTTAATTTATACAGGTCTTATTGTATTGTGTATTTTTTTTAAAAACATAATTGTATTTCAGATTTAAATCCTGCAGCCCAGGGTGCATCACTAACTGAAGGCAAACGTGGAAAGCGCTCAAAGAAACAGAATGGTGAAACGAATGGAACAAATGGTGAACCTCGTTCTGGCTCTCCTAAGTCAGAAGAGGAACCTGAGCTTGTCAGTGTACCAGAAAAAAAAGCTGCCAATAAAGTATGTAAATAGGGGTTAATAAGTGATTGTGTGCGTGCGTGCATGCGCATGTAAGAGTAACTACTATATGAACTATACTATATTTTCTATATGAATGGTTTATGCTTATAGGATGATGAAAGTGATTGGGCAGTGGACGTATCTGAAGAGGCCGTAAGAGCACGTTTACAGGATTTAACTGATGGGGCCAAAGGCTTAACAATCACTGATGATTTAGAGAAAACTGAAAAGGAACGTGTTGACATATTCTATGCAAATGTAAAAAAACACAAGGATGCAGGTACACTAAACTCTGTTGCCACAGCTAAAGAACTGCTTGCTGAGGCTGAGAGACTTGAAATAAAGAGTAAAGCTCCACTTGTCTTTGCTGAACTCCTATTTGATGACAAAATACATCTCGAGGTGTGTATATAATTTATACACAATGAAAATTATAATAGCATATTAATTAATAAGCAATGAAGGAACATGTGTTATACAGTTTTTACTTTAAAATATAATAGTAATTTTATTTATTTATTTATTTATTTTATTTTATTTTTTATTTTTTTGTACAGCTTAAGAAATATCGTCAGTTGTTGTTGCGTTTCACTCATGAAGACACTAAAGCCCAGAAATACTTAATTGGTGGAATAGAACAGGTGATTGCTCTACACAAAGATACTCTTCTACCTAAATTGCCTGCAATTCTTAAGGTAATTATTATGTATTTTTTAGTCACAATATATTTAAACAAAAGAAAGTACAACATCTTAATAGAAATTAAAAAATTTCGTAAACGTGTATGTCACCATTGGCTTGACTACTTCATTAAAAAATGTACATTTGCTGAGTATTTTATCACAGTAGTAATAAAATTTATTTATTCCATATTCACATAACAGGAAATATAGATCGGCAGACCTATCTTTAATTACTTTTAGTGGATCGATGTATCAGTGATAAAAATGTTAACAAATTATAGAAACATTGCACCATTTATGGATACATTCAGAATAAAAGTAGTAAAACTTATTTAACAATATATTTTTTTAAAGTTAAGTTATTACTGTTTATTGTCTCGAATAAATTAATTTTGAATTATTTGAATCATGGTAAACTTGTTACGTTGATTTTTTCTTGTGAAGTTGTACAGGTTTTTTCTTCTGAACAGGCATCTCTGATTCTTGAAACCCATACTTCCCAGATCCACTCCATCGGTTTTTCTCAGTCTTCCTATGCACCTCATTACTCCTTTATTAATATCCGGGAGTCTTTTTTTGTTGCTCTTTTGACTTCTTTCTCTTGGGGTCCAAGAATTACTCTTGTAGATTTCATACAATATCTGAATGTATTATTCAGATCTGCTCCCTGGTATATGAAATGTTCTACCTCTTCAGACGATGTTATTGTAATAATCTACGCTATTACAATATTTGCGTAGTCATTGCTTTTGATGCACTCACTTCGTGTATTTAGTTTTGTTCAGTTATTTTCATGCCTGTTTGACCAGCTTCCAGGTTTTGAAATGTATCCACTAGTGCCATAATATTCATGCCAGCCATAACGAACCATACTGGATAAATATTTGCATTAATTATTTTATGAAGAGTATACTTTTATACAGGGGTTTTGTTGAGTTTCCATCTGAAATGATACAGAAATATATAAAGAATTCAAATGATATATGAAGCTTCTATTAGTTCAATATATGGGGTGTTCAGAGCACAAGTAGACCAAGTCCATTTTTGTCTTATTCTCTATTTTGCATGCAGTACTAGCACAAGAATGAATACTTTTCAGCCCATGCTTTGTTATTTAGCCAACTGTAGCAGCACTAGTGGCAGTGATGGTTTCAATTCACATATATTTTCAGAGCACAAGTGAACCAAGTCCTCATATTTAGGGGGAAATCTTATTAAAATAATTATAACAGCACTTCTGGCCATGATCATTATTTAAGTTAATATCTTAAATACAATTATAACAGTCAACAGAGATTGAAAATGCTCCCCAGAACTAATCATTGATGATTAACTTTATCCTTATGTTTCTCGAAATATGACAGAATGGACTTGGTCTGCTTGTGCTCTGACCACCCCATATACAGACAATTCATTCTAGCAGTACGCCCTGGCTAATTCAGTTTTATTCTCTTTACCAGTACAAAGACATCATCTTGAGCTTGCTGTATAATGAGGTGTTTTATTTCATGTGTTTGAAAGTATTATTATTTTTGTACTGGAAGCATGATATCAAGTGGGTTAGCATGAAATTTATATACATGATGTGGAACAAGGGCAAAAGCATCTCAGATAGCAAGTGCATGTGGAAAAGAAATTTTATATGCTTATGACCAATCTTGCAAGTGTCCAAAATTCCCACTCATACGTACTGCGTGTGTGCACTCACTAGGGGCTTAGATATTAGAAGTGCAGTTGAAGCGAGTTGTCATTCCACGTGCATGAACTACAGACATCACCCTACCATATTCCATTCTGTGTTCGGTGGATTCACATACTGGACCTGGAGGGAATTTCCTGTAAAGGACATTATTGATGAATAATGGGAATAGTGATTGGTTTCCAAATACTGGCTTTTAAATTCAGATGGAGATAGTGGGGTTTTCCCCCCCCCCTTCCCCCCAGAGACTTTGTACAGTAATTTTTCATTCAGGCCTCACTGGCATCCTTGCTGTTTCAGAATACCCTATTTAGGTACCATGTCCTCCCCTAGAAAATTTTTCAAAACCAAGTTAAAATGAGTTAAATGATTTTGATTTTTATACATAATGTAGTATTGAAATAAAATTCCACAACTCATTTTATGGACATATCAGATCCAAGCCATTATTATGTTACTGTAAGTCAGCTCTATGGCAAACCAAAAATATTCAGTTTTCATGTAAACAGTTCAATGATGATGATGATGATGCTCTCTTGCTACACAGTGATGTAAGTTGTACTTTATTTGACAATTGATTTTTATTTCAGTTTTAATATAAACGTATGTGTCTGAATTTGTGAAGGTGTCTATTTCTTTAGTATGTTCAGCTCATTCCATTTATCACTGTAACCTATTATATTCATATCCAGTCTGACTCATAGTGTGTTGCCAACTTTTCAGTCATAAGAAGGAATCCCATCTCAAATCTGGATACGTGGTTGTAACATTTGGCCATTACCCAAGTTTCAGTAACATTCAGTGGTTTAAAAATTTTCTGTTTTAGAAAATTTCTTTCTTGCATCTGGATGTGCTTGCTTTATGGGTATCTACCCGTTATTTCTAACATTTAACATTTTAAAACATCATGGAATATATAATAGGCCAAACATGTTATCTATGAGGGTTATCTCAAAAGTAAGTTTTTTTTTTTCCAAAGGGAAATTGTACAAGCAGGCTGATGAAGGTTGGAGAACTTTTACTTGTGTGTAGTGGCAGTATGGCCAAAACCTCATCCATTAGATAGCAATGTAACAACAACATGAAATTCAAAATTATGGGCGTTCCATTTACCAGAGTGTCCAATTGCGAAGTGCACAGTGTGATTCGGTTTTTAACTGTAAGAAATGAGTAGCAGCTGAAATTCATCGCCACATAGTTTCATGTACAGACCTGAGTGCATGAGGATTCAGATGGTCCGCAAGTGGCATACATATCGTTCTTGAAAGGGAGAACGAATGTGCACAATGAACTGTGCAGTGCGAGACCCTCAATATCAACTGAGAATCCAGCTCTTGTTGATGCTGTTAAGTCTACCGTGTAGGACAGTCGCGTCACCCTTGATGAAATTCTTGTGCATTTTCCAGACAAGTCAAGCGCAGTTGGAAAGATCGTCAGCGATGAGCTTGGATTTCGAAAAGTTTGTCCACGGTGGGTATCCCGTTTGTTGTCTCAAGATCACAAATTGAAGACGACTGCTGCCACTAACAAGTTGCTAAACATGTTCCAGGAAAAAGGAGATGATCTAGTGAACCACATTGTAACAGGAGATGAAAGATGGGTTCATCATTACACTCCTGAAACAAAAGGACAAAGCATGGTCTGGAAAATTGCAAGTGAGAGCGTGCCAAAAAAACGCCAAAGTTGGACATTCCTCTGTGGAATTGATAAATACGGTTTTTCTGGACACTAAAGGTGTTTTGCTCGTTATCTGCCTAATGCAGATAACGAGCAAAGAGCAGATTGTGCTCGAGGTCACAATAAATGCAGAGAGGTATTGGAAAGACTGAAAAAACAAATTAATGTTCCAACTAATGAAAGGCTTAATGATGCCTGGAAGAGTTTAAAGGATGCACTAACCAATGCAGCAGACATTGTGTTCGGAAGAGTAAATAGGGAAAATTACAGTGACTGGTTTGATGATGAATGTAAGCGTATAAACAACACTTTAAAATTATTTATATAAAAGAATGTTGCAAAGTAATCACACAAGAAACGCAGTGATAAGAAAGCAAAGCAAGAAGAGAGTAAACATAAAATAAAAAAGGAATATGGAAGACAAGAACTAATGGAACTGGAATGTCTAAGAGGAATGAATGAAAGTAGAGCCTTTTACCAAAGGTTAAATAACAGTCGTAAAGAATTCCAACCTAAAACAACATTATGCAGAAACAAGGCTGAAGAAATATGAGGTAGCGATGAATTGATACTTGAAAGATGGTCGCAACATTTTGATGAACTGCTTAATGGTTACATTGAGTTTGAATCAGAGGAGGTTGCTATAGTAATGCAAATGAGATTAGAAATTGAAGTAACACTACCAAGTATAGAGGAGGTGGAAGTTGCTGTTAAGAAACTGAAGAACAACAAAGCACCAGGGATAGACCTAATCAAAGAATTTTTGAAGAATGCTGGTCCAGTATATCTGTGTTGGAGGACAGATGTGTTGTCACCCTATATCTTAAGCGCTTACAACAAGTAAGGATATGGAATGAAGAAATCATTCCAGAATAATGGAATCCGAGTGTTATATGTCCCATCCACAAGAAGGGCGATATCGTGGACTGTGCCAACTATAGGGGAATCGGACTGTTAAGCACTGCATATAGAATATTATTCTACATTTTATTTAGCAGACTGGCACCACTTGTAGAAAAGGCAATAGGATTTCTCAGCGTGGATTCCGCCAAGGCAGGTCAACAAACGACCAGATTTTCACCTTGCGCAAGATTCTTGAGAAACGTTTAGTAAGTATGGAATAGACACACATCACCTCTTTATTGAGTTCAGATCGGTTTACGATAGTATAGATAGGGAATATTTGTATTCAGGAATGGTTGAGTTGAAGATACCAGAAAAGTTGATCACCCTAGTTAGGGCCACAATGAAGAACACTCAATGTCAGGTAAAAATCCAGAATAGGATATCTTACCCTGTGTACACAAGGAAAGGTGTCTGACAAGGAGATTCTGTACCTTGCCTTCTTTTTACTTCCATGTTCCTTAAGGAAATGGAAGTATGGTGATGGCAAAAAAAATCGTGTTCGAGATTATTGCAGATTCTGATTGTACTACACTCAAAACATGAAAAAAAGTAATTTTTCGAAAAGTGTCTGTCTATGTATGTCTGTCTAATTTTTTTTCTATGGTAAACGATAACAGCCGCAAATTCAAACAGAATCAAATACTTTTTTGCATACAGCCCTGATTTGTAGAGTACTCAAGACCTATTTTTTTTGTGAAGATCGGTTAAGGGAAAAGGGTAGTTTACCTGCAACGGTTTTTTTTTAATCAAGGGTAATTTTTTTCTATGGCAAACGATAACAGCCGCAAATTCAAACAGAATCAACTACTCTTTTGCATACAGCCCTGAATTATAGAGTTCACAAGACCTATTGGTTTTGGTGAAGATCAGTTAAGGGAAAGGGGTAGTTTACCTGCAACATTTTATATTTTAACAAGGGTATTTTTTATGGCAAACAATAAAAGCCACAAATGTAAACAGAATCAAATACTTTTTGCATACAGCGCTGAATTGTAGAGTTCTTATGACCTATTGTTTTTGGTGAAGATCGGTTATAGGAAAGGGGTAGTTTACCTGCAACGTTTTATGTTTTAAAAGGGTATTTTCTATAGCAAACGATAAGAGCCGCAAATTCAAACAGAATCAAATACTTTTTTGCATACAGCTCTGACTTGTAGAGTACTCAAGACCTATTGTTTTTTATGAAGATCGGTTAAGGGAAAGGGGTAGTTTACCTGCAACGTTTTATGTTTTAAAAGGGTATTTTTTATGGCAAACGATAAAGAGTCGCAAATTCAAACAAAATCAAATAATTGTTTGCATACAGCCCTGATTTGTAGAGTATTCAAGACCTATTGATTTTGGTGAAGATCGGTTAAGGGAAAGGGGTAGTTTACCTGCAACCATTTTTTTTTAAATCAAGGGTAATTTTTTTTCTATGGCAAACGATAACAGCCGCAAATTCAAACAGAATCAATTACTCTTTTGCATACAGCCCAGAATTATAGATTTCTCAAGACCTATTGGTTTTGGTGAAAGATCGGTTAAGGGAAAGGGGTAGTTTACGGGCAACATTTTTTTTATCAAGTGTAACTTTTTTCTATGGCAAACGATAACAGCCGCAAATTCAAACAGAATCAAATAATATTTTGAATACAGCCCTGAATTGTAGAGTTCTCAAGAACTGTTGGTTTTGGTGAAGATCGGTTAAGGGAAAGGAGTAGTTTACCTGCAACATTTTATGTTTTAACAAGGGTAATTTTTTCTATGACAAACGATAACTGCCGTAAATTCAAACAGAATCAACTACTTTTTTGCATACCTTTTTGAATTATACAGAACGCAAGGTCTGTTGATTTTGTTGAAGATCTGTTAAGGGAAAGGGGTAGTTTACCTGCAACGTTTTATGTTTTAACAAGGGTAATTTTTTCTATGACGAACGATAACTGCCGTAAATTCAAAGAGAATCAAGTAATGTTTTGCACACAGCCTGAATTGTAGAGTTCTCAAGACCTATTGTTTTAGGTGAAGATCAGTTAAGGGAAATGGGTAGTTTACCAGCAATGTTTTATGTTTTAACAAGGGTATTTTTTTTGGCAAACGATAACAGCCACAAATTCAAACAGACTCAAACAATTTTTTCCATGCAGCCCTGAATTGTAGAGTTTTCAAGACTTATTGTTTTTGGTGAAGATCGGTTAAGGGAAAGGGGTAGTTTACCTGCCACCTTTAATGTTTTAACAAGAGTAATTGTTTCTATGACGAACGATAACTGCTGCACATTCAAACAAAATCAAATAATGTTTTGCATGCATCCCTGAATTGTAGAGGACTCAAGACCTATTGATTTTGGTGAAGATCAGTTATGAGGAAGGGGTAGTTTACCTGCAACATTTTATGTGATAACAAGGTTAATTTTGTCTATGACAAACGATAACTGCCGTAAATTCAATCATAATCAAATATTGTTTTGAATATGTCCCTATATTGTAGAGAACGAAAGGCCTGTTGATTTTGGTGAACATCGGTTACGGGGAAAGGGTAGTTTACCAGAAACATTTTTTGTTGTAACAAGAGTAAAGTACTTAATTTTGATAAATAAAGTATCCTGATAAGAAGATCCTAATAATCCACTGTAGAAACGTAGATGAAATATCTATAAATGAAGAGGCTAGTTGAACGGGGTGAGGGTAATTTTCTATAAATGAAATTTATAGTTAAAGGCGGAGGGGATAATTTTTATGTGTACTACGTTATCGGCAACAAAGTAGTAGTTTGTTGTTAAAATTCCTTCCCGGGCTGTTTGGCCATAGTCCAATGTTTTCTGCAAAACCAGACGTTTTGGCAGTGGCGTCGACTGCCATCATCAGTGAAAATCGAGTGCGATAACGTGTGGTGGTATAGTGGAAAGTAGTAGTTTCTATGGAAATATTTCATTTTGTAAATGATTTTAAATATAAATCTTGGAACATGGAAGTCATGTATGGTTCCCCATACCGATATTTTAATGTTGCAGGAAAAGTCATTAGAGACGCAAGCATTAACACAAGAGAAAACATCTGTTATAAGTCAGTTCAAATTCTGGCTTATGCAGATGACATCGACATTGTAAGAACAAAAACAGCTATAATGGAAGGGTTTGTGAAATTGGGAGAAAGTTGCAACAAGAATCATCTACAGATCAATCAGGGGAAAACAAAGTATATGCCAGTGACAAGAAAAGACTGTTGTGTGAGCCCTAAAAATTTAGAAATAGGATCTTATAAATTCGTAATAGCACATAGCTTTACCTACGTCAGCTCAGAAGTTAACACGTTGATGCCGGGCCCTTAACATAGTGGTCCTTCGTCCATGCTGGACCATTTTTGCATATATTTAAAATGTTGTATCTTCTAAACTATATGGTAAAAAAATATGTTTTTGTGAAGATCTAAGGTGTCTTCTTTAAAGTGGTGTATACTGTATATCATTGTGTTGGTTATTTTCCCTGAAATTACTTGTCAAAAAAGTTATGTTTTTGGAAGAAAAAAGAATTGGTCAAAACGCATGTTGTTACTAGAAATTCGCAATTTTATTTTTACTTGTTAGAAGTGTATTAAACAACACCTTACATAATTTTTATAATATATATTGGTTTATAAAGGTGTACTTTTGTAATTTTTTTACAAGAAACGCTTGTCTGACATTTTGACACGTTAAGTGGTGTTAGCCAACTAACAACAGTTTGCCGTGCGCTGTTTCATGTCAACTGTACCTATGGAAGTGAATGCATATGCGATCTAGTGAATGATTTGGGTACTACAAGGCCTGACATCATTTCAAAACAGCTCCAAGGACATCTTTATACATATGGAATCACGCAAAACACATAGAAACTTCAGGACGTCCATTGGTGTCAAAGTGTTAACTGTTGCTATGGTTGTGGTTATTTTATTAAATTAAAAAGATTAGAATGGGCTGGACATGCTTGTGAAAGGAGAGTTATTAAGAAGATATTTTAATGCAAAGCCAGAAGGTAAAAACTGAGATTGAGGGACCAGGTTAGTCAGGACACCAGTACTTTTGGAATTAAAAACTGGAAGAATGTGGCTATGAATAGAGAAGAATGGCAAAATCTTGTAAAGAAGGCCAGGACCCACAGGGGGCTGTCGAGCCAATGATGATGATGATGATGAAGATGAATCACAATTGGGAGGAGATGGTCATGAGCTGGGATTTCAAAAAGTTGCTAAATTTTCCAGGAAAAAGGAGATGATCTAGTGAACCACACCATACAAGAGATGAAACATGGGTTCATCGTTACACTCCTGAAACAAAACAACAAAGAATGGTCTGGAAAACTGCGAGTGAGAGTGCTCCAAAAAATGCAAAAGTTGCACACTCCGCTGGGAAAGTGATGACTACAGTTTTTTGGGACACGAAAGATGTTTTGTTCATTATCTGCTTAACGGGGATTACAATAAATGCAGAGAGGTATTGGAAGACTGAAAAAACAGCGATAAAGTGGATACGGCCTGGTTTGTTGAGCAGAATTTGTTGTGAGTCGTTTCGATGGGAAATTTTTGACCGTCCCTCATATTCATACAATTTGGCTCCAAGTGATTTCCATCTGTTCGCCCGTCTCAGAAAACACATGGGAGGACAAGATTTTGAAACGGTTACGGAAGTGAAATGGTTGACGCCTGGCTTCGAAATCTGGGCACGCAGTGGTTCAAAGAAGGAATTGTAAAACTGTTTTTACGCTACAGAAAGTGTATTGACAAGGCTGGAGATTATATTGGAAAATAAATACATATTTTTGAATAAAAGTATATTTTTCTTTTTAATTTTTATGTGTTTTTATTTTTCCTAAAACAGGGAAACTTACGTTTGAGATGACTCGTATTATTCATACGAAATTTAGTGTTTTTAAGTATCATAACCTTCTTTGAAGAATTTTTTATAATCACAAAATTCATTTGACATTTCAGTTATTCTACGACATGGATATCTTGGAAGAAAAAGTTTTGTTGGATTGGGGAGGCAAAACGAGTAAGAAATATGTTAGCAAGGAATTGAGCCAGGAAATTCATAATAAGGCTGAGCCATTCATTACCTGGTTGCGTGAAGCTGAAGAAGAGGAGGAATCAGAATCTGAGGAAGATGATGATGATGATGTTGAGGTATTTCATAAGAAGTTTTATTTGTTGAGATGTTCTTTATGATTAGTAATATAGAAGAAAGCTGGTGATAATTTATTACAACCTTAACTAGTTTCTGTACTTTCAGTCTTTGAAATATATAGGGTTCATTTGATATTTTTACACTTTCATTAGTAAATTTAATGTGATTATTGCTGCCTATAGCTTTGTCAGTTATTTGTTTGTTTAAAGATCCCATTACTGCTAGCAAACCAAACCGTTCCATAAATTAAACTTATTTTTCAGATTGAATATGATGACCGTGCCAAACCATCTCCTCTAAAAGAACGTGTCAAGGTAATTGCAGCAAAGAAACCTGAGCCTAAAATTGAAGATGATGAAGGCGATGACGTGGACATTGATGCCATCTAAATCCATTTATAATGGCTTGTTTCATGTCACATGATGACAGTTGTTGTTTCTAAATTACTTTAAATCTATTGCAGTTCTTTGTTGTGTATTTTTTTAAATATGTCGATAGTTTTAAATTAGATTAAAAAACATTAAACTCACAAGATTTTTATATATGTATATATGGGTTGTGTGTTATATGTTTCTTAATATTTACACATGATGCAAATTATTGCTTTATTGAGTTGGTTTTAGTTTTTTAAAGGCCCAGTGCATTTTTAAGCACAAATAAAAATTATTTTTAGATAAATTTTAAGTTTTTGTTTCAGCAGTATGACATGGAACATACCATTTGATAAGCCTAATATTATTATACAATATGTGTATTTCAGTAGGTACCCACAACAATATATCTGTGTGCAAGTCATCATAAATGTAAATCTAATCAAATGCATTTATGCTCTATTTTTGACTGAATTCTAGCATTACATTGTAAATTTGATAGAAAATCATACGTGTTTGTTTTTTGTGTATTTTAAGCTAATTTAGTTTTACAATTGTTTTTCTGTGTAATAATCCAGTCGACTGTACTGTGTAGGTATAAATGGTAAATATGATGTTTCTGATTGCAAATAATAAATACTATCCATTTCACTTACGTAGTGCAGACATATGTATATATTTGTAGAACATAAAATAATTGATATATTTAAAAGAAACAACACAAATTTTATACTTATAGAATGATGAAATTTTTAAACTATGGCTGTGCTTACAAATAAAGAAAAACGGTCTACATGCTTCAAGAACATATGATGTATTGATTCAGTGTTATATGTAGTGTAACACTGCTAATACCCATATGTCAACTAGAATGATTTGATTCATCATGTATTGTTAGAAGAGTATTCGTCTATTTGAAACACTCCTAAGAAAGATTTTTATCTGAGATTGCCAAGCTGTCAGATTTCTTGTTATTTTTTTTTCACTGTGAATAAGATTGTAGATTATAAAAATAATTATAGATACAATAATTAAATATATTTATTTTGTTAACAGTATTGCTAGAACAAACATATTATCTGAACTTATTAATTTCTTATTGTAGTAAAACCTTTTAACATTAGGTTTTTTGAGTATCAAGCCATATACACTTATATAAGTATACTGTGATGTTTGAAAGGCACAGCCCTTAACGTGATATAATTAAGTGATAGCTTAAAAATGAAATAAATTATTTAATATTATCGTTTCTTTAATCGTTACATTCGTAATGTTCATGTTATGAGTGTTTTTGGGTAGCAATTTAATTATTTGAAGTCTATTTGAGAAAAAAAGTGTTGTTGACAGACTGCCTTACTATATAAAATAATAGCATTATGGTTCAGGTTATTATATTTTTCTTATAAAATATTGTATTTAAGTAGAACATGCATGGCATTATTGCTAGGCAAAATGAGGTTATAGCACAACTATAAGTAAGGATCAGTCAACTATAGAAATTATCGTATATTTGACACAATTCACATTGAGGACAACTGTGTTTGTATGTTGTATACATTGATGTTGCAGAAAAACATTAACAATATTGACTGCATTTACATATTTACAGTAGGGTATTATTGTATACTTTATACAGAAATATGTACCTTTAATGTGTTATGTTACAATAGGAAATAACATCTATACTGCTTCACATATACTTGAGTTCTTATATATGTCCATTAAAAAAGATTGATGATGCTTAAGGATTCTGTGTTGTTGTTTTTTAATTACCTAAATGAATGTTATCTTTGTAAAGAACTTTTCCTAAAATGATGCGGATTAAAACATTTTGGATACTGGATATTGTGTGTACAATTAGGATATATTGGTTGTATTCGCATATCTTTTATATTTTTTTCAAACTGTGGAATGCGCAAATTCTTTTCCAGTTTCCCTTCCATATCCAGTTCAGTTAGGTATCCCAATTTTTCCATGCCAAGACTGCTGGAATGTTATTAATAATTTATTTCACGTATACATACTGTAATCATTGTGTTAAATAATGGACAAACATTATTTTTGGATCATGCTTTATTGCCATTAAACTTATTCATCTTTTCTACACCGACTACTTTTATTTTACAAGTGTTTACAACAGGAAATAGAGTTTAGTCACTTGAAGCAGTACTGTGATATTTTAAGGCCATAAAAAATGACTGTGTAATGTAAAACAGTGAAGTAAAGTTTTATTGACTGCTTCCAGGATATATGAATAATGAGAGATCATAACAGTATAAAATCTATATCAATCAGTTTTGTAAAATGCTGACTGGCTGCTAAAGTTTGTGAATACTTATTTAAATTTGATTTTTAAGCTAGTTTTGTGTTACACAAAGCTACTGATTGCCATGAAACCAGAAAGTTATGTGAAATAAAGTGTCAACATTAATTCTTTCATAGACTTGAAATTTAAAGCATTTTAGCTGACTAAAAAGTCTGCACTTGCAGCACATGAAAAATAGATAATTTTTTACATGATTTACATCTTGTAATTTCTTTTGTGATAATCTATCAAGCGCTTCAAAAAATTATTCTATCTTCAGATAGTTACCCTCTGTAGAGATCATTGGACATTGAAATTATTTGCATGTAAATAATATAATGCTAAATAATTGTCATAATTTAAAAATAAACATAAACGTGTACTGCTTTCAGTTTGCACCATGATGTTATGCAATTGCTACTTGTTTGTGCTTGCTTTGGCGATCCGTGTACCTTTGTTTTCTGTTATTTTCAACTCAGTTGTACAAGGAATTAGAGTGGTCATTTAGTAATGGTCATTTAGTAAATAGCAGTTAACTAAATTTGGTGGCTTTATATATTTGAAATTTGCAATAGCATTCATGTATCTTTCTTACATAATATAAGGGTTTTAAAATTTCTATTAAAGGCTATGTAGCTATGACTTGTCAACTTTCCTTTATTCAAAGCAGTACAATAAAAAAAGAATGCATTTCAAATCAACATTAAACGTAAGTACATCAACAGCAGGTTCAGGATAATAACTTAAAATATAGAAAATAACACCATTATTTAACCCTTTGTGCTAACAGGTTCTCTGTAGTATAGTCCTAAAGTGCCAAGCTGATTTCTCACTATACAACATGTCTTTACTTAAATTTATTAGAAAATTTGATATTAAAGATGAATGAATGAAATTTGTAACTTGGCTAGAATACAATAGAATCCACACGGTAATATTATTTCTTTATTTGTCTCTTAAAAATTTTTAAAATAAATTGTACTTTATACAAATTTGTAATATTCATACAGAAAATCTGCACGAGTCAGTGTAGATATATCTGCAGTATGCATTTTTAGAAACAGACTTTCTAGTAAGAGTGTATTTGGAAAGATTATTTCTTTAGACAATTACTATTATTATTCCTTTATTAACATAGAATGTGTTTTATAGGAAGCTATTTGTAAAAAGTGACATGAAAGTGTGAGGTATTTTCTAACAGTAATGATAATGTAATAATTGTAAAAATAAAATGTTCCAATTTAACAATTTTAAATTAAAAAAAAATCATTTTCAAATATTATGTTATAAACTAACTGAATTTAATTTTTGTTTTTGTACAATTTGTAAATACGCATTACTAGTTTTGATTAAGATTGAACTGGATATAAAAAATTGTTAAAATATGTAAATCCAAGCCCTGTTTATTATGGACTACACCAGTGCACACACAGCTCGATGCCATCAATTTTTTTATACAAAGATAAAAATTTTATTACAGTAGCAAAAAGGCCTGACTAAATTTTCTGATAAATTGTATTTACGAAGTTATTTAGGATTAACCACAATGCCCTGCTTCAATCACCTGTAGGCACTGTTCTGTCCAATAGGTGAGGTCATCAGTCTCAGCTTTAGGAGAGGTGAGACTGATGAATAGGTGAGGTCATCGGTATTTTTCTATAACGTTCCATTTAAAATGTTGACTGCAGCTGTATTCCTTTTTGAGGTATTCAACGTAGACTATTTTCAATTAATATAGTTTTTGTAAGTGTTATCTGTGCATCTCCTACAAAAATATTTTGAGTAATAAAGTATTTTAGTTATCATAAAATATAAACATAATATAGAATCATAAACAGAAAAAAAACATTAAGTCTGGAAACTGGACATAGTATTGTACAATTCCCAGTGCAAGAGCTACCAATCTACTGAAAGGTGAATGCGTCTGTAGGGCTAAACTGTAGTAAACAGTTATGTGAAAATATCTCAAATGTTTACACTATATGTGTTGGGCTTCCTAAAATTACAAAAAGTAGTTTCATAAAGAAACACGTGTATTAAAGAAGACTACATCTTTTATAAATTCATCCTAGCTAATAGTTAGATTTCTGTTCTTTTACCAGTTTAAGTGCATCTAGAACTACTTTGGAAAAATTTGTTTTCTTCCAGATGGTTTGCGTTTATTTCTTGAAACAGTGTAGATTAATTTTGTAGGACTGCACAGAAGTGATCACACATGCACAACTAACTTGATCCTGTATTAAATTTTTTGTAAGTTTTTCATCGCCACGGTAATCTTTGCTTACTTTGTTTGCTTTTCAACAGAATTAAACTCTGGCTGTGAAAAATGTAAACGTTCTCTAGGGAGAAGAGAGAAAGTAGAAGCTATGCTGGCACTGTGTCTGATGTAACACTAATAAGGAAGAAGAAGTTGCCAACACCTGTCACAGAAGTCAGTAGTAACCATTTGTTTATGGCAGTACATTTGTCACATGATTGGCTAAGGCTCTGTTGAATAATAGTCCCTACTTAACCATTAATGTAACTAGCAAAAGTCAGGAAGCTGAATAATTGCCACTGGACAGGGTCAACCCAGTCGCTGAAGACGGACTACTGTAATTGTAGCCAAAATGTGTGGCTGAAGAACAAAAGAATATGGCTTTAACACGCTGAAAATCAAATCAAAACCAAGATAAAACTCTGATAATGAAAAACTTAAAAAAAATAATAAGCTTATGTTTATGAGATAGGCAACATGCATAGCATTTACAACACGTCTGTTGATAAGGTCAGCTAACAAGGGTGTTTGGAATACAGCTTTTTAGGCACCTCGAAGCCTACAATTATTCTCCACGAGTTGCTGAGAAAACCATAGAATCTTGCACTCTTGGCAGAGAATAAATAAAGGCGTATTTTAGAGGGACATGAAACCAAGAAGAATTGATAATTCCTAATTACTTCTATTTATGTTTTTAATGGAGAAAGAAAAAGACTATACTTATGCAGAAAAAAAAAGATTAAACAATCCGAAGCACTCTCACATTGATACTTGTTCATATAATTTCTTAGTGTCAACCACTGTGCTATTTTAAATGTACATCATACATTTTTTCAAACATATACACATGTCTAATTTTTTTACTTCTATATTTCTTGCAGTGGTGCAACTGCCGTGCCTGCAATGGAGGAGTTTAGGGGGCAGGCTAGGGTGCCCTCGCAAACATTTCCCTTAATTTTAGGAATTGGTATAAAGCACTGAACTTGAGTAAAATCAAATTCCAATACCACCAAACAGGCCTGCGTCACATTGCTATCTGTTATGATTTGAACTAGAGCCCTGAGGAGTGTTTTTCTGTAGTACTGTTATTGTTTTTACCTTACTGTATTGTCTGTGTACTAATTGGTATTAATATTGTAACTCTTGGCTTTAAATTAATTGGTTACATTTATCTGATGTGTATTAAAATATCGGGCGCCATGTTGCCACACTGTACAACAAAATACAAAACTTACCTTGAGGGCCAGAATTCGGGTTACACGAACCAGGACCAGGGTCGTGGAATATATTACCTGAAATAATCGTACTCAAGATAAAACGTACCATTGACCTTTTATTTTTTACTTCCATATTCCTTAAGGAATGGAAGTATGGTGATGGCAAAAAAAATCGTGTTCGAGATTATTGCAGATTCTGATTCTACTACACTCAAAACATGAAAAAAAGTCGTTTTCCGAAAAGTGTGTGTCTGTCTGTCTCTGTGTGTGTGTGTGTGTGTCTGTAGATTTTTTTTCTATGGCAAACGATAACTGCCGCAAATTCAAACAGAATCAAATAATTTTTTGCATGCAGCCCTGATTTGCAGAGTACTCGCGACCTATTGTTTTTGGTGAAGATCGGTTGAGGGAAAGGGGTAGTTTACCTGCAACGTTTTTTTAACAAGGGTATTTTCTATGGCAAACGATAACTGCCGCAAATTCAAACAGAATCAAATAATTTTTTGCATGCAGCCCTGATTTGCAGAGTACTCGCGACCTATTGTTTTTGGTGAAGATCGGTTGAGGGAAAGGGGTAGTTTACCTGCAACGTTTTTTTAACAAGGGTATTTTCTATGGCAAACGATAACAGCCGCAAATTCAAACAGAATCAAATAATGTTTTGCATACAGCCCTGATTTGTAGAGTACTCAAGACCTATTGTTTTTGGTGAAGATCGGTTAAGGGAAAGGGGTAGTTTACCTGTAACGTTTTATGTTTTAACAAGGGTATTTCCTATGGCAAACGATAACAGCCGAAAATTCAAACAGAATCAAAAGATTATTTGCATACAGCCCTAAATTGTAGAGTTCTCAAGACCTATTGTTTTTGGTGAAGATCGATTGAGGGAAAGGGGTAGTTTACCTGCAACGTTTTTTTAACAAGGGTATTTTCTTTGGCAAACGATAACAGCCGCAAATTCAAACAGAATCAAATAATGTTTTGCATACAGCCCTGATTTGTAGAGTACTCAAGACCTATTGTTTTTGGTGAAGATCGGTTAAGGGAAAGGGGTAGTTTACCTGTAACGTTTTGTTTTAACAAGGGTATTTCCTATGGCAAACGATAACAGCCGCAAATTCAAACAGAATCAAAAGATTATTTGCATACAGCCCTAAATTGTAGAGTTCTCAAGACCTATTGTTTTTGGTGAAGATCGGTTGAGGGAAAGGGGTAGTTTACCTGCAACGTTTTTTTAACAAGGGTATTTTCTATGGCAAACGATAACAGCCGCAAATTCAAACAGAATCAAATAATGTTTTGCATACAGCCCTGATTTGTAGAGTACTCAAGACCTATTGTTTTTGGTGAAGATCGGTTAAGGGGAAGGGGTAGTTTACCTGCAACGTTTTTTTATCAAGCGTATTTTCTATGGCAAACGATAACAGCCGCAAATTCAAACAGAATCAAATAATTGTTTGCATACGTCCCTGAATTGTAGAGGTCTCAATGACTTTCGATTTTGGTGAAGATCGGTTAAGGGGAAGGGGTAGTTTACCTGCAACCTTTTACGTTTTAACAAGAGTAAAGTACTTGAAAATTTATTTAAACTTTTTGAAACGATGGTAATTGTTAAAAATAAAATAATTTTGTTGTCAGGCAATAAAATTATAATTTTTTCATTTTAATGTAATATAATATTTTTCATTTAATACAGCAATAAAAAGGCAGGTAAGACACAGCCTGGCTGTTTGGGTGAAAATGATTTTAAATATAAATCTTAGATTATGGAAGTCATGTATGGTTCTCCATACCGATATTTTTAAATGACTACACATTGAAAATTGACTAGCGGTACCATATATGTACATATTTCGCCATGTGGCGGTTAGCAAACATTAAACCTTTAGAACATTTTATAAGCCCTCCAAAATGTATTATAATAAATATATTATATTATAATATATTATACATAATAAACATGATAAACTTCATTAGCGGCACAACCCAGCACTTATTAATATTGAATTATTTTAGTATCCACTCTCTCCCATTCATGCTCTGGTACAATTTCTTTAAAATGAGCTCATGTTACTAAATTTGAATGATTTTGATATTTTATATTTGATTGGGTTTTACAGCCAATTGTACTTAGCTGTCACTCTCTGTACGTTTGAGTCACTGACATCAAAAACGTCCTATCGTTGATCACACGCACTCGTTTTCGTAGCGTCCCATCGTTGATCACACGCGTCCGATGTTTAAACTCAAAACGGTTAATATATAACTGTTATATTCACATATTTAATAAACTTTTGGTGGTGTAAAATTTAGATAGACAAACTTTGTGAATCTGCCGGCCGGCACTCTTCACTGTCGAGATGAAAATGGCAGCGTTTTGTAACTGTGTAATGCTGAGGTGGGGCAAAACTACGTCACCAGTCCTTTGTTTGAACGGCCAAGCCCCGTTAAATACATATGTATATTAATGCGTCTTGCATTCTTTTGGCTGACGTAATCATGGGCTAGGCTTATTGACACGTTATTATGACGAACTGTTTTTTTGCTGTTTTTGTGATTTTCCTTTGACCTCGACACAAATCCTGTCCGCTCAATATTACGTTGTTGAAAATTCTCAATAAAACTTTACCAGTCTTTTATATGGGATTTTAAAATAAAATACAACAATTAGGCTTTAGAACAATTATTTCCCAAAATTGTTATAGGACCAGAATTGTACCGTTACAAAACCCCCTCGATGAAAGATTTTATGCCGAAGCATAAAAACTCTCATTGACACATTCGTACTTCCTAAAGGGATCAGCCAGGATATGTTGCCACAACCCCCTTACTATTTATGTGAAAGGAATACAATAACTCACCCGTGGTCCGATGATGGTGATAGTACCTGCATGACCTTACTGGACTTCTCCTACGAGATCCCAACACCATAAGGCCAATCAGGCGCTTTACGCTCCTGCTCTGACGCGCTGGCCAGCTCAGGACCGCCGTCACAACATCAAACACTGAAACAATAAATCAAAAATATCAAAATAGTGGCTTGGTATAATGCTATATCCCTAACTGATCTGTTTCCCCTTAGCTATGTGCTGGTTTGTGTTAAGAAGCACTGGGTTTGCTTCAACTCAACAAGAATTATATAGAAGTGCCATTCTCCTCATTGACTACCCTTGACATAAAATTTTTTCGATTCCCATCGATAATAATTAACCCTTTTTTGTTTTCATAATTAATATAATTATAGAAGAAACACCAATCTTTATACTACAATTAAAACATATAATCCAAAATTTATGGATACAATTACCAAAATCTCCCTCTTCCTAAAACATTTTATATAAAAAAATTTACTACTATTATTATTATTAACAGTAAGTAATCCGGCGCTGTTAACAATATTGACCCCTCTTTCTCATCCACACACTATTTGTTATACATACATATGATTCATGTTCAAATTCTTATGCTAATACATAATAATACACTCATAATTAACATTGAGATTATCACATTAAAATAACCAAATAACATTTAACTTTGATCAAAATTTACACACCCTACATCTTTAAATTTGCGTATAAAATTATAACACTACATTTTAATTAATAATTCTAATTATTAAACTTTTATTAATTAGCCATCCGTTATTTATCATTTAGCCTACTACCATTTAATTCTTCACAATTTCAAATTTATTATTAATATTCATAATACATTATTATTATTTCATTTCTTATTACCTTTCTACTATGCATTTTCTACTTAACCCTTCACATTTTAATCATTGATTAGTCTGGGTGACTCCTGTCCGGTATTCGCTATGATTTGACTTATTATATAGGCACTAACATTTATAATCTTACTCTCCTTTCTTCCTACTAACCACTACTAACAACCAGATTTACATATTATGACACCAATCTCTCAATTATAAACACCTTCACTAATTCCATTTAAATCCACTGGCACCGCTCGTTTTGTACTCGGATGTGTGTTCCCTACCTGGCCATATACATACATAATTTTTTGCCTTTCCAAAATATCGGCAAACACTCCCTTAAACTACTCTATTACCTGCCACAACGCTATACGTTGGTCACTCCTTACACCTCACCCCCACTACAAAATATTATCATCAAGACACACGTTTACCCTTTACTTTACTCACCTCCCTACATATAATCACTACTACTGTGTCCCTAAAATATCTAACACCCTCTTTGTGTTATTGGTATTTCACAATTCTTATTTATCTAACTCCCATTAACTTTGATTCACTAACTCAAATGCCTTTTAATTATCACCCAATCTCTGTCCCCTTTTAAACACTTTACATTTCTGTGATCATTGACAATTGCATTCGAAAATTCATCCCTCACCTACTAATAACAGTACATCTCAATATTCAAATACAGTAGAACCTCGTTAACCCGGACCTCTTTAACCCGGACGTCCGGATAACCCGGACCAGTTTTGGAAAAAAAAATTATGTTGTTTAGCGTAGTAAATGAAGACTTGTTTTACAGATGATAAATCGCTATTCTCAGTAGGTACATTGTTCGAATTCACTTGCCAGCGGGCGAGTTCATTGCTCTGCTTCTCCTCCCCACGCCTCGCACTTGACATCGACCTAGAAACAACATTCCTCAGTTGCGCTGCAATCTCGGTAGTGTTCGCGTGTTGTCCTAGTGTCACTGTTGAGGTACAGTATCGTTGTGCTGTTTCGTTAGCGCGTTGTTCGCGATGGCGACGAAACGTAAAAACATTGTTGTGACTATGAAAAAAAGGATGGAAGCATTGACAAGAATTGATAAGGGAGAATCGTTAAAAAACATTGCTGCTGAGTTTGGAGTAGGAACATCGACCGTATCTGATTGGAAAAAGAACAGAAAACGCATTGACGACTTTTGTTTCAAAATGATTTCTAAGGACAGTTTGGATAATCGGTGTAAAGCAAAAACTGCTAAACTAGAAACTCTGGATGAAGCATTGTTTGTCTGGTTTTGTGCTGAAAGAGAACGTGGTTTGCCGATTTCTAGACCCATCATCCAACAGAAAGCATTGAGTTTGAACAAACAGTTGCCCCATGGAGACCCGAGTTTTACAGCTAGCCAGGGGTGGTTGGACAGATGGAAAAAACGGCATAGAGTGCGTCAACTTACAATCACTGGAGAAAGCTTGTCAGGTGATGTTGAAGCGGCAGAAAAATTTTAAAAAGAGTTTGAAGACTTTATTAAAAAGGAAGAACTGACTGCAGATCAAGTTTACAATGCCGATGAATCCGGTTTATTTTACCGGATGTTGCAGAGTAAAACGCTAGCCTCAAAATTAGGAGATTCAGCGAAAGGGTATAAAAAAGGGAAAGACCGCCTCACCATAATGGCTTGCAGTAATGCGTCAGGAAAGCACAAAATTCCTCTCCTTATAATAGGGAAGTCTAAAAACCCCCGTGCATTGAAAAATGTGAAACGAGGCTCATTGCCTGTCGTTTACAGCTCACAAAAAAGTGCTTGGATGGTTAGTGACATTTTCAAACAATGGTTTTTTGAGAATTTTGTGCCGTCAGTAAAAAAATATTTGAAGAACTGTGGCCTTCCCAACAAGGCGGTTTTGCTGATTGACAATGCGCCTTCGCATCCGTCTGTCAATGAACTAGTCAAAGATGAATTTCAGTGAAGTTTTTACCACCTAATGTAACTTCTCTCGTTCAACCGATGGACCAAGGAGTTCTAGTAAAAATAAAAAAAGTGTACAAAAGGCAAATGCTAAGTCAACTGGTAGAGGACGAAGGAGAGCATGGTGTGGTAGAGGTGATGAAATCTTTTATTGTAAAGACTGTTATTTATATGATTGCGGAAGCTTGGGACCAGGTTGGAAGAGAAACTTTGATAAAGTCATGGAAAAAGTGGTGGCCTGGTGTGTGTGACTTGCCAGAAAACAATACAATTGAAGAAAAAGAAAAAAGTGTGGAAGAAGATTTTGTAGACATTTTTAAAAATATCGATGGCTGTTCCGATGTTGATGAAGAAGACATTGACAATTGGTTGCAAATTGACAATAACGGAGGTTATAAAGCGATCACAGAGGAAGAAATTATTGCATCATGCAGTGTTACAGAAAATGAAAATGAAGAGGATTCAGACAGTGCTGATGAACCAGCTGTGGTTATGACCCACGCAGAAGCAGTAGCAAACATAGATAAATTGATAGTTTATTTCGAGAGTCAAGCCGAAACATCGCCAAACGAGCTTCTAATGCTAAAGCGGATGCGAGATCGCGCTGCTCGTAAGCGATACGCAAAACTGAGGCAGCAAAAGCTCACTGCCTTTTTTACTACCGACTAGTTTGTACCTATATTGTGTACAGTGTAAATACATATTAAGTGTTTTTAGGTGAAAGTGTGCCGATAATAATTTTTAAACTCCATTAAAAATATTTTTGGTAAGTACATGTTCTTTTTTATCGTTTTTCCCTCATTCTCTGGATAACCCGGATTTTCGTTAACTCGGATCGGCCCCGGCCCCAGTTGATCCGGGTTAACGAGGTTCTACTGTATATATATATATGCTTAATCATTTATTATTCATTAGAAATTTTCTTCATTACAAATTAATAATTTAACTTCATTACACAAACTTTCTTTTATACCACATTAATTGAGTAATTAATCTTCAATTATTTAAAATTTCACTATTACTTTCACTTGTTTAGTCAAAACAAAACATGTTAATTGTTATTATTAAATCAATTAAACTATAATTTACTGTTACATACATGGTTTGCATAACATTACCTGTAATACACAACATCAAATACATTGACATTAATACACAAAAAAAATATACAATCCAACTTAATCATTCACCAAAATCAGTTCATAAGCAGTCCATTTCAAAATCACTGTTCACATATATTAATGTTCATACACAATAAAACAATCTATCCTCCATCATTAAATAACAGTCGAATTTTAGGTCTATACAATTTATTTTTTATTAAATAAATGATATTATTATTATCAATATAATATTTATCTAACTTTTTATATTCTTCCACAATCTCGTTTGAATTAATAGGTTTATTCCATATCAATTTATCATATACCACGTCGTCATCAGGTATGGTTCCGTCTACCTCAGTATTATCTGTCATAATCATGTAAGTCATTACTATCGTTATCATAATTATCTACTACGACACCCGTTACTTCCCAAGGTAAGTAATTGTTATCATTATTATCACCATCTACCATTATTGCTATCTCAATTTCATTACAAGGTAAGTATTCGCTATAATTATCCACCATCTCTACTCCTAACCTTTCTACAAATTCTATACTTTCTATTTATCTTAAAAATCTCTATTACTCTCTTTCTCTCTCTCTCAATATATTTCTCACCATAACACCAAGCTACACTCTCTCTATCTCCAAATATGCAGGGGTCACTAACTCATAATTACTGCACCACCTGTGAGGTACACAAAAAAACCAGGGAACTCTATTTGTAAACCTATCGTCTCCCAAATATAAATCTAAGGAACTCACGTCCTTGCTAAACACACGTGAAGGCTTTTCTTCACTCCCTACTACAACATCAAAGGAAAAATTTACCACCTGCATCCCTTTTACAAATATACTTTCTCTCAGCTCTCTCTCTGACTCTACACACTCTAACATCTCATTATCACTCCCAATATTCTCATCATCATTTTCTAACATTATATAATTGTTACTACCTGTAAACTCATTATTCAAATCATCATTGTTACTCACCTTATTAATTAGCACCTTGTTTTTCGTCGTATTTTCACTGCTACTTACCTTCTTATTTTTTATCTGACTTAACCTCTCATCTAACCTTTTATTCACTTTGTCACATTGTTTATCAAAATTATCATTTCGTTCTTTAATTTCATTTTTTATTTTGTCAAACTTCTCAGTAAAATCACTTTTAATTTGAATATTTTGGGTTTTAATTTCATTTTTTATTTCACTTTTAAAGTTATTAAAATTTTCATTCTGTTTGTCAAATTTGTCATTCAAGTTATTATTTTGAACATCGAATTTATTATTAAAACTACTCTTAATTCCTTTAATTTCGCTAAATAGTAACTGCATCATAGCAGCTGTCTCATCTGTTTTATTTTCCTGAGAACTTGAGATGGACGTTACTGTCTCTGACTACAGATGCAGTCGTACTCGACTCGCCAATCTGACTAATTTGTGTTAATGGAACATCCATCTCACTAGTCAAATTTTCATCAGTTGCACTGATTTCTATTGTTTTATTGTCATTGGTACTCATTTTGTTTATTATATCTCTAACACATATATGTCTATAACCTCGTAACTTAACCCTACCTTACGCACGTGTTTACGTACTTTCAAAATATTTCTCCAGTATTTCAGGTAATTATTCCACACTCCGGTAAGTATACTCCACATAAAATTAAATTTTATGTAGAGTCCCTGTTCGCAAGGCGACCAATTGTAACTCTTGACTTTAAATTAATTGGTTACATTTATGTGATGTGTATTAAAATATCGGGCGCCATGTTGCCACACTGTACAACAAAATACAAAACTTACCTTGAGGGCCAGAATTCGGGTTACACAAACCAGGGTCGTGGAATATATTACCTGAAATAATCGTACTCAAGATAAAACGTACCATTGACCTTTTATTTTTTTTAAATGACTACACATTGAAAATTGACTCTAGCGGTACCATATATGTACATATTTCGCCATGTGGCGTTTAGCAAACATTAAACCCTTAGAACATTTTATAAGCCCTCCAAAATGTATTATAATATTACATAATAAACATGATAAACTTCATTAGCGGCACAACCCAGCACTTATTAATATTGAATTATTTTAGTATCCACTCTCTCCCATTCATGCTCTGGTACAATTTCTTTAAAATGAGCTCATGTTACTAAATTTGAATGATTTTGATATTTTATATTTGATTGGGTTTTACAGCCAATTGTACTTAGCTGTCACTCCCTGTACGTTTGAGTCACGGACATCAAAAACGTCCCATCGTTGATCACACACTCTCGTTTTCGTAGCGTCCCATCATTGATCACACGCTTCCGATGTTTAAACTCAAAACGGTTAATATATAACTGTTATATTCACATATTTAATAAACTTTTGGTGGTGTAAAATTTAGATAGACAAACTTTTTGAATCTGCCGGCCGGCACTCTTCACTGTCGAGATGAAAATGGCAGCGTTTTGTAACTGTGTAATGCTGAGGTGGGGCAAAACTACGTCACCAGTCCTTTGTTTGAACGGCCAAACCCCGTTAAATACATATGTATATTAATGCATCTTGCATTCTTTTGGCTGACGTAATCATGGGCTAGGCTTGTTGACACGTTATTATGACGAACTGTTTTTTGCTGTTTTTGTGATTTTCCTTTGACCTCGACACAAATCCTGTCTGCTCAATATTACGTTGTTGAAAATTCTCAATAAAACTTTACCAATCTTTTATATGGGATTTTAAAATAAAATACAACAATTAGGCTTTAGAACAATTATTTCCCAAAATTGTTATAGGACCAGAATTTTACCGTTACAATGTGAAACACATTACAACATTTAAGTTACACCAAAAAGAGGAAATTTAAAAAAAAAAACAGCAAATAGAAGCTGTGTTGAAGCTTGTAAAAATAAACTTTTATTAATTGAGATGTTCCTTTAGCTTCTCGGAACAGGAAAATAATGAAAGGGGTGTAAAAGTGATGCAGAATGTGTAGTGGATACAAATAAAGGGACCATACAAGAATTCATGGCAGCTAATGCTTCCAAAAGTATGAGTAAAGGTAAAAATAACCCTATTTAAATGTTTTTCATAGTAGCCATGTTGAAACTAAATGTAATTATGCATTGAATGTAACAGGTGATTTTCCAACAGACTGCATAAATTTCCCGATGATAATATGAACATCATAATTAGAAATGGTCGTTGTAAACCTCGTGGTTCTTTTCCTAAAGACCCAAAAGATCTTCTGATAGTTCCTATTTGTGTCGGATGTTGGATATCATGCAGATTATTTTAACTTTCTCTACTGCTGCACAGAATGTCAGTCGTATTCATGCCAAACCAGGTTCTTAAATTTCTCAGCCATGAGATTCTCGGTCGCCTAACTCCTCTCTTTCCAAGTACTTTTTCCTGTAGTATGGACTGCAATAAGTAAAATCTCTGTTCATTTCTCATGAGATGTCCTTATCTTCACTGTGTTAATAACTTCTTTCTTTCTTCAGCTGTCTAAGAACTTCAACATTAGTTATACGTGCTGTCCATAAAATGCTCAGTGTTCTACAGTAAAGCCACAATTCGAAAGAAACCAAGATATAAACAGATAATTTTATGAAAAGTGTTAAGACAAACAACAATACACATAAAGAAGGCTGAAAATAACAGAAGAGCTTTGTTACTTGTTGATAAGGATGCTGCTTGTTGGCTATTTGCAGAAAGAAAAAAATAGATCGTGTTGTTCATGGGTTGATGGTGTACAAGACTGGCGAGGACTTTCAAAGAAATTGACAAAACCCGAGGTAAGTAGTAATATTCATTTACATGCATATGTAGTTTTCAATTTATGGCAAAAAACACGATTGATGTTAGCGTGGACTCTGAGCCAGTGGCGTAGCTAGGCTGTTTGTCTCCCAGGGCAAGGAGATCGTCGGCCGCCTCGCCTTCATAATTAAAAGGGGACAAAAGAGCAGAAGTGAAGGCCCATCCAGCGAAGAAAGTACTTAATAAATTCAAATGTGGAGATTTTTGTATGAAAGCTCGTCCAGCAAATGTCTTAAGAACATCTAAGTCAAAATTAAAAAATTACGTATTATAATATTACCGGTATTCAGTTTGTTTACATTTATTATTAAACAAATGTTGACTATAAAAATGTAGTAATATAAAAAATTTATAACAAAAATGTTCTAATAAACATGCAAATTCCTTGTATGTCTAAAGGGCATCATTAAAACAAAGCAACAAAAACTACATTAAAAGTAATAAAATAAATCACCATTACAAGTTAATGGTTCCGTTTTCTATTTACAGAAGAACCCAAAGCGTTTTTCTAACTCTTACGTTAGAGAAACGGCTTGAAATTTCAACTGACAGTTCTTCCAAAATTTCTATTAGAGAACGTCGCATTTCTTGGTGAACGGTTAATGCAGAATCGTCTGCATACTCCCCTCCATCCTGCGCTTCCTTTTATCCTTTCTGTGACACTGACATCCATTCATTACATACCTTATCTGCCTTAGAAATGACACTGTCACACAGATCATTCCTCTAAACGTTTAATTTGTCCGTTAGCTTCTTCAGAAGTGTCAATGCTTGAATAAAGCTTATTCCTTTGGTCTGCAAGATTTTCTGGATTTTGTCCATAGAAGAAAGGATATCTTCAAGAAAAAGAGCAAGGTCACAAAATTAAAGTTTTCTATCGTATTAATTATTAATGCTGCATCTTCCCTCGTATCAATAATTGTTTCAATCGGTGTATTCCGCAGTTTCTCCAGTGCAGGGATCACTTCATCCAGTCGAGTGGATATTGCTTTCACCGCATCTGCCTGGTATCACAATGTCCTTTTAGAGTCATATTTACGAAGTCTTTAAGAACACTGCATCTACAAGTGGAACAGGAAAAGAAGGTGAATAGACGTCTGCTGTCCCAAAAAAAGTCGCTGCCCAAACATTTACATGAGTTGCATGAACTCCAACCAAGTTAAGTGAATGGTTGTCACAGGGAACAAACACAGCTAGTGGATTCAAATCTAATATTCTCTTGTGCACTCCTCAGTAGATACCAGCCATTATTGCTTGATTCTCATACGACTGACCTGTGCAATCGCTAAGATTCAATCCATCTCTCAAATTTACTTGTAATAGCTTGTGTGATCCCCTCCGCTGTATTCACTTCTAAAGGAATAAAATCTATGAAGGCATTCTTGGTATCAACAGAATTGCCTTTAATTTCAATAAATCTTATAATCTGAGACATCTGTTCTACATGTGCAGCATCTGGTGTTGTGTCAAATATAATATTAAAGTACTTCGCCTTCTTACATGCAGTAATAATAGGCCTATATTTGCGCACTCTTTCTCCTAACAGGCTTATTATTTTATTTTGAATAGTTGGCGAAATATACGATAGACACCCAGATTTACGAGAGACTGAATCCAAATGAGATCTCATGACAGGGTCAAATTTAACAAAGCCAGAAAGTTTCCAGGATTTTGATCGTTAGTAATTGAGTCTCGATGTCCTCTCAATGCCAGATATTGTTGTTCAAGAGTTCATACTGTGGCAGTTCGAGGATTTAGGTTCCATGTCTTAGCTGCTTTAATCATTTGTTCCTGAAGTAGATCATCAGTAAGTCTCCCTTTATTTAAAGAACGTTCTAATTTCTTCCATTCCAAAACCGCATAGCAGTGAGCAGAACTATTTTCATGATCTCAAATACGTGAATTCAACTTTCGCCACGACGAAAACGCATTGTCACTATTGAAATGGCTTCTTTGATGGTGTTTTTGTGAAAATAAAGTGCAACAAAAGCAAAATAGAGATTTTTTAGTTTGGGAGAAACACATCCAAGTGGTATTTACCTTTTCGCCATTTTGCAAGGTTTTATCAAACCAATACTTGTTTAAGGATCGTCCAACTTCATCTTCAGGATGTTTTGCAACTGACATGTTCCTCTACTCACCAGTATATCTCGGAAGGATTGAGATATCTCGCTTGGCCAAGCTCCCATATCTTGTCGAGCAGCACCAGGAACACGGTCTACAATGTAGACCGTAATGTTCTGTCCTTCATCAGCTGTAATTTCAATACTGCACGATGCAACATCATCCATGGTACTAGAACCACCTGAATCTTGTAACTGTACTTAGACGCTTTCACAGTTTGAAGTATTCACGTTGTTAAGTTTACTGTATTTATTAACAGCCTAGTCACTAACAACATCTATTTTATGGTCGCAAGTTGATTCTTTGTTAATTGTAATATTTTGACATTTAGGGTTCCATTTGTCTGTAACAAAAGACTTCATAACTCTTTGGAACTTGTAGTTTTTAATCTTTCTTCCCTCCTCTTCGGAAACTGGGTGCCACTGAGTTTACTTAGTTTCATATCAGCTTCAAATAAAATTTAAAAAAAAAATCGATTTTCAATAATATTAGTATGATGACATACATGTGAAGTATTATAGACATACACACACTCAAGATACTCATCAACACGTTCGCTGCGTCGAACCAGGAAGAATTGTACATATGAAGCCCACGTAACTTTTTTTTATACGTTTGTAAATAATATATATATTCGTCTGTATACAAATAGCAGTTAAGATTACTTATACAAAGCTAGTATGTACTGTATTATTATCAGTTTTCCTTTCCAGCACAACAACTCGCTACAAAGTTTAACGATGCTTCAGCATGAATAGACTAATACTGTTTATCACATAAGGTTTATGACAACAGACAAGCTGGCTTATCTTTTTTTATGAAAGGAATGTCATATCAAAGAAACAAGTGGTTTGTAGTTTTGTAAACTGAAAACAATTTTTTCAAGTATATGCTCAATTTCCCACCCGGGGCGGCTGCCCCCTTGGCCCCCCCTAGCTACGCCTCTGCTCTGAGCTACGAAAGGAAACTAGTAAGTCGGCAAAGTATTAATTGGATCACCTTGTAAAAGTTGCTCTGATATTGGCAGGTTCAAATTTAGGTTTTAGAAGCCATAAAGAGAACAAATTAGGCTTGGCTAATCGTAGAAACTTTTTGGCAATTATCGATCTTTTGTGTACATACGATCCATTTTTGTGGTATGAAGAATAGTGAGAAGTATGAGTAAAATAAACTCATTTAGCTTTTATCTAAGAAAGTGAAAATATTATTTTGAAACAGATTGAATCTGTTCAGTTTTTCTCTGTAACAATGGATTCTACACAAGACATTAACAGAAAAGATCAACCGACTCGGATAATCAGATATGTCTTGATTTCTGAAGATGAAGCACAAAGGCCCATCAACTTAAAAATTAATTAAAGCTTTTTGGGATTTATAGAAATGTCCAATCAAACTGGCCTAGGCTTAGAAGAAGATATTTTAAACAGTCTTGAAGTGGAAGGTTTAATGTTATTGAAAATTTGCCGATAAGCCTACGACAGCTGCAAATGTTGGATTTACGAGGGCATAAAATCAACAATACAGAAAAAACAGGCAACAGAAAAGTATATTCACTGGACCGCTCACAACTGAGACTTGGTTTTAAACGATGATTTATTAAATATTCAAGAAAACTATTTTTTTTATGTAGTTAAAAACTGTTATATCTATATATTAATACGTGAAGAGAAAACTTTGTACCCCTTTTTAAGCATATTGCGCGCACGGAGGAGTGTGAGATTTGGCATAGTTAAAGATTATATGGAGAAGGAGTGCAGAAAGCTAAAATTTGTATATAATATGTGTTACAAATACATTAAATTAAATTAAATAAAACATTCATTTGCACTTGAAAATTCATTTAAACTTTTTCAAACAATGGTAATTGTTAAAAATAAAATAATTTTGTTGCCAGGCAATAAAATTATAATTTTTTCATTTTAACGTACGTTCATACTGCCAATGTCAAACACATAATAGTCTGCCGTTTGTTTACGTTCATACTGCCGATGTCAAACACATAATAGTCTGTGGTCAAACAGTCGCACAGAGTAGAGATTGTCGCCAAAGAATTTTAAAATGTTGCCAACAAATAATTACTGACAGATTGACTGAATGAGATGTGAATTTTGTGTGATTTCAAATGTTCCTTTTTCAATAGTCTGTGGAGTGTATGTCAAGGCAAAAAAGCGTTTATTTTATATTTTGTATATTAGATATCTGTGTTTTATATATTAATGTGCAGTTGAAAGTGAAATACAGCTTGCTTAATATATGTACACCTGTTGCAAAAGGAAAATTTTGTAGCAGCAATTTGAATTGACTTACTCTCGCCTAATTATTATTGGTGGTTTCAAAAAAGTGAGTACATTTTATTATTTTTAAATTAAACCCTGTCTAATCTTAGTTTCAGTAATTTCATTACATGTTTTTTTTTACATTCAGATATTCGCACCTACTTCCATTATGCCTCAACATAGAACATTGACAGGTCGGAGTGAGAGACAAACAAGAAGGAATATATATTCGCGTGAAAGTCAAAATTATAATAGACCAAATGCAAATTTAAATAGTATAAATAGTATAAAATTGACGGGTCGGAGTGAGAGACAAAGAAGAAGAAGAAAGAATATATATTCGCATGAAAGTCAAAATGATAATAGACCAAATGCAAATTTAAATAGTGTAAATAGTATACAAAATGATGAAATTATTTTGAGGGATACATTTAAATGCGCACTAAATGTCATTCCAAGAAATTTTAATACTTTTGATTGTGGATTAATGCATTTACAATGCAAAACATTTCGAATCTGAGGTCACTTTAGGTGAAAGGACTGCATTCACTTCATGTTGTCATAAGGGTAAAGCAATATTACCGGCCTTAAGTCAAAATGAATACTATAAATCATTGTATGATGGACTTACTTCAAATGAACCTTCAATAAAAAGAAAGTCAAAAAATTATTTTGAAAACATTCGTAAATACAATTCATCATTTGCTATGGTTAGCTCAGAAGCTAAAATTTCGGATACAGTTACGCGTGGAGTGTATCATTTTAAAATACATGATGTTTTTTATCACAGATTAGGTCCAATGACTGCTGGATATGGTCGCTCACCATGTTATGCGCAATTATATTTTTATGATGTTGACACTGCTGTTAATTATAGATTACGTGAACACTATAATCAAACATGCAATAACAATATAATGTGCAAAATCTCTCTTGAATTGGAACGCATTAATCCTTTTGTTCGGTCATTCATTGCAATGAAAGATCATTGTCAGAGAGTTGAAAATCAAAATAAAGAAATTTGTATGCTCATTAAAGTAAATCGTGATGTAGATCTACGCCGTTATAATGATGCAGTTCAAACTGATGTAGCAGTAATATTTAGTACAGTTGATGGTGAGCCACCCTTTAAACGAAATATGGTTTCGTTTTCAAAAGTTAATGGTACCATTAAAAATATCTCTGTTTTGGATTCATCATTGGACCCTTTAGCGTATCCATTACTTTTTCCAAATGGTGATACTGGGTGGCATATCAATATTTCTCATAATGTACCAACTACATCTAATTCAAGAGCGCCCAGAAATAAATTAACCATGCTTCAGTATGCAGCCTATCGACTTGCAATTAGAGAAGATTTTAGCACATTGCACCATTCACAAAAATTATTTCTGCAGTGGATAGTTGATATGTATGTGAGAACAGAGGGCACAAGGTTACATTTCATTCGACAAAATCAAACAAGTCTTAGGTTTGAAGTTTACAACAATTTAACAGATTATTTAGAATTGAACCCCAATGCCAATAATGTTGGCCGTAGAGTAATTTTACCATCTTCATTCAATGGATCTCTAAGAAATATGTATCAGAATTATTTAGATGCAATGTCAATTGTACAACATTTCGGAAAGCCTTCTTTGTTTATTACAATGACTTGCAATCCAAGTTGGCCTGAAATAGTTAGCAATATTGGTGTAGGTGAGTCAGCTAATTTTCGACCTGATATTGTTGTGCGTGTATTCAAGTACAAACTGAAAGCATTAATTGAGGGCCTTACACTAAAAAAAATCTTCGGTAAAGTTGAAGCACTCATTTATACAATTGAGTTTCAAAAGAGAGGATTGCCTCATGCTCACATTTTACTCTCTTTAAATGAGCAAGATAAAATTGTTAACGCTACTGATATTGATAAAGTTGTATCTGCGGAGATTCCTAACATTCAAACACATCCTACATTACATGAATATGTTGTAAAACACATGATGCATGGTCCATGCGGTGTACTTAATCCAAATTCTGTATGTATGAGATATGGAAAATGCGCAAAAGATTATCCAAAACGATTTAATGAATTTACATGTGAATCATTAAATGGATATTGTAACGTTACATAACCCAGTCCAATAAATGATAACTTAATTATACTACCATAAAGGTCAGAAATGGGTAAACTATAACTAGCTATAAATTAAGTTATATCACTAAACATTATACACTATATTGAAGTGATATACAGTGACAAGTGAGTTATAGTGTACCCAGTGCGTAAATAAGTGAATGTGAAGGGAACTTCTTACAGACTTGTGCTGTAGATGTAGGAATTATGGATTATAATAGTAGACTGTGATGCTACTAACTAATTATGTCGTTTGTCTAGTTATTGTATGATTTATATTGTGTAGGCAACTAAAATTTAGTGCCTATGTTTAATTTTATATTTAATAAAATAATTATGTTATTATATAAGATAACCCAGGGTTAAAAAATAAAAGAGTTAAATATAAGATGATAATAAAAAATAAAATAATACTGTATGAGGAAAATGGCAGAAGAAAATAGTGCAGTGTAAGAATGCTATAAGATTAATAAATAATATATAAATTCATTTAAAGTTAATAATAATATTAAAGACGTATATCTAAAGTTATAAGAAAATAAACGAAAAACTGTTATATAAATCAAATTGGGAAATAAACCAAAATTAAAAAGAATTATTTTGCTATAAATCAAAAATAAATTTATAATAATTAAAAACAGCCTATATATTCAAAAGTAAATAGGAGCACCAATAAAAAATGATATAGAAATTATGTGTTACTAACAGTAACAGAATAACAACATATTGTTTAATTGAAAAAGAGATTGAAAACTGTTCGGTTGAAAAACGTGATGAGACCAAAATTGTATTAAAAAACCTTTGAAAACATTTGGAAACAGTACAAAATTATAACAAAAATTAACTCACAGTATCCACATTATGTCCAACTCCTTTATATATCAAATATAACTGGCTTTACCCAATAACCAAGTGTTATAAAACCTTCTCAAGATCAGGCCTAGCCAAGCCGCGCTTCAAGTTTTTAACGAGATTGTATCTGATAGACATTCATGAAATTACAAAACAACTAGGACGACCACACAAGAAACTGCTTCACGCAAGTAAGAACTTCGAGGAAAGAGGTAATATAAACATTTCTTTTAATATTTAACCAAGAAAACCTCAAATCAAATCGTTGTGCAGTACAGAAATTTCTAAAATGTTGTCATGTGTTTAATAAAAACATAATCTGCACTCTCGCGGACAAATCCGGAACTACGTACTACGAAAATAAACAAAAATTCGAAATTGATTATTTTTATCTTGTAAAGCGTAGTATATAATTATCCATTTCTGACCATCTCATAACACAAAGAACTTACCCTTAACCCTGGGGAAATAAATAAAACGAATTATATGTTGATTGATGTTTAATTAAAGATAAAATTGTAAAATCATTAAAAACCAGATTTTATGATAATTTCATGTTTACCCAGTTAAATCGATATAATGAATTAGTGATTGAAAGGATCGATTGTAATATTTGTATATTGGCAGAAGAGGAAATCAATATTATACAAATAAATACTATTAATATTTTATGTTGAATAATAAAATGTGTCTTTTTTATTGTAGAGGGTAGTTGTGGTAGATTTCAGTAAACTAAGAAGAGGACTATCCATCAGGTAATATTACGGAACAGTGTCGTTTGGTTAACCTAACATTTGTAGATTAATGTCAAAATCAGCTGATCTTATGAACGGCGAATATTTGAAAAAATAAGAAATTGTCTACTCCGGGTGTAAACAAATGGTACTCGCTCTCTCTTCCAAATAAGACTAAACAACTTCCTTAATCTCGACCAAATCACACACACTCGATTTCTGTTTCGTTTGGGTAACATTACAATCAAATTTATTTAAACATTAATACTTATAATTCATAAGTGGCGATCGCTAAGAGGTACTCTGACCGCTCCGAGACTGTCAAAAGACGGACATCACACCTTATTAAAGATTACGTTACAAAGGACGCATACAACGGGGGGCAGATAACATAACACTAGAACCTTATTAAAGCGTTACGTTATAAAAACGTTAATTAAATAAGACTCAGCGGAAAGTACCCAGTTAAGAGCGAGACGTTACAATATCCATTATACAGAAGGCGTGATAATGGTGTTAATGCTGAAGATCGCGGTAGTTGCCTCGACAATCATTATGTTGTACCATACAATCCGTATTTACTTGCCAAATTTAATTGCCATATAAATGTTGAAGTATGCACTACAGTTAAAAGTGTTAAATACACTTATAAATACGTGTATAAAGGCTATGACAGTGCATCTGTTGAATTAGGTTCAGAGAGAAATGAACCAGGTCAAGAAATACAAATTGATGAAGTTAAAAATTTTTTAAATGGCCGTTATGTCGGATCAACTGAAGCTGTATGGCGCATCTATGAATTACCAATGCATTTTCAATCACATGTCATCGTTAGACTTGACATTCATTTACCGCGTAGACAGAATGTTTACTTTCGAGAAGGGCAAGAACGTCAAGCAATTGAAAATGCAAGACAAACAAAATTATTAGCATTTTTTGAATTGAATCGATCAGATCCATCAGCGCATGAATATAAGTATATTGAAATTCCTTTGCATTATGTGTGGGAAGATTCCCGAAGAAAATGGAAGAAGAGAAGGCGTGGAGGTGATAAAATCATTACACGCATATATGTAGTATCACCAAAAGACATCGAACTTTTCCATTTACGATTGCTTTTATTACATGTCTGTGGTCCAAAATCATTTGAGGATGTTAGAACATACAATGGAATTATACACACTTCTTTTGTTGAAGCGTGCCATGCTCGCGGCATTGCTTCAAATGATAATGAATGGCGCGAATGTTTAAATGAAGCAAAAGAATTACATTCACCAAAACAAATGCGAAATTTATTTGGTTACATTTGTGCATTAAATGTGCCAGCCAATGCATTGGCGTTATGGAATGAATTTAAAGTATATCTCAGTGAAGATTTTTTGAGAGATTACAACGAAGAAGTATCCTTTAACACAGCTCTATTAGAAATTGAAGATATTTTGAATGTTCATAATTTGTCATGTCAAGAACTTGGTTTACCAGTTCCCATGTATTCGCAGAGAACAGACGAAGCAAATGCTATTGATCCAATAGAACAAGAGTTTTGTGAGCATTATGAAACTGCAAATATTGAACAGCGTAATCTAATTGATCATGTGATTCATGAAGTTTTGCACCATGGTACTGGATCTAATGTTTTTTATGTGGAAACTTACTGATTTTATTGGACGCGTTTCAGCTTAGTATCCGCCTTCTTCAGCTTTGGTAACAGACTGCCAGCATTTTGTAACGGTTGTGTGGAAGGTGAAGTGGGGGTGGTGTGTGGAGGAAGGGGATTGGCGCGGGGATTCAACTTACTGTTTGTTTTCTGTATAATTGTGTCAAAAAGTGTATGTGATTTATATTGTAATTGATCGTTGAGTATGTTGTTTGGTTGTGTTGTGTGGTGTTTATATATTTCCCCATATCAGGAATACTAGCAGAAATATATATACACAACATTGAACAGAACCACATAATAAACAACAACAAATACACTAACAAAATTATATACTGGCACAGGTATGTAGATGATATATTACTTTTATTTATAACAACACATCTATCAAAAACAACATTGACCTAGTCAGGAAAACTGAACACATACACATCCCACATAATTCAACTCTGGCATCTTTTGATATAACCAATTTATACACTAATGTCCCCATCAAAGAAACCATACAAACACTAGAACAACTACTCAGACAAAACAACACACCTGAAACACACATACAAGAAATCATTACACTTACCAAAATAATAACTGAACAAAATTACTTTACATACAATAACAAAATATACACACAAACAGAAGGACTCCCGATGGGATCCCCCATATCAGGAATACTAGCAGAAATATATATACACAACTTTGAACAGAACCACATAATAAACAACAACAAATACACTAACAAAATCATATACTGGCACAGGTATGTAGATGATATATTACTTTTATTCAAAGGCAACACAAGACAAGTTGAAAACTTCCACAAATACATAAACACTATACACCACAAATTAAAATTTACACTTGAAACTGAACAAAACAATAGTATAAATTTTCTAGACCTAACAATAACAAAACTAACAATACACACACGTACAAAATATACAGGAAACCAACCACAACCGACATGGTTATACACAACACATCAAACCACCCAACACAACATAAACATGCGGCCTTCAACCATATGCTCCATAGACTAACTAAAATACCCTTAAATAAACAAGATTACACCGACGAACTCAACACAATAAAATACATAGCAATCAAAAACGGTTATAACCCCAATTTAATAAACATACTACACAAACGCATCAAAAACAAAAACAACAAAACACTAAATACCATCAACACACAACACAATAAATACATCACACTCACATACCACAACTCATACACACACAAAATCACCAATACATTCAGAAAACACAAATACAAAATAGCATTCAGAACAACCAATACCATCAAAAAACACATCAGTAATACAAACACAGACATAGACAAATATAACAAAACAGGTGTTTACAAATTAAATTGTAATGACTGCAATAGTTTCTACATAGGCCAGACGGGAAGATCTTTTTCATCCCGTTATTCTGAACACTTAAAAGCTTTAACCAACAACAATATACACTCCGCATTTGCCACACACATACACACAGAAAACCACAGTTACACCAACATAGACACTAATCTTGAAAGTTTACATTACATACCCAAAGGTCAAAAACTCAACACAACTGAACAATACGAAATATATAAACACCACACAACACAACCAAACAACATACTCAACGATCAATTACAATATAAATCACATACACTTTTTTACACAATTATACAGAAAACAAACAGTAAGTTGAATCCCCGCGCCAATCCCCTTCCTCCACACACCACCCCCACTTCACCTTCCACACAACCGTTACAAAATGCTGGCAGTCTGTTACCAAAGCTGAAGAAGGCGGATACTAAGCCGAAACGCGTCCAATAAAATCAGTAAGTTTTCACATGAAAAAGTTCATTTTTAGTTAAGTGTTAGTGCTGTGAAAGAAGAGATGAATAATCAAGACAACTATAATGTTTTTTGTTTAACCGCAAATGCAGTTTGTGGAAAAACATTCACACAAACAGCAATCATTCACAAATTAAATTCGCTTAATCTTAGTTGCATTGCAGCAGCGTTCAGTGGCATAGCTTCAACTCTATTACTTGGAGGTAGAACTTTACACAATGTGTTTAAATTGCCTATTCCCATTTTGGAAAATTCTGTAGCGAATATTACCGCAAATAGTAGCTATGGACGTTACATAAATTCATCATCATTGATAATTATTGATGAAATTTCTATGTGCCCACTGCAAGTGTTGAAAATCATAGATAGATTATTGCAGGATCTATGCGATGAAAATGATAAACATAAACGATACTTCTGTGCGGTGATTTTCGGCAAATCTTACCAGTTGTCCCACATGGATCACGTGCAACTTTAATTGAAAATTGTGTCATGAGTTGGCATAAATTTGTTTATTTTCATAAAGTAACGTTTACTCAAGTGAAATAGAATTTGTCGAATTCTTGAAAAAAATTGGTAATGATGAAGCCCCACAATTCCCTCAGTTTGGTGAAAATATTATTGAAATACCTCAGCAATTAATAGGAGATGAAAATAATATTATTAATGAGGTGTACGGAAATATTTCCGAAAACATACTCTCAGATAACATATTGAAGTCAGTTATTTTAGCACCTAAAAATGATGATTGTACTTTTATTAATACTGATATACTTAATCGAATACCAGGTGAACAGAAAACATATCATAGCTACGATAAAATAATTTGTGATGATGACAATGAAGTCAATAACTATCCAGTAGAGTTTTTGAATTCTTTGACTATTAGTGGTTTGCCACCACATAAGTTAGTATTGAAAGTTAATTGCATCGTTTTACTGATCAGAAACTTAAATACAAAGGAAGCATTAGTCAATGGAACAAGAATGTGCATCAAGTGTATGCATCGTAATGCTATTGATTGCGAAGTTTTAACTGGAACCGCACATTTTGATTCCACGTATAAATTTAACATATTCCGGTACTGTTTTACCATTTAACTTTCAAAGAACTCAATTTCCAATTATACCTGCATTTGCGATGACAATAAATAAGTCACAAGGACAAACATTCGAAAAAATTTGAATTTTATTGAGGCACCCAGTTTTTACACATGGTCAATTGTATGTCGCAGCAAGTAGAGTTCGATCATTCGATGGTTTGAGATTTTATATTTCCGAATATAATGGCCAAGGGCATTTAGCAAATGATGAAAGAGTTTTTACAAAAAACATCGTTTACACAAGTTCTGAATCATTAAATTCACTTTCAAACTATTTTAAGTTCAATGGACAACATTTATTTTTTTAACCGCCCGGTTTTTTGATTTAATGAAAAATATATGAAAAAATACGAGGCACCTATTTTTTATTTCATTTTTTATTTTGTATTAATTTTTTATTTAAATTTTATATAATTCGAAAAAGATAGGCAAAATAACTGTGTAGCCTTGGCGAAACCTGGTCAGTATGGCAATATAAACAACCCAAGGAAATGTCAAAAAACCTGTTATTGCTTTTTAAATATGGCTTAGCCAAGCTAAACCTCATTTTTCCTATCTTTCATATTTTTCAAATAACTCGAAAAATGAATGCATAGAAAAAAAATTAAAAAATTATATAAGCTTTGTAGCAGATAATCTTCAAACTGTTTTCGAATTTTGTACCTTACCAAAAATGAAATGTAATCCACTGGAATTGAAAACAATGTATCTTATACTTCTATGAATGTCAAGTCTCATTTTTATTAGCGTTTATTTGATTCAATAATAACATGAAAAAATTAAAACTGACAATGAATTATATCAAAAAATAAATACGAATACAAGCTGTAATTGTGTTTTTTTTTCAACTGTTACTAACATTAAATTTTAAATTTCATAGGTATTGCAGGGAATTAAGGCAAACAACACACACTAATGACGTATTTGTACACGCTCGCAGCTGACGTAATAGAACAAAATTCAAAAAAATTATATGGAATGATTATAGAGGTATAATCTTTGACAAAAGAATCTCAATAACGTTCAAACTTAAAAATTTAATGAATTACGGTCGAATTTCAACCACTGGGCGACCGCTAGTTTTATTTATTTGGCCAAAATATTAACAGAAGGGAGCTTCTTAGTTCAACTTGTTACACTATAAAAAACTTTACCCCTCACACTGCTCAAGAATTGATTCTTTAAAAGCACTGAGATACAATTATGTTAACATCCATGAAGGCGCTGACCAATATATTCTTATGTTCTTCCAAACCAGACGAGAAGACGCATCCTAATTCATCGAAAAATCACATGAAAATTTTTTAAATTTGTGTATCAAGTTGTTTTACATTCATTAAAATTTGAATCTGCTGACATGATCTTCAGAGTACTCCAAATATCGTACATGGACATTTCTGAAGCAACTGGTCTGCTAAAGAATGCGTAAAAGGAGCTAACCAATCTGAGAAACAATATGATGCTGCAATTGTAACAGTTTCAGCCATTATTCAAAAGTGGAGAGTTCAAACTGATATAAAAGACAAAAGAACATGCAAGTTGAAAAATATTTTGATGATAGCTGAGGATGAACAGCTTACTGACCTCCTAACCTCTACTTTAAAACCATTGGTATCTTGGAATCATTATTGGATTTGAGTATATGACAAAAGTATCAAGTATTTTTACAGTCCTCACTACTGAGTTCCTTTTGTCAGCTTCAGACAGGGAGTTAAACCAGGAAGCAACTAAACTCTATCTAGAATATAGTGAGGTTCTAACTCCTGATTTTGCCACTAAAATGTGATAATTCATAACTCTAATAGAAGACATTAAGAGAAAGAAGTCCATAAAACAGATGGCTGATCTTTCGTTTACTGAAAACTTCTCAGTTGCATATACCATTCCAGATGTCTGCACTGCAATTTTTTGTCCCCAACATTGCTATTGACTGGCTTTGGGCGAGCGAACTTTCTCAAAGCTGAAATTGATTAAGAATTATCTACATAGCATGATGTCTTAAGAAGGGCTGAGTGGACGTAGTGTACTAAGTGTGGAAAATGAAATTGCTAGATTTAAATAAAATAAACACTTTCGGATCTCACAATTTAGTAAGATAACAAAAGATTCAAATGAAAGGAATCAAAATTAAATTTACTTGAATTTCATACTACTTTTTTGTGTCAGTGAGATATTGTTATCATACCTTGTAAATGCTAGCAATATTCAAATTATGTTTTTTATTACTCTGTAGATGTTTTGAAATACAAAAATTGTGTTTGTAAAATAAAATTAATACATGGAGAACCATACATGATGTCCATGTTCTAAGATGTATATTTAAAATCATTTTTGAAATGAAATATTTCCATAGAAACTACTTCTTTCTACTTATTGCTTCAGCCTTAACCACAGTACTGTGGTCACTAACATATTGCAGTCGATTTTTACTGATGACGGCAGTCGACGGCACTGCCAAAAGTCTGGTTTTGCAGAAAACATTGGACTACGGCCAAACAACACAGGAAGGAATTTTAACAAAAACTTACTTTGTTGCCGATAACGTAGTACACATATAAAAATTATCCCCACCCCCTTCAACTATAATTTTCATTTATAGAAAATTACCCCCACCCCGTTCAACTAGCCTCTTCATTTATAGATATTTCATCTACATTTCTACAGTGGATTATTAAGATCTTATCAGGATAATTTATTTATCAAAATTAAGTACTTTATTCTTGTTACAACAAAAAATGTTTCAGGTAAACTGCCCTTTCCCTGTAACCGATCTTCACCAAAATCAATAGGGCTTGAGCCATCTACAACTCAGGCACTTATGTAAACAATTATTTGATTCTGTTTGAATTTACAGCAGTTATCGTTTGTCATGGAAATATTTCTCTTGTTACAACATAAAATGTTGCAGGTAAACTACCCCTTTCCCTTAACCTTGATAAAAAAAAACCGTTGCTGGTAAACTACCCCTTTCCGTCAACCAATCTTCACCAAAAACAATAGGTCGTGAGTACTCTACAAATCAGGGCTGTACACAAAAAATTATTTGATTCTGTTTGAATTTGTGGCAGTTATCGTTTGCCATAGAAAAAAATCTACACACAGACAGATAGACAGACAGACACACACAGAGACATTTTTCGAAAAACGACTTTTTTTCATGTTATGAGTGTAGTACAATCAGAATCTGCAATAATCTTGAACACGATTTTTTTTGCCATTACCATACTTCCATTTCCTTAAGGAATATGGAAGTAAAAATCTACAGATAGACACGCAGACAGACACTTTTCGAAAAATGACTTTTTTCATGTTTTGAGGGTAGTACAATCAGTATCTGCAATTATCTGGAACACGATGTTTTTTGCCATCACCATGTTATGGAACATGGAAGTAAAATATCGGTATGGAGAACCATACATGATTTCCATGTTCTAATATTTATATTTAAAATCATTTACCATTAAAAATGAAATGTTTCCATAGAAACTACTTCTTTCCACTTATTGCTTCAGCCTTAACCATAGTACTGTGGTAACTAACGTATACCACCACACGTTATCGCACTCGATTTTCACTTATGATGGCAGTCGACGGCACTGCTGAAACGTTTGGTTTTGCAGAAAACATTGGACTACAGACAAACAGCCCGGGAAGGAATTTTAACAACAAACTACTACTTTGTTGCCGATAACGTAGTACACATATAAATATCGGTATGGAGAACCATACATGACTTCCATGTTCTAAGATTTATAGTTAAAATCATATTCGGAATGAAATATTTCCATAGAAACTACTTCTTTCTAGTTATTGCTTCAGTCTTAACCACAGTACTGTGGTCACTAACGTATACCACCTCACGTTTTCGCACTCGATTTTCGCTGAAGATGGCAGTCGATGGCACTGCCGAAAAGTCTGGTTTTGCAGAAAACATTGGACTACGGCTAAACAGCCTGGGAAGGAATTTTAACAAAGAACTACTTCTTTATTGCCGATAACGTAGTAGCCTACATATACAGAAAATTCTCCCCTCCCCCTTCAACTATAATTTTCATTAATAGAAAATTACCACCTCTTCATTTATAGATATTTCATCTACGTTTCTACAGTGGATTATTATGAGCTTCTTATCAGGATACTTCATTTATCAAAATTAAGTACTTTACTCTTGTTAAAACATAAAACGTTGCAGATAAACTACCCCTTTCTCCTAACCGATCTTCACCAAAGTCAATAGACCTTCGGTCCTCTACAATTTAGGGATGCATGCAAAAAAATATTTGATTCTGTTTGAATGTGCGGCAGTTATCGTTCGCCATGAAAACATTTCTCTTGTTAAAACATAAATGTTGCAGGTAAACTACCCCTTACCCTTAACCGATCTTCACCAACACCAATAGGTCTTCAGAACTCTACCACACAGGGCTGTATGCAAAACATTATTTGATTCCGTTTGAATTTGCGGCTATCGTTTGCCATAGAAAAAATTACCCTTGATAAAAAACTTTCTAGGTAAACGACCCTTTTCCATTAACCAATCTTCACCAAAAACAATAGGTCTTGAGTACTCTACAATTCAGGGCTGTATGCAAAAAATTATTTGATTCTGTTTGAATTTGCGGCTCTTATCGTTTGCCATAAAAAATACCCTTGTTAAAAACATAACTAACCCTTGCATAAAACACTGCTGGTAAACTACCCCTTACCCTTAACTGATCTTCAACAAAATCAACAGACTTTGAGTACTGTATAATTCAAAAAGGTATGCAAAAGAGTAGTTGATTCTGTTTGAATTTACGGCAGTTATCATTCGTCATGAAAAAAATTCTCTTGTTACAATATAAAATGTTGCCAGTATACTACCCCTTTCCCTTAACCGATCTTGACCAAAATCAACAGGCCTTGAGTTCTCTACAATTTAGGGATGTATGCAAAAACGTATTTGTTTATGTTTCAGTTTACGGCTGTTATCGGTTGCCATAGAAAATACCCTTCTTAAAACACAAACCGTTGCAATTAAAATTACCCCTTTCCCTTAACCGATCTTCACTAAGACCAATACGTCTTGAGAACTCTACAATTCAGGCCTCTATGTAAAAAATTATTTGATTATATTTGAATTTGCGGCTGTTATCATTTGCCATAGAAAATACCCTTGTTAAAACATAAAATGTTGCTGGTAAACTACCCCTTAACCGATCTTCACCGAAAACAATAGGTCTTGAGAACTCAACAATTTAGGGCTGTGTGCTAAAATGTATTTGTTTCTGTTTGAATTTGCGGCTGTTATCGTTTTCCATAGAAAAAAATTACCCTTGATATTAAAAATGTTGCTGGTAAATTACCCCTTTCCCTTAACCGATCTTTACCAAAAACAATAGGTCTTGAGTACTCTACAAATGAGGACTGTATGCAAAAATTGTTTGATTCTGTTTGAATTTGCGGTTGTTATTGTTTGCCATAGAAAAAAAAACTAAGACAGACAGACACAGACACACACACACACACACACACAGACACTTTTTGAAAAATTACTTTTTTCATGTTTTGAGGGTAGTACAATCAGAATCTGTAATTATCTTTGTTGTCTGTTACTTCTTTGTTGCCGATAACATAGTACACATATAAAAAATTATAAAAAACTACTTCTTTCTAGTTATTGCTTCAGCCTTAACCACAGTACTGTGGTCACTAACGTATACCACCTCACGTTTTCGCACTCGATTTTCGCTGAAGATGGCAGTCGATGGCACTGCCGAAAAGTCTGGTTTTGCAGAAAACATTGGACTACGGCTAAACAGCCTGGGAAGGAATTTTAACAAAGAACTACTTCTTTATTGCCGATAACGTAGTAGCCTACACATACAGAAAATTACCCCCACCCCGTTCACCTAACCTCTTCATTTAAAGATATTTCATCTACGTTTCTACAGTTGATTATTATGAGCTTTTTATCAGGATACTTTATTTATCAAAATTAAGTACTTTACTCTTGTTAAAACATAAAACGTTGCAGGTAAACTACCCCTTTCTCTTAACTGATCTTCACCAAAATCAATAGACTTTCAGTCCTCTACAATTCAGGAATGCATGCAAAAGAGTCTTTGATTCTGTTTGAATGTGCGGCAGTTATCGTTCGTCATGAAAACATTTCTCTTCTTACAACATAAAATGTTGCTGGTAAACTACTCCTTTCCCTTAACCGATCTTCACCAGAATCAACAAGCCTCGAGTTCTCTACAAATTAGAAACGTGTGCAAAAAATTATTTGATTCTCTTTGAATTTACGGGAGTTATCTTTTGTCATAAAAAAATTACCCTTGTTAAAACATAAAATTTTGCTGGTAAGCTACCCCTTTCCCCTAACCGATCTTCACCAAAATCAACAGACATTTAGATCTCTACAATTCAGGGATGTATGCAAAACACTCTTTGATTGTGTTTGAATTTGCGGCTGTTATCGTTTGCCATAGAAAATACCCTTGTTAAAACATAAAACGCTGCAGGTAAACTACCCCTTTCCCTTAACCGATCTTCAACAAAAACAATAGGTCTTGAGAACTCTACAATTCAGGGCTGTATGGTGTACATTATTTGTATCTGTTTGAATTTGCGGCTTTTATCGTTTTCCATAGAAAATACCCTTGTTAAAACATAAAACGTTGTCGGTAAACCACCCCTTTCCCTTAACCGATCTTCACCAAAAACAGTAGGTCATGAGAACTATACAATTTAGGGCTGTATGCAAAACATTATTTGAATCTGTTTGAATTAGCGCCTGTTATCGTTTGCCATAGAAAATACCCTTGTTACAACATAAAATGTGGCAGGTAAACTATCCCTTTCCCATAACCGATCTTCACCAAAAACAAAAGGTCTTGAGAACTCTACAATTCAGAGTTGCATGCAAAACATTCTTTGATTGTGTTTGAATTTCCGGCTGTTATCGTTTGCCATAGAAAAGCATTACCCTTGATTTAAAAAAATGTTGCTGGTAAACTACCCCTTTCCCTTAACCGATCTTCACCAAAAACAATAGGTCTTGAGTACTCTACAAATTAGGGCTGTATCCAAAAAATTTTTTGATTCTGTTTGAATTTGCGGCTGTTATCGTTTGCCATAGAAAAAAATCTACAGACACACATAGATAGACAGACAGACACACACAGACACTTTTTGAAAAATGACTTTTTTTCATGTTTTGAGTGTAGTACAATCAAATCTGCAATAATCTCTAATACGATTTTTTTTGCCATCACCATACTTCCATTTCCTTATGGAACATGGAAGCAAAATTATCCCGTACCCTTCAAATAGCCTCTTCATTTATAGATATTTCATCTACGTTTCTACAGTGGATTATTAAGATCTTCTTATCAGGATACCTTTTTTATCAAAATTAAGTACTTTAATCTTGTTACAATAAAAAACGTTGCAGGTAAACTACCCTTTTCTCTTACCCGACCGTCACCAAAATCAACAGACCTTGAGTACTACATAATTCAGGGAGGTGGGCAAAAAGTATTTGATTCTGTTTGAATTTACGGCCATTATCGTTCGTTATAGAAACAATTATCCTTGTTAAAACATAAAACGTTGCTGGTAAACTACCCCTTTCCCTTAACCGTACTTCACCAAAAACAAGAGGTCTTGAGAACTCTACAATTAAGGGCTGTATGCGAAACATTATTTGATTCTGTTTGAATTTGTGGCTGTTATCGTTTGCCATAGAAAAACAATTACCCTTGATAAAAAAATAATGTTGCTGGTAAACTACCCCTTTCCCTCAACCGATCTTCACCAAAAACAAGAGGTCTTGAGAACTCTACAATTAAGGGCGGTATGCAAGAAATTATTTGATTCTGTTTGAATTTGCGGCTCTTATCGTTTGCCATAGAAGAAAAACTACACACACACACACACACACACACACACACACACACACACACACTTTTAGCAAAATGATTTTTTTTCATGTTTTGAGGGTAGTACAATCAGAATCTGTAATTATCTCTAACACGATTTTTGCTTCAGCCTTAACCACAGTACTGTGGTTACTAATGTATACCACCACATGTTATCGCACTCAATTTTCACTGATGATGGCAGTCGACGGCACTGCCGAAACATCTGGTTTTGCAGAAAACATTGGACTACGGCCAAACAGCCCGGGAAGGAATTTTAATAACAAACTACTACTTTGTTGCCGATAACGCAGTACACATATAAAAATTATCCCCTACCCTTCAACTAGCCTCTTCATTTATAGACATTTCATCTACGTTTCTACAGTGGATTATTAAGGTCTTCTTATCAGGATACCTTATTCATCAAAATAAAGTACTTTACTCTTGTTACAACAAAAAAAGTTTCTGGTAAACTACCCTTTCCCCGTAACCGATCTTCACCAAAATCAATTGGCCTTGAGTCTTCTACCACTCAGGCACATATGTAAAAAATTATTTTATTCTGATAGAATTTACGGGAGTTATAGTTCGTCATAAAAAAATTTCCCTTGTCAAAACATAAAACGTTGCTGGTAAACTACCCCTTTCCCTTAACCGATCTTCACCAAAATCAATTTGCCTTGAGTCTTCTACTACTCAGGCACATATGTAAAAAATTATTTAATTCTGTTTGAATTTACGGCAGTTATCGTTCTTCATGGAAAACGTTCTCTTGTTACAACATAAAATGTTGCTGGTAAACTACACCCTTCCATTAACCGATCTTCAACAAAATCAACAGACCTTGAGATATCTAAAATTGAGGAAGGTATGCACAAAATTATTTGATTCTGTTTAAATGTGCGGCAGTTAGCGTTCATCATAGAAAAAATTACTCTTGTTAAAACATAAAATGTGGCCAGTAAACTATCCCTTTCCCTTAACCGATCTTCACCAAAATCAACATACCTTCAGTCTTTTATAATTGATGAACGTATGCAAAAGAATATTTGATTCTATTTGAATGTGCGGCAGTTAGCGTTTGTCATAGAAAAAATTACCCATGTTAAAACATAAAACGTTGCCGGTAAACTACCCCTTTCCCTAAATCGATCTTCAACAAAAACAATAGGTCTTGAGAACTCTACAATTCAGGGCTGTATGCAAAACATTATTTGATTATTTTTGAATATGCGGCTGTTATCGTTTGCCATAGAAAACACCCTTGTTAAAACATAAAACGTTTCAGGTAAACTACCCTGTTCCCTTAACCAATCTTCACCAAAAACAATAGGTCTTAAGAACTCAACAGTTCAGGGCTGCATGCAAAAAATTATTTGATTCTGTTTGAATTGGCGGCTGTTATCATTTGCCATAAAAAATATCCTTGTTAAAACATAAAACGTTGCAGGTAAACTACCCCTTTCCCTTAACCGATCTTCACCAAAAACAATAGGTCTTGATAACTCTACAATTTACGACTGTTTGCAGAAAATTATTTGATTCTGTTTGAATTTGCGGCTTTTATCGTTTGCTATAGAAAAACATTGGTATGGAGAACAATACATGACTTCCATGTTCTAAGAGTTATATTTATAAGAATTTACGAAATGAAATGTTTCCATAGAAACTACGACTTTCCACTTATTGCTTCAGCCTTAACCACAGTACTGTGGTCACTAACTTATACCACCACACGTTATCGCAATCGATTTTCACTGATGATGGAAGTCGATGGCACTGCCGAAATGTCTGGTTTTGCAGAAAACTTTGGTCTACGGCCAAACAGGACGGAAAGGAATTTTAACAACAAACTACTTCTTTGTTGCCGATAACGTAGTGCATATATAAGAAATTATCCCCTCCCCCCACGGCTATAATTTTCATTTATAGAAAATTACCCCCACCCCGTTCAACTAGCCTCTTCATTTATAGATATTTCATCTTCGTTTTTACAGTGTATTAAAAATTCTTAATATTCTTATCAGGATACTTTATTTATAAAAATTAAGTACTTTACTCTTGTTACAACAAAAAATGTTTCTGGTAAACTACCCTTTCCCCCTAACCGATCTTCACCAAAATCAATAAGCCTTGAGTCCTCTACAACTCAGGCACATATGTAAAAATCATTTTGATTCTGTTTGAATTTATGGCAGTTATTGTTCATCATGAAAAAATTTCTCTTGTTACAACATAAAATGTTGCCGGTAAACTACCCCTTTCCCTTAACCAATCTTCACCAAAATCAACAGACCTTGAGTTCTCTACAACTTAGGGAAATATGCAAAACATTATTTGATTATGTTTGAATTTGCGGCTGTTATTGTTTACCATAGGAAATACCCTTGTTAAAACATAAAACGTTGCTGGTAAACTACCCCTTTCCCTTAACCGATCTTCACCAAAAACAATATGTCTTGAGAACTCTACAATTTAGGGCTGTATGCAAAAAATTATTTGATTTTGTTTGAATTTGCGGCTGTTATCATTTGCCATAAAAAATACCCTTGTTAAAACATAAAATGTTGCAGGTAAACTACCCCTTTCATTTAACCGATCTTCACCAAAAACAATAAGTCTTGAGAACCCTACAATTAAGGGCTGTATGCAAAAATTTATTTGATTCTGTTTGAATTTGCGGCTGTTATCTTTTGTCATAGAAAAAAATTCTACAGTCAGATAGACACACAGACACAGACACTTTTCGAAAAATGATTGTTTTTCATGTTTTGAGGGTAGTACAATCAGAATCTGCAATTATCTCGAACACGATTTTTTTTGCCATCACCATACTTCCATTTCCTTATGGAACATGGAAGTAAAATATCGGTATGGAGAACCATACATGACTTCCATGTTCTAAGATTTATATTTAAAATCATTTACCATTAAAAATGAAATGTTTCCATAGAAACTACTTCTTTCCACTTATTGCTTCAACCTTAATATCAGTACTGTGGTCACTAACGTATAGCACCATATGTTATCGCACTCGATTTTCACAGATGATGGCAGTCCACAGCACTGCCGAAACGTCTGGTTTTGCAGAAAACATTGGACTATGGCCAAACAGCCCGGGAATGAATTTTAACATCAAACTACTACTTTGTTGCCTATAACATAGTACACATATAAAAACACAAAACAGCCGCAAATTCAAACAGAATCAAATAATTTCTTGAATACAGCCTTGAATTGTAGAAGACTCAAAGCGTATTGTTTTTGGTGAAGATCAGTTAATGGAAAGGGGTAGTTTACGTGCAATGTTTTACGTTTTAACAAGAGTAAAGTACTTAATTTTGATAAATAAAGTATCCTGAAAAGAAGGTCATAATAATCCACTGTAGAAAGGTAGATGAAATATCTATAAATGAAAAGGGTAGTTGTAGGGGGAGGAAGTAATTTTTTTTATAAATTAAAATGGTAGTTTATGATGGAGGAGGTAATTTTTATAAGTTTTATATGTTATATGTGTACTTCGTTATTGACAACAAAGAAGTAGTTTCTATGAAACATTTCATTTCACTTTAACAAAATTCTATATTTTTCATTTTAATTTAAATCATGTATGAGTGAAAATATATCGTTCCTGGCAGGCAAGCATATCTCAATTATGTAATGTTTACTTTTCCAAAGTTTTATTATTGTGATTACCACAATAAAAAGGCCGGCAGGACACACACACACACATACAAAATTCGCGTTATTTCTGGCCTCACTCATGTTTATTTTCTTATGTTTGCACGCTTTTTAAATGGAAAGTGCCGAAACCCACACCAACACAACGCGTGCAAGCCGAAAAGATGGACATCGATTTGCTTCCTGTGGATCGCTGGGCAGTGTTGTTGTATTAAAGCAATTAATACAATCTGTGTACTTATTTCTATTATGATATGAGACTTATAAACTAATATGTGCATGTGTGTGTGTGTATGAAAAATATATAGAAATTTGTCTCCTTTGGAAAATTGTTTGTCCCTCCTTGAAAATATTTTGACCTCCCTGATGGCTAGTTATTTACTAGCCTGTGTGGAATATAGTGTTATGACATGGATCAGAATGGTGGGTGTTAAACAGGAGACACAAACGTATTAAGGAAGAAATGTTTTTCTGAGAAATTTATAATTATACGGGTGAACAGAATAGTCGTTCAGGAAATCAGAAGACAAATGGAAAGAAAGAAATCAAGACTCAATTAAAAAAAAAGAAAAATGACTAGTATAGTATTGACAGGAAAGACTTTGATAACACTATAGAAATCCCTCGGCCCCTCGCAGCGAGAGCCCAATTTCATTACAGGAATCAGATACAGACATTTTATCCAAAAGTACATCCTTCCTCACGAAGGTTGAGGATAGTCTTAATCCACCTGACATGGTGGTACCATTTTAGCTGATACGTAATTTCTTCAGAATTTAAACATCCACTTATTTAATTAATATTTAAATGATTTTAAATATAAATTTTAGGACATGGAAGTCATGTATGGTTCTCCATACCGATTTTTTATTTTTATTATAATGTTTTGACAGTTTTATATCTTCAGATATAAACATACTAAAGACATAATTCAATTAATTTTAAAATTAATTGTTTATTACCAGCTGTTAAATATCTGTGTATTATAATTATAAATGGGTTTTATAAATTAATATGTAATTATAAAATAAATAGAAATATAATGAATCTTAGATTTCATTGTCCATGATGTGCCCAAGTATTACTAAGAACTTAAAAACATAATTCCGATTTGAAACACAAGTATTTCAGATAACAAAACCTTATAGCCTGAGCCAAGTCATAGTAACCTTATAGCCAAGCTCATTGCAAGCTTTATCAGACGGTGCAAGAAATGACTGCAAAGAAAAGGACTCTGATGAAGCTTGCAATGAGGAAGGGCTGGCTTGGGCAGTGAGGTAAAACTTTTTATCCGAAATACTTGTGTTCCATGAAGGAATTGGTTTTTAAGTTCTTTTAAATATTTATTATTTTATCTTAACAATAATTTTGAAATATAATTTTTATTAATTTGGGTTTGTGTCTCTATTAATTTATTATTTATTTTGTTCTCATACATTTCTAAATTTTCCCAAAAATTTGTCTTTATTATATTTCTGTATAAGAAAGATTACCATACATTACTTTTGGGTAAAGTTTTGATTGGTATTTATGTGGGTGGTTGTGCAGATTTGGTTCTGTGTATATGTATTGGTGTCTGTATCATGAATTTGGTACATTACTATACACAATGATCATGAAATTAGTACACTAGTAAATTAAAGTAAAATTAGTATCCAAACATATAAAACCAATTTACATGTTACAACACTGCACTCTAAGTATTGGTACTGGTATTTTTCTAATAAATTAATTTTCCTTAGGAAATTCTTTTTCTCATCTCTCTTTTTTATACAGTCGAAAAAAGGGAGGGGGAAGGTACAAAAAATTCATTTTTCGTGATTATCTTAAAAAATAACATATTTACAAAAAAAAGACAAATTGCAAAAATTAAAGAGCATTAAATTCTCTACAGAAAAGCTATTTATCATGTTTGTTGTCAGGCCAATACTTTGCGAGAAAAATGGAATTGAAATATTAGAAAAAAATGATTGTCGGAGTCCGCCCCGATGAGTGGGAAGGCTAATTTTTTCTGATATTGCAACATACAAATGTTAATAAAATCTGTTATAATAGTCGTAGAGACAAAAATCAAAAAGCATTTTAAAGCTAAATGTTTGTACTTTTACGTAAAATGAAAAGAAAATAAAGTTATTAATAAATTCTTAAAATAAAGTAATAACTTTTTTGTTTTTTATTTTTTCAACTATTGCATAAACATATTAACAATTTATTACAAATGTATTTACATTTTAAAAAAAACTTCACAATATGAACTTTACATATTTGAAAAAAAATAATAAAAATTAGTATTGATTTATTGGCATAAAATAAGCGAGTTTTAAAATTTATCATTTTTTTGAGTTTGCAAGTATACATCATTTTCTTAACTTAAAATTTCCACAGAAATTTTAAAAATAAATATTTTTTAACAAAACTATGAACACGTATTGGTCAAAGTGTCTCCTATAAGACTGTGGTGTAAAGAATTGTTAAAACTTAGTTAAATTTAAATAAATGTAACTTTTATTAATAAATGTAAAAATATGTCCATTGCGCGTATTAATATTAATAGTTAAAAACTAAAAAAAAATATTAAAATGTAACTATTGTACGTAAAACTACAATATTTGAGGTTTCTCTTCTACATAGTGAGAATTTATATCCGTGCATGGGCATAAAAAGAACAGACCCTGAAATTTGAAGAATTTTAGGGAGAGCGAGTACAGCTGGTACATGCGCCATACAGATATTGAATTAACGCAGTTCGATATTGAATGTTCCGTGAGTTCGATACTCTTTTCTATATTGTATTTTGCTGGAAGTTCATTTTATGTTTTAAGATTTGTGTTAGTAATTTTGATATTTTATAATTTGGTGCGGTTCTAGCGCAAATGATCTTCTGTAATTGCAAAAAAGATTGTGGAAAATTATGCAGTTGCAGGAAAAGTGGATTGTATTGTTCATCGGCTTGTGGAAACTGAAACTGTGAATTTAATTTGTGCACAAATTTTTCAAATATTGTGTATGATGAGGGAGAAATAGAAATAGAAGACTTGACTTCTGAATCTTTTCAAGAAAATGGAGAAGAAATCGATTTTTAAATATATTTATCATTATAAAAATAATTGTTATAATTAAATTTTATAAATAAATAATAAATGTACTAAAAAGTTATTTTCCACCTTGATAATTGTGAAAAATTCTGAAAAATTAAAGAAATAAACGATATTTTAATAATTTTGTAAATCATAATAAGTTATAAGTAAATAATTTATAATTTGTATAAATAAGAAATGTGTTTTAAAAGTTATTTTATTGTCAAAATCTTCAATGATTGTAAAAAAACTATTTTTGAATATATTTATAAAGTGCATTTTTAATAACATGTATATTATAATGCGTAATAAATAAGTAAAAAATTATACATAATAATATATACATAAATGAATAATAATGAGTTTTTAAACTTATATTTCTGAAAAATTGCATGTCTATTAAATAAACATGTATTTTATGTGAAAATCCACCTTTTGGAAAATTTGGCCAACTTTGAATTACTTTTTCTACTAAAATTATCGTCCTGACAAACAAATGTTAATAACCTTTTTTATGCAGACTTTTATGCTCTTTCTTTTTGCTATTTTATATTTTTCTCATAAATGTAATATTTTTTAAGATAATCACAAAAAATGAATTTTTTGTACCTCCCCCCTCCCTTTTTTTGAAAACCCGTTACTGAATTTTTGTGAACTTTTTTTTAAATTCTTTCTTACCTTTTTATCTAGCCCTATGCAAAAAATCTCGTAGAAGCCACTTAATTTGCAATTTCTATTTTTTTTCGGCTTCAGTGACTGTACTAATAAGCCAATACACAGTAAATAAAGTTTAAGATTACTGATTAAGCTTCAAGGTCTGTACTGGCATGTGAGTTTTTCTATTGCCCATAAGCTACTTACTTACTATATGTGGATTGGGATATTACTGTAATGTTGGCTTATTTCCATGTATCTCCTTAAAATAAACAATAATAAAAACTGAAAATCAGGATATTCTTGTTAACTATATATAGATTATTTCTGGAAATTTCTCAGGAACTAAGATTATGTTACTAAGATGACTTATCAGTGGCTCAATGATTTACTTTTTGAGGGTTAAATTCATGAAATGTGTAATAAACTGAGTAAAAATTTATAATTTTTTACAGATAACAAAGAGAAGATAGAACTTAATAAAGCAATCGTCAATGCTAACATAACCCAACTGCAGGATATTCTTGACTGTGTTAACAGACCTAAGTACAATAAAATTAGCGATTTGGAGGTGGGTCATAAATACTATGTTCATAGCTTGGAATGTGTTAAAACAGTACACGGAGATTGTATTATAGTAACTGTGGAAGATGACAATAATTTCTTACTTCCAGCTAGTTGGACAGACAAGTTAACAGATGACAACATAAGTAAGATTAACATGCATTATACTAGGTTGTACCAGTAGCGGCTGGTGGTTCCAAATTTTGGTGGTTGCAGTAGCCGGTTGAGTGGGGGGGGGGGTTAAAAAAACACATTACACAGGAGGCAGACCTACTACATCATAAATAGTGCTGTCGTATGGAAAAAAAAAATAGAAAGTTACTGTTTTCCAATTATTTGAGCAGTTAATTTATGGGAAATTCCAAGTAAGTTGTTTTGAGACAGTTCATCTAACAAGCATGAAGCAAGCGACTGAGGATCATGTTTAGGAGAAGCAATGAAACCCAAGAATCTTTCAACCTGTTTACCTGTTTATCTTTCAACGATAACTATGACCATTTGAAAAACATTAGCAACATCTGTGGTCTCATCAGCAATTAGAGCCAAATAATCCACTTCTTGTATCTTACTCGTTATTTCTTCATGGCATATTTCTAACATTATATTTAAAAAATCACTTTGAATGGTTTTTGAGGTGCTCTTAAATGCAGTTGCTTCCTCTAAATGATTTTTCATTGCTGTATCAAATTCAGAACTGAAACCAAATAATCCTCGAAATACATCAGGATCTGATGAAGATTTAGTCTCATTATGACCCCGCAAAGCTAATTCAAAAGCTCCACAGAAGTGAATACAGTTTATTATTATATTTAAGATTTACCGATTATTGCGTACTCTTTCGTTGTGTAAAACAATATTTCGTCTGTATTCACTGTCCAGCTGCTGTACTATACGTACCAAAAAGAGAAAACTGAAAAGCATTCTTTATATGTACACTTAACGGCTGATGATTTCTTGTTTTTTCAGCCAGATGATTAATATCTTTCATTCCGAATTTCGTCCAGGGGTTCCCTCCAAACAATAAACATGGAAAACAAAATAAAGAATTTCTTTTGTCACAACCACATAACCAGTTAGTATTTTGATAATATTCTACTTTAAATGATCGATTAAATTGTCGCCCGCCTGATTTTACAATATGATTTATTGTTAAGAGAGACATTTGGTGTCCTAGCCATTGGCTCTTAACGCTATTCATTTTAAACTAAAAAAAAAAAAAACACGTTAAAAAGCACGCAGAATCAGTAACTCCAAAAAGGACAGACACAAAAGCACACAGCAGCATTAAACAAAGAAAAAATAATACTTAACACACAGTTTAATTAATAAAAAGTCAACTGACACTTTATCACAATCACAGTTATACCAAATTATTACTATAAATTTATAAATTCAAACAATGGGTAACGTTTATCTTGAACCAATGTAAACACTAAACCTGACACCTTACAAATCAAGAAGGCTGGGCCTGCTGACTTCCTAACACAACTAAAGATGAGCTACAATGCTACTAGTGGAGCATTGGAGAAGCTTGTGCAACCGCCTAGCTAACATTGGGAACATACAGCAACTGTGAAGAGTAATGCACGTTCTCCCATATGTTTGTGTTGTAAGCTCTGCCATATACTGTTCAAGTTGCAAGCGGCCTACAACCACCAGCCTGGGCGCCACATTTGAATTGCACGGGCCCATTACCGCATAGAATCTAATATGCTTTTCATTGAAATTTATGACACTTTTAACTGCTTAATGTTTTCGTATATTATTTTACAGTTTAGTTATTCTACTTTGGTGGTTGTGCAACACTGCAACCATAGCACCAGCCGCCACTGGTTTGTACGTAGTGTGTTACGGTCTTATTCCTCTATCAAATGACAAGAGCAAATACGATACTGAATTTACAATGGAAAGTTTTTTACTAATAATAAAGGAAAGATGGAGAAACATGTCGAAGAGATGAACAGTGAAACTGCTCAATCAGGTCACAACGCTGTACACAAAACTCCGAACTTTTGTGTGTACATGTACAAGAAAGGTAAATCGAAAGGACTGACATACAATAAAGAAACAAAGGCTAATTTCTGTAGCAGACATTCAAAATGTATGTTTAAAGATGAAAATGTATAAAGGCTGTTACGATTGGTTTTTAATGATTTATGTCCATTAAAAAAATAAAAAAGAAAAACAATAATGTTTAGATCCTCAACTTTTAAGATCTATATTGATAGATAGAATATTTTATAGTAGAACTTAGGATATACCTGGGTTTTTCAGATGCTCATCTGTCTCTCCCCGAAATCTCCACCTTTTGGGTGGCCCCTCATGACTACTGTCCGACCGTTTATAGATCAGGAGTTTCAATTAGGGGTCTAGTGAGTTCTTCCTTTCTGAGGGAGGAAAATTTTAACTAACATTTAATGTCCTTAATTAATCATTTAAAAACATGATCAATCCATTATGAAATGTAAGCCAATGATGAACGAACTTTAAACCAGATTCTTACACATATGTTAAATAGGGTTACTCGCTATGAAAAAAGAATAATAATGTACCAGAATATTTCTCTACTTGTTGTGACAATTACAAACATATCATAAGTTCTTTAATGACTTGCTAAATTAACTTATAACTAAACTACAACAAAAACTCAGTAACACAATACCCTATTCTATTTATCAACTGTACATGTTTTACTATCCTTCAAATCTATACTATTGTATAAAGTGCTAACAATACATTGTGGCTTTCCAGTTATTGTATCTGCTTTTTTAACTGTAACTCCTACATTTATCTTATTACGAACCTTATACTTACCAGAATCAAAAATCTTGTAAATATTTATTATTTATGATTTGTTTGAGGCCTGTATATGGAGAGAATTTTATTTTAGAAACCTTATTGAAATACTTAAGCTCTAATATAATTCCTGTATTATCTTTTCCTCTTATAATCAATATGTCAATAAAATCGTACACAGGCACTGTTATTGTTTTTTTACCTTTCTCGATACTCTTCTTGTTGTATGCTTAACTTTTTTTTATCTGAATTTTAACTTATTTAACTTCTCTATAAAATTTCGGATAAGCAGCCATGGCTTCCTGAAGTTTTGCTTCTTGCTCAGTTTTAATGTGTAAACAGCTTTAATACACACTTACCAAACTCTTGATAGCTAGTGATGCTTTCCCCCAATGCATGTATCGAATTAACATATTCACATACTTCCTTATCAGTTAAATGAAATTTCTTCTTATAATATTCCATGCAGTACATGTCATTTGATATTTTGTCTTTTATCTCCTTGTTCGGAATTTTTATTGTAACTGTATTACCCCATATCTTAGTTGCTGTAAAATATCCTAAATCTAACATGAAATGTAAAAATTCAAATATTTCTTCAACACCTAACATACCATATTTCAATTCCCAACCAATTTACTTAACATGCAAATCTCATTAACTGTAATTTTATCTGGAATATTTATGTCAACAGTTATGTATATTTATTCAAATGATTATGTATTTTCACTCTAATATTTTTGTTTAAAAGTATTTTCTTTATATTTTCTACAAGTGACCCATTAATTCTTAAATTCTCTAGATTTTAAATAGTTGCCTATTGAAAATACATTACATAGTTTAAGGTTATTATTAGGTGTGTTATAGCTGTCGTACCATGCTCGAATTTCCGCCATATTTGTAGAAATACTTAATTTTTAATCAAACCTTTCACTTTATTTTCAGTAAGACCATAATATGGCTTGAAGGGATGGTTCTTGTTAAAAAGAAAACTCAATATTATTTGCATCATTGTAGCAACTCCCAACAGCATTACACAAGCATTAATGAAAGCTCTTTAGCAAATTCAAAATAAATTTTTTAATAAAATGGAGAATTCTGTGAATTTCTTTACCAGATTCAAAAATTGCTTCTTGTATCAGCGCAATATACTCGTATATGAGTACAATTACCCGTTTGTTGAAATGAGTGATAAAAGTCGGGTGAGAGTCTGTACACTCTCAAGTCTACTTGTGTATTTTATGGTGGCCGGGAACCTTGGTGAAAATGATATGCGCAGAACCCTGTTTTTTGTCATTGTAACGGCACATCTCACTGAGTGCGTACGTGTTGATGTGTTTTCAAAAACATTTACTGTGAAATATTTACCGTATAGGCCTGTATTTCATTTAATTATTATTATCAACACAAAAAACATATCCTACGCTACGAAAGCTTCATCAACTTCTTAAGTCTAGTATAAACTTTCAAGGTGTAAGAAAAGTTATTATGAACTTAGGGTTAAATGGAAGAAGATTAGAAATAATAGAAGTGTATTAAATGAATGTCAAGAGATAAAAGGGCAAAAAGAATTGACTATCTCAGGAAAATAAAACAATTCAGGACAGAAAAGAGGCCAATACTAGTATTTATTTATTATTTACATTATGTAACAAATACCATTGTTCTGGTATTATAAATACATATTTGACACAATGTCGAGTAATACTGAGTAAAATTACAAATAGTAGTTACTTGAATTAAATCTGGAAATGTCAACAATGTGTAAAACCTGATTTGTAATAACTGAATAGTTTATGTCACCCATATGAAGCCGGCTGTAGCAACAGTAAGATGGACGTTTTTGAAATGAAGTGGTACAACTGACCACACTTAGTCTCCCACTACCCTCACTTTTTGCGCAGCTATGAAGCGGCCATCGTAAAGTAACGCGATTGAAATTGAACAGGTTATCAATTTTCGATTTGCCGTATATCATTAAAATAGTTAAATTCTAACTTCTCTTGTTCAACTAATCTGTTGCTGTATAAGAGGTATCTATGATGAAAAAATGTAACATGAACAAGACATTTAAATGATAGGATAAATGAGTCATAATTACTACAACTAAGCTGCTTAAAATAAAAAAATATTACTGGATACTTTCCAAAATGTCTGTTAAAAAATGATTTCAGATTTGGATCGTATACACTTAAATTTAAAATGCTATCACTAAAAAGTAAATAATTGTTGGTCTCATTTCGCTGTACCCTTATCCATTTTTATCCACTACCACTTCACTAAATTTCTTTATCAAGTCCATGTTGACTGACTTTCCAAAAGGGCATGGGGCTGTAATTAGTATGTGTTCCATATTGAAAAACTCCTTTATCAATAAAGTTTTGTCTACAAATGCAGCAGACTTAACAACCTCATCAAACTTGTGACATCCAACCTTGTATACACAGTGGATGGTTCTGTTCTCCCTACAAACAAAATAAAAAAATTCTTGTAATTTATTTTAAAAATACCCTTTAATTTATGGGATCTCATGTTATTTGGTTTGTAAAAAACCATCAATATAGATGAAGAAATCTAAAAATGAATGTTTAAAGAACATTAATACTACACAAATTGGGTGGCAGGTTATATACTTTTTCCAAAGGGACTTATTAAATTTTTAATTTTCTTTATTAATTCAGTCTTGTCCACAAAAATTGTTGATATGACACGAACTGCAAAGGTATTACTGTATATCCCACTTCAAGATGTTTAAAACGAGTTCCCTACAAGATAAAAAATACAAATTCTAAACATTTATTTAAAAATACACTCTAATTTGTGGGATTTATAAGATACTGTGTATTTGTTTTAAAACAACAGAAGCCTATCGACATAGTTAAAGACTGGTATTGTTATTTCGAGTTTAAATATGTTGCAACGTGACAAAATGTCTCAGTATAGGTGAATGTGGAGAATAATTATTATCAGCTATTATAAGTGTCCCGAACGATAAAAGAATGCATGGAAATAAATAGTATTAATAAAAACAAATAAAATTAATAGGATAAATTAGAAAATAAGACAATGTAGAACCATAAAGATATAATTTTATATGTGAGTGAAGTGTTGTGTAATGTGAGTAGCAAATAGAATGTTAGAGATGTATATTCATGTATTACAAAGATGTGTTCTAGAAGATTCAAGAAAAAGGAAGTCGGCGTGCACGTGGGTGCTCCTGAATATATTAGAGTAAATTGAAAAGACGGCTACGCGCATATCGGCGGTGACATCATTCGGCAGCCCGGCAGCTTAAGAACATTCAGCTGTGTTGTAAAAGGAGTAGCCAGTCTTCTCTAAGCTCTCTCCCTGAAAGTTCTCTCTCTGAAAGTACGTCATACTCAGCGAAGGCGGTCGCAGTGGGCAGCGATTCCAGGCAACGTAAATTCCAGACAGTCCTTGGGCCCATAGAGTCGTGTTAGCAGCGAGTGTCAGCAGGAAACCATCGGAGTGCGAGATTGTCGGCTACCGTTCCTGAGCATCGTTTGCTGATCGTGGCGGCTGGATACGGAGACCTTGAGCAAGGCAGTTCCTGGAGACGGTTGCTGGAACGTGGAACCGAGACGACGGATCGCTGGAGGCCGGATCGAGATCGTCGACCGGGAGGACAGAGAAGACGACCAAACAGGGAAGCAAAATTTAAAATTGTTTTTTTCGGCGTGCCTAAAAAAACAGCCAAAAGCAGTAATCCATAAACATCACTATAGCACTAGCACGGGTTTGGATAAAGACAGTAAAATCACTATAAGTTGTACACTAGAAATAGTAATAACATGGTCGATTGTGAGAATGCTTGTTACAAAATTAATGGTATCTACCCGTGTGATTTGCTGGAAGCGTTATTAGAAAGCGACACAGACCACTCTAAAAAAATAGAACGTAGAGCTGCATGTCCTACACTCGATGCATACATCAATAACATTAAAACACACATTTTAATTGACACAGGAGCAGAGGTATCAGCTATCAGTGAACATTTTATTAAGAAAAATAATAAATATTTTAAAAACACGGCAATATTACCCACTAATAAAATACACATTCAGACTGCGGATAAAAATAAAACAGTAGCCACTGGACACGTATATATCACATTAAAATACGATGAACTAGAAGTAAATATTCCAGTAATAATAATAAAGAAACTAGTATGTATTGTTGTACTTGGAGTTGATTTTCTAACGAAATGTCAGGCTCAAATCGATTTGGCTAAGAGTTGAATGCAGTGGATTATCGACGGTCGTAAATATCAGCTATACTTAAACAATAACGAAGTAAACAAAGATAGGCAACCTACTTATAGTCCAATTGAGATAAGACAGCCAGATATAACGATTAAAACTGACCACACTAGTGACATAGGTAATCGTTTAAATCCGCAGGAAATAAGTGAATTAAATAATTTAATAAAGAAACATTCTCATGTATTTTGCGAACAACCAAGTGTCTACAAATGGAGCAGACTTAACAACCTCATCAAACTTGTGACATCCAACCTTGTATACACAGTGGATGGTTCTGTTCTCCCTACAAACAAAATAAAAAACAAATTCTTGTAATTTATTTTTAAAATACCCTTTAATTTATGGGATCTCATGTTATTTCGTTTGTAAAAAACCATCAATATAGATGAAGAAATCTAAAAATGAATGTTTAAAGAACATTAATACTACACAAATTGGGTGGCAGGTTATATACTTTTTCCAAAGGGACTTATTAGATTTTTAATTTTCTTTATTAATTCAGTCTTGTCCACAAAAATTGTTGATATGACACGAACTGCAAAGGTATTACTGTATATCCCACTTCAAGATGTTTAAAACGAGTTCCCTACAAGATAAAAAATACAAATTCTAAACATTTATTTAAAAATACACTTTAATTTGTGGGATTTATAAGATACTGTGTATTTGTTTTAAAACAACAGAAGCCTATCGACATAGTTAAGAAACATTCTCATGTATTTTGCGAACAACCAAGTGTCTACAAATGCAGCAGACTTAACAACCTCATCAAACTTGTGACATCCAACCTTGTATACACAGTGGATGGTTCTGTTCTCCCTACAAACAAAATAAAAAACAAATTCTTGTAATTTATTTTAAAAATACCCTTTAATTTATGGGATCTCATGTTATTTGGTTTGTAAAAAACCATCAATATAGATGAAGAAATCTAAAAATGAATGTTTAAAGAACATTAATACTACACAAATTGGGTGGCAGGTTATATACTTTTTCCAAAGGGACTTATTAGATTTTTAATTTTCTTTATTAATTCAGTCTTGTCCACAAAAATTGTTGATATGACACGAACTGCAAAGGTATTACTGTATATCCCACTTCAAGATGTTTAAAACGAGTTCCCTACAAGATAAAAAATACAAATTCTAAACATCTATTTAAAAATACACTCTAATTTGTGGGATTTATAAGATACTGTGTATTTGTTTTAAAACAACAGAAGCCTATCGACATAGTTAAAGACTGGTATTGTTATTTCGAGTATAAATATGTTGCAACGTGACATAGGCCAGACGGGAAGATCTTTTTCATCCCGTTATTCTGAACACTTAAAAGCTTTAACCAACAACAATATACACTCCGCATTTGCCACACACATACACACACAAAACCACAGTTACACCAACATAGACACTAATCTTGAAATTTTACATTACATACCCAAAGGTCAAAAACTCAACACAACTGAACAATACGAAATATATAAACACCACACAGCACAACCAAAAACATACTCAACGATCAATTACAATATAAATCACATACACTTTTTGACACAATTATACAGAAAACAAACAGTAAGTTGAATCCCCGCGCCAATCCCCTTCCTCCACACACCACCCCCACTTCACCTTCCACACAACCGTTACAAAATGCTGGCAGTCTGTTACCAAAGCTGAAGAAGGCGGATACTAAGCCGAAACGCGTCCAATAAAATCAGTAAGTTTTCACATGGAAAAGTTCATTTTTAGTTAAGTTTAGTTAAGTCAAATGTGTATACACATAAGATTGAAGTGACAGAAGAATCTAAATTCATACGCCGTACTTACCCCATCCCTAAGGCGTACCAACAGCAAGTCGATGCTGAAATACAGCAGATGCTAAAGAATCAGATTATTGAATGTTCGGAAAGCGATTTCCTCAACCCTCTTGTTATGGTTAAAAAGAAAACGGGAGATATCCGGCTATGCCTTGATATGAGAAATTTAAATAGTATCACCAAAAAGATATATGACTGTGCTCCAAATGCGGATAGCTTATTTGTTAAGTGCCAAGGTGTTCAGTACATGACCAGGCTCGACCTTACCAGCAGCTTCTGGCAGATTCCTTTGGACGAGGAAAGTCGGAAATATACTGCATTCCTCTACAAAAATAAAAGCTACCAATTTAAAGTAGTACCTTTTGGACTCGTGACAAGTCTAGCGGCAATCATTAAATGTTTAGAACTAGCACTGGGTCCCGAAGTAGAGGAATTTGTCAGCATTTTCGTGGGTGAAATCTTAGTCGTGTCTAAATCATTCGAGGAACACTTAGAACACCTTGACATAGTGTTGAATAAGCTCCGTAAGGCTAACCTAGTTTGAAACAATCGAAATGTGAATTCATTAAATCAGAAATTAAATTCTTGGGGCATGTCATAAATGCTGATGGTATTAGCACAGATCCAGCGAAAATTGACAGTATTGTGAAATTCCCAATACCTAAAAAGGTTAAAGATGTTAGAGCTTTCCTTGGGTTAACTGGGTACTATCGCCGGTTTTCGCCGAATTATTCAAAAACAATAACATCTTTATTACAGTTACTCAAAAGGGGGCATAAATGGATGCGGGAAGATAAGCATCAAGTCGCGTTTGAGAAGATTAAGAATCTGTTTAAAAATAATTTACACTTGTTTCATCCGAATGACGAAGGTATACCCTGATTAACGAAAGAAAGTGACTGGCGGAGCGGCCGCGCGGCGACCGAGTTTGTAGTAAAAACATTCCACTTAATAACCTCGTGGAAACGTAAAATACAGGGCTAGAAATGTCTAATGAACTGTATTTTAATCATCAATTAAAGACGTTTTTAACAAACTTTTCTAATTTTTTAAATCTTTTTTCAATTAATTTACATTGACAGTTAAATAAAAAAATACACGAATTTGAATTAAAAATTTAGGGTTTATCGTTTTTATTACGTAAGAACTCAGAGGTTAAGCATCGGAAAATCATTTCTTGTAGACAAATGGTAGTCCACCTTCTTTAGTACAATATATCAAAAATTGAGATTCCTACGAATAATATTAACGACGTTATTAATTTTTTCCAAATGTACTGTTAACTCCGTTATTAATAATTTTTTTCATTGAGTTTTTTCACAGTAAGCATAACAAAATTGTATTCATCAATAAAAAGTGGTATGTAACCTTCAAATATTACGAAATATAACCGCAATCAGTTAATATAGGAAAATTAGAACTAACATCGCTCAACGGCGCGCCATCGAGTCAAGGTACAGTAACAGCCCAAAGAAAGTGGTGCATACGCTCACGGCTCACGCATTGACACAGCCAACTTGCTACAAGTCACCAACCTCTCATATAAATATACAGAGATTTTAGTTATCTGTCTACTTATTTAATCTAATCTATCTACCTGGAGATCTGTCAAAAACTTACATCTGACCAGACTTTTGTGGGTTAGTCGAACTACATGCTTTTTATAACAGATGGTCTTGAATGATTGTTTATCACTCTTTTGCGGTACGGTATTTATTGTTTTCTTGTTAATAAACTATTTTTGTTTTGTGATCAGCTTTAATACTACTAATTGAAGTGCAATGTAATTACTGGGAAATTGTTAATGCCATTCAAATTTCTCAACAACTAATTATTTAACTATGAAATACAGTTTACAGTTTAAAACTACCGAGCAAAGCTCGGTCTACCAGATATTGCATAATTATAACAGTATTTTACTGTTATAATGTATTGAAATGTAAAAAACAATTAGTAAATTACTTGTTATTAGCACTGACAAATAAATAATAAAGACAGTAAGGTACTTACAAGTATTGTAGTGTTCTTCAGCTTTTATGGAATCCGCTCATAAAATATGTGTATAAATCATAAAAATACACTATTAAAACACTCTATAAGAAACACTTATTAAAACACTTATAGCTGTGAGTTAGTAGTCTTCAAACGAAGACGGTAGCGCGCGCGCGAATAAAATGGGTCCACTAGGTTCTGACTGTACTTCCGCCGCAGAGCGCCACGCACTGCTCTCTGTGAAATTCATTTTATATATTAATCCGTTGTAGTATTCCTATCACGTACAAGGTGTAAGTTGTATATGTCTTCTACACTTAGTTATCTAAAGAGAGCGTCACGCAAATCTCATTCATGTACAACTTTTAACAACTGAGTTAACAGGACATTAGAAAAAAATTAATAACGTCGTTAATTTTAATCGTAGGAATCTCAATTTTTGATATATTGTACTAAAGAAGGTGGACTACCACTTGTCTACAAGAAATGTTTTTCCGATGCTTACCTCTGAGTTCTTACGTAATAAAAATGATAAACCCTAAATTTTTAATTCAAATTCATGTATTTTTTTATTTAACTCTCAATATAAATTAATTGAAAAAAGATTTAAAAAAATTAGAAAAGTTGGTTAAAAACGTCTTTAATTGATGATTAAAATACAGTTCATTAGACATTTCTAGCCCTGTATTTTACGTTTCCACGAGGTTATTAAGTCGAATGTTTTTACTACAAACTCGGTGGTCGCCGCGCGGCCGCTCCGCCAGTCACTTTCTTTCGTTAATCAGGGTATAGTTATGTGTTGCAAACTGATGCGGGTGATAGTGCTATCGGCACTGTGTTATATCAGCGGGACACTACGGCAGAACATCGTGTCATCTCGTATGTAAACCGTACTCTTAAAGGAGCCGAGAAAAACTATTTTACATCAGAAAAAGAAATATTGGCAGTTATCTATGCTTTGACTAAATTTCGATACTATCTATGCGGCACACACTTTGAAATTCATACAGATAACCAAGCATTATCCTTTCTTCTCAGATGTAGATTAACCAACGCCAGGATGACTCGCTGGATAATGGCTATTCAGGAATACGACTTCACTATTAAATATATTAAAGCAAGTAATAATGGAATAGCGGATACGTTGAGTAGGTAGAGTAGGTACGCGCCAGAATTCACTGAAGAGCATGAGTCGGATCCTAGTAACGTAAAAATATTGGCTATGCAATATGAGATAAAGCTAGAGTTACGGCAGCGCTTAGCTAGTATCCATTTAGAACAAGGTACGGACCCTAACATTAACAAAATAAAAATGAGCATACTTCGTAAAGAAAAGCCGCGGTACTGCTGTGTTGATAATATTTTGTATAAATTAATGAATGAAAAATGGAAAATTGTGCTTCCAAGTAGCATGTTAGAATCAATCACGTGGCATGCCATGAAAGCTTAGCACATGCTGGCCCATATCGATGTTACTTAGCACTTAAGGAGGATTTCGTATGTAACAATATGGTGCGGAGGATTCACAGTATTTTGAGGACATGCCATGAATGTCAAACGGCAAAATCTCCGAATCTGCACACGTATATTGAACAACAAGGGATTGTCACTCAAGGGAAAGGTGAGTTGCTATGTGTTGATTTCTTAGGTCCACTTCCGCGAGGTCTTCGCAGATTAAGACACCTGATAATATGGATAGATGCCTTCACCAAGAACGTCAGACTCTACCCTGTAATCCGACCAACAACCAAAGCGGTGTTAACAGCGGTTCTCAAGAAATATATCCCAGAGAATGGACCTGTTAAGAGGATCCTTAGTGACCAAGGAAAGCAGTTCCAGAATGTGCGATGGTCTACTACCCTCGAGACGAATGGTATCCAACCGATCCTTACGCCTATTCGGCGACCACAGGGGAACCTGGCCGAAAGGTTAAATAAGGAGCTGGGACGATTGTTTCGGACCTACTGTTATGGCATACAAAACATGTGGCCGGATTACATATGGTTCTTTGAGCAGTCGCTAAATGAGAATTATAACACCACGACGGGTTTACACCTGCAGAACTGCACTCAGGTAAGCAACCTACCAGGTTTTGGGAGAGGCACATAAAAAAACTAGAGACCCAGAACCTACCGCTACTGATGCACATAAAACAAAACATAGCCAAAACCTGTATAGATCAGATGGCTGATCAACGGGCACGGGTGAACATTCAATGGTACCCATAGAACTTTGAAGTTTCAGCAAGGAGAAATGGTCCTTCTGAAGGCGAATCCAGTGGGCCGTTCTGAAGATAACACGTCGGCTAAGTTCTTCAGATTGTTTAATGGTCCTTATAAACTAAGAGAACGTGTTGGAAGGAACACTTTCATCGTAATTGATGAAGATCATAACAAGATAATTGGAAAATATCATGGCGCATCATTGAGGAAATATTACCCTCGTGAACGATCGAATCCATAAATACATGACCCTGAGTAAAATAAAATAATAATAATAATAATGATAATACGATGGAATGCACCTACTGATACGCAACTCGCTCATAGAAAACCACTATGTATGAATGGATGGACAGTATATTGGCTGAAAGATTAAGATAAAAACCAATAGACATAGTTGCCACATTGCATAGTATTAAGAAAGATATGAAATGAAGAATTAATTGTTTTAGTTTGTGAAATTTTCTTGTTATGTTTTGGGTTATATTAAATATTTGTTTAGAAGGTTATATTAGAATGTTAAAAAAAAAAAAAACATACAGCACACGCACAAATTACAATAAAACGAAACAAAACACTGAAAACATATACCTAAACAACATAATCAATTAAAAGACACACTCAACAGACAGGCCTACAATTTACATGTAAAACTAACACAAATGTTACACCACATCGAACTCAAAAATGTAATACAACACACGCAAGACAATATAGACAAACTCAAATCGATATAACGAGATCGACATAACAAAAAATTTACAAACCTCACAACACGCACAATAGAAACAATTTCCACACTGACACACACATTCCACACACGCACAGTAAACACAACTGACATTAGTTTCACAAATGACGAAATAACTTTATTAAACAAAGGACTCAAACATAATTTACAAAACAATACACCCAACAACAACAACCACAATAGACATATACGCGACTTAATCATAGACACCAAAACAGCTGTTCAAAACACGCACATTAACGATCAAGATTCCATACGACCTGACATAAAACGTAAATTACAACGCACACAAAAACAACCAAAAGGACACAACAACGAAATTAAAACGCTAAATAATGTAAAACAAAAATTACTTGAAAATAACATAACAATAATAAAAGCTGATAAAGGGAACATAAACGTCATAATGGACAAACAAGAACTAAACATTAAAGTTGAGAAATTCTTCACCGAAAACAATATAACAAAAATAAATAAGGACCCACAGTAAAATATCAAAAACAAATAAACAAATTTATAAATAACGCAAAACACATAATCCAAACAGAAAGCACCAAATATCTCAAACAAATCAAACCTAACCCCCCAAAACTAAATGCTTTACCAAAAATACACAAACCTAATATTCCCATCAGACCATTAATAAACAACACACAAGCAGCCTCCCACAAAATCACAAGACACCTAGACAAAATAATCAGGAAAAACATTAATCTCAGTAACAACACTTCCGTCAAAAACAACATAGAACTGGTCAAGAAAACCGAACACATTCACATCCCACACAATTCAACATTAGCATCTTTTGACATAACCAATTTATACACCAATGTACCCATCAAAGACACCATACAAACACTTGAACATTTACTCAGACAAAACAACACGCCCGAAACACACATACATGAGATCATCACACTCACCAAAATAATTACAGAACAAAATTACTTCACATACAACAACAAGATGCACACACAAACAGACGGCCTCCCTATGGGATCCCCCATATCAGGAATACTGGCTGAAATATTCATACACAACATAGAACAAAAACATATAATAAACAACAACAAATACACAGACAAAATCATTTATTGGCACAGGTACATGGATATATTACTTTTATTTAATGGCAATACAAGACAGGTCAAAAATTTCCACAAATACATAAACACAATACACCACAAACTAAAATTTATACTGGAAATAGAACAAAACAATAGTATAAATTTTCTGGACCTAACAATTAACAAAACAAACAATACACACACGTGTAAAATATACAGAAAACCAACCACAACTGACATGGTCATACACAACACATCAAACCATCCAACGCAACACAAACGTGCGTCATTCAACCATATGCTCCATAGACTAACAAAAATACCAGTAAGTAAACAGGATTATAACGAAGAACTCAACACAATCAAATATATAGCAATAAAAAATGGTTACAACCCTAATTTAATAAACAAACTACACAGACACATCATAAACAAAAACAACAAAACAATAAATACCAACAACACACAACAAAATAAATACATCACACTCACATACCATAACTCCAACACACACAAAATCGCCAACACATTCAGGAAACACAAGTACAAAATAGCATACAGAACAAAGAAAACCATCAAAAAACATCAATGATATAAACACGGACATAGACAAATACAACAAAACAGGTAGGTGTTTACAAATTAAACTGTAATGATTGTAATAGTTTCTACATAGGCCAGACGGGAAGATCTTTTTCTTCACATTACTCTGAACACCTAAAAGCTCTATCCAGCAACAACATACATTCCGCGTTTGCCACACACATACACACAAAAAACCACAGCTACATCAACATAGATACTAATCTTGAGATATTACATTACTGACCTAAAAGTCGAAAACTTAACACAGCAGAACAATATGAAATATACAAATACTACACACCACAACCAAACAACATCCTTAACGACCAATTACACTATAAATCACACACACTCTTTGACACAATTATACATAAAACAAACAATAATTCAGATCCCCATGCCAATTCCCTTCCACCCCCCCCACTCAACCTACCAACTTAAAAAAACGGTTACAAGTTACTGACAGTCTGTCTCACACCGCTTACAAAGGCGTACATCACACCGGAACGCGTACGGGAGGAAACAAAGTAAGTTCACAAGGGAAAGTTTAATAACCAATATTAATTAATTTTCGTAGAAAATAAATTTTTTTTTAATTAACCTGGAGGCTTATGCAACGTGACAAGCTGTCTCAGTATAGGTGAATGTGGAGAATAATTATTATCAGCTATTATAAGTGTCCCGAACGATAAAAGAATGCGTGGAAATAAATAGTATTAATAAAAACAAATAAAATTAATAGGATAAATTAGAAAATAAGACAATGTAGAACCATGAAGATATAATTTTATATGTGAGTGAAGTGCTGTGTAATGTGGGTAGCAAATAGAATGTTAGGGAAGTATATTCATGTGTTACAAAGATGTGTTCTAGAAGATTCAAGAAAAAGGAAGTCGGCGTGCACGTGGGTGCTCCTGAATATATTAGAGTAAATTGAAAAGACGCCTATGCGCATATCGGCGGTGACGTCATTCGGCAGCGCGACAGCTTACATTCAGCTGTGTTATAAAAGGAGTAGCCAGTCTTCTCTAAGCTCTCTCCCTGAAAGTTCTCTCTCTGAAAATACGTCATACTCAGCGAAGGCGGTCGCAGTGGGCAGCGATTCTAGGCAACGTAAATTCCAGACAGTCCTTGGGCCCGTAGAGTCGTGTTAGCAGCGAGTGTCAGCAGGAAACCATCGGAGTGCGAGATTGTCGGCTACCGTTCCTGAGCATCGTTTGCTGATCGTGGCAGCTGGAATACGGAGACCTTGAGCAAGGCAGTTCCTGGAGGCGGTTGCTAGAACATGGAACCGAGATGACGGATCGCTGTAGGCCGGATCGAGATCGTCGACCGGGAGGACAGAGAAGACGACCAAACAGGGAAGCAAAATTTAAAATTGTTATCAAATTGTAAAACATTAAAGTATCATGTAAAAAAAACATTAATATATAAATATAATTTGTTTAAAAAGAAAAGGAAAAAAGAGACTGAATAATTAAAAATTTACAGAACTGTTTAAATCAAGAAAACATTTATTTAAAAATATTTCAAAACAGATTTTTTGAACAACAAGAAGTTAATTGTATGTCGAATAACAAAAGATCATTTTAATACAAGAGTATGTAGAAGAAAGAACAATAAATGTATTAAATTTCACTAATTGTGCATTATTTTCTGCAAGTCTGGTCTGGGCTATAACCTGTTACCTTGCAATATAATATACATTTTCAGAAAGGACTTGTTAGATTTTTAAATTGTTTTGTTCTTTATAAAATATGCTACGTTATAGTAGCAAAAATATAATTCATGGCTTAAATAGATATACACATATACAAAAATTAATATCTTTTTTCAGAACTAATTTTAAATATCGGTACTTACTCAATAGTATTTTTTACAACTCAGAAGAAAAACAAATATTAAAACAGGTATTATTTTGACATACAACATCACTCTTAGAATAAGAATGTAAGCGGAATAACGTTCAATATATTCTATGAGACAAAACGAGATAATTAAAATAGCTTGTGTATGTTATAAGTAGACCCTAATAATTACAGTGCATTCCAAATGATAAGATTCCTTTTCATAGAAAATATTAAGGTAATATTAAACAGGGTGCTAAACCAATACACTTTGATTATCAGTATAATATGCAATCTACAAACAATTAAATGCGTAACAATTCACTTTTTATTGTAATCTTTATTTGCATAACATGACTAGAAAGTGATTGAGCAAATACTAATACTATCAAATTCTCCTTAACTATTTTCTACTTATATTCTTCTTGTAAATTAATAGTATTAGTATAAAAGTAATTGTAAACATTTTTAAACATTAAAATTATTTGTTAAATTTACTACCTTTGCTAAATGTTTCATCACTATACCATTCTAATGGGAAATTATGTTTGAAACTATCAACACATCCATCACATCGGTGGTTTTACATGTTTTGTATTTTCTAAATATTTTCCTGTTTAGCGGCTTATGTCCGGTAGTTGAAATGGTAGTAGTGGAATCAATAGTGGGGTGGTTTTCTTACCTATCTGAGCTATACACATAGAGGTAAATGAGAAGGCATTATCACCTAAGGATGTTAAGAGGCACATACTAGAGGTGGTATCAGCACACCACCATGGCGACATAATAGCATAGCTAGATCATAAGTACAGAATAGCACAAGTAAAATTAATTTATGAGTTTATCAGTTTGTGGTTGTTTTATGGCTAGTTTAGGAATTTATTAGTTTATGTTTATTGGAACCTAATAATGGCTGGAGTAAAATTAATTTAGTAACTGGTTAGTTTATCGTTGGTTTATAGTTAGTTAAGAAAATTTGTTAGTTTATGGTTGCTTAACGGTTAAAGTAAAATTAATTTATGAGTTTATCAGTTTATGGTTAACTTATGGTTAGTTTGGAAATTTGTTAATTTATGGTTGCTTAATAGTTCTGAGCCGAAACAGGTAATTCTATGGTAATAGTTCCGATGGACACCCTTGTCTGAAAAAGCCACGAAACCTAAAAAAAACGGATTTTTTGTGTTTCTACATAAACTACAGGTCAAGCCTAGGTGCGGAAACGAAAAACTTGAACTTTTTATTTGCAACTTGCGAAAAAAAATGCAAACTTACTTATAGCAATACAACACTGAAACACAATAACGTACCTTACATAGCGTATTCTATTATTCATGTTAGATGCAGAATAACGTTACAATTAATATTTACTCTCGTAGTCTTCACGCTGTTTGTAAATTCAAGTACTGTACTGCCCACCACATGAAAACTCGGTTGTGCAGAACATCACATCAAATTTTCTGTTTCTTACTGAGGTAGTAAAAATACTGACTCAAGCACAGGTATGCCTTCATTTGCTAGTGCGCAGAGATTAGATGTTAGACAAATGATATATGTAACGTATGAATATACTGTACTGTAGATATATATACCACTTCGAGTCGTAGAGTTATTAATGACTTGAGAATTGTGTAATAAGGTCTGAGGGGCGAAGCCCCGAAGACGGGCGGTCTAGGCATATTCACGCGCGCGAAGGGCGCGCGTGAATAGACTGTGAGGCCCGCCGACCCCCGACGGGCCGAACGGTACCGGAGTTCCCGTTGGACATTACAGCATTGAGTTCTGTTTCTAAAAGAATGATTTATAATTTTGTTTATACGTAGGTTTCATGTAAAATACGAAATAACGCATTTTTACGTTATTTAGGCCCCGAAATAAATTTTTGCGGATTACTCACTTCCGCACCTGTTTTTGGTATGTAGTTTACGTAAAACCTGCAAAAACATCGGTTTTTGCAGGTTTCGTGGCTTTTCCAGGCTAGGGTGTCAATCGGAACTATTACCAAATATTAATATTAAATTGACCAATAACAGAAACATTTTAGAAACATATTAACAGTTAACGGTTTAACTTAAAAATTCTGTAATGGTTGGTGTCACTACCTTCGCTGTGTAATTGTAATTAAGATTACTGCGCTTAATTTTTAATATATTTACATCATAAATGTAAATGAAATTCAGATCATAATTCTTGAAATTCAGAGAATGTTAACGCAACACCATTCAACACAACCTTATGATCAAGTTATAAAAACAATACCAAAGAATAACCTTGCATAGAATCTTAGAATCCATAGAATACTAATTTTAATGTTTGTTAATTACATATTTTGCCGAATGTAGCGCTACAATCGATTAGTGGGTGAAATTGTCTAGTACGATATTTGGGTCAGTTTTAAAGTAAGATAACATTTTTGTAAGTTTTTATTATGTCAGAGATTAGATTTGTTAGGTAGTATAGTATTATTAAACAGTCTGATTCTCTGAATAGGCTAGTAATATATAAATTCATTAATCGTAATCTCATGGACGAGACTGTAGTAACTCGCCATTTTCAAATATTTTATGGTTATATACTAACTTTTTTACCCATGTAATGACTAAGTTTTCAAAACAATAATATAATTGCAGTTTAATGGCCTATTTAAAAATATAAGATGTGCAAAATAAAAATTGGGCTCCTTTAAAAATCTGCTAAAAATGCAGCAGATGATACAATTAATTATAATGAATGGCTGTTTGCATATAAATTTAGGAGATTCATTGTACGTATTGTATTTTAATAAATTTTTATGTAACACTTATAGTTTAGCCATCCTGACTTGAGAAATTTAATTTAGTAATGTAGGTCAGCTGTTAAAAAAAAAACAATATGGTAAGGAATTCATGCTAAAACTTCATCATTTGATAATTTATTATTTTATTACATACAGTAACTAATTCTACGTATATCATAGTCACGTCAGCCAATTAACATTTATAAAATGTAAGTCATTATCGACACTTTGTCAGAATGTGCTCTTTCAAGCTAGAGGCCTCAGGTTAATATTAGGTTATGTTTGACAGTTTCCCCATTGTTAATAACACAGATTCTGAATCTTGTTAATATTATTGACTACTGATGCGCCACATTAGAAATCATGGTATTCCGAAATCATATACATTTTTAACAAAAGAATTAATGATGACAAGTTATTATATTTCATGCCAGTTGAGAAGTTATAGTTTTTTTTAATGCGCAAAACTATAATAATATAAGGTATGATAGTAACCTATATTTGCTTTTTATTGCCATGTGCATAAAAGTGACAGAAATCTTACTTGACGTAGTCAGTTTCAATAATATGATATTTTTGACTTTGTAATTTCTTAATCTGTAGAAATATTTTGAATAATCTTAATGAAATATTTTCAAGCTAACATAGGTATATTTAAGTTCTTTAGGGGAATGTTATTCATGGATTCAGTGTGCTTTATGGACTTTTATAGAATAACAAATTCAGATTTGTTGCTAATGAAAATTAACTCATAAGAATTATCTCATGAGACATATGAATGAATTCCACCATAAATGTCAGTACATTATTGATTGTTTTTTTTTTCTGACTTCAAAATATATTTATGTGCCCTAAAGCACCTCAAAGCAGATATTTGTGTTTATTTATGCATTTGTGTTTAACGTTTGTAAATTCAAGAAAACCTTAACTTTTTTAAACTGTATATGTGCGTTCAGCTCAGAAATATATAGTGTGCATTTGTTTTTCCAGGTCAAACAAATGTTTACATTTTTTAATTAATTATTCTTTTCTTGAAACTGTCGTTTCTTTAATAAAAATGTAAGTAATGTAATTTTTATATAATGAGTATAGACCTGCCAACATTGTTATAAATATGCTATTGAGCATGAGAACATTACAATAACATGTCGAATTTTGCATGTCATTACATTCAAGCTGTGATTAAAGTGTAATAGAATCTATGGTAAGGACCCATTACAATTTTCTGCCCCTTGCTGTATTTGGTTCTTGTACAGTTTCCGACTTTAGTGTCAACTATTACTTTTTAACACTACAATCTCCTAATAACATTGAGGGAATTAACAAAACTTTAGTAAAATTAATGCCTGTTATGTTTTGATAAGTACCAGTATATATGTGTTTTAATAAATTTAAATAGTTTTCTATCGAGGGTTACCCGGATAGAATAATTGGTTTTTGAATTTTGATCGAGGTCTTTTGAATAGTAGACTGCAAAGTCACTTTAAATATTACTTTCAATAAATTTAAACATCATTTTATTTAAATTTATTAGTGACAGATGAAGTCCGTCACTAAATGGAGTGAAGCCCATTTATTAAATTCTGATATCTATGATCCATCATGGTCATCTTGTATTGTCTCAAGTTGTTTCTTTACAATTGTAATCTTCCAAATACTGTAGTCAGTATTGCATTTTAAGAACAGTTCTAGTATTTGTACTTTCAGTATCATACTGGCCCATAGTGGGCAGAAGTTTCTAATATATAATAATACAATTTAACCATTGTACAATTTTGTTTAAATTTTAACTATGAGATCATTATTTAATATGTTGACTGCCACAATAGACTGCCCTTGTCCATATTCTGACTTTCCATGGTCCCATGGCAGACCCCGGTATGAGGTATGCATTGTTGTAGAAAATGTGCTCTATGGACCATTTGACTGCCACTATGCTATTTTTTACGAAGAAATATGTTGGCTACAGTTTCAGAGTAATGAAAACTACATCAATTTTCGATTTTTATATCAAGCGAAAATATATATAGTACCAAAATATATCTTATATAAACATTATGTCTGCTATAGCATGGGGAGGCTAAAAAATTTGACTGGTTTCTATAGAAGGCATTTTATTAACCTAAGCAAATTATGAAATTTCATGTTTTGAAATAATTAGGTTATTTTACAAAATAAAAAAAAAGTTGATAATAATGAGGTACAGTGGTTGCCATTTATTGTAATCGCGGATAATGTTATCAAATGATTATTTTAAGACTTTCTCAGAGTCCTGAACGGATGTACATAATTGGCCTAAAAATACGCTGTTTATTCAAATCACAGGTTTGGTTAATTTTATCATTTTGCTGCTTGTATAATTACTTTTCATAGAGTATAGTACTTGTTTCATAGAGTATAGTATATATGATAAATTTAAACAAAAACTTCAGGGCGGCTACTCTTTACATAATGTACATTCATGTGTTGTCTCAGTACCCCCCTCTGTGCACTAAAAATGGTTTGTCACTCTTTTGGTCATACAAACCATTTTCACTTCTCGTGGTTTGGGTACCAGTATTTGACATTTTTGGGCGGTTTCTCTGAAATTTTCAACAATCACCCGGCTTGTTTTAAAATTTTAACTGAACCATTCATTAATGGTAGAATCTCAAACGAAATGGCATGGTTTAACCATGAAAAAAATTCTACGGGTATTTTAAACAATTTGATATGTTGCTGAAAATGATCCAAACAAATGCTCATTTAAAATATTCCAGCCTTGATTCTGTAAAATTTTTAAAAACAGATTTGTTATTTTGACAACTGCCGAAGGTTGTAAAATTTCTAAAGAATGCATTACTGCTTTGTGTTGCATTAATATGTCAAGTAAAATAAAGTTTAGAAATGCAGAAACCTCTTGACCTTTTATAAGAGTAAATAACTTACACCAGTAAAGTATTCTGCAAACACTTGGATGATGCCAGTCACCATTAATGAGTGGTTAATTAAATGGAATTAAATTTTTGATCATAAGATCATTTTCTTGTAGACAGTTGCACAACACAGTGTTAGTGTATTGTTAACAAAAACAGTAAAGGGTGTACTTAATAAGAATTAAGTCAAATCAGGAAGGCTGAAGGTGGGAAAACAAGGATTCCCGAAACATGTTCCAAATAAGGAGAAGACATCGTGAGGTAAAGTCATTATAAAATATATATTATATACACCAAGAAACAGACTGTAGCAAAAAGTGTTTGAATTAATAAGAATTGAATTTTGCCAGACATGGAAAAAATCAAGCTATAACTGCAAACGAATTGGCCAAGAAAATAACTCTTTTTAGATATTTTGCATATTTTAGCAATGCCATGGAATCAGGTGTTTGAAAATACTATTAAATTTTTATAGTGATCGATTGATTTTATCACATAACGTGTTCCTGCGCAGGTCCGCGTCAGCCGCGTGTATCGTGTTTTCGTTCTGTTTTGTCTCGGTTTTAATATGTGTTAAATTATTTAAGTATTTTTGTTGTTATGTTTGTGTTGTTTTTATTATCTGATGGGATGTGCATACATCAACAAATGTATTTTTAACTTATATTCATCGAGGATCTGAAGATGACACTTAATGTGTCGAAACTCGAGTAATCCTGTTTTCGGATTTCAAAAAGCGTGACGGTAGGTAATTAACCTGTTTTATAGTCTTAAAACGCTTTTGGAGGCAAATACAATGTTTATATTCGTTTTCTATCTTATCTCTGATAATTCTTCCATATAGGCTACTCTACTAATTGTACTCATTATCGATATTCCATGATAGTTGTTGCTGTGTAGTTTGTTGCCTAGAGATTTATTAATTACCTTCTGATAAATGGCAGCAGGCAATCAGCTGTAGAGGAATTTTTTAGAAATTAGTGTAACAGTACAGTGTTTGAATCTAGTTTACAAATTAAATCTTAATTGACGTAAGTTGGTTTTATTTATTTCGGTGTTACTTTATTTAATGTTAACCTTCAAAATTTACCTTCAGTCTTTTAATATGTGTTTAGCCACGTGCGTAAAAACACAATATTTACAGTATTATTGGATAATAAAGTACACTGTGAAAATAATATATGTCTATATTATATGTGAATATTAATATGTCTATGTTAAATTTGAACAAAACACATTCTTTAAAATTCATCCTGTATGTTTTAAACCAGTGTTGAAATTAATGCTGATGAATTACTTTCGTGTTGAAGAGCTATAATTACTATGGTAACAAGATTCATACATTAATTTGGTAAGTACTCTCCATGAATAAGTTTCTCATGTGGGGAACGATAAGAAGAACACTGAATGGAAAGGTCAGAAGAGATACTATTTTGAAATTTTATGAAGTGATGGGAGTGCCATGCAGCCTTTATGGCAGTGAGACTTGCACATAATGATGACCGGCTAAGAAATGATGATATAGGGAACATCCTTGGAATATATAGCCTAAACGAAAGGATAAAGCAGTACAGATAGGATTGTGCAGACCATGTTGAAAGGATGCATAAGAACAGGATACCAAAACAAATTTTGGTTTGTAATCCAAAAGGGGGGTTTAAGGTATGGTATGCATGGAGGAAGGAAGATCAAGAATCTTGTGGAGGAGAACTGTCAAGTTGGAAGCAGAAAAAGAGGGGAAGTCCTTTGGAGAGCTCAGAGTCCTCGCTGAAAATAGAGTCCATCCGTAGCTTCGTTGAGACCCTGTGCTCTGCAGAGAGCGACTGGAATTAGTAGTAGTAATAGTAGAAATCGGAAAGGACGGTGGAATATTGGAAGAACAAAGACAAGATGGTTGGACCAAGGAGCGCACAACGGATCGTAACGTTCACAGTCTGAAGAAGAAGAAGAAGAGTCTCCTTGAATACATTTTTGGTTACATATTTTATTTTTATTTATGGTGTGTTTCAAATTTATCGATCTCTCACAATACTACTACAGTATAATAATGTATAGGGTATACGTATACTGCTTTTTAACTTTGAACTTACATTTAACAAAACTATTTATTAAAAAAAAAAAGAAATAGGCAATACCTTATATCATTGATGTTAATTACTGATTTGGAGAAAGTATTTTAAAAGAGTAAAACTTACAGTTACATACTGTTAGCATAAATGATGTACATACAATTGTGTCAGACTGTAATGCTTAAAACTGATGTGCTATAAGACTGCCATTACTTTCGGTTAATGTTATCATTCGGTTATTGTTATCAAAAAGGTAGTGCCCCATTGTGATTACAATAAATGGTGACCACTTCATTAATTTTTAATAAACATTGTGACGGCAGCGACAGACATCTGCTCCCATGCCAGCCTGGATTATGTTCATCACAAACACCAATCAGGAATTGGAAGCTCTCTAATAGGCTTGCAGTGACACCAACTTGTGAGGGGTAAAAGGAGTGCGGCCAGAAGAAAAAAAATTCATTCTGTCAGACAACACAAAGGAAGGAAAATAGAAGAAGGGAAGAGGAGAAAATGGAGAAGAAAGAAGAGACCATTAGATTGATTGGGACAGCAGAGGATTGAGGATTGGGACAGCATTGTGCAGCTGAGTGAAGAGGACTGCACTAGTGAGAGCAGTCGCTGAACATAACACTGCGGCTTACATGGAACACTCGCTGCCACTGCTGCCGCCACCACAGTAGCAGCAGCTAGCGCCCTTAACCAACAGTCCTTTTCAGCCGGACCAGCCAGACACAAGCTACGAGGCAGAGCAAGGCCTGGCACAATTTGTCGCAGCCCTGTGCTCCACGGTGCCACTGGTGATCACCGCTATATTCTATAGCCACAAGTATGAAGATCCGGAGCACTATCTGCAACCATAACAGTAGGAGCAACAGTTGTGGGAATACAGAGTTCCACAAGAACCAAGGGCAGACTATTCAGTGTGATAGCTCTGACATGGCAACGTGTGCGGAGAGGTACACTGGCCTGCAGATCAACTGGCATGAGTTTCGCGATCACTTCCGGCACCACTTCTGTGGGACACAATGCGATGCAGAGCTGTTGGCCAAGCTGTACGGACAGACACAGCAGCAGGAATTGGTGGACCTGATCCTTCTACAGAAAATTAAGCTGTTTTGCTGTCTGTGCCCATAGAATGCCGAACATATGAGCATTCCCATGCTCATACAAGAACTACAGCCACAGTAAGGATGCTAAGGATTATGCCACCAACAATGTTGATGAAACTTCTGGAAAGGGGACTAGGACTTCTGCAAATTAGCATCAAAGGAGACTTGGACAAGGCAGACCCTCTATGAGGTCAGGATACTCTGCTGAAAACTCCCTTGATCAAGTAGGGGGGGGGGTCCAAGCAGTGTCGATCAACCTCAGGACAGCAAAAGAGTAACAAAGAAGGATCATCCAAGCTCCCAGTTGCCACTTCTGCCCTGACAGGCACTTTCATCTAGACTGCCCTGTGAAGAACCAGCAGGGAAATGATCAAGTGCTTCGGTAAATAACCGACTGGTTGAGGCATGTGAACCAACTGGCCACATATATATCCCGGATTGAGATAGAGATGTGACATAAACTGACAGCAGCCCTGAACTCTGGTGCCAATTACTACTGTATGCGAGCCTTTTGCCTAGTGGGAGAAACTCAGAGCCTCGAGAAGTCCAGCTGGCACTCCACGGCCAACACTGTCACTCAACCGCTGCCATCATAGCAGACATAATAACTGGGGACATGACAACTAACACCTGCTTGCTTGATGTGCCAGAGCTTCAAGAGGAAGTTCTACTGGCCATCACTGTCTCATGGCCAACCAGGCTGTCGTAGATTACCGATGAGGATGCAGGCTGTCTTCTGGAATGTTGCACAGAGCCTGAGGAAGAGGAGATAGACAAGGCTAATCTGTAAACATCAGTTGGTATTCAACACTGTGACTGACTCCTGGACATGCTATGCTATCATTGGAGAACCTATTCTCCAGTAGCCCACTGTGCACCACACCAGCAGCCAAGACAAAATCCAGGTGAAGGAGGGTAGCCAACCATTCCGGCTACCAATGTACTGGTACTCGGAACGAGAAGATGCGCAACATCTGGGACCAAATAGAAGAGATGTTGTGATAGCAGAGTATCAAACCAACCACCTCTCCATACAGCTCTCCGGTCATGATTGTGAAGGACACCAGATCTCAGTTCTGCATAGACTTTTGGAGGTTGAACGAGCAGACTGAGGATGTAGGCTTGCCATTGCCATTGATCTACGAGATAATCAAGGACCTTATCCTGGCCAAAGTCTTCGTGGACTGGATCTAAAGAGCTGATACATGTAGATTCTGCTGGATGAAGCAGGAAAGAAGTACATAGAATTCATGGTGCTTGATGGACATCGTTACTAGTTTCAGGTCAAGTGCTTTGGTCGCACTTAAGAACGCACCTAGCACTTTCCACCAGATAATGCAAGATGTACTAATGGGGCTTTCACAGGAGTGTTGCCTTGTGTACTTTGATGATATCATCTACTCTCCTAACTGGGAAACTCACCTGTGACACCTTGATCAAGTCCTGGTTAGATGCACCAGCTGACCTGCACCTTCAGTAAGTACCACTTTGGCGACGTCTCATTTTGGCACCCTGGAGATAACACTGGATGGCAACATTCCACAGCAGCAGCACCTCAAAGCAGTTGAAGAACAGCCAGTGCCCAGCACCAAGAAAGAGCTGCAGTGTTTCTTGGGAACCTGCAACTGGTTGTGAGAATACATTCCCCGGTTTGCTATGATCCCCATCCTGTTTACAGACCTGCTGCACACGAAAAAGTGGCATTGGGACGAGTAAGCACAGCGACTCTTCGAAGAGGTCAAGTCCACTTTTCAGCAGCCTTTAAAGCTCTCATGGCCAGAATGAAACTTGCTGATGTTCCTACAAACGGACGTCAGTCAAAGGGGCCTTGGGACAGTGCTCTACCAGTGCACCAAAGCAGGAGAGAGATGCATCATCTTGTACGCTAGCGCAAAGCTCACAGAGGCAGAGAAGAAATATCTCTCCAGTGAACTGGAGTGTTCCAACATCCATGTTCTGTGTTCTGGAGTGTTTTGGCAGTGGTGTGGGCCATCAAAAAGTACTGGCTGTACTTGGAGGATTGCCGCTTCACCCTCCACACCAACAATAAGGTGCTTACCTGGCTAAAGGAGGCAACCAAGCAGAAGACCCGAGTATACTTGCTGCGCTCTATTGGTACAGATTTTCAACTTCACCATGCTACTCTGCCCGGGCAAGGAGAACAAGCTACCGGATTTCCTCTCGAGGTAACCATTGATGTCCAAAAAGAAAATCGGGTTCAGCCAGAAGAGAGACCACTTCGCAGTGTCACAGCAGTACCCCATGGCTACAAGGATTCATGGCTCTCAGTATCCATGATGGATATCATGTAGTACAAAAGGTGCAAGAAAATGACGAAGAGTGCCTAACTTAGAGAAACCACCCTGCGATGGCCACAATAAAGGATACCAGGTGAACAACAGTCTGATCTGGAAAGACAGACTCCGGGAACCAGGATTGTACATGCTGCTGAACATCTGCTTGGAGGCCATTAAACACTTTTGCAATGATCGTGAAGCCTGGGAGCAGAAGAAATGTTTTGGGCCATTGGGAGTGACTTCGTTTGGACTAGTCTAGTGATTGATGTCTGCAACTACGTCTGAGGCTGCCGAGTATAGTGCACTCCACAAGCACGGCCCAAATCCTGAACCGAGCCAACAGCGTCATACAGTGGCCTTTTACATCATGGGCCCATGTCCGCTCACGCGGCTTGGCAATAGGTACATCGTCATGGTCAAGGACATGATGTTAAAATGCATGGAAGCGAAGGCAATACGGAAGGTAGTCACCAACACTCTCATCAGCTACGTGAAGAAAGATGTGTTCTCTTGCTGGGAATATCCAGAGGCATTGCTAACGGACAATCGGAAGCCACTCACGAGCCGCAAGTGGAAGCAGATGTGCAACAAGTTCCACATTCAACCATGGACTACCGACAACTACCATCCCAGGGTAACCCCCCCCCCAAGCGGAGCAACAACGAAATAAAGAAAGCGCTGCATATGCAGCTCCATGACTGCAAGGACCATGGCGACTGGGACAAACATTTTCCAACAGTCCTGTTAACACTGTGCAATTGTGCGAACGCCGCCACTGACATGAAACCAAATGAACTTCTGCTTGGCAGGGACCTACAGGCACCTGGGAACTGGAGTCGGCCACACACAACAGGACGTCAGGGCGATTGAAGGGAGAGAAGCAGCAGCCCAGTCACAGCAGGCTAGGTATCACCAGCGGCGGTATCTTGATCCTAGGATGCAAGACCCTATGCTGGTGGTAGGCCATTTGGTGGACGTGGGGAGGTACCCTGGTTGGGAGCCAGCCTGGAAAGGCCCTTTCAGTGGGACCACAACATTCGGCAGGAGATCTACCTCATAGAGAAGGACGGACGTCCATGCAAGGTACACTGGCAGTGACTCAAACCTGCTGGATAAGAACAAAGAGCAGTAGGCGGATGACTGGAGAATATTCAAGACCTGGAGTTATGATAGCAGCGACAGACATCTGCTCCCTTTGCCAGCCTGTATTATGTTCACCACAAACATCTGGCTGGAACCGAGAGAGCTTAACAGTTAGCTGATCAGGGATCAAAAGCTCTCTGATAGGCTTGAGGTGACACCAACCTATGACGGGTAAAAGGAGCGTGAGGAAGCATGATTAAAGAAGGAAGAAGGGAAGAGAAGAAACAAGTGAGAATGCAGATTGATTGGGGCAGCAGCGGGCTCTGCATCCCACTGCCAAGTGAAGAGGACTGTGGTGCAGCATCACAAGGAAGAGCAGCTTCTGAACTTAATACTGTGGTTTGTGCGGAACACTCGCTGTCATCGCTGCAGTAGCCATCTAGCATCCTCGACCAACGACCATTTTAAGGGCTACAAATATGATACGAAGTACAGTTAGCACCATTTGTCTTGTGACTAGATATACATATAGTAATTTATAATTTTAGGTGAATAAAAACTTATTTTTAGCTGGTTGAAACATTCCAAGCAGTACCTTGGTTCTCCAAGACAGTTCTGGCAAAAGTAAAATTTTCATTTTGGTTTTTGTTTTCTAGTTTCCCACAAACCCTTTTTGTCATAGCAGCCATAGTATTTGCAGCTTCCTTTTCCAGAATCTTGTTTCTTTCAGAAGGTTTGTTTTAATATCATCTGCAGTGATAGCGTGGGGCCTTGATTTTCTTTCATTGTCCATTAGATTATACCATCACCTGCATCTGTTAACATTTACAGAGTGTGTTCTTTTTGGATACATGACCATACACTATGTGAGGATTTACCATGGCAGTTCCAAGAAGTTTGATTACTGCTTTATGGTATTAACTTCAGTGAATGTCAGAGAACTGTACCATAGTTGGATAGCTGATCAGAAAGAATAATCGATGACTTATCAGCATTGTACTCTATTGTTGGATCAGGTTTACTTATTTCACCACTTGGGCATTCCACAGGAATTATTTTTGTCTCCATGAAGAGTTAAAAAGGACAAGGATGTCGCACTTGTTGCGCCAATTTAAGCAGTGACACCATGGTTATTTTACTATGAAGTGTACTCCCGTATTTTTCGTAGTTTACTCTTTGCAATTTACTCTTGTTTTTGATTGTAGTTTTAGAATTTTCTTTTCTGTTACATGTCTGGGTTTCCCAGTCAGAAGATGTGCTGACTTTTTAAGCAATTTTCTAACAAGATTCATACCTGTGTAATTGTCAGTTACAGTTAATATTCCAGCATTTAAAAGCTTTTCAGATAGTGTCATAACAACACCTGTCAGAAGTTACTGCTTACAGTCTTGTCGTTTGCCAGTATGAATTTTCATGTTTAGTGCAGCATGCCTTGGAAACCTTTACTCTATTTTTGTTATCCTACATTTCTTCACTTCAGAAATAGCATAAGCTACAGTTTTTTGTGCCTGCTTGGAAAATATGCTCATTGTATTGCACACCTTTTCAAAAACTCATTTATGAACAACTCACTTGTAACTACTCACTCATAACAATAATATTTAAACTGTGTCCACATGGTCAAGGTAACAGTAGCTTTTGCATAGATACACAAGCCAGACAACTCCAGCAAGAACTGTGTGCTGTGAAAAGAGTGTCTGCCCCGGTGTCTGCTTTGGTGTGGGGTAATTCAGTTTAGGTTGACACCAGAGTGGACACTGGTGTCTACTGTAGGTTTTTTAAAAGTAATTTTTTAACACATGTTTTTTAAATTTAAACTGACAAAGGGAAGTTTCTTGTGTCACCTTGCTACTGAAAATGTAATTTGGTGCACAGGGAAAAATTTTTAAATTTGGCTTGGCAGTCAGTGTGATAAAAATTCAGTACTTGATGTTAATATGCTGAAGTTAAAGTACCGAAAATTCAATTGCATATGTAATTTTTTTTTTTTTAAATCTGCAGTTTACAGTAATCTGGACACATTGCTCTTACATTAGTACTGTTTGTATATCAAACACTTTCTACACTTATCTAAAATTCTGTAATAATTTGAGAGTTTTTAACTAGGTATAAGGATAGCGTATAATTACTTAGTCATTATTATGAAAGAAAATTTGACTGCAACAGTTTATTAGTATAAAAACCTATACCTTTTAATTTTAAATAATTAAAAATCATGTACTATAAAAATTTATATAGTAAGCAGTTATTTTTAAAATTAGTATACAAAAGTTGGTAATAATTACAAAAATTTCTCTTAATTTTTTAAGATGAAAATTAACATTAATCAATTTACAGTATGAAAGTGATTTTTTTAATCAGTTGACTTGAATGAGAATGAATCTATCTAATTTGAATAAAGAGTGAATAATAGTCGAAGTTCAGTGAATGTACTGTATTAATGTAGTATAAAAACTTTTCAGATTTGATGCTATTATGATTTATTTCGTAATGCAGGTAATGTAACTGCTAGTAACTGAAGTGCTAGTAATGATATGTTTATGTAAGTGCTAGTATTTTATAGAAGGAAGGATTTGGATTAAATAAAATAATTAAAAATAAATTTAAACCAGCCTGTTTAAATCAAGCCAACATCAGCAAAAACAATTTTTATTTCTACATTTACAGCATGTACTTGACAGACAACAAAAAATTAATTTACAAAACCTACATCTTCCTGTAAAGGAAGAAGGTTTATGGATTTTTTAGAACACAAGGACCTCCATTCCATTTTGATAAAAACTATACAGAATGAATACACAGTAACAGCTATTACAAAAGTTGATAATTCAGACTAATTGGGAGCAAGGTAGTTTTAATGATCAGTTTGTTCAGCCTGTGGAACCTAAAGTATTAATGTTATAGTCCCAGGGGAGAATAAAATTATATAACTGAATTGGTGTGCAGCTAAGTAATATAAGATTTACATATTTTGTAATTAAACGAGATTACGGCTGTTTAAAAGTTTAAAATGTTTGTATTTAGTATTGAAAATTAAAGTTATAAATCGATTAGCATTCGATTATGATGAATAAAAGTTATAATTAATTTAAAAGAGCTCTTTTAAAAAATAATTGCAGTAATACTGTTTGAATAGTAATGTTGATCAATTTAGTGAATAAAGCGTTAATCGCTGGTCGACTGATGAAGGTAGCCGTAGCGTTGATCTGGCAGCAAAACTCCTCTTCTAGGTTAACTGTCGTCAAAGTACGTAATGTTAAGTCTCGTCTGGACAACAAAAATTTATAACAATATACTTTCACGTACCTGATCGTGATTCTAGAAGTTCTGAAGTTCACTTATAGTAATTAATAAGCTGCCAAGATGGATTCAATACCAGCTTGCTTTACTGACAAGGTTAGATCACTCCTTGTTTAATAAGGGCGCCACACAGGTTTATTTCAGGAAAATCCCGTGAAAAACCAATTAATGAGATTAAATATTTGCTAATTTTCTTTAAAAACTGGTGTTGATACTTATTGCACTTACGGCAATTCAAATTTAACAACATGCAACCTCTAATCAGAGTTACTTTTGTTATTCAAAATTAATTATTAATTCACTCCTTGAAATAAATAGAGTCAAAGTTTATGCTGCTAATAAAGGGGTTTTATTGTTACCCTTGATAATAAATTCAAACAAACACAAGTATGATAGATACATTAATATACAATTGCAATTATTTCGTTCCTTTACCCTACAAACTAGCTCAGATAGCACAAACAACTCTTCTGTTTATTCCCAGATTAACATTTAATTTAAATATTATTTTTATATATCTCGGGCGTAAATTCTTTTAAATACAAGAAAGAACTACTTTATGCCTATACAGAAGTTAATTATTTAACAGAAGACAATATTTACTACTTCGGCCTCTTTTTTAAAATTCGTACCTATTTGTAGGTTATGCGTTGGTCACGCTAACTTAATTATTAACAAATATTTTTTACCACTTAAGACTAATTCAAATCTTACGTGGGATTAACAAATCCGCTAAATAAATTTGATCACCGTGTAACAGATAGAAAGTTTTGATGTTTTTGCGTCAGTACAAATTTTGTGTTGAAGAAATATAAGTGCACACAGATTAATGAAATAAATTGTCACAATGTTACCTTTTTATTTTAATCTTATAGATTAAAATTTATTTGAAACACTCCAGCGGTCGGATTATAGTGACCCTGGTTCATTACACTGCACACGAACTAAGAACAGAGAATAATTGTCCTCTTCTAACAAAATTCGGACTAATTTAACTACTGGTTAATAATCTTTCTCTTGTTCTAATTATCCCGCACAAAATAAAATAATTACTTCTCATCGATGCACTTATTGTTGATAAACTGTTGTGTAGTTACTTGTCTTGATGAAATGGTTAAATGGATTCACTGTTTACATGATACCCTAAGTTATGAACGTATTTTGTGGTGACGAGCGACAACCTCTCGCTCTCGCTGATGACAATAAAGTGTAACGGTTTCGCTTGGTTTCGGATTATATACACTCTGGCTTCATGGGGCTTAGGTGATTAATTCATTTAATAAGCTATTTTTTGATTGGCTCCACCAGACGTTACAAAAATGACGCATTGTTTTCTAACCGTCATTTGGCGAATTTGATTGACAGTTATTGTTGTTGTTGTTAGTGTTAACTAACGAATTTCTCACTTTATAATTACAAATGATGCTAACACACGCTACGCACTTATTACAGTTGCGATCGCGATTTTATTACTATCAAATTAAAGAATAGTTTATGCGCTTTAATTTGATATGACTTAACACTGGTTTTAATCGCCCTTTCTCTGACATTGCTAATAAATAATGTCCAGAAACATGGTTTCGCACTGTCGTCTGCTAGTGACGCCAAATACGATTCTTCCCTATTTACTTACATTTTGTGTTTCACATCGCGTTTTCTTTTAAACGTCTTTGTCGGAACACTAACACATTCGTCGTTATACTTAATATCTATTTATTGAATACAATTATTAAATCTTAGCTTAACTATGGTGATACATTACTATGAATAATCCTTACTTTCTAATTACATTTTGTTTATCCTACTCAACTTAATGTTACCCATTAATAATTGAGCGGTGAGATTCACTGTTACGTTTATTTATAATGATTGTTCAGTAGATTTTATTTACACTACTAGTCCTTTCTACTTATTAATTCACTGACAATCGTTTGTTTAGGCGTAGCCTAGGCATACCTTTAACATCGGTTTATGCCTTAATAATGGTCATTAGTTACATTTGGTATAATGAGGAAGCAACTCATTCATATAAGGTTTCCTCTTACAAGTATCCTTACTTCTTAATATTACACCTGGGGTTTGCAATATAAGTTTTAATTTTACATTGTGGCCATAGCTAGTCTTAGTCATAGGCATTGTTATTTACTGGTCATTGTTCATTTATTTTCAGCCAAATGCTGTTGCTGATATTATATTATTCTTGTCATTCTTAATTAATTTTATAAACAAGTGATTTTACATTTATGTCATTGACTGGCTTGTTTGACAGCTTATAGTGAACTTGGCTTGTCCATTAGTTAGAGTCAGTCATAGTATTTGTTGTAGTGTCATGCAGTGTATTCCTTACTGCTTCTTGTGGTACTTCTTCTTCTTTCTTCTTCGATGGTCCTTCTCTTCTTTGCTACTTTCATCATTAATTATTCACTTATATCATTTCTGTGTACTTATTGATTCTTTTGTACATGTCTAGGTTATGTAACACTTGGTCATGTTACATATACTCCCCTCTCAAAATTGATAATTTGAGAGAAATTTTACATTTGAAGAAATTATCATTTCAGTTTGGTTTTAATATACTATTACTGCTTTTTTCTTTCTGCATTGAATTTAATATTCTGTTAGTGTGTTGCACTAGATTGAGTTCTTGGCTAGTGATATATTTTTTAGCTTACTAGTATCTTTCAAGTTTCTTATATTCTAAGTCATTTGGTTATAACATGTCATTTCTTAAACTAACAATTTCCTGTCTTACAATAATATACTTTTCTTTATCATTAAACATATCTTTATTCTCGTGATAAACTCTATGGTTCTTTCATTTTTTACCTCACAGTTTTTTATTAATAATCCTTGATATATTACCATTTAATTCCCTAACATTTGTAGTGGGTTCGGAATCAGAGTGGCTCACTGTGGCATATATTCTCCGCCGTTCCTTAACTACACATCCTCAGAATCAGAGGAATCCTCATCTCTGTCTGGGACAAAGTAAAAATTGCACGTAGCAACATTTGCACTATCACAACACATAAAATATAACATATCATTCATTTTTCAATAATATAACATATTCAGTATAACATTTAAGGTATTAGAGGTTTCATTGGTATCACTATTCATGCTCTTATACTTTAGCTAACATACTTCTTTTCACAGGTCATTATTTCTTTCAGACTTGACATATTGGCTGGGTTATTTATTAGCCTTGTTGTTACTTTTCTATACTAGTTTGTAAGTTGTCTTGTTTATCTTAATATTCTTAATTTACACACTTAGATTTATCATTATACAATTATGCAGTGGTTCTTTAAACATTGAGTTTACAATACTTCACTCTTATTAATAGTTCACAAGCTTTACTCTCAACAATAGTTCATATATAGGTTTTTTAACATTTAGTTCTTTATCTTCCTGGATTATCAGGGTTTACAATATTCATATAATAAACATTTTTGTTAGATATCATTTGACATATATTGTTGGTATATACAATTAGATATTTTCTTCATCGTTTAATCAACAGTAGTATTTTGATAATCATTTTTGTTATTTATACATAGACATTTTTTCTTTTTTATATCATATAATAATCATTCTCGTTAATAGTTTACTTAATATGCTAAATAGTCTTGGTATATTCGATACAATACACATTTTTCTTTCTTATCATATGATAAATATGTTTATTTATCATTTAATTAATTATCCTCATTCCTTATTCAAGCCTTCTCCTTTATTATTCTACACTTTGATGTTCTTCCCCTTTACTCCTTCAAGTGTTGGAATCTTTAACACTTATTCTGGATGATTTTAATATATTTCTTGTAGTAGACCATATTTGATAATTAAGATACAATATAATAATAACATATTAATAGACAATATTTGGTTTTCTCTTTCTTCTTTCCATAATAATAATAGCCATCTTCTTTATACTCACTGTGGTGTTCTTCATCTCTACTCCTTCAAATGATAGTTGTTTAAATCATTTATTCTGGATGATATATAATTCCATTTGTTGAAATTAATATAGGAGTATTAGAGTAACATTATATCAATGTTTTACATACATTTTCGTTATACAATACATTTTTGTTTTATACAATACAATAGACATTTTTCTTTATCATTTGATATGATAAACATTTTTCTTATTATAAAATCATTTGGTTTATAATAAACATTTTTTCCCTATCATTTAATATGACAAACATGGTTCTTATTTAATACATAATAGATATTTTTGGTACCTATACCTATAATACACATTCTTCTTTATAATACAATATGGTAAACAGGCTGGTTATAGGCAATTAGATATTTTCAATACATTGTATATAATAAATGATCTTCTTGATCATTAATTTAACCTTTTCATGGTAGACACTTTTATGATATTTGATACACTAAACACTCTTGTTAGAATCATCGTATGATAATATAGTTTATTCTTCTATAATAATAAGTCCATTAATAGTATATGTGTTGGGGTTCTCTTGGGCTTCACCATTCTGTTGGGTTCATTATGGGTCAATTACGTTTCACAGGTCCATTTTTTATAGCTGTTTCTAGTACGACATATTTTATGATATTTGGCACCTTACAATACATCTCATAACAAATTTCCTTACACATAATACTTCTTTAAAGATGCTTGGTTATAGGTACCCTTGACCTTTTTATTTATGGTATCTGTAATTTCATATGTATTATTTTTATGGTCCTTTGTTATGGTATAAGGGCCTACATACAGTACTAGTAGTTTTTTGGTGATACCCTCCATGGTACTGGGTAACTCTCTATTTTTCAGTAGTACCTGATCTCCTACGTTGTATTGTATGATTTTTGTTGGCACTTGTTGTTGATATTTTCTTTTTCTCTGTTCTAACTTTTCCATAATTTTGTTATGGTAGTGGATTCTGTCAAACTGGTATTCTTGACTTTGGGGAAATTGAATTATATCACTAATTTCTCTAGGTGGAGGTTTCTCGAACATGGCGTTATAAGGGGTTGTTTCAATCGACCAATTAGGGGTGGTGTGCTAAATTATAAAGTCTTCAGCAGCTGAGATGTAGTCACTCCACTTCCTTTGTTGACTGGAACAATAGGTTCTGAGAATCCTTCCAACTTCCCTCAACACTCTTTCGGATGGATTACTGCTGGGATGGTACACTGAGGTTTTATAGGTTTTTACCCCATGTTCCAGCAGTGTGTCTCTCCATCTTCATCCCTTGAACTGGGTACCATGGTCCGTTATTATTGTCTTCGGACAGCCCACTTCAGGTATATAATTTATTGTGATTATGTTTAGTATTTTGTTAGTAGTTGCATGATTTATCGGATACAACTTTATGAACTTGGTATAATGATCGAACATTATTAGTAAATACTTATATTGTCGTCGACCTCCACTTCTGGGGAATGGACCGCAGATGTCCACAAAAACTTTCTCTAATTTGTCCGATGAGGGTATGGGGATCATCTGCCCCTCCTTTCTTTCGTTGATGCACTTCACCATTTGACATATCTGACAACTTTTAATATAATTTCGCACCCTTCGGTTGATGTCTTTGATATACATGTGCTCCTCCAGTGCTTTTATTACCTTAACTGCCCCCATGTGTCCATAACGAATATGGTAGTCCGTTATGATGTCTTTCTCTAGTGTCCTGGGTATGACTAATTTCCAGGTGTTATTGTGGTATTTGGTTTTGACAAACAATACATTCTTATGAACACAATAGTACAGGGTTATTCTATCGTCTTGATCATTTAGTCTTCGGAAAATTTGCATCAACTTATTGTCTTGTTTTTGGTGTTGTTCCACTTCCTTGACTATATCTTCTAATTCTGTTCGACTCTTTAGGATGTTGTAGACCTTCGCAATTGTCTCTTTCTCTCCTTCATAGGTCTGGTTAGTAATATTAATACGTGATAGAATATCAGCTGCTATGTTCTTTTTCCCTGGGACATATTCCCAGCTGATGTTGTATTCCTGCAAGACCAAGGTCCATCTCGCTAAACGGCCGTGACTTAGCTTACAGTTTTTCAGGAAGGATATGGATTTGTGATCCGTCCGAACTGTAATGGAATATCCTAGTATATAGGTTCAAAATTTTCCGCATGCGAATACCACACTTAAAAGCTCCTTCTCTGTTACATTGTAATTCCTTTCGCATTTATTTCGGGTTCGGCTAGCGAAACTTACAACAAGATGGTTCCCGTCTTCATCCTCTTGGTATAGAGTAGAACCTAGGCTGATGTCACTGGTATCACAGTTGAGATAGAAAGGTTTGTTGAAGTCGGGGTGATGTAGTATCACTCTCTCCAAGAATTTTGTCTTGATTTGTTGGAATATTGTTTCTTGAGTTGGTCCCCATGTCCATTTGTCTTTTGAGGATAACTGTGGAGATAATTTGGTCGTTAACTCTGAGTAATTATTCTGAAATTTGCGGTAATAATTACATAAACCTAAAAATGACTGCAGTTGTTTTTTATTTCTGGGTGTGCGAAACTTTTGTATAGCCTCAATCTTCTCTTTAGATGGTGTTATTCCCAATTCCGTCAATTGAAAGCCTAAAAATTGCACTTCTTTAGCAATGAGTTGGGACTTTTCTAGTTTTAACGTAATGTGGTTTTCGGACAATTTATTCAGTACATGGTCTACTCTCCTACAATGCTCCTCCCAGTTCGTAGATGTAATCAATAGGTCATCCACATAAACAGTAGTGAACTTGAGCACTTCTTGACCCAATACTTGGTCCATACACTGTATAAATATCGCTACAGAATTTATTAATCCGAAGGGCAATCGTTTGAAGTGGTAGTTGCGCCCCTCGAATATAAATGCGACGTATTTCCGGCTGTTGGGGTGCAGTTCCACCTGCCAGTAGCTGCAGACAGTGTCCCATGAACTAATGAACTGTACTCCATGAAATTTTTTAAAAATTTCTTCGATTTCACCCGGGGATGTCCGGTTATTGATTAAATGCTTATTTATCTCTCTTGCGTCTAAACAGAGTCTCACCTTCCCATCCTTCTTTTTGATTGCAACAATGGGGCTGGTATAAGGTGATTGGCTGTACTCTATAATATCGTCCTTTAATAACTGGTTAATTTCTGTGCGAACTGCTTCTTTCAGAGAGTATGCGATTGGATATGATTTGCGATTGAAGTTGACAGGTTCCTTAAAACTTAACACACACTGATAGTTTTTCACTTTTCCAGGAAGGTCTGAAAACACATGTCGGTATTGGTTATATATGTCTACCAACATTTCGATTTGATCTAGACTTGGTGAGTGGGTTCTGGTGGTTGACTGGAATCGTCGTATCTCCATGATCTTCTCCTCCCACAAGCTGTCGTTAGTTGTCGGATACTCGATTTCATGACTAGACATTTGATACCTTGGATTGCTTATTTCTCGGATGTGGTAAATGGTTCGTTCTTGGGGAGATTCCATGCTCCAATAATATCCGCCGTCCACTCCATATCTGCCATATTTAGAGTTAATTTTTCTCTATTTAGATTGATGACAGCTGAGTATTTTCGTAAGATGTCGCAGCCAATTAAACTGCGAAATGGCAATCCTGTTGCTATCAAAAATATCATGGGTATTTTAACTCCCCGACTGGTTACTTCCAGACTAACTTGTTTCTTTACTGTCTTATTCTGGCGTCCAGTAGCTCCCATCAAGATGATATTGGTAATAGGTAGAGTCGGTATTACTGCCCTGCCTTCCTCCTGAATGCGGTTGAGTTCTGTACTGTCCATTAAGGAAACGTTCGCTCCCGTGTCAATCATCAATGTTGTTGTCACTCCATTAATTTGTGCCGTCACGTACACTATGTCATGGGTGCACTGACGGTGATCAGTTCCTTCTTCTTCCAACAGCTCTTGTCTAATATTCTTGAGGTAATGACTTCGTAATATAGTGATTTTGTTCGAAGTTGTGTCGTAATTGTACCCAATAGAATGGATCAGCGAGGGGTCTACGTAGTTTCTCACTGCCGCGAGGCGTTTAAAGAGATGGCATTCTCTTCATGGCGCCTGTCTTGCGTGTCTACTTGGTTTCTTTCTTCTGTTTCCGGCCGTCCTCCATGATGATCCTGTTCATGGTCTGGGGCGAAGTGAACTTGCGGCTGATAGTCATTGTTGCGGCTGTCGCCTTCGATGCTATTATTTCTCCAACGTCCGCCCCTTGCATTCCTTCTGTCTCCGTTGAAACTATCGCGCCGTGGGTAGTATCGCCTCCTACCTGGTTCATAGTTGGCATGAACATAGTTAGCCCTGCGGTACTGCTGTGGTGGGTTATTTCCGCCTTGGTTCTGGGGTCGGTTCGGATTGTTGTTATAATTCTGTCGTCTCGTATTGTTATTGTTATAGTTACCAGCATTATTATTGTTATTGTATTGGTTACTGGGTCTATAGTTATTTTCATTATTATTATTATTATTAGCGTGATTCTGATTTGAATGATTAACATTGGTATTGAAATTACCTCGGTAATTTCGGAAATTTGAATTGTTGTTATTGGTATTACCGCTTCTGTCCTGGAAGTTCTCGTTCCTTCGTCGGCTTCTTATATAATAACCTTCATGCTCCTGGTCTTCAAGTAAGGCTGACATGGCTTGTATCGTCTTCACTTGTCCCCACTGGCGTGCTTTGGCAACTCCCTCCTCGAAATGGTAAGAAAGTTTGGTAACCAGGCACTCCTCCGGTATTTTCGGTTCCAGGTTACGCGCCAAACACACCTTACCTAGGAAGTAAGAAGTCATAGTAGCTCCTCTATTTGCGTCATACTTGTCATGGCAGATGTTGTCACGCACTATATTCTGTGTGGCCTCCGACCAATACTTTGCACGGAATTGTGTCTTAAATTCTTCATAATTGTGGACTTCGTGGCGTGTGGCAGTCCACCAATTGTCGTAAATCTCTTTAAAATACTCATCGATCAGACTCCTTATCACCGTCCACCTGTTCTCTCGAATCCTGGTCAAGTTTTCGTCTATGCGCTCTAAGAACTCGATCGGATTTTTCTTGTAGTTTTTGAAGTTTATTACGTCACGGTTATCAGTCGGTTGGATGTACTGACCCTGTACTGGACGGTTACGGATGATTTCTATCTCTTCCCTCATCTGCACAATCTCCCGTTGTCGTAGTTCTTCTATTTTTTCTCGGTTTGCAACTGTCAAAGTTCTTACAGTGTCCACCGACGTACTTATTTCTTCGCATCGTTCACCCACGTCTGTTCTCACTCGCTTGATCTCGTCCTGGCTCATCTTCTTCAGTGACTCGATCCGGGCTTCAGTTATTTCCTCGATGTTGTCAATCCTCCCGTCGACCTCTTCTCTAGTCCGTTTTAAATCTTGACCGTGCTGTTCACATCTTTCGTGCACTTCCGTAATTTCTCTTCTCACGACTGTTATTTCCCTGTCTACTCTCATGTTAATTTTCTCATTATTTTCCTCCATCTTCTTGCTGATATCATCTAATTTGGTATTCAGATCTTCTTTCAATGCTCTGTTGTTGTCGTCTAACTTATCATTCAATGCGTCTATGGATTTATTGGTATCGTCTATCGTCTTATTCAAATCTTCCTTCAGTGCTTCGATGTTCTTATTATTATCGTTCAATTTTGTGTGTAGATCTTCCTTTAACGCTTCCATACTTTTATTAATTGATTCCATATTTTTTAGACTATCTTCTTTTAATAACTCCATATTTTTGAGACTATCTTCTTTTAATGACTCGATATTTTTATTCACCGCTTCCGTCTTTTTGTTATTTTCCATGATCGCCCTCATTATTTCTTGTAGACTTACGTCCCCTGACTGTGCGGGTCTCTCAGGTTGTCTGGGTTGGTTGTCGACCCTCACTTCCACTTCCGGTTCTGCGGGAGGCGTTTCTTCTGGTCGAGTTTCTACATTATTATTTGTCGCGACTTCCATCTCGGACGTCAGTTGCGTCTCTCGTATCTCCGTATTTATTTCTGTATCTGTTTGTATCTCTTCTACTCGGCTGGCCTTGTATCTCGTGTCGTGTTTGTGTGTATGTGGCATGGTTGTTCTCTTGTATTTGCCGGGCTTATTATAAATATAAAAAAATATTTTTGTTTAATATTTTTACAGCCTCACGTTGCTGGTCGCCAATTTGTAATTAAACGAGATTACGGCTGTTTAAAAGTTTAAAATGTTTGTATTTAGTATTGAAAATTAAAGTTATAAATCGATTAGCATTCGATTATGATGAATAAAAGTTATAATTAATTTAAAAGAGCTCTTTTAAAAAATAATTGCAGTAATACTGTTTGAATAGTAATGTTGATCAATTTAGTGAATAAAGCGTTAATCGCTGGTCGACTGATGAAGGTAGCCGTAGCGTTGATCTGGCAGCGAAACTCCTCTTCTAGGTTAACTGTCGTCAAAGTACGTAATGTTAAGTCTCGTCTGGACAACAAAAATTTATAACAATACACTTTCACGTACCTGATCGTGATTCTAGAAGTTCTGAAGTTCACTTATAGTAATTAATAAGCTGCCAAGATGGATTCAATACCAGCTTGCTTTACTGACAAGGTTAGATCACTCCTTGTTTAATAAGGGCGCCACACAGGTTTATTTCAGGAAAATCCCGTGAAAAACCAATTAATGAGATTAAATATTTGCTAATTTTCTTTAAAAACTGGTGTTGATACTTATTGCACTTACGGCAATTCAAATTTAACAACATGCAACCTCTAATCAGAGTTACTTTTGTTATTCAAAATTAATTATTAATTCACTCCTTGAAATAAATAGAGTCAAAGTTTATGCTGCTAATAAAGGGGTTTTATTGTTACCCTTGATAATAAATTCAAACAAACACAAGTATGATAGATACATTAATATACAATTGCAATTATTTCGTTCCTTTACCCTACAAACTAGCTCAGATAGCACAAACAACTCTTCTGGTTATTCCCAGATTAACATTTAATTTAAATATTATTTTTATATATCTCGGGCGTAAATTCTTTTAAATACAAGAAAGAACTACTTTATGCCTATACAGAAGTTAATTATTTAACAGAAGACAATATTTACTACTTCGGCCTCTTTTTTAAAATTCGTACCTATTTGTAGGTTATGCGTTGGTCACGCTAACTTAATTATTAACAAATATTTTTTACCACTTAAGACTAATTCAAATCTTACGTGGGATTAACAAATCCGCTAAATAAATTTGATCACCGTGTAACAGATAGAAAGTTTTGATGTTTTTGCGTCAGTACAAATTTTGTGTTGAAGAAATATAAGTGCACACAGATTAATGAAATAAATTGTCACAATGTTACCTTTTTATTTTAATCTTATAGATTAAAATTTATTTGAAACACTCCAGCGGTCGGATTATAGTGACCCTGGTTCATTACACTGCACACGAACTAAGAACAGAGAATAATTGTCCTCTTCTAACAAAATTCGGACTAATTTAACTACTGGTTAATAATCTTTCTCTTGTTCTAATTATCCTGCACAAAATAAAATAATTACTTCTCATCGATGCACTTATTGTTGATAAACTGTTGTGTCTTGATGAAATGGTTAAATGGATTCACTGTTTACATGATACCCTAAGTTATGAACGTATTTTGTGGTGACGAGCGACAACCTCTCGCTCTCGCTGATGACAATAAAGTGTAACGGTTTCGCTTGGTTTCGGATTATATACACTCTGGCTTCATGGGGCTTAGGTGATTAATTCATTTAATAAGCTATTTTTTGATTGGCTCCACCAGACGTTACAAAAATGACGCATTGTTTTCTAACCGTCATTTGGCGAATTTGATTGACAGTTGTTGTTGTTGTTGTTAGTGTTAACTAACGAATTTCTCACTTTATAATTACAAATGATGCTAACACACGCTACGCACTTATTACAGTTGCGATCGCGATTTTATTACTATCAAATTAAAGAATAGTTTATGCGCTTTAATTTGATATGACTTAACACTGGTTTTAATCGCCCTTTCTCTGACATTGCTAATAAATAATGTCCAGAAACATGGTTTCGCACTGTCGTCTGCTAGTGACGCCAAATACGATTCTTCCCTATTTACTTACATTTTGTGTTTCACATCGCGTTTTCTTTTAAACGTCTTTGTCGGAACACTAACACATTCGTCGTTATACTTAATATCTATTTATTGAATACAATTATTAAATCTTAGCTTAACTATGGTGATACATTACTATGAATAATCCTTACTTTCTAATTACATTTTGTTTATCCTACTCAACTTAATGTTACCCATTAATAATTGAGCGGTGAGATTCACTGTTATGTTTATTTATAATGATTGTTCAGTAGATTTTATTTACACTAGTAGTCCTTTCTACTTATTAATTCACTGACAATCGTTTGTTTAGGCGTAGCCTAGGCATACCTTTAACATCGGTTTATGCCTTAATAATGGTCATTAGTTACATTTGGTATAATGAGGAAGTTACTCATTCATATAAAGTTTCCTCTTACAAGTATCCTTACTTCTTAATATTACACTTGGGGTTTGCAATATAAGTTTTAATTTTACATTGTGGCCATAGCTAGTCTTAGTCATAGGCATTGTTATTTACTGGTCATTGTTCATTTATTTTCAGCCAAATGCTGTTGCTGATATTATATTATTCTTGTCATTCTGTAATTAATTTTTTAAATAAGTGATTTTACATTTATGTCATTGACTGGCTTGTTTGATAGCTTATAGTGAACTTGGCTTGTCCATTAATTAGAGTCAGTCATAGTATTTGTTGTAGTGTCATGCAGTGTATTCCTTACTGCTTCTTGTGGTACTTCTTTTCTTTCTTCTTCGATGGTCCTTCTCTTCTTTGCTACTTTCATCATTAATTATTCACTTATATCATTTCCGTGTACTTATTGATTCTTTTGGTACATGTCTAGGTTATGTAACACTTGGTCATGTTACAATTTATATATGCAAATAAAAAACAATGATATTGAACTGTAAGCTACTACAAATACTTCTTGTATAGAATTGTATGGAACTCTGTTTGCACTTGATTGACTGTCCAGTGGTTCACCAATGGCTAGTTTGTAATACACCTCCTCCTAAAGGTACAGAATATCAACATAAATACAGAATGCAAGTTAACAGATTTTTTGCGAGTACAGCCAGTTGTGTTTAGAGCCTCAATGTTGATATAAATGCAGGAAATATACTTATCCAATGTTTTTTGCTTATTTCTGTTTCTTATATGAAAAACTGTACAATTGTATGCCTATGTGATGACTTAAAATTAAAATACTAAATAAAATTCAGAAATCAAGTGAATAATTTTATTTTTCCCTCAATTTCACAACTTAACATCCCGGAATCTGCCGCCCTGGGCGGTGGCACGGTTCGTCCCTGCTTGGAGCCAGGCCTGATTATGATTATAAATGTGAGAATATTTTCAAAAATAATGTACAGTTTGGTAGCACTGTGGTGTGGATGATGAAATTGTAGTGCAAACTTAGATCATTTACAGGTGAGCACTTAAGGAAGCAGCACATGTCTTTGTTACTCATCTACAATAGACTATTTAGAATTGATGTTAGAAATGAAATCTGTAAGTGTTCGGATTGATGTGCCTAGCAAAAAACCACAGACATTTACAGTGATTTGCGTGAAGCATGTGGTGAGGTGCTTGACAGTTGAGTAATACAATTTTCTGCTAGACATCTTGTTTTTATGAATAATATACCAGCATAAGCGATGACCTAGGGCCAGGAAGGTCAAGAACCTCAACTGCTGATCGAAGTGTGAAACTTTTGGCGAACTTTCTTGGAGGAGACTGAGCAACTTGGAAGATTTCAACAACATCAGTATTCCATGTTTTGACAAAAGATTTTCAGAAAAGAAAAATTTGTGCCCAGTTGGTCTCTAACTGATTTATAGCACCTGTACTAGGGAAGATTGTATTTGATTTGGTGCATAAATACCAATGGGAAGTGTTACCTTGTGCACCATACAGCTGAGACACGAGTTCACCAGACTTTGACTTATTCCTGAAGTTGAAGGCTGAGCTTTTTATAGCGGTTACCTTTGTCATCTGAGGCTCTATGAATGTGGTATCCTCAGTGGAATAGCAAATCTTCTGAAACGTTGGAACTTGGTCATTGAGAGGCAGGGGGACTACATGGAAAGACTGTAAAGTGATACGCCAGAAATAAAGTATATCTTGATCTTCTCAGTAAAAATAAGAGTGCGTTATTTATGAAATTACCCTTGTATGTTAAAGTAAGGTGTGAACAATTCAGTAGTGTATGCCATTACAAATAGAACACAGCAGATACAAAAGCTCACGTATTTAAAATAAATGAAAAACAATTTTCCCTTATAAAAATATACACTATGATGCTGTTCAGATTTTTGATAGGTATGAATAGCAATGTGCCGCAGAATATGCACTGCAATAAAAAGTCAAACTTGCCCAAGAAACAATAGATCACTTGTTCACATAGACATGGATGGTCTTTTTTTTGAAGATTAATATAGATGACAGTGGCATAGCCAGAAATTTTCCATGGTGTCAGGTTGTTGTGGACAAGTGGGGAGAGACTTTTGGCAGTAGTAGGAAATATGTAAGTTAATGGACACTTTGTATTTGCTTATGAGCTGGTACTGCTGCCAGCACATTTTACATATAAACCTCACTTTTGACTTACTTAATAGGGGATTGTGCCCCCCCCCCATGATACTCTACTGATAGATGAAATACTGGTAGACTGTTGTAAGATATGCAAACTGTTGTAAGATATGCAAAGTGAAGGTGTACAAAATAAGTTATGTTGTATGAAATTTTTGATCTGATTTTACTGTTCATATACTTCTCTCTAGAAAACAGTTGTCCACAAATGAGTGCGTTGCTAAGCAGCTATCACATGAAGAAGGTGTGGTTATGAGGAGAGGGATAATTTTCTCTGTGACAATAGTCTTAAGAAAGAAGATAGTAAAGAAACATGATCTCCTTTCATACACAGTGTTTCATTATCCCTTACGTAGTTTATGTTCAAGCACCACACAAATCATGAAAAATATTGCTAAAATCACATAATGATTTTAAAAGTTAATTTTAATAATTTTAAAAGTTTACAAGGGGGGTGGGTCTGGTGAGGTCAGGTTAACTGTCTAGAGTTTGCATGCAACCTGCAGACCATGAGTTGGATATGTATGTGTTAAATAGTATTAATCATTATTTTAAAAAAATCAATAAATAAACTGTAGCAAGTCAGAATTTAAAGAATGTAAGTTAGTGGTTGAAATATATTTGAAAAAGTTTGAATATATGAAAAAATAATTATTTATATTTGTTTTATTTCTTTGTTTGTACAGCCTCATAATTTGTGTCATCTGATGGTTTATTGTTGGTCCCTATGGTCTCGTCAGTTGTAGTAACAATGGATGTTCGACAAGATCAGTAAGTTGAAGGCACCTAATTGATTGACCTGCTTGTCCTGTATCCATTATATATTGTTCCTGCGTGTTGTGCCTTGTATAGAACTGCAGCTTCTTTTTCTGTTTTGCAAGGTTGGTACAGCTTTAGATAGATACAACAATTGTTATCACCCTTATATTATTATTGTTACTATGATTTGTTACAAAGTGTAATACTTTCTGTGATGTTATTTCTATATTTTGTTTTGTGTATAAGAGTTTTAAAAATGTAAACTGTGGTTATTGTGTGAATTTATAGTACAGTATTATTTAATCCTTAATAAGTTCAAAATAGATGTTACAAGTTCTTAAGGGTTGTCGTTGAGGCATGTATTTATATGCTGTTAATAATAACTCAACAAGTGTATTATAGAGGTAAAATGATATTGAGGTTAGAACAGATTAGTATCAAATTTAGGTTGTAGCAGATTATACAGTTTGGGGCAATGAGAACACAACAATTTATAACTATCACAACAAGAACTCATTGAATATTTTTAAGTCAACTATGATATAAATACAAAGATAATAAGGTGCCATTTTACGTAGTTGTGTTCATCAGTTTGTGTTCACTGTTTTGTGCAGTGTGTACGATAGGTCTATCCTGCTGGAACCAGACCAAGTCAGTTTCATCCTTAATCATTTAACAAAGGATGAAAAAAGTTGTTCAGCATTTGCACATATTGTTATGAGTTCATACTGACTGAATTTCCATTATCATCTTCAAAGAAATACAGTCCAGAAACACGAACGGAGGAAACTCAATACCAAACAGTGACTCGCTGGCTATAAAGAGGTATAGCATGAAGTTCTTGAGGATCATTGTCACTCCAATAGCTCATGTTTTGTTTATTGACATGCCTGGAAAGTTTGAAAACGTGTTTCATCTAATATAATCAAATGTTCATGGAAGTTTTGTTCTTGACTTTTGAATTCCAGTATTTCATTACAAAAATCAACTCTTTTTAGTGTAATCACGTTCAAACGGTTTTTGGGCCACTTGAATTTTATATGAGTGGAAAAGGAGATCTTGGTACAAAACCCTCTGCAGAGATCTGTTGGAAATCTGAAGTGCCATACTGTACTTCCTGGCAGACCTTTTTTAGACTCTGCATGACAGCAGCTCTTACTCTTCTACATTTTCCGGCATGCACAATGTTTTTACCCATTTAAATATTGTTGAGCAATCTGGAACTCTTCCATGTCTCCCAACGGTGAAATGATTTCTGAACAGTCTTTGTGATGTTATATAGGTATCATTACTTTTAGAAAAGTTTCTACAGTAAACGCACGATGTTTGAGTCACCATTGAGCCATGTTTACTGAAACGACATAGTTTAATTGAGGTTATAAAACTGTTTATTTATTGTTGCCATAGTAGCTGAACACAAATGAACACAAGTTGTGTTGTCATTGCCCCACCTGTTATTAGAACCCATAAGCTGTATTCTACTGAATATAGTCACAAGAAGGTGCAGGATGTACATTGAAAAACAATCTCTGCAAATAAAATAAACATGATAACTTGCTAGTACAATTGGCAGCTCTTTATTGTTATTCAGTTGCATATTACTGAATTTAATTTCTTTTTTTTTCCAGTTCTTATTAATGAGATACTAGAGGAGTGTGTATTTTCAATTATTTGGTGGTTACTTGGCCCTCGCTACCTTCCTCCAGTAATGTTTAGGAGCAAAAATTGATAATTTTTCCTCTTATTTGTAATATACATAGTAATAGCTAAAGAATATAAACCATTTTTAAAAAATGAAAAAAATTATTGTGTGGTGTTATTAAAACAGATTTTTAAATTCATTTATTTTGTAATGGACAGACATAAATGCCTTAATTCCCCATAAAAGGCATATAGATTAGATCGTACCCTTAATATGATCATATTTCTGCCTTGATTTTTAAGAAAAACACAGTTAAGAGTTTCCAAAAATGATGTAAACAGTGTTTTTAACAGGTTTATGTCAAAAAAGTTCTCAGTTTTGGAACAGTGTTTCCTTCAAATAATTACTTTGTGAATTCATAAACTTAGAAACAATAAATATTCACTTTCAAGCTGTGAGTTTTTATGTGTGATTCAGATGTGCTAATAGCTACGAGCCCAAGCACGTATTGTGTGTGTGATATTAACATGATAAATTCAAACAGATAAGAGGATAGTGAAATAATACACTTTGATATTTATGTTCTTTATAATGTATTGAACTATGTAGCACTAGGGGAATAATGTGAGAAAGTACATCACTTAGGAAATAAAATTAGAACCATACCTAATTATATTGATGGCTCCTCCCATAAAATTAAGAATATACAAAGACGTTGCTTTTAAGTTTTGTATCAGACTGACAGTTATTCTTGTGCGTTCTGTATTGGAAACAAGATGAAAAAGGATTACATTAATATATTGTTTGGAATACAAACCGAATACAGTATTTTATCACCAACTATAGAACTTTATGGGAAAAGTAAAGTAAGGGGATGTGAAACAAAGTAAAAAATATGCAGGTCTTTATTTTTGAATGCATAAAATATATACACTCATTTCAAGTACTTTACCTTTGCCCAAATTATAAGAATTTTCAAAATTTTTTAAATTTACATTATAACAAAAGTGCCATTAAGGAAAGGAAAATATTGGCTACTTTTTAGTGCTAAGTAAGTCAAAATTTGTAGCTATGTATATTTTTAAACTTGAAAAATTTTTAAACAAAAGTTTTAAGTTATAAACACAGTAAAAGTGCAGAATAATTTCAAATCATAGTTGTGGGACATCTGCACTAGTGCGTAAAGGAGTAAGGAACATTGTCAGTTGACTTCCCACTAGTTGGTTTAAAGTTTGAAGGACATGTGTGCTTCATTTTATTTTGAAACTCATTTTAAAGCTCTCGGTTGTGTGCAAACAATAATTCCTCTAAATTATGTTTGAATTTGATATTCCTTGGCATGATAATGGGATAGGTTCGAAAAAAATCGTTGAAATTATTAGTGAACTTATAATTAGCCATATATAATCTGTTGCTTAGAGTAGAAGTAATTTTTTCTGTTCTTTGTCCTTCATGGCAAAACAGCAGTGTACCAACTGATATGCTTTTAGGCCGACTACAAGGGATATACTAATACACAAATACCAAATATAGTGAAACCTTGATATACACTCTTCTGCAGACCGGCCAAAAAGCGCTTAATATTGAGGGTTGCTTTATATAAAGGTCCCAAGTTTAACTGTTTAATTTGCCGGAACCATGAAAAATGAGTGTTACGTCAAGGGTCCCGTTTTTTCACAGGGGCATTATATCGAGGTTCCACTGTATATAAAAATACAGAAATTTGACCTCTCAATAGTCAAATATTGCACATTTACAAAATTGAGTTGAATTTCATTGGAGAGACTACAGTTGATAAAATACTACTGTAAAATACTTCATAAGGGACTTTGAAGACTTTGAAAAAACATAGCAAATGACAAATACAAAATGACAAGGCTTATTTATTCCCAAATACACGTATTCCCAAATGACTATGTATTGAATGCATCATTTTTTTATAAGAGAACATATTGTTACGACGGTCTACTTGATCGTGGAAAACAAATTACAAGATACCAATTAAGTCACTAATCACCAGCTGTAATTTTCACAGTTAAACAGTTCATAATTATAAACACAGTCTCTTATAACAAATCAAATAAAAATTGTTCACATGCAAATAAATGTCAACTAATAGGGACGGTTCCTCTTGACCAGACCTCTTGACTTTTTCTTCAACTAACACCACTCGCTTAATCGAATGGTTGGTAGACCCTGTCATTTTAGCCATGCAAAGCTTTATCTTCTCTTGGCCAACCTTCAGGACATTCTCTCTTAAGTCCACAACGAATCCGTAGGCATACATAATGTCCGTGCCAAGAATTACTTCATCGACAATGTCTGCAACGAGCATTTCGTGGCTAAACTCGAGAAGACCCAGGCGTACACGTATGTCTACTTTTCCTAGCACCTTGACGGGGCTTCAAGTCACAGTCTGTATTGTACAAGAGCTAATTAGAGGCTGGCAGTTCCTGACTAAGTCAGGGCGCACAATGGACACTGTTGTGCCCGTGTCAACTGTAAATGATGTTGGTTTACCTTCTCCAAATCCATTAACAATCAAGTTTCCACTGGTCTTATGTAGCGTAGAAACTGTGTGCTGTTCTGGGGCTTTACTTCTGCAATTGGTGTGATCACTCTCTTCTCTCGGTATCTTCTTCTCCCAACAGTCTACCTGTAGATGACCACGTTTTCCACAGTTGTAACATTTCGGTCTTTGTCTTTTTCAAATTGTTGCGACTCTCTTGAACTTTCGAATTGTTTGTCCAACAACATTGTTTTTCTGCACCCATCGTAACGGCAATGTGATACAGGGATCTTCTGACTGCAATGTGATAGCACAAACCCATTAATGTAGCAGGACGCTGACTGGGCAGCTTCAAACTCTAGGGCGTGAACAAGAGTTTCTGAGCTATTTCGGTGCCTTGCCATTCGTAACACTTGCTGAAGTTCACAATCTCCGATGCCATCAATAAATGTCTGCACCGCGAACCTTATTCGAAAATCTTCTGGTGCTTCAGGATAGGCCAATCTAATCAGTCTGTCGATAATTGCTTCAAACTTTTGAAGACTCTCCCCGGAACGTTGTCGTCTTGTTCTCAACTGGGTTCAGTACACATCTCGCAAATGTTTATCACCATACCGTAATTCTAGAGCTTTTATCAATTCGGCATAGGTGTTTTGGCTGTCAAGTGGCACTTTCTGTAGTAATTCTGCCGCAGGTCCTTTTAATGCAAGAACGAGTGAAACAGCCTTGTCTTTCTCTGTCCAGTTATTTGTGCATGCAGCAGCTTCAAATTGGCGGAGGTACGTTGCCCAGTGACCAGTGACTGCTTCCGTCAAAGGTTGGAGCTTTTACATGAACTGTCCCTACTGCAGGCAAAGTTACTTACTCTATTGACTTATTTTCTGTGTCTTTTTCTATCTTTATCATTGATACAGTCTGTTCAGAAATTTGTTTTGGTTGTATTTTCATGAACTGTTCAACTTCATTTTTAATATGCTCTTTCATATTCGCCAGTTTTCTACTGCAGATATTTTTGTTGACATAGCTTCTTCCACACTCAAGACAGATTTTTGTACTTCAGCTATTTTATTTGACATGGATTCTTCTACGTCAGATATTCTGGTAATCTGATTATTAAGCTCACCTCGTAATTCACCTATGTCACCACGTAGGAGACCTAATTCTGCTGTAGTATGTTCTTGCATCTGCTTTTGCTCTTGAATTAACGTTTTGATGTCATCTGCTTCTTGCTTACGTTTTTCATCCTGTTGTTTTTCCGCTTCTTCCATCTCCTGTCTGCGTTTTTCATCCTGTTGTTTTTCTGCTTCTTCCGCCTCCTGTCGGCATCTTTTCTCTGCTTACTCTCTTTCTTGTCTTCGTTCTTCTTTTGTCTCTTCCCGTGTCTGCTGCAGCAGCGCTTGGAAAGCTTCCATCATCTGGCTGGTATCCATTGTTTACCAATTAGTTACGAATTACCTCGTGTTGTACAAAGTGTCCACTGTTAACCGTTCTATCCCACTTCTGACACCACTGTTATGACGGTCTACTTGATCGTCGTAGGTACAGTGGAAAACAAATTACAAGACACCAATTAAGTCACTAATCACCAGCTTTAATTTTCACAGTTAAACAGTTTGTAACTAACAACACAGTCTCTTATAACAAATCAAATAAAAATTGTTCACATGCAAATAAATGTCAACTAATATTAAAACACAATTGTATTACAGTATACCATCCGATTATAAAACACAACACTTAACTAATAACCACTTGAACGCGCACTGTAATATCCCCCCGATAATCACTTGTAATTGCCCAACAATAAACTCTTAAACTGCACTGTAATTTATCACAACTAATACTCAAAAACTAAGGCTGCTGCCGCCATGTATTTGTACCTTCGCTCACAGACCAGAACGTTCAAAACTACGTCTTAGTGCCAGTGTGTACTACGTAATTAATTGCAGCCTTGACACAGTCTCCGTGGCTGGAGGCTTCGAGAAAACTCTCGCGAATGCGTCTAGAGTCACGTATGGCACACACATTAGAATGAGATTGTTCTGGCACATTCGACAAACACGAAAACTTCTGTAATGTCGTAATAATATATATATATATATATATATATTGTAACGTGTCGTTTCACCAAACATAAAACTAATAACATACTAACTAAAAGATAATTTACTGACTGTGACAAACTATGGCTGACAATGACCAAAATACCAAGAAGTTAAAGATCCCAAGACAAAAGATGTAAATAAATAATTAATTAATCGCACTGTTGAGTACATTTACATATGTTTTTATTTGTGTTAAACTAATTCATTCTAATAAGACAATTTATATTATTATTAAAAACTTCATTACTAGTTAGAATGTAAATAAATCTAATTTAACTATGGCGAGGTCTGCGCACCTCAGACCGTTATTTTATTTATTAAAAAAAAAAAAAATACATAAAGTGAATTATTTAAGTTTTACAAATATAATAAGATTAAACTATAATTACAAAAGTGGTATGGTATGACAGTACTAGAAAGTGAGAATAACAGTGAAATACGGTAAAAAGGAAAAATTGTGTATAATGGAAGTGATTGAACATAATTATAATGAGCATTGAAGAAATATATAATCTATATGAAACAGGTATATAACACATATAGTGAAACAAAACAAATTAACTATTTGAAAAGGATAAAATTTTACATTAAAAACTTATAATAAAATAGTGTAAGGAAGAAAAGATAAAGTTCAGCTGAATATTATTAATTAGAAATTGTACACAGAACCTGTGACCCATAAAATATAGCCAAGGCCTTTAACTAAAGAAATTAAAGTTTTGAGTGGAAGAAGGAGATTGTTGAAAATCGTGAATTGCAAGCCAGAATGTTTAAAAAATTACTGCTGAGTTTGATGGAAATTGAAGATCAATAAAAGCTGAGATGACCAGGAAAACCAACCCAAGACCTAGAGGAATGATGTTTTGACAGAGAGAGACCAAAAAACCAGGTGTCCAGGAGTGAAGAATCAACCAATAAATCCGTTGGGAAAACTGCAAGATTGGTGAGATCACTCCAAAACAATAACTGAAATATTCGAGCTAACATTGCGACAGTAAAAATATGAATTACAACAAAAACAATAACTGAAAAAACAATATAAAAAAATAATAATTGTGAATTATTTTAGTACACTATTATAAAATAGTCGTTAATCATAAGAGTTTTTGTTATAGTTTCTAGTTGTTTAAAAGAACCCACAACCATACAACAGACATACACAACACCATATTACCAAGTCTCATATATTAATAGTATATTGTCTGTTCTATGTGTAAACTGTACCAGACTTTAACGATACTTGTATGTTAACCCTGAGATTCAGATAAATAATCCTCTATTTAAAAATAAAACAGGTTTTTTTTTTATTTAGTTACAAATCAACATCAGAGATACTAATTATTTTAATATTACATATTAGTGACACCAACACAGAGTGAACAAGATAAAAGTATCAACGACAAAGAGGTAGAGGTAAGATATTAACTGAATAATACATATTGGGGTCCATCGTGGGGCTTAAAGAGGTAGAGGTAAAATTTACTGAATTTTACATATTGGCGCCCAACCGGTAGGGCTGAAGTTAGGCAAAACTACTAACCGAAACACAATTGGTAAAATAACGATTTGACCTAATTTTAGCTGGCAACTGCTAGAAAGACTACAAAAAACGAAATGTCATGAGCAACTTCGCGCAAGCGAACAGAAAACAAAGAAATTGAGTGGAACATGGAGGAAAAAGAAGCAACACCGGTAGAAGATATAGAAACAGTATTACCTCCCGCGGAACCTACAAAACCCACACAGCTGGAGAAACAACCAGAAGGGCCCGCACAACCAGAGAACGTGACCTTACAGGACATGATAAGGCTAATGGGCGAATTCAGTTAAAACCATGAAACATTATTAAAACAAAATAATGAAACATTAAAACAGGAAATGAAAGAAAACAATGAAACATTATTAAAACAAAATAATTGTAGCGGGTCAAATTTTGGGTGTTTTTATTTTCAACAGTAGGGGACATTTATATTTTTATTTCTTTCATTTTGGTGCGGGCTTGAAAAAAGAAGTTGTGAAAATTATTGGGTAACAACATTTATTCCGTTATAATAGAACGCATTGCAACGATATTTTCCATGCAACAGCACGATGTTGAGCAACAGTGAGACAAAAGCGATACGCAGGTGTTATTGTGTAAGCCGGCAAGCGAAGCATTTGCATCTCCACAAAATTCGCCGAAATCTGTACTTGCGTAAACAGCACACAGACGCAACTGTATCACCACAAATCTGAGTGACGCATCCAGACAAAAACCGGATGTCCTGGTACTAACAAAATTCCGCAATGTGCTTTTTGAGCGGCAGGAAGTCATGGCTAAATCCGGTCTTTCCAATGACATCAGCGGAACCAAGTCCAATATCGGCCTCTGGACATACACATATACCAGCTTTAATCCATATATAAAGTGGTTACTTCCCAACAAATGCAGCCGGAGCGACGGAAGCGTAGTGGCAGTGAAACACTGATTCCCGGCAAAAAGTAAAAAGTACCTGTTACATTACAGCCAGTCTCACAGTTGTATCCACCGGCGCCGGTACAATTAAAGTAGGCTCGTCACAAATATTTTAATTTTTTCAGTAAAGAGTGTAAAACAGTATAAATCCATGTGACCGCGGTCGGTTTTAAAAAAGAAACTGTATCAGTTACAACTTTTGAAGAATATAGAACAAGCAATTTGTCGTGAGAAGATGCGTGTGTGCGGCGACCGCGTGGCAAGCGTTTGGGGGTCTGGGGCTTAATATGAAATGATAAAGGGTTTTATAAATTCGAATGGATGAGAGAGTGAGCAAGCTGGGCTATTTTTTGTGTGTATTTGTGTTTTATGAAATAATAAGGTAAGCTGTAGTCTTTAAGTGTTATGTTGGTATTGCACCACTTTGCAGCAATGTACCTCAATGAATTTTAATGAGTTTAAAAGCAATCAAGATTGAATAATAATAAATATAAATTCTCTTCAAAAATGAGTTGTGTCAGTACTTCGCATAACCCATAGACCATGTTTGTATCTAGGTACATGTGAACGAATTCTGGGACCCTGTAAGCTTTCGTAACGGTAAGTAACAATTTAATTTGAGAGTTAATTATAAAAATACATGTGATTGATTGGCAAGTCACAGTTGGCGCCACGAAACAGGCACGAATTGAATTAATTATAATTAATTAATTGGATTCCGCATCGACATGGATACAAGCATGTTCTAGGTTAGCTTAGTAACCTAACAGTAGATTACAAAATTTAAATAATTACTGTATTTATTTTATTTTATTTAATTAATTATTCTATTTAAGCAATTTATATAAATTAATTTATATCAATAATATAAAATGTCAAATAACGAAAATGACGTAAATAAAATGAGTGTCGAAGTTTTCGACGACTCAAACGTTAGTAACTATGAAACACACTCGACTCCAAGTGTGAGTCAGAGTGAAGCAGAAATAAGTATAACAGATCAAAGTAAAGTAAATGAAGATTCAGGGATTCAAATAACCCCGAAATTAGATAGGGAAAGTAGAATTGATAGGAAAGAAGTCGGCTTCACTGACGGAAATATAGCAGCGCAATCTACTCCGTCGACAACACGAACTAAAGGGTTGTCGATGGACGATTTGTTTAATTTAATGAAAACCATGGCTGAAAATATAAATAGCAATTATAAAGAGCAACAAATTGATTCCAATGTCAAATACAATAAAATGAACGATAAATTTGATAGACAAAGTAGCGATTTTAATGCAAAGTTTGAAGTTCAAAAGAATAGTTTGGATGAATTAAAAAACCAAATTAACGAAATAAAGAGTGATTCTGACGTTAAATTTAATATCCAGAATGACAAATTCGATGAGTTGAAATATGAAACACAAGAAATGAATAAATGTTTAGAAAATACCCAGGATACGATAATGACTAGTTTGAATAAATTAGAACAGAGTGTTGAGCGAATGGGAGTATATGTGATGAATCCAGATAAGAATAATACAAATGAAAATTGTAATGACAAGTACAAAAATGTAATGCCAGATAAAGAGTTAACAAATAATAACAATAATGTCGAAAATAATGAATTTAATACTGAGAATGTTAATGTGTTTGAAGAGTTAGTATCAGAAACTGATACGGAAAAAATAAATAATGAGAGCATTAATGAAAGTGTAGATAGTAGTGATAATGAGAGTTTAATGGGATTAGAGGTTAATGAGGAGGTAATAGTTGTTGATGAGATGGAGAGTGTGTGTAAGGAGAGTTTAAGCGAATGTGTAGAGCAGAGGGTAAAATTTCCCCTTATTTATGATGAACCAGAGTGTTCAAAAGTGTTATTTTTGGGCAAGAGACCCTTATTAATGAAAGATTTGAGTTGTTTAATTTTGTTGAATAATTTTGTACCCTCTGCATGGAATGAGCGAGAAAGTGTGATATGGCATTATGATGAGAGAGATTTAAATGGAGAGATAGAATTATATAAACTAATGAGAGATTATAATGAGTTGAAAGAGATGTTAGTTGACATGAAACACTTACCTGTTAAAATAGAGAGTGAAGATTATTTTGATAATACATGTTTAAATAATAATAATTTATTTTATGAAGAAAAAATAACTGACTTAACGAATATTACTAATGGAGACTGGACAGAAACAAATAATGTTGACTTGTTTTATGAGTATTTGAGCATAATGGATCAGTTTAGTTTGTATGGTTACCACACACAAAACAGTCATTTGTGTGCTGATAGAATTGAACGATGTTATGTAGAACCAAGGTTGATTTGGAACGATGGAGGTTGAACAATTAAAACAATAAAAGACAGTATAAATATTTTGTTTTAATGGTTCTGACATGGCAAATCTGGACAAATGAAGTGCGGATATAACTGAATAATTATTGATGAAGAATTGTAAATATATGTGTAGTGAAATTAATTGTATGCATTATAAAATGTTAGATAAACCAGGTATGTATGTAGCCGAAATTGTGATGACAAAAATAATATTAATATTTTGCATTTTAAAACAAAATAATACATTAAATCCTGTAATCAAATATAACTAAAGAACTATAATAAACCTATAGTTAAATAAATATAAATAACTATGAATAATAGAAAACAGTAAGTGGTAGCGGATAGGTGTTCCTCACTTGTCCCAGTGGGGTTCGTCTATTTCAGGGACGCGCCCCTGCCCACGCGAGCCTTGGTTTTCTCCAGGTACCTTTATTTTCGGAGGAAGCTTTGTCCCTACCTTTAGTCCTAGTTCTTGACCCTGTAATAATCCTTATCCCTTTTATCTTCCCGATTTCCCTAACCCTCCCCTTAGAGTAAAAATATAAACAATGATTCTGTACAAGTAAAGCACAACCTATTTACAGGTAATTAAGAAAAAATAATAAGCATAAATATTATAATAAGTATAATATTAAGTAAGTAAATAATTTTGGGAAAATGTTTTAAAGTAAACTTATGCAACCAAAGGGTTCAATTATTATTTTGTGGTACCTGCTATGTTAGGTTATGAGTACGGTATATTGGTAGTCGGAATGTGATTGGGGAGGAATTTAAAAAGAGGTTAGAACCAATGATGTAATGTTTGTAAAATTTATTGAAATATTAAGAAAAACTGAACATTTAATCACGTAGAAGCATTTTGAAACTGTAATTAAAGTCATGGAAATTGTTTTGAATGTATTAAGAGATGAAATTGAAGTATAGCCGCCCCTGGAGTAACTTAATGTTAGTGGTGTGTGTAAATTTATTTTGATTCAAATGGAAATTGTAATTTTACATATTTTATACATTAACTTCATAAAAGAAAAATCTAAGAGACAAATATGTTATCTAAAAGATTTATAAAATTTGAAAAGTGTAATAAGCAGATATGTCAGTATAGGTTGCAACCAAAGTGTTTAGTCCCTGATTGCTGACACTGAGAATGTTTATAACTGTTGTTTATGAAAGCAAGTCTGGCACACAAATGTAAACAGAAATGTTGTAGTCTGCTGAATCAGTATCTTGAGCAAAACCCTATTGTGACATAAAAGAATTGAAATTAAATTTTCACAGACAAATAATAATGAGGTAATCATTGTAACTCAGAGTTTGAGACATTAAAAAAAAACCATTAAACAATTAAATTAATCAAATTAATAGAAACAAGGATTTTAACAATGAACTTAAAGTTTTGAGTTTGAAGTTTATTTTTTTGAAAAAAAAAAAAAATGGGATGTATATAATTTCAAAATTAAATAAATCTTAGAATTAAGTGACCAAAAAACAATTGTCAAGAGTTAGTATCAGTGAGCCTGGGAACGTTTTGAAACGATGTGTAATAAAATAAAAACTTGTCGTCAATACAAGAAGTGGGGATGATTTTGGGGGGTAGATTGGTGATAAATGAAGTGATAGGACAATGGAGTGTGGAACTGCAAATGTAGAAAGATTAATTTTCAATTGTTAAGTAATTAGTTAGTTATTAAGTGGCTATTAAGGGGGCTGCCTGTGCTCTCTTAGATAGCGAAATGGGTTGGGGGTAACAGTGAGTGTTACCTCCATCGGAGGCCAAAAGGGCGATAAATGTGCGGCGCACCTTATCAGTGTAAATTAAAGTGTACACACTGCCAACTACCGTGTCGCACATAGTAGTGATTGTGTAACAGGCAATTAAGTTAAAGTTAGATTTCCTCGACTTTTCGGGCGGTTACTGCCTTACCAGCACTAACCGTGGTTTTGGCTAGCGGCCAGCTATGGTCATACCAAGTCCCTTGACCATAGCTGACTTGAAATTGGTATATATTTGAAATTTAATGGGGGGACAATTAGAGGAAATCTCCGGAACTAGGGAACAGCGGCTGCCACTCTGTTCGAGGAGGAACAGCAGAGCCAGGTGGTAGAATCCGTTTTAAGGGTGCATGATTATAAAACAAGAACATGATGATGTTCACTACTGTAAAACTTAACAGCGGAAGCAGAGACACGGAGAGGTAAAACCCTGCTCCAAAATATACAGTCTCTGTGGAAGCGAAAGGGCGAGACAGTCCTCCATAATCTGAAATAGTGTGTGTGGCTGGGAGGTGACGTAAAGGAGTCATGAATTTAAAATTTTATGACGTAAAAGTTTTGCTTATTCAAGGTTTAATCTAATCAAAAATACTTGTGCTCTGTCCACATAATTATATGCTTAGATATTTAAAATTAAGGTGTTCATGCTATAATTTTAAGTGTATTATTTTATTGTTGTCTATTAGATAAGCATTGAGAAGAACATGTAATTTTATTATGTGTGTATTTGTTTAAGCTAATAAGTAAATCGTCTGGCAGGTTAATAGAAGCATCAGAATCAGAAAAGTGAGAAACAATGAGGTGAGAAGGGAGAATAAATAAAAATAAATATGTATATTCCATGTAATTTGTTCAATTTTAAGATGTGTTTTAATTATCCTAGGATATCAGCTGATCAGTAATAACGTCACTGGTATATTGGTTTGTAAATGTTACAAGTAATTAATGTTTAATGTACTACAGATATTTTGAAGTAAAGATAAAAAGAATATGAGAGATGAAATAACAATAATTTATGCCAATTAATAAAAGATAATTCATGGGTGCTAAATGTTTTATGGGACATGCAGACCTGTCCAAGTGGAATGAAAAGTTGAATTTGAAATGATGGAGATGAATATAATGTAATGTTGTTTTTGAGTTGATGTGATATAATAGAATTTTGTGAAATATTGATGTTGACACAGTGGTAATGGAGACTTTATGTAGAGTTTTGAATGATATATATTTATGTTTATAATTAATGAGGTTATTTTGTGTATTTGTAGTGAGGTAATGAGATTGAGAATTTTGGGGATGGCAATTTTGTATTAGGGGGTAGTGTATTTGGGGAGTCCGCAACAAGGGTTGGGACGGGATAGGAATAGATTTTAGTGAGGAGGGGCCGCCTTAGGTAAAATCCGGGGGCCAAATAAGGGAAATGAGTTTTTGAGTAGGGGAAACACGTATCCTATATATACAAAGGGTTAGCGAGTATTTTATAATGTAGAGAAGGTGGCGTTTTGTGTTAAATGATAAGTTGGGGTTTAGAGTGTTCTGATTAGTAGAGATTTTGGTAGAGATGGGTGTCATGGGAGTTACAGTTGATAAATATTAGAGTCAGGGGGAGAAAGTTTATATATGTATAGAAATCTCATACAGAAAAACGAGAATAAATAATTTACATCACCCACAGTATATTAAGGTAAGATTGTTGAAAAGACAGAGAGATTCATGATAAAGAATATACAATTGTTTATTTTTTTCACCAGTGACAGAATTTTGATAAAATTTGAAAATAATGTAAAGTCAAGAAGTGTTTATTTTAAATAATTTAAATGTCAAGTTGATGATTAAGTATATTAATATTTTGTTTGTTTTAAATATTTTATGTTATTATGTTTTGTATTTCAAGTTAGGATATTGCAAATGTTCAATGTGTTTTCAGAACTTATAGATAACATATGTAGGTCAAGGGTTTTGGACTTGACCTAGTCATGATCAGCTGATGAGGTCAGACACCTACTAAGCTTGTGTATAGTAGGAAGCCAATTGTAATTTGTTTGTTTAATTAATTCAAACCAATATTTGAATAATTTTAATAGATGTTATTTAATAAATAAATTTAATAAAATTTTTTTTTATGAATAAATTTAAATTTTTTTTTCGAATTTTAAAATTTTGAAAATTTTAAATTTGTTTGAAAAAAAAAACTTGATTTTTCGCCTGCCAGCGAATGAATATGTTAGATAATTATTCTTTTATTATATGTGTGTATTAACCATGTTTCTTTTATTGTATTGCTTTATCTTGGTAGGCTATAAATTGCTCTCATGCTAGAGTAAGGATGTATTTGTATTAATAGGAATGTTTAGGTTAAGTCATTTGAAACAAAAATTAGAAAAAAGAGGAAGAGAATTTTTTGATAAAAGATTTTTTTTTGAATTTTGAATTTTTTTAAATTTTTAGTAAATTTTAAAAGAAATTTTATTTTTTTTTGTGTTATGATAACATGTAATGTTAGACTGTGTGAGCCCAGTATTTGCTAAAGGCAGCCCAGCTTGCAAAAAAAAAAAAAGGGGATCCATATCGGCGGAGGAGCGGGAATGATTGTAGCCAGGGATTGAGGATTTTTGGGGGTAGTATGTTGAAGGGCGAGGTGGGCTATGGTGCGAGTCTGATCGATTTCTCGGTGTTGGGATCTCTTACGGAGAAGTCCAGTGATCTCGTTCAGATGAGTCCATGGTCGCTGAGCCAGGGGGGTCGTGTACCCATGCAGATTAAGAACTAGGGGGTTGTTGGCACCAGTTCCTCACCGGTCCTCTTCGGGGTTTATCGATGAGATTTCTTCTGTCGTGGACAGCAGAATTCTCATCGAGGGGGTATTGTAGCGGGTCAAATTTTGGGTGTTTTTATTTTCAACAGTAGGGGACATTTATATTTTATTTCTTTCATTTTGGTGCGGGCTTGAAAAAAGAAGTTGTGAAAATTATTGGGTAACAACATTTATTCCGTTATAATAGAACGCATTGCAACGATATTTTCCATGCAACAGCACGATGTTGAGCAACAGTGAGACAAAAGCGATACGCAGGTGTTATTGTGTAAGCCGGCAAGCGAAGCATTTGCATCTCCACAAAATTCGCCGAAATCTGTACTTGCGTAAACAGCACACAGACGCAACTGTATCACCACAAATCTGAGTGACGCATCCAGACAAAAACCGGATGTCCTGGTACTAACAAAATTCCGCAATGTGCTTTTTGAGCGGCAGGAAGTCATGGCTAAATCCGGTCTTTCCAATGACATCAGCGGAACCAAGTCCAATATCGGCCTCTGGACATACACATATACCAGCTTTAATCCATATATAAAGTGGTTACTTCCCAACAAATGCAGCCGGAGCGACGGAAGCGTAGTGGCAGTGAAACACTGATTCCCGGCAAAAAGTAAAAAGTACCTGTTACATTACAGCCCAGTCTCACAGTTGTATCCACCGGCGCCGGTACAATTAAAGTAGGCTCGTCACAAATATTTTAATTTTTTCAGTAAAGAGTGTAAAACAGTATAAATCCATGTGACCGCGGTCGGTTTTAAAAAAGAAACTGTATCAGTTACAACTTTTGAAGAATATAGAACAAGCAATTTGTCGTGAGAAGATGCGTGTGTGCGGCGACCGCGTGGCAAGCGTTTGGGGGTCTGGGGGCTTAATATGAAATGATAAAGGGTTTTATAAATTCGAATGGATGAGAGAGTGAGCAAGCTGGGCTATTTTTTGTGTGTATTTGTGTTTTATGAAATAATAAGGTAAGCTGTAGTCTTTAAGTGTTATGTTGGTATTGCACCACTTTGCAGCAATGTACCTCAATGAATTTTAATGAGTTTAAAAGCAATCAAGATTGAATAATAATAAATATAAATTCTCTTCAAAAATGAGTTGTGTCAGTACTTCGCATAACCCATAGACCATGTTTGTATCTAGGTACATGTGAACGAATTCTGGGACCCTGTAAGCTTTCGTAACGGTAAGTAACAATTTAATTTGAGAGTTAATTATAAAAATACATGTGATTGATTGGCAAGTCACATAATGTAGAATTAAAGAAACAAATGAAGGAGGATATTGAGAAGAATATCGAAACACTTAACAAGAAAATGGATAGTAACCAAGAAATGTTTAAACAAATGAGAGAACAAATGGACAGCAATAATGAAAATTTTAAAAGTATGGAGGAAAAAATAAATGAAAACTCAAAGAAACAAAGCGAAACTTTGAGAGAAGACTTAATAAGATAAATGAATGAAAGTTTGAGACAAATTAAGGAAGATAATTGGCAAATGAACGAGAATTTGGAAGGCAAAATCAAGAAAATAAACGAGGAAAACTTAAAGCAAATAAACGAAAAAATTGAGAACTCCAACAGAGAATTAAGGGAAACTCTCAATGAGAAGATTGAAGACGTCAGTAAGACACTTAGCCAGATGATGGACAAGTATAAGGAGGAATTTGGACAGCAGATAGCCGATACAAAGGACAGGCTGGAGAAAACTGAAGAAACAGTTGTACAGTCCAGAATAGAAGTAGATGCCAGAATAGATCAGGTAGAAAATAATAACAAAATTAGTATAACGGAGGTACAAGCAGGAACACAAAAGAAGCTAGATGAAATAAAGGAAACAATAGGTGGTCAAATCGAAACCATCAAGGGTGATGTAGGACAAGTAAAAGGGCAGGTAGGCCAAATCCAGGAAGAACTGGTAATTCTACAAAATAGACCGATAAATTACACACCAATAGGAAAAAACCGAGAGGCAATCAACTTCAGAGATTACCGCAGAAACCCATTGGAATTCCTCGAGAGGTTAGAAGAGCTATTTGCTCGCAACAAAGAAAACCGATGGCTCATGATAAAAAATCTGCTTGACGAGAGTTTCAAGAACATAACAGACAATTGGTGGACGGCAATTAGGAACGAAATACAAAATTATACAGATTTCAAACAGATATTTAAGACCAAATATTGGTCCGAGAGTATCCAAAACATCATTAGGGACGATTTATGTAATGGACGGTATGAATCCACAAGTGGTCAATCCCCAACAGCATACTTCTTGGGTAAGGTCTGCATCGCTAGACATCTCGAACCACGGACCCCAGAAGAATGTCTGGTCACTAAAATTTCTTACTACCATTTAGAGGAAAGCAGAACACGAGCCAGACAGTGTAGTCAGGTGAAGATGATAGGAGCGATGGAAGCCCTCCTGGAAAGTTATGAAAGGGAGGACTACTACAGGAGAAGTCGCAGGAGACTGGAACCCCAGAACGATCGGTGGAACGAGCCACACCGGGAAAATAGGCCACGAGTAAATCAGGTCAGGTCAAACAGCAATAACGACAATAGTCGAAACCAACATAATAACCATCGACGAAGTTTTAATAATGGCCAGACGTACCACGATCAGTACCGAAGAGAGGAAGAAAATCGGCACCCACAGGGGATTCACCGTGCGGAAGGTCGAAGATCTAGGAGCCGGGAAGGAAGGCGAAATGCACCTTCAGTAAACCAGCATAGAGACGACCAGGGAACCAACCAAGCCCAAGTAAACTATATGATGGCTGATGAGAGGGATTCGAGGAGATACGATGACCGTCGTGGCAACCGTGAACCTAATCCCGATTCCAGGAATGATGATGGAAGGAATAAAAGGAACGAAGGCGACATTGAACCGTATGTGTATGATCCACGCTGTGACGATCCTGTAGGGAGATTTGTAACCGCATATAACCTACGGAATCCACCGGAAAACCATATTAGTGGAGCAACCCGGATCGTGGCAGATACCGAAAACGGATAAACCAAGTAGGAACAATATTGCAAGAAGGGACTAATTTTCTATGTACCGGCAAGGTAAACCAGTTAAGAAAGGAAGAAGAAAATGATAATCAAAAACAAATAATCACTCTAGACTTAAGAAAAAATAATGATAATTAAGAAAACATAACCAAAACTGAAGAAAAGCTAATAAGGAACAAAAGGGGAATATAAACGGAAAAATAAGAAGAAAAAAGTATTAAACTAGCAATTAATTAAGACAAAATATTATTTAGAAAAATATAAAAGAAAACATTAGAAAGAAAACAGGGTAAAGCAAAAACAAACTGAGACATAGTGTACATCAAAGTATACACTACAAGGGGTGCTGACAACAGTCTTGATCAAAACGGGAGCGAACACTTCCTTAACAAACATACCAGAATAAAATGGAGAGAATACGCACACTGTCCATAAACCAGATACAATAGGAGCCACAGGTAAATAATATAAAACCATAAAGCAGCAAATAAACTTGAATGTTACGAGAGAAGGAATAGGAATTCCTATGGTGTTATTAGTAACCCAAGGGTTACTCTTTAAGGTATAAACAGAGTGTTGTATGCTACGGTGCCACTCTGCAATTATGAATGATCCGCTGAGATAATAGGAAGCACAAGTGCCCCTCAGGACAGGAATTCATACTAAGTTAGGGAAAATGTTAGGGTACCCATAGGAAACAAATAAACCGTAACAGAACCAGAATTATGGCAGGAAAGACTGCAGGAAATCAGGGCATTCCAAGGAAAAGGATATACAGAGATCATGAGTGTGGCACAAAAGAAGAGGTTAGTGAACAATTACAATAACTACTGCATCATATTCTCCAACTCACCGAATAAAGCGAAGAATTTAAATAATATCCGGTTAAACAGTTGTTAAAGAAAGCTGTAAGAAAGTAAATCCAGTGCATGATAAAAGAAGATATTATAGGAAAAAGTAGTTTGTCAATTACCAGCCCCATTTTAGCAATACCCCAAGGAATATCTAACCAAACCGAGATAAAGAGGTTTTATGAAAAGTGAAGACAGTTTTTGTAGATTTTTCCCGTTTATTTCAGTAACTCCTAAAACTACCATTTACTGAAATAACTCGTCTTAACCGGGGGCTTTATGTAACGTGTCGTTTCACCAAACATAAAACTAATAACATACTAACTAAAAGATAATTTACTGACTGTGACAAACTATGGCTGACAATGACCAAAATACCAAGAAGTTAAAGATCCCAAGACAAAAGATGTAAATAAATAATTAATTAATCGCACTGTTGAGTACATTTACATATGTTTTTATTTGTGTTAAACTAATTCATTCTAATAAGACAATTTATATTATTATTAAAAACTTCATTACTAGTTAGAATGTAAATAAATCTAATTTAACTATGGGGAGGTCTGCGCACCTCAGACCGTTATTTTATTTATTTAAAAAAAAAAAATACATAAAGTGAATTATTTAAGTTTTACAAATATAATAAGATCAAACTATAATTATAAAAGTGGTATGGTATGACAGTGCTAGAAAGTGAGAATAACAGTGAAATACGGTAAAAAGGAAAAATTGTGTATAATGGAAGTGATTGAACATAATTATAATGAGCATTGAAGAAATATATAATCTATATGAAACAGGTATATAACACATATAGTGAAACAAAACAAATTAACTATTTGAAAAGGATAAAATTTTACATTAAAAACTTATAATAAAATAGTGTAAGGAAGAAAAGATAAAGTTCAGCTGAATATTATTAATTAGAAATTGTACACAGAACCTGTGACCCATAAAATATAGCCAAGGCCTTTAACTAAAGAAATTAAAGTTTTGAGTGGAAGAAGGAGATTGTTGAAAATCGTGAATTGCAAGCCAGAATGTTTAAAAAATTACTGCTGAGTTTGATGGAAATTGAAGATCAATAAAAGCTGAGATGACCAGGAAAACCAACCCAAGACCTAGAGGAATGATGTTTTGACAGAGAGAGACCAAAAAACCAGGTGTCCAGGAGTGAAGAATCAACCAATAAATCCGTTGGGAAAACTGCAAGATTGGTGAGATCACTCCAAAACAATAACTGAAATATTCGAGCTAACATTGCGACAGTAAAAATATGAATTACAACAAAAACAATAACTGAAAAAACAATATAAAAAAATAATAATTGTGAATTATTTTAGTACACTATTATAAAATAGTCGTTAGTCATAAGAGTTTTTTGTTATAGTTTCTAGTTGTTTAAAAGAACCCACAACCATACAACAGACATACACAACACCATATTACCAAGTCTCATGTATTAATAGTATATTGTCTGTTCTATGTGTAAACTGTACCAGACTTTAACGATACTTGTATGTTAACTCTGAGATTCAGATAAATAATCCTCTATTTAAAAATAAAACAGGTTTTTTTTTTATTTAGTTACAAATCAACATCAGAGATACTAATTATTTTAATATTACATATTAGTGACACCAACACAGAGTGAACAAGATAAAACTATCAACGACGAAGAGGTAGAGGTAAGATATTAACTGAATAATACATATTGGGGTCCATCGTGGGGCTTAAAGAGATAGAGGTAAAATTTACTGAATTTCACACACACACACACACACACACACACACACACACACACACACACACACACACACACACACACACACACACACACACACACACACACACACACACACACACACACACACACACACACACACACACACACACACACACACACACACACACACAGCATAGGATTCTTAGTAAGGAGTAAATTTGTCAGATGCTCTATGCTGAGTGCCGTGTTGGTATATGTAGTATTTACTTTTCAACATTATGTAGAGAGCAGATTTCTTTTGATGTACCTAAGAGAAACAAAAAAATTTTTGACAGCGGATGGCTTGTAATATGCGGAGATATTGTCGATTTGGGGCTACCTTTGATTGGGTATGTTCATGTTTAACATAATCACCACTGTTGTTGTTGCTTGTGTTGCATTGTTCGTCTCACACGTAGAAGTACTGAATTCTTAAGTGTAGAATTTGCTACCATAAGAATTGCTAAAACAAGTGATCTCTAATAAATTCCTAAAACTTTATTAATTAAAATTTTTTCTTCTCCACTTTCCATGGTAAACTTTACTTCCACATTCCACTTGATTTTATTTTACTTTCCACTTTATTTTTACTTATTCTTGTGGTACTATATCTCACACTAAGTCTTGACCTCCTTCAACCTTTGCATGCAATAACACTAATCTCTTGCAGCCATTTGTCAGTTTCTCACCTGCAGAGGTTTTCAGTGTCTCATTAAACATTATCCTGCCAATGGGCCCTTGGTCATCCTCTTCATCTGTGCCCAGTATACATCGCTTTATCATTTTTTGGGTATGTTTTTTCAAATGTCACTCATTTTCTCTAGATGTTCTGCAATCTTGGTGCAATCTTGTTTCTTTCTTTTTACATGACATCATATGGAAAGATGATGCTGTGATGCCCATTCATATTAGAAATCTTTTCAATTCAGGCTTCTGCTAGTATTTAATTTTTAACCAATGTTACAGTTTTCGTATCAAAATCATCTTCATTGACATGGATTTTATGATGTTTTGAAGATGAAACAAAAATTATTCAACTAAACACCTGATGTGCTTTTGATGTTGGTGGATTTGTCTGTTTGGTAATTTTTTGTAATTTGGTTTATACATTTCTCCTCCACCGAAACATGGTGATCGTGCTAAGAGATTAGGCTTTCTTTCATGGTTGGTCTAAAACACAAGATAGAATTTACTAAAACCAGAGACAAATGTAAACCATTTGTGAAGGAAGATTCAGCAATAGAGTTTGGCTGACAAACTAACAATGTATGTTAACAGTCACTAAACTAACAGTATGTGTTCCTGCAAAACAATTTTATCTCTTTTATAACAACAGTTTTGAGGGACCTTAATACTGTTAAGGAATTGACACAGTTTTCAAATACAAAGTAGTATCAAATGTAAATATCAAGTACAAAATGTGAGACCTGATGACACCTTGGTCACTTGTGACATCATGTTCTTGTTCATTATAGTTCCCTTACAGAAGGTTTTGGAACACATAAAAAAAACTGTTTGCAGTGGACATAACAGCCCTCTTCTTCTAGCTATTGACAATGACGTGCTTTCAGTGGAATGGGTCCTTCTTAGATCAGACAGATGGAGTCGTCATGGGAGGTCCTCTGAGTCTAATGGTTGCCAGTTTCTGTGGATAAATTTGAAAAGGCGGTGCTAACATCTATGCCATTTAAACCAAAGTGTTGGTTCTGGTATGTGGATGACACTTTCATTGTTTGAAGGAGATAGGAGGAGTTTCACCATTTCCGTGATCATTTGAACAGTGATCACCAAAAACTCCAATTCACCATGGAAAGAGAAGCAGACAGCAAGCTGGCGTTCTTGGATGTGGTGGCCCGTATAAAGATCAATAGTGGCCTTGAACAGGGTCTATCGAAAGCCAATGTATACTGGCTACTATTTACATCGTGACTCTAATCATCATCCCAAGCAGAAGTGCACCTTGATAAAGATACTGGTTGACTGGGCTTTGCATATATGTGACCCTCAGTACTGTGATAAAGACCTTGGACTTTTTAATGCAGTGCTACAGTCAAATGTTACTCTGTTATGGAGGTGAGAAGAGCCATGCAGCTGCCTAAATCTAGCCGAATGGATGTGTCAGAGGGAAATCAGCAGACTTGGTATTAACGATTAAAAAAATTAATGATTAAATTAATCATTAAAAAATTGGTTAAATTTTTAAATGGTTAACTTTAATATTTAAAATGGTTACATTTTTTTATTAACGATTAAAAAATGAACGAATTAATTTTGCTCAAGAGTAGCCAAAATAGTTGTTGAAGCCAATGTTAGAAAAAGTTTGTTCTAGGTATTCTTAATCCGTTGGCAGACAGTGGACTGGTTTTTCCCCATGGCACCGTTAGGTCTCCTTTGTCTCCTTATTGTCAACGTCCATGTGGCAAGAATAGTTTTCTGTCTTTTTTTAATTATTCATATACTACCCCAGGCAAGTAGACAACAAATAACTTCTGTTTTTACATCTAAATTCGTGGGAATACAGTGTTGCTAACATACGTTTTAGTAACATGCTGAGATCTAAAACGAAATTGCATTGCATGCGCTGAATATTGCATGTGTTTATTTGGTGACACGAACCGGCAACATTCATCTGCTGATGGGCGAGCGTGTCATAAACGTTAGCAGTGATTGGCTAGTTCAATGAACTCCAAATTCCACTCCTCCTACTACCCAGATATTACAAAGGAGGTTAATTTAAACAGATTTTCAATTCCACCAATTTATCGTTCTCTGTCCTTCTCATGTCCTTGTCGCCATTTTATATTAGTGCAATCAGCATAGTGGTAATTGTTATTGTTGTGTTTCTACAGTTTTGTGTTGTTTTTTAAATAGAGTAGTCTTTTGTTTGTATTTTTGTTTTTCACACAATTATTTTTGTTCCGTACCAAACTTTTAATAAGTTAATTTGATTTTAACTTTAATCAGTTACTTTTTGCACGCATTAACTTTAACTTAGTTTAGGGGCACTAACTTTAATTAGTTAAACATTTTTATTAACGTTCCCAAGTCTGGAAATCAGATGGTCGGTACAGCATTCTTGTTTGTACTATGTCAGGAAGAATAACAGACCGCATTTGGTTGCTTGAGCAACATAGGGTATATACTGTTTTTCTGTCAACACTGAAGATCCAAAAAAAAAACCTGCAATCAGTAGACACCTAGGGATCCACTTTTCTTGTGCGGGGTATACAGAGCTCTTGCGGAAAAGTATATGTTGGGACCACAAAACACAGCATCAACACTCACATAGGTGAACACAGGTGACACTGCCAAACGCAGAATTCTGATGTCATGGAACAAGCACTGTCTAAAGAAGACTATACTATCTTGTTTGGAGAGACCCAGGTCCTGTCCTTGACTCAATTGTACTTTTGGTCAGTTGCAGAGGGAGCCAGTTGAAATATGTAGGCACAGTGACCACAGCATAAATAATAAAGAGGAGTCATTAGCGCACAATAAATACTGGGTATCAGCATTGAAATGTGGTAAGATAGCTGAGCCAATCAAAGAAGGAGAGCGATGTATTTAGCCAAATAATGACCAACCAGCACCTTAAAGAAAATGTAGAAATAGAAGTGCCTAAGTAGGATAGAATATTTTTGTTTCTATTAGTTCTGGGAGTGTTTGTATTCTGTGTTCCTATACCACTGAAGATGTCTATCATCAGTATGTATGAAGTGTCTGGAAGTGTTTATAGATAATGTAGACTGTGGCCTGAGGCCTGGAAAATTATGACAGTGTAAACTCCTGCCATGAAAAGTTACGTTTACTTATCAAATACAAAATAGGTTTTAGCAGTGAAGAAGAAAGACTGGGTGAATACATGCAAAAAGCTGCACATCATCTATATAGTTTACATTTAGGAGACATAGAAGTGTTACCTTAACAGTTTTGCAGAACAAAACTATAAAAATTATGAAAAATCTTGGGATGAAAATGAATGGAATGTGAACTCACATTAAGAAATCCTGAAACAACAATGTTCCTAGATCATCTGATCATCTACTCTTAAAAAGGCAAATGTTAAAAACAACTACAAAAGAATCCTGGTGTAATTGTTTTTAATATCTGGAAATATGAGTATTCCAGCGGTATGTAAACCACTAAATGCTTCAGCATCAAAAGTTGTGAACATGTTACAAGCATGACAAGTACGGTGCAAGATGCCCACTGTCACTCTGATAGGTGCTATCAATGCTGGTGGTGGCTTTATGTCTTTTCTATATTAAGATTTCTCTAGAAAATGTTTATAGATTTCATGCTGGAAAATGGTCTATTGGAGGGGCCAATCCAACAGGGTGGTCAAATCTGTATTTTCAGTTTTTTCTGTGTTTCAGAAATACAATTAAGCAAACCAGATACAATTCTGTTACATTTCTGCTCAATAAACATCGTACTGAAGAATAGACTATGTTTAAATTAACTACAGGAGTCTTGTAGTTAACAAAAATGGCAACAGGATAGTAAAAAATAAGTTAAGTTTTGAATCTGAACCCTGAATTTAAAGAGAGATTACAAATTTATTTGATAAATATGGTCTTTCCAATGAAATTTTGCTGAATCGGAAGATCCAGATAATATAGACATTGAATTTGGTATTTTTGCATTAGTGGAAAAAAAAAATATTGTGTAGCTGAAGTTAAGGGAATGAGTAGTGTTACAGTATTTAGAAAGAGATCCAACTTGCTTAAAATTTACAAGGAAGGACAAGACGTAATTTGAAATTGACCAGTAAACGTAATGTTCAAGCTTCCATTCCCAAGTGCACTAGTAGATCAGTTTGTCAGCATAAAAAGTGAACATTTGGAACCAATTTATTGAACTATAATATTTTAAATGCTCTGAATGGTCTTACAAAGTTGAATAGCCTTTATTTTTAATTTTCTTTATATGTTTAAGAGTTGTTAGGTTTAAAAATTTGATTGAAGATGTTAAAGTTAATTTAAAACTACATTAGGGTATAATTGTTTTCAAGTAATTTGATTTTATGATTTCAGGCTTCTGCAGTTTATTTTTTTAAATATTGCAATTCATTCTCTTCAAAGTGGGCGTATTATCTGCTTGCTGTATTTTGTTACTATTTAATTCAATAAATCTAAGTTTTTGTGTTTTTGTTTGAAGTGTAAGTTTTCTTTAGAAAGTAACACAGAATCCAAGGTACAACGCAAGTAAAATCACTTAAATTTTACATAAGTAAAATTTGTAAGTATGTTAATATATGTTACATACTTACTTTATAATAAGTATTATTATTATTATTATATTCAACATTGGAACTCATATAGCCTAAACCAGAAATTTTTTAAATCAAATTTAGCTACACATTCAATTAAGAATAATCATGCTTTCCCAAATTTAAATAATGTAGCTTTATTAAAATATATTTCCAGTATTGATAGAACTGATACTGTATCTCCAATATACGAGAAAACATAAAACAACTAATGTACAATTATAAGGAAAAGAAATTATTTTAAGAAATATATAAGGGAAAAGAACAAAAGGCTACCCAATGATGTGGAAAGATATTGTTGTCTGAGAGTGAAAGTCCTTTTTACTACCAATAGAGTGTAGTGGAGGGTCAAGATTGAGGAAACCAAAGCTCAGTTTCAGGAAGCAAAGCCATGGGGGGGGGGGGGAATGTACAGTTAATTTGTGCTGTATTTACTGTGCCCAACAGCATTTGTAAAAACGTCAGTCTGACCTTTTAGTCAGTTGATGTTTTGCAGGTACAAAGAAAATAAATCTTATCTGTGGTACAAAGGGTTACACAGCTGAAGTCATTTTGGTTAAAATTACTTCCCGGGCTGTTTGGCCGTGGTCCAACAAAAGCAGACATTTCGGCAGTGCCACATATCGTGACACTTAGGAAATTTATAAGTAGAAGTGGTGTTCACAGGACTTATCCACCATTAACCACAGTACTGTGGTTCTAATGTATATCATCTCACATTAGCGTTACTCGTTTCCACTGAAGATGGCAGTCGGTAGCACTGCCGAAACGTCTGGTTTTGTTATAAACTTTGGACCACGGCCAAACAGCCCGGGAAGGAATTTGAACCAAAATAGATCTTATCTAATTTAGAGTGAGAATCTCTGTTATTTATTTGCTAAAGACTGTAAGTACATGTTTTCACAATCAGTGACACTTCTGAATAACATTTCCCAGGGAACTATAGTAAATGAATGTTAGTATAGAAGAAGGTGTTGTAAAGAGAAAACTCTAGAAACATGGTTGCTTGACATATTCTATAATTCAGTACTTGTAACAGAATTATAATTCTAGAATTGTAATAGTAAAAATAGTTACAAAATATGACCTCCTGCTTATTGGTTACTACTTAAACACCTAAATAGAAATATTAAAATTGTTTCAAATGAAACAATTTGAAAATATTTTCAAAGTGGATTGTTTCATTAATTAACACGTAAGTGGACTGTATCACAAGTTTATTGTACAAAAGAAAAAGAAGCACACATGAAGAATTGCTACTTGCAATTAATAGATTTATTGTATAAAAAAAATGCACAGTAACTAACGATGTTGATAACAAAGTGAAGAGCTATAAAATTTTGACAAATCTATTACACGTTCGCCTAATTTGTATACTTGAGAAGTTCACAAAACTAATAGATGGCAAGTCTGCTAATTGGATGTCAAGTGTAAGAGGATGTCGAGGATGTCGTACACTGACAGGTAACAAGACCAACAAATTCAATTCAGAAAGATCAGTATTTTTTGTGCTTTCAGTACAATCTCAGGCCTCAGTATTGTTTAAGGCCTGTAGGTGAAGTGTGGGAAACATACATACATACAGGAAAAATAGTTACCAAAGAAACTATTAGTAAGAACAGTATAGTTCTCAGATTTACTGGACCAACTGTGATACGACACAACAAAAGGAGGTGTGGAATGGTACAGAGAAATCGGTAATAATGCAGCTGAGAACAGTGCTGTTATTAGAAACAGAAATTATTCTATTACTCAGGTGAGTAATAGAAATCACAAAAGTATACTAGTGAAATAATAGCAGCTTAATTGATAAACTGACTTGATCATGTAGTGACCTTGACCTTATTTCTTACAGAGCTTTTTAGTCTTTTTTCTGTCACTTTTTCAAATTCTTCTAGTTTTTGTGTGTTCCTTGCCTATCCACAGACTCCCATTTTGTAAAGGACCTCTTCCACATCATCTAGCTGTCACTTCATTGGCCAGCCTCTATTTCTCCATTTCACAGGTTTTCCATTGGCATTCTTTACAGAGTTTTTGTCTCCATATGTTCCACGTTTCTTAACTATTGTATTCCCATCTTCTTAATTTCGTGGTCTTCATAGACAGTTTGAAACAATTTTCCATTTAATGAATATAGAGAGTTTATTCTAATATCACTGTCCTCCATTTTTGTGTACAGTTCGTTAAATTATTAGCATCAGTTTTCTTGATAACGATAATGATGTCAACAGAGGTAGGGGCATGTAGTGACATCAGTTAGTAGAACCTGTCTCTAGTCTCTGGACTGCATTGCTTTCCATAATTACAGACACAAAAAAAAAATTAATTCTCTTAATTTTTCAAAAATGTATTATTTACTTGTAGGCCTTCACCATATCTTTTCGCTATCGGATGTTTAGTTTTTCCTTGATTATTGTGCAGACCTATTTTCCTACCTTCTTTTTTCCATTTGAATAAACTCTCAGAGATAAGTCTTTAGCTTGTACTGATCTCAGGAAAGTATCATCTGTGTATTTGACGAATATTGGTTTGTCTGGGTAGACTTCACAGCATTTAAACACTACATTGAAGAAGATGTTAACAGAACATCGCCTTCTCTAAATCTGCATTTTGCTTGAAAGGATTCTGAGATCATGTCCTTTACATACTTTAGATTAATTCGTGTCAGCTTTGTTTTTACTAAGCTTATCAGTTTCATAGATGTTCCAAGCTGTTGCAGTTCTCAGACAACTGAGCACTCTGGACAGTACTATAGACCTGCTTGAAATTATATTTAAACATTCATTCAGAATTGTTAGCTAGAAGATTTAGTTAGAAGTAGACTTGCCACCCTGAACAAACTGTGATATTCATCTGGTTAACTCATATATTTCATTTGTAATGTAATAATGTGCCCTGATAGTTTCATAAAAATAAAAATTTAATTAACACTTTTTTGAGTTGTTTGTGTGTATAACTTTTTCTATATTTTCCAAAATGTCTTCAGTCTCCGAAGAAAGTGCAAAACATTTAAAATTATCTTATTAAAATTTTAAGAACATTATTTGACTTACACAGATTTCTTTGTTTTACTTTCACAGAGGTACACAGATAAAATAACCAGATTTCTGCATAATGTAATATAAGAACATATGGTTTTTTGATATGGTACCAAATTGATTTTCAACATGTTTGAACCTTAGTGTTGAAATAACAGATGAAATGTGTCTATAATCACTCTCTGTTGATATAGAAACATTAAATTACTAAACCATTTTATAAATAATATAAAATGGTAAATTCAAGGTTGTATTCATGGGTAATATAAAATGTTGTATTTAATGTTTTTCAGAACTGTGAAAGGGTGTAAGATTGTTTAAGTTATAGTAATGTGAATGATCTTTAAACAGAATTCCCCTCCAGATTTTATATCCACTTATGAAAGTTTTTCATTGTATTGTCCACTTATGGGCAATAGGTTATGTTTGCATGCGACACATGATTATAGTTCTGAGGTTAGTGTACCGTGGGCTGGAACCAGCATCATTAATCTAACTGGAAAGAAGAAAGAACACAAACTTGAACATAAGACTGTACTTAGTATATTTCAATTATTTCACTGCTTCATGATATAAAAATTCAAAATCAGATATGTTAATGTTTATTCTCTAGTCCACTTGTATGTGTGTTGAATAATTTAATGTCACAGTATAATATTTATTTAAATTTGGTGGGTTTGGTTCTGTTGTCTTGGAAAAAGAATTGTGTACAGCAGTCAGTAGATATAATTAGATAAACTTATTTTAGATATAAGTTTCAAATTATAAGTTGGTCATGGAAGAAGCCTATATAAGTTGAAAATTGTAACCATGAAGATCAATCACAGTGTTATTGAAAACAGTTGGATATGGGACAAATCTATGAGTGAGCACCAATAAAACATCAATTCTATCTGTTTTCTTTTCACTATAGAAAGCAATGTATGTATTAATTTTTATAGAAATGGTTCTTTATCCCTCACTGTTATGAAAGTATTTTATTCCACAGAAGTTGTGTATCATTGTATTCATATACTGCAGGGTAAGGTAGTGAATTTATTATATCGTGTGACAGCTGAGATGTACGTGTTTGGAATAATATAATGTACGCGTACATACGTATTATGGTACAGTACAGTCACTGGATGGTTAGTGGCTGAAGCTTTTATATTAGAGTTGAATATATCATCCACATTGAAGAAGTGCACGTGCGTGCGCGCGCACGTGTGCGCGTGTGTGCGTGTGGAGAGAGCTGAATATTTTTTTTAGGAACAGATTTATTGTTGAAGACATTATTTTTTGTTAAGTTGGTAAGAGGAGTATGTGCAGATATTATATCCCTTGTAATTAAATATGGGTGTATTGTATTGCGAATCTGTTTTATTAATTTGACTTACCAGATTTAGCCTATAAACTGAAACTGTTGACAGGTGTATAACATTATCTTAGTTTACTCACAGTCGCCAGTTTGTTTCATCGATTAAATGTAATGAATGTTCCATTGCTGTGGCCACTTCCTGGTTTCGCTCAAGAATGAGTCAGTCTACTTCCACCCTCTGCATAAACTTTTCTTTTTTCGCATTTATACCTTTCAGTGGTGGGTACTCTGTGTGTCTTGTGTAGATGTTTATGTCACTTGGCATTTGTCTCACCCCAGCCCCTACCCTAAACAGTGAATCATTAAAAATGTGCACTGTATGGGCACAAAACAATCCGTGAATTGTGTTCTGCTTGTTTGGAAATAGGTAGTTTAAGACTAATGTGCATGAAAAAAAGGAGTGTGTATCATAGATACCTAAGTCACAGTTAGGCCTAATGTTGAAAGACAAATGATGATGATGATTATGATTATGATTATCTTGTTTGTTAATGAGCACAACACAGTTACATTTTGTTGTTATGAAATATTATTTTGTTTTAAACATAGTGGCATTAAACAATGTATTATAAATATTTTCTCCTCTTATGGACTCTGAACTTTTAAAACATTGTATTTAGTCTGTAATTCAGTAAGTCATATTTCTGTGTGTCAGAAAATAGTAATAATTCATGGTGAATGAGGCGAGAACTTGTCATTGGTTTTTGTTTCTTTCAAATTAAATTTTATTGATGTTGGCTTATGTGACCTGTAAGTTACATCGAGCAGCATTTATGCACCACCCGGTGGGGGAACCCATCAGAATAACTGCATCCTCTCTGTAAATATATACACAGACGGTATTGATTAGACCACTTGGATGTCTATATGTGCTGTACAGATAAAAAACGAGAAACATTGGAGCAGATTTGTTTATGGATGAACTGATATTGCTGTGGTATAAATAATTCATAACGATGGAATTTATGCGGTGATGTGGCATGAAAATATATGAAGGTTGCATGAGGGTATAACTGGCCTGCTACAATTTGTTGAGCGCATGTTTACCTTGTGTTAGTTTAGTCTGTTTAGCGTTTCATAGAAAATAAGTTGTTGATATACATATGCATGCACAGAAGAAATATTTATGTGATTATGATTTTGAATATTAATTGTAATTTATTGTTTTTGTAACCAATTCAAGAAAAAAAAACGCTTAGGCCTACTAATATTTAGCAGATTTATTGTTAGGCGTCTTTTATATCAAGTCTTTCGATGGACAAAATAAAATTGAACATAGAAAAATAATAAAGATATTTTATTAATATATGTTTAAATATTGTTTCCGACCATATTAACAAATAATATTGATAATTGCCGTTGGTAATGAGAGTAAATAAGGCTTTCGAAGCCAATTTTACAAATCTGTGGAATATTGACACAGGTATAAAATTTACTTGAACATATTTTGTGTAAGGCATATAATGGTTTACACTTCTGATTCAATTATTTGACACATTTCTCGGAGAGTTAAAATAGAAAGTATAAAGGCGATCTACCATCCACTCTTTAATGGGTTTGCATCTTCACATAAATTTGTTTTCTCCTTCTATTATCCGCGAGAATACGCAGTTAGTTTCATTCTGATGCCCCCACCTGCAGCAGCTCCTGTTCCCGGTTGCAGTCTGAATCGAATTTAGTTTGATTTCAGGGCTACGTGTAAATCCGCAATGGGGGGGGGGTATGGCCGACCGCCTGAAACAAAAATATTTCCCTATTTAAATGGTTATGTCTTTAAAACAACTTGCTCCACAGAAATCGTGTTTGCATATTCATTAACAGCATGAGTCCAATTAACATACAATATTGTGTATTACTGTGCCATGTATTTTGCGCAACACTCTCTCCCTTTCCATTTAGCAGTGAATTGGTACACATTTCTGAGAATGCCGTCACGTTTAATCTCGCCAGTCGTTGAGTACAAAACGACTGTACGTGGTATCTTTTTAAAGCTCTTGGTGAGATCTATTAAAGTATAGAAATAAAATTTCGCAACGGCTTAAAGTAAAATTATAAAAAAAGTTCACGTGAAGGGGTGAACATTTTGGTTATGCCACGGAATTCGCAGATTCATTGCAAGCAAAAGTGGAGAAAATCTAAACGAGAGACCAGATTAAGTGATCGAGCCAAGAAGTCTGCAGCGCAACGAAAAAGCATCGTGAACGCTTGAAAGCAGCCGCCGGCATAAAAAATCCAACATACTGATCCTACCTGTACCAGCCGGGTAAATTGTGTTAGTAATGAAGCCAACATTATTTGTTTAAATTATATAAGGCACACATCTGTCTTGGCTGTAGCAAATGTGTGATTGTTTTGAAACCATATTCGATTATCTCACTTCAGCACTCCAATATGTAACTTATAGTACTGCGCTCCAGCCTGACGGCTCAGTTAGAACTGATTCAAATGTTCAACGTGGCCCATGTAAGTATTAGAAAATCACAAAACGTTGTGCGCTTTTCCTGTACATACAAATCTGATATTCTTGGGGAAAAAAGGGTAATTTGGTTCATCTTGGTAACGAATGTGACAGTATACAAACTATTATAACAATTTAACATAGTACACTTTAATATGTAATACAACTGTTTCGTTTGTGTATGTCACGTGGATTATTTCGGAAAACTTCCCAGAGTTGTCCCGTTTTAATGTGGCCGCTCAGTTATTCGAAAATTCGCTGATCGAGAAATGTTCAGATATTTATAGCATAATCGACGCCCTGCTGTACTGTGTGCAAAAAAGTTTTAGTGCTTTAGTAATATAGGCCTACAGATTTATCGGGTTAATTTTGTAAGGAAACTGTTGTAACATTTATTGCAGTTGCCGTTACTGTGATTAGACGCAGTGCTAAAAAAAACCTTTGCACTTTTACTCTTCGAACGTGATGTATGTATGTGTATATAACGTTGGAAATAAAGTTAGTAAGGACGCTGTAAATGATACACAATCTATTCTAAAACGATGGCACTGTGTAATTTGATATTTTGGAAAAGCACGAAAGGAAACAACGTCGATAAGCGATGAGAAACTTGTAAGCTTGTGACAGTGTTTTTAACGCCAGATGAAATCCGTTCGAAGAGGAACAAGTACGTTTCTCTTAGCATTAGACGTTGGCCACCTAAGAATATAAACGCACGGGCTAGGCAGTCATGGAGTGTGTGTTTCTTGGAGTGTGATGAGAGAACGACGAGCGATGTCGAAGGAGGAAATTAACTTGAGACCGAACTGCTGCTGTTTCATTATCATGAGAACGCATTAGCGCTGCCTTAGCACAGACACCCAGCTCATACACTATAGCAACAAAGGGACGTTAAGTAAAACGGAGCATGACACACACTCATCCAGCGTGACGAGGAGCGTGTTTGCTCACAGGTGTATGGGGTAACCTTGCTTGTCGTTCACTAGAGCGTGATGCGACGGGATGAAACAGACGTGCGTGGATCACTGCACACATCCGCTCTGGTGGCTGGCTCATACGACGCAATACTTTCTTGCTACAAATCATAATGCAATGCTAATCAAGCCATAACACTCGGTGAAACGGATTCCGTCTGTGAAAACATAATTCCCGACCGCAGAACTAATCTTAAAATTGTGAAACGAAAGTTACGAAGAATTCCCAAGTGTTATGTGGAATTTGAACGATACGATGTGATAAGGCGCTGTGGTATAGTCGTATCATAAAATAGTTAACACAGTAGTTCATTTGTGTGTGGAATTCTCGTAGATGTATGTCGAGAATTTTGTCAGTTAAGAGTGTTCAGAGACCACGGGTGTAGTGAGTGTCTTGTATAGATTGCGCATTTCATTAACTCGGATCGGTGTACCAAGGCAGACTGTCAGATTGTTTATCTCAGGCAACAGGAAGCGAGATTAGATAGACGCGATTTTGAACTAAGCTAACGATGATGCCACAGCGAATGAACATCAAATATGAGTTGGTTTACAACCACTGAGTTATCCGGCTATAAATTCCACTCAAAGCGTGTTTGTAACATATTTTGTTCTATTGTGGAGTTCCTATCGTGAAGACAACCTCTTTACGGTACAAGTATTATCAATGCGCTGTCGGTAACAAACAAGAACCACAGGAATAGATATATTTATTCTCAACATTCGCCCGTTCAAATCGAGGTTTATTGAACACATCATGAAAGAGTCTTGTTTATTACAGTCGGAAACTGTGCTACGTCCATTCTTTGCACACTGGCAGTAAGTTACTGAGATAATTTATGCTGTAGGGTATACTGTTGTTACCACCCCTTACTCTTACGAAACGAAATATCCTTTTGTGGACTAAGTCAGATTGTTTCATGTTAACTTTGTTACGTATGCATCAGTGTAAATATCTTTCCACCAGAGTAGTAGTGACGTTTTGCATTAGTTTAATGATAAATAAATTTTTCTAGTTTACATCAACGTATCAAAAAATATATTAACTTGTCTTCGTTGGGATAAATTTTAAATTTATAACGTAATGCAGGTATCGAAAGAATGTTGAACAATAGTTTCTCGTGACAATAGTTTCATGTATTTAGTGTTCCAGTAATTTCCTGGACTCCAGATTGCTTTGTTTCTATTAGCGAAAAGATTAAAGCTATCGTATGTGGTGTTGGTCGTAGAAAAATTTATTTTTTATCTTACAGGTACTGATATACTGATTTATTGATACGTATTTATAACAAGGAACTAATAGTAAGGTTATAAGTACGATCAAGTACCACCTGATGCTGTCATGGGAACACGTTAGTTTCTGTACATAACGCAAATTTTAACTTCCGGAAAAACTGGCGTGTTTTATTCATTTAAAGAAAGATGAATTATAGCTAATATTTGACAGTGTAGGTATTTGATAAGTTAAAGTAGAATTGCAAAAAATTAAAATCCAAATTATATTTATCGATGGAGTTATTGCCTTGCATCTGAAACGCTTTTGAACAATTTCATCAGCCAAATTTAGACCATTAGACATGAAAAATATATAAATCATGTTTGAAAATGGATAACATTAAATGATAAATTTTAATACTTATATGCTTTTGATCAGCTGAATCAGATCTGGTTAAAAGACCTGGTATTGAGTAAGACTCGTAAGTTAAAGGTGAAGCTGAATTTTATTTAGGTTTTTAAAATTTTAGTTTTTCATAAACCATCACGAACGAATGCAGGTGTAGACAATAAAGTTTTCGTAAAAGTGTATTATAATTATGTTATTTATTAAAATTGTACAAGTTTTTAAACTACAATTCTTGTAATTTTCACTTCTTTTCGTTCTTTAGCTGGAGTGTCTCTGTCGGCATCTCTCCTGCCCCCTTCCCATCATTTTCTTTCCCTTCTCTCATCTGTCATCGCGTTACAATACGCGTTTTCACCGCCGGGTCGGTTTGACGGGATGATCCAAACACTTGTTTTAAATGAGCTCTGCTACATTACTGCGGTGGCACCTCATAAACCCGCTCTGCGGTAGAACGTGATGATCAGACAACTGCAAGCTTAAGATAAGTACATAGATTCAGTCACATGCAATGGTGGCACCGTTTTCGGCTTTTGTGTTTGTATTAATTCATTTCTTTTCGACAACGTTCAGTGCAGATCAATGATTTGATGTATTTGACTGGCGGTAGTACTAAAAAAAATATCATATTCATATGTCAAGTATAAAATTTCGTAAAAGGTGCGTTTCCCGTTTGGTACGAGAAGAATGACCAGATATTTACTATTTTAGTAATCCCTTTACTTCAAGTGCGCCAGTAATTTTTTATTTTGAATGCATCGAATTCACATATATAATCACGTAACTGACTTCAGCTAGTACCTTAAGTCAACTAACTTGATGTATTTGTCCCGGTTTGTGGGACAAGTGTGACTTGTACCGACCCGGTTTAACTGTAGCAACAGAATACATCAGTGTCTAACGGTAATCTTAGTAATAGGTTAATGGGACGCTTAGAGATTATATGTTAAATCATAGCACATAACCTGTCGAGCTCAGTGACACCAGTTCGTTAATTCAAATGCAGATGTGTAACATGTCTAGAATTCTGTAAGTGGTTGAATTTTATGTTTTGTTTTAACGGGGTCGCATATGTTATCAGAATTTTTGTTTAGGTAGATGAAAAGAATAAAATGATGAAGAAAATTAAGGACTGTCAACTATTGATGTAGCGTTTCATAGTTAAATCGTATACTACACTTTTTAGTTTAGGGCATAGTTAGTGACGGGTAGGATCGTATTACATAATATTTTTCTTTTTGTACAACAGTAAGATTGGTTTGTAGTACTATCTCTGCAATATGCGTGATGTATACGCATGATTTTCCTCACGGGAATTTGAGACCTATAGTTTAACATCGGAGTGGTTAAGTGAAGAGTTATCACCGGCAGGAATGCACTCGTTTGTTTTTCTTTACTTACTGAAGTGCAAATGATCGTCTAAAGTGTCTGAAACACATGGGATATTATAAATAGCTGCTGTTGCTTCTATGCAGTGAACTTGAAAAAGCGGTCGAATTGGATTGTATTTTCTGTTAATTTTCTTGTCTTCGTAAAATATCTTTCATTGTTGGTATTTCATTACGAGTATTTTGAGGGTTGTAGAATTTGGCAAGTCATATTGTTGATTTTTCAGTACATGTGTAGTCAGATAAGAAGCGATCGTGGTACTTGATGTAATTGGAGAAAATTCTTCTGAATGTAATAAAATATTACTTCTCATTTGTATCGTGAAACGTCGTGGACTGGTGTTTGCACAGACCGCGCTCTGCAAACGAGATGTCGCGCTAGTCACACAGTCGTTCGTTTCATATTAGTTACTTAGTCGTAACGTTGGAGTTTATCTTTGTAAACTATCTCATTTGACGAAGAACTAAACAGCGAATCTGTAGTAGCGGCTTCAGTTCGTGCATATTAGAAACTAGTTGGCGGGACATCTCATTTCAAGAAATGCTCCATAAATCTGTTTGGTAAGCGAAAGAAAGTTGTTAGAGCACGTATCTGTTGCGTAAAACTTATTAAAGTGTAGTTTCGAACTAACCAAAAGGAATTGGTTAGACGTGTTTGCAGACTTACATACGTGCCATTGCTCTAGGATAGCGTAAATGAAATTGTATAATTGATCAAAACCTAACTTTATTGTAAACATTGGTTGGCAGTTTGTAAATCTGTCGTTTTTGCCAATTTTTAACTCGTTTGTGTGCACGTGGGAAGACCTACTTCCCACTGTTTGATATCTTCTTCAGAAAACGTGTTCAGAATTTGTTGACTTGTACGTGATGTGTTACGTCCTGACCGCTTGCACCCGTTCTGCTAACCGCTCTCTTGGTTTCACCAAATCGACGAGGGTGAGTCAATTATCCTCATTATGTCAGTTAATTTTTTGTATGAAAATAGAGAACTTACAACATCATATATTGTATAATATCATATTTCAACATACCCCCCCTTACTTTTCAACGACTTGTTCCATCGATGCACAAGCTTCTTTATCCCCCCAGAAAAAACATTTTCGGCTGAGCAATGAGCCACAGATATACCGTTTCCTTTAGTACTTGGTCTGAGGAGAATCGACAGTCCCTTATGGCTATTTTAACCGGTCCAAGCAGGTGATAGTCTGAAGGGACGAGCTGAGATCGGGACTATAAGGAGGATGAACCGAAACCTCAAACTTCAGTGTCTGGAGTGTATACAGTGTAGGCAGCAGTATGCGGATGGGCATTGCCATCGACATTAGCCTTCGATATTTGTTTGGAATTGTGTGCTGTAGTCTGGCAATAACATCTCACTACAACGAGTCCTGTTTGTTATTGAGCCTCGCTCCTGATAATGTTCCAGTAGTAGGCTCTACTGTAACAGTTTTCCTGCTCATGGTTGACCTTTGAACTTTTTGTTGGTAGATGATTGGGGATGTTTTCATACCATACTTTGCCGTTTGTTCTGAGGTTCGTAATGGGGACCCATATTTCGTGATCAGTGATGAGATTGTATTCAAGAAGGCATCACCTTCGTTATCATAGCGATTCAAATTTAGATGGAAGATGTCCAAGCGCTTTTGTTTATGCAGCATGTTGAGTTGTTTAGAGATCCATGTTGAACAAACGTTATGAAAGCCAAGTCTATTCTGGATGATTTTAAAGGCAGAACCATTGCCAGTTTGCAATTTGCTACTTCAGCAACAGCCATGTCACGTATGCACTCAGTGTTGTCTTCAGTGAATAGGGAGTAACTGAAGATAGTTTATGTATCAGCGAGTAAGCAAAGGTAAAAGAAAATTGGTGAATTAGCCATTTAGTACTGTGAAACGTGTTAACGAATACTTACAACTCTCAGCAAGAAGCGTCCGTTGCTACACCGCAGAATGCTCAATATTGACTACTGACAATATTTGGCTTTGGCATCTTTTTCACATCATTTGTATTAAAAGTAATATAAGGTTCATTATTCGTTTGAAATTGGTTTCACAGCCGAAACGCGTATTGAGCATTTGTAACGGTGTAACAACGAAAATATATCGATAGATAAATCAATCGCGTAACAGCAGATTTTATATCCATTATTATATAAAAGAAGTGATCTATTTAACTCTATGGATTAAATTTAACATGGCTTTTAAGTATATTGTTTAAGTTCACGGAATCACTATCCAACTAGTTGGCTGTCTGTAATTTAGATGTTGTTAAAGTGTTTGTACAACGATGTAAATAATCGTCTATTACACCTTTCGTTATCAAGATCGAGGTGTATGAACGTATTCCTGACACAGTATGGAATATTAGCGACTGAGCGCGATGTTTTCTCTGAAACCGTTCAAATATCTCTTAGTTGCAGACCCCATAATTATGTTGAAGAAGTACAAATAGATTTTAATGTGGTTTTAAAAAGTTAGTTTACTCATCATTGCGATCAAGAAACTAGTAAAAACTACTCAGCCATTTTGTTCGAATATGTTATCAGAAGCGGTTTTTCATGTTACACTGCTTTCTAAGTAGGTGTCCATACGAGTAAGTAGGTATCCGCATCTGCATGCCGGATTGGGCGAGTGTGTAGTGCTGTTAAGAGGACTGATTTGTTTTGATGAGTAACTTGAATTACATGTGTCTTTGTCTGTTGCCTCTAATGTCAGCATATTAATGACATTAGATTTATTTAGAATTAATATTAGGCAATTACCTGTATTAACTTCCGTCTGGTGACTTATTTGTTTTTTTCTTAAAATGACGCGTTTCGAGAATAAATTCTCATCATCAGGTTCCAATACTATAAAAACATCAAATTCACCCAAAAGGGGTCGTCAACTAGTTAAAATACACAAACACAAAACCACACATAATTTAACACCGACACAGTCACGGCACAGTCCGATGCGCATCGTCTCGTTGCCAACGACCAACTGTTGCACTTTGTCTTATACGACCGTTATCATTGCCCGCTGACCCATCGATATCGATGGCTGTGTTGTACAGCAGATTCGATCGGAACGAAACTTTGTCATTAAGTAGCTGGTCCGTTTGTAACTTAGAAGCCCTGTATATCTCATATTCCTCCACAGCGTTCATGTATGCACCCTTTTTACAATTATGAAGCAGTTTAAAGTTTGTGTGGAAGTCTGAGTACTTATGATTATACAGCATTAAATGCTGAGCGTAACTGGATCTAGTTTTCGAGATATCACTTTTGGGCAGGTGTTCTTTAAAACTTTCGGCTGACGGCCTGCCCGTTTGTCCTATATAGAATTTGTCACAGTCATCGCATTCAAGCTTGTACACTCCAGTTTTCTCCTCAGCCGGGATATGAGTTCTTTGCCCCAAACGTTTTTTGATGTTATTTGTGGTTTTAAAGGCCACTGTTATTTTACGTTTTTTCAGCTCATTCTTTGACACAAACATTAGATTTGTTTGTGTGATGATAACAGAGAACTTTGCGCTCATAAACTTAGAACTTTTAGAGTGTATATTCGTGGAAAATGGTTAAATTGTTAAACCCACTGAGAAAGTAGAGAGGAGATACTGCCAGGTTAGGTCCAACAGACGTAATTTACACATTCTGTAGGAACGTTTCTGAATTATTTATTACGGTCTGAACAATGGTTAAAGTATACAATAATTAGTATAATTGATTTATTGTCTACTTTAGGTAAACTAATGTAAATAAATGTTGCAAACATTCATAATTTAATCTGTGTAAAATTGTTAGTGAATTATATTTTTACGACGGTCTCCTTGATAGTCGTATGGTACAGTGGAAAACAAAATACAAGGCACCATTTACTGTAACAGCTTGTAATCAACAAGTTATTCAACAAGACTGTACTCGTACAATAATTCAAGTTAATCTGTCAATACAAATAATAATGTCAACTATAAAGCATTCCACACTATAATCACTTTTTACTAATACACCACTTGAGACGCACTCTGTAAATCGCCCGACTTAAACTCGAACCTCACTTGAATAAATCGCTACTTAAACTGAAACTAAGTGGCAGCTGTCGTTGTTTAAATAGGTAGTACAAGTGTTCCAGAACCATCCAAAATAGGCGTCAGCACTAGTAGAAAAGACTAGAGCGTAATTGGTTGCGGCCTTGAACAAAGTGCGCTCGGACCGTTGAAGTCTGGAACAGCCTCGGTTGTTGACGCGTGAGAAGTGCCACGTAATTGTCTTTCATGTCAAAGTATCAGCAATATGTACGCACACACACATTACAGCTGGCTCTGCTGGGATAGCCGAGAAACGTGTAGAACGTTCTGTAACGTCGTAACAATATATTCTTTGTAATTATTGTTAAATATTATGTTGTTTACGTTTTGCCGTGATAGTTTTCTTAAACGATTTTAGCTGTCAGCTAGTATATAGTATGGGGATATAGCTGGATACAGGTAACACAGTTTAGAGATCAATTTGTACGTATTATGTCAACAAAATTCTTTCCTGCATAACAGATTTTTAACTACAATGATATTTATATCTCACTGGCAAAATTCACTGCCTCCTTCATATATTATACCTATTTGTTTGAGCGTGTCAGTACGTCCTCGATAGCTAACGTTTATATCCGTTTAATAAGGGGTTTAGGGAGTACAGCTTACGCTACGTGATTATTGAACAGGTTAGGTTGTACGGGGCGTCTTAGCATCCAGTAGTGTGTGCGATGTCAGGTCGCAGTACGATAAACGCCATTTGCGTACGGTACTGCGCGGTCATGTGTCTACAGCACGAGGGCCCCTTTGAACGATTATTGTGCAAGTGAGGGTGGCTGATGAGCTCGGGTTGCTCTGGCTTGATTCACATCTGAGGTGTAGCTCTGTAGAGACGTAGGCATCGACAGGAACAGTGTTCTGCTACGCTGAAGAGATGGCGTTTGTCTTATTGCTTTTGTAAATGCTGTACGTGGGGCCATCTGTGTTTTTTTAGCAATAGGTCGAGCTGTTCGTTTTAAAACGTAGTACATTTATCTGGTTGTGACAGTTTTTCATCCTTGCAAAAACTTGTAACTGGTTTCATCGGCAAATGAGAGAAAAGTATTAAAGAAAAACTGTTTATCCGTCTTTCAGTAGGTATTATTACTGTAACATTACTGGATCATTACGGAATCCGCGTTTTCTTCTGTTCGTAACTTTTAATGTAGAGATTCACAGTAAATAATAGTATTTGCGTAGTGGATAAATGCCGTATTGTTGTGTAAATAAATGCGCGCGCGCACGTTTTAGTTGTCCCTGGGACTCCTGATGTGTGAACTTGTAGAACTTGAATGTCGACCAGTCGTATTTCTTACATGATGAAAGTACAGAATGCTATATGATTCGTTTCGTATACGCTTTAGTCCCCTGCGAAATGCACGTTTGCAAAACCAATACAGCTGTGTAGACGCTCAAGTATATATTCCGTTTCACTTTATTCGCTGACGTCGGGGAATGGTTTGCCTGCAGTTCGTTATAAATAGATTATAACGAACCAGTGGTTCTCAACCTTTTTAAGTACGGTACCCACCATGAAGGATATTACACTTCTTGGGCGCCGGCAGAATTACTTGTAGGGGTGTGCACCCAGTTTATAATCATATTTATGCTAACATCGAGTACCTTAAGGACTTTTTTTACGCTTAGACAAATTATGTATACTTAATTCCATTTAATACAAATTTAATAGATTTTTAAGCCTTAGTAAATACATTTTCGAGCCCAAACCCTTTCTCGGGACCCAGTAGTGCGTCGCGCCCAGCCCAATAGGCGAGAAACGCTGTACTATGCTGTTGTACAAATACACATAATTTAAACGGCGTTTAAATGTAAAGTGATTATAAGTGACAGTGCCGTTGTAGGTACCAAACTTTAAAAAAATAAATAAGGTTTATATACTATGAATGTCTAAATAGTAAATGAAAATATTGATTTATAAATCAATACTTATATTGACCAATGTTACATACCAGCACTTAAATGGGACATGGTGATCTCGCGCTGCCATAAAAATTTGGGGCATAAAAGTCTTGCGATGCCATTATCAAATAAAAATAGGGGGGCTGTCAACTAATCAGGGAACGTTGACTGGTGGGAGTGTACCCCTTTTTTCGTAATGACATGTAACTTCTCCGTGACGCATGATGTTTAAATCTACATAGAATATTCTATAAATCACGTGATATCGTTATGATGGTTTGTGCAGTGTTAGGGTTGGTTTGTTTTATGTCAAAATTGTGTCCATTTGATTTTCTTAATGATTTAATTAATACTGAAGAATATCACATGGTTATCTTTTCAATGCATTCAGAATTTCGCTCCGCCTGTGAACAATCGTGTGTCTCAACATTTATTTCCAGCCGTGAGAATTGTCGATAATCGGTACCTTAAACGTTGTTCATGGGTAGTAACATTATATTCACCTACAAGTATCCAGGTCAGGACCATTGTAATGTGTTTCATAAATTATTATTATGGTGACGCACAAATCCGTGCGAACTTACAAAGTGCACTCAACGTAGATGAGAAAAAGTATGATAACCTTTATTTTTGCGATGCCCCAGAGAGTAACTTAGTGAACTTTGGTCCAGGTTTAAGTTATCTTAAAATGTCAAGGGTATGAAATACGCTTCACAAGGCTCTTGGGACAATTTATAGTTTGTGCTGGATTGAGAGACTAATTGTGTAGACTTAAATTCACATTGACGAAGGACCTAGATCACAAAGTATCAGGTTATCAGAATTAGAGTAAAGGGTGTGGTATTCATGTTTTTGGTAGCGTAATTTTTTACAGAATCCTAGAGGGTAACAACGAACAATTTGGTTCAGATTGGTAAAACATTCAGGAGCATGTAGAGAACATACGAACTGACATATTTGTACGAGCGATATGTGTGTTTCGGTATTATTATGTTATCGTATCTTAGGTAGATACGAACATAGAAGAACTCTTCCAGCACAACATGCACGTGTGAATTTGTGCATGATGTGCAATTAAAAGTGGACGCTTGGCTGCAAACGGCATGCACTTTCATTACGGAAGTAATTCTACGTCCTTTCTTGTGACAGACATTACTCTGATGAAAAGTACTCGGAGGTATTATATCAGATAGTGAGGATATTGTTGCTTTGGGAAGGCAGAATATGCGCACGTCAGAGGAAAACGACGACTGCGTCATTATACTAAAAATAATTGTGTGTCTTTGTTGAAATTGGAACATTTGTGATTTGATAGTGTATGAAGTGTACATATTTGTTAGAGTAAATATTATACGAGTAGTACAACAAAGTAGGATAAGCTAAACGAAACTGTCTGTGTAGATGGTGGTAAGGATCGTGTTGTCTTTAGCACGGTACTACGTCATTGTACGTAAAGCGGTTACCGTTTCTAGTTAGAGAGAAAAACTCTTTGTTTAAGGTATTTGAATGTTAGCGAAAAATACGTAGTCTGGTACGATTTTGGGTCGAGACATTTGCAACTTTCATCTTCTTATTCGTCTGCGCCACCAGTATTAGAATACTGGTTGTCCGCCTTCCTCCTTGCAAGTGACTAGGTAAATCACCTTATTTCTTCCGGATCTTGGATTACAACGTACCAAAGAGCATCCTCTTTGCATTGCATATAACGAGCTGCAGTGTGTTAGTCGCTAATATACTACAGGCTTAGAACGCCAGCCGTGCCTCAGAACTTCTGCAGACCAAAAAAATTCTCTTGGGTCAGGTATTTTCGAATATTTAGGTAGTTGTTTTTTTTGTTTGGCCGTATTGTCTGTGGTTTACGTCTGCAGAGTAAAACATGGACACGGGTTTTAATATCGCTTCTTAAGTTTCTAGACAACCGTTTTTACAATTTTGTTGAAATAATGCACTCGTAGGAACTCAAAATAATAACAATAATGACTGGATTTTTCTGAAATCAAGCGACATGTCTGAATCTTTTGTTATTTTTGGTAAGCATAAAACCTCTATTACCTCCCGTCATAACGGGATGAGTATTTGCGTTTGGGATGTGAGTTTGTCCCTTTCCCCAAACTTCGTGACGAATGGATTGGGTGATTAATGAAGTTTTACCATTGACAGGTTATTTATTATTAGTTATAGAATTGTTGTTGTATACTTCAGAATGAATGTCTGTATTAGGTCAAGAAGTTGATGTCCGTCTTTAGTTACGTTTTAAGTGTTACGTTATTGATTTAAACAAGAAAGTTCATCTTCGTTGTTACCTGCAATGTATAATTTCAACGTATCTGGCGATGGCTGTAGACAGCATCCGTTGGAAATATGTACTTATGTACACAATAAATACTTCCCTTTTCATTTAATGTTTTTTCTTTCACTGAAAGTACAATATTTTAAGTAGTGTCATGGTTTTCATCGGCTGTGTCATCCTCATATCTATATTAGTACTGTTGGAAAGTAAGCTACTTGTTCATGGACCAACATTGTTACTGATTCTGTTGCAAATAGACTACCAGTATGTTAGTTCCATGAAGACGAGATCTGATAGTTTTAGAACTAGAACTTAATAAGTAGGTTCAAATCTGTTCCATATTGTAGAATTGTCTTGTAGGTCTCGTCATTTTACAGTGGATTTTTTCGAATCCTACAGCCACGGGCACGTCTCAGAAGATCAGAATACTGATAAATATTTTTCTCTTCTTAGTGGTACAGGCGTCAGAATAGTGATGCCTGTAGGGGGTTTAAAAATTTCTAATTTTTGTTGTATGTATGATATAATACCACGTGATGTAACAAACGGGTAGATTGCTTTTGTTCAAAATGAAACAAAGCACGGTGTGTCATATGGAATAAATATTTTATTTGTCTTTGTTCCTTTATCACTGCAGTTTTCGCTCTTGTTCGTATTATGCAACTGTCGTCGAAATTGTCATGAAAAAATATCTTCACGTTTTTTCTCGTCTTCCATATACGACAGAATGGAACGTGCAGAATGGCGTAGGGGGGGGAGTTGTTACTGGTAGAAGGATCTTTTGGCTGGTGGTCGTGATAATATATTAAAAGGTGTATCGAAATTATTTTAAACATTATTTTCTTATTAAACGTGGTGCAATTTGGTTTTTAGTAGCCTAAACAGTAACCATGCTTTAGGAAAAATGAAAAACAAATTTAATCGAATGACGTAACTGAAATAATTCTGTGTGCATGTAGTATGGTTAATTGTACGACTGTACATGCCGAACACGGCGGCATTGGGCGGATCAATATTGCCGTCAAATATGCTATGTAGCGTGCTAGGTTAACCACGACATTCGTTGCACCATATGACGTAACAGCATTCGCACGTGTTGTATTGCTGACTGAGTTAACAATTGCGCGTTTTTTTACAATTTGAATGTATTTCATACGTTTTCCAATTCCCTTTATTTACTCAGATGTTGGTTGCAAAGCTACTCTTTATTGGAATTTAGCTTACTATGGTAGAATTAGTCTTTTAATCACATTACATTTATGGAACTATAGTGACTTTCGAAATATGGTAATATGTTTATTTTACTGTGCCGATTTCAAAGCTTTTCAAGACTTTCTCAAAGTATTATTGATTCACTCTCCGGCCACGGACCCACTCTTTGTGAACAATATCCTTGATATCAAAGGAGCACACAAGTAGTATGAATTTCATTTTTGCTTTTGAGACGCGAGCTTTCTTAATTTTTTGTGATAATTTCGAACACCATTGCAGACTTTATAGTTTTGCCTCTGGACCGTACTGGAAAAACAAATCCCATACCAGCGACAACTAGGTTCACTATTTCTGTGTTCAGTTTCACTTGTTCCAGAAGAAAAGCTGTCTCATTTTTCCGTTCATTTAACTGTTGCTCGGCAAGGGTTATGGGAAACATTTCTTGTAAATTTCTCGCATACTCAGGTTTCCAGTTAGGTGAACAGTTTCCCAATTCATGTTTTATTATTTCACAATAATTTTTATTTTTATCTTAAATTGTATCGTATAGCTCCCGCATTTAAATCGTTACCATCGGCATCAAAGTAACTGTCGTTGTATCTCTATCCACGTAGTTACGTTGTTATACTTCAACGGAAACAAAGGCTATATCGACAGCAGAATGACTACGGCAAACGGGTGCAGGCTGATAAGCTGCTGTTGTTGAATACTAATTGTGGCAACGCCATATACACGTGGATTCCCGTGAGATCAGCACAATAACGTCATCATACTAAAGGTACAGTGTGATTGGTGCACAGAGACAGTGTCGGGGCGGGACAGTGCCGCACTTGTAAGAGGTAAGAATACATTACTACGTCAAAAGATTTCCGGTATTACAAGCTGCTCACCATGGCTGTGTTGTCATCTGACCGTGTTGTGTTGTTGATGGTTCCTCACTCGTTGCAGTGTTCGTCTTCAGCACTGCGTCTTCCTTCAGAAAACATTTTATCATGTCGGAAGTCTCGTCCCCTCGATATAACCTCGTTTCCAAAACTTGCTGAAGCTGACCGTAAATCTTGAAATCTTGCACAGTTCACGAAAATGGCATATTACTGTGCAGTATTCTGTGATTCCATTTTCGAGGCATAGTGAGGGTATGCCAGTCGGAGTTGCGGTGGAGGAAGAACAAATGTCAGTCACGATATTCGATAACAGGCTGCAGGATTCCCACAATAGGGGGAGTGAAAATGTCATTATTGTAGCGATATTACATAAGATTTTGACTGTCGATTTGCGTGGACTTTAATGATTTATTTTACTTCTTTAATATCACCATCCATGCGATCCTCTTTTTGCAAATAATTATCAGTCATGTGTTCGAGGGATTTGTGGGCAAGAAAAGCACTGCATTATTCGCTATTGTGTGAAAAGACTGGATCTGCCGTGCAACTGTCTATACGCGACACATGATGTACGAATAATTTTAAACTAATGGCAGTAACAACAACAATATTGTTTAGACCCAGGTGTATGCCTCATATTATGTGACTCAGTCTCCACTGTGATAAGCGCAGTTGAATTACTCGCACTGTCTAACCTCGTTGAATGTGTCACATATGACTGACACGAGTAACAAGATCTGTCATTTAGAGTACTACGTTCAAACACCTTAACAATTGTTACGTTGTAACACAAAGTAATTATTGAGTACGATTTCCACACTACACGTACTACTAGGGGTGAGATAACTCTTGATTACATACGAAACGAAAACGTTCATTTGTCAGATAGTGAGCACTTGTTATCGTTCTGGGCACGTATTGCTGCTTTCGGACTGTGTTACAACAGTAATCCACTGAGAGGCGCGTTCGCCAATGATGAAAACGTTCTAGGTAAATGTAAAAAATTTTTCTCACGTAAGTAAACAGCGCAGTGCTGCAGGGTATTCTGCGGATACCACTGTAGCGATTGGATCGTTACTACGTTGCCACTAAAATTGCGGAATTTAATTAATCCTTCTTGTTGACGATGTACATAAAAGAATAATTACGTTTCTTCTGATAAAATATTTTCATCGAACGATTCATAGTTTGCTGTAGCTGTATTAAGAGGGTTTCTTAATTGGGGCTGTAGTGACGAAACTGGTGGCTATACTAAAACAAACATTTACGTAGTAGAAATATTTTGTTTGCCTCGAAGGGAGGAAAATTTCCTCTCTAAGTTTTGGAGCCTTCATTTAATTCGGAATTTGAGTGCGTAGATAATGGACCAGTCGTAAGTTCAGTATACTGCTGTCAATAGATAACTCGCAGTTCCGTGGTTTGTAAATAAACTCTTGTTTCGTTAAAATAAATTCACAGAAATGTGTTAAGCCTCTATAACACCATGCAACTGATTTCAGGGGTACGTGAAAGTAGTTGCAGGGTAGTAAAAACAGGCCAAAACTGCTCTGCAATCGGATGCAGAGTAGGCCTATTTATGCTAGAACGGGAAAGGGCACGATACGGTACGTGACGGGACTGTGCCCCGTACGGGGTTTGTGTTTATGCTATAGCGGGCCAACAACGGGCGGCCACGTAGTAACAATCGTGACGCTGTGAACACAGTATTATATAATTTATGTAGTGAAATACAGTAGTAATGACAAATTTTGCGTTAATTGAATTAACGGCTATTGCTGTAGCATTCGATGAAGAAAATGTAAACAGAAGAAACAGGAGGTGTACACCCAACGTGGTCTAAAAGAGAATCTGAAGGTGAATACGCCACTATAGAAGGGTCTCAATCAATTTCTCGTCGTCCATTGTGAATAATCCAAAACACTAAGTAAAGTACACCACTCACCAAGTCTAGCAATGAACTGTGAACTGCTCGTTGATTCGTTTATGTTACAACGGGACGTGGAGACAACGTGACGGCGAGGTGACGGGGACAGAAAAATATCGTTAGCGTCGGGCGGCCAACGTGTACCGTACGGCACACGTCCCCGTCGCTGGCTCGTCCTGTTGTAACAAATTCCCTCTATGAAATCAGTGAGATAAAACATCGACGTGTCTCGTACGACACTCGTGGCGCATCCGGCTCGTTGTAGTATAAATAGGCCTTTTAAGCGTGTCGTCTATACCACGTGGTCTATACTACTATTAAAAAGAGGTAAAGTTTGTTTCGTTGTCCGGGCTAACCTCGAAAACTACTGATTCGATAAAATTCTGTCACCACCGTGTTCCTTGAAATTTCAGGCTGGTTTTAGACATAAATTTGACCCGATAACTTAAATAATTTTCAAGAACAAAGGTTTAAAACGGACCCATGTTGAAATTTCTTTGTTAATTTGCATGTAGTGAAATTTTCGGCATGCGAAAAACTTTCGTTTTATAAGAGATAGCTATATGATGTCAGCGAGTGAAATTTAGACAAAATTGCAAATTTTATTTTAGTTTTTATTTCAGTAAAATGCTTATTTTCGTTTTCGAGGTATTGGCGGTTTTGTAAAAAATTGTATATGTTCTTTCGGTCCTATGTCAAAAATTTCATCGTTGTCCGCATAATGCGCGCACAGGCGAGTTGCTAGCGACTGGTTGCGTAGTGTAATAGGCTACACTTGAATCACTGCCCTACATCGAGCGCGTGAAACTAATAGTTGCAAGAGCAGTTGCATGGCAGTAAGTGTAATAGGTCTCATTTAAATCAGTGTCCCACAACTTGTTCTGCAATTCGTTGCCTAGTGTAAAAGAGGCCTTATGGATACGAAAGTGATTAAAAATAGATTTTTTGACGGGAAACTAGAGGGTGGGACTAGCATGGTAGAGTAGTTAGGACAGCATTTTGTAGCGGTACGGGTATTACACTGCATTATTCTCGTTCTTACTACCCAATTACTTAAGGCCCTCTCGTTTTTATATTTATAAGTTAGGTTAAAACGTACGGTACGCCTTCAATTTCACCACATATTCAAACGTAAGAGGTGTATCAAAAAATTCAACCATTTGACGTACAGTATTTGCTATATCTCGCTGGAATACCGTAAAAAATGTACCTTTTTAATTTTTCTACATGTTCTTTTTTTTTGGGGGGGGGTATTATGTCACGGTTAGTTTGTAGCCTACTATTGTGTACAATTTTTACTGGGATGGTCCTTAGTAGTCTTTTTTCAGGTTTCTTTAGTTTCTGTTCTTAATGGCCACATTTCTCTTGTCAGATCAGTTGCCCAAAAGGCAGTCTTCAATTTTTTTTATTTTTTTTTTAAGACCTCGGTGTTTTTATCATTGTAAGCACCGTTCCGTGTGCGATGATTTGTTTCCTGTTAATCATAAGATTATTCGATTCTGCCGTTTTGTCGATATAATTGTGAGTTTCAGTGCCACCAAGCAGAAACGATCAGAACAAATTTAGTTTTGGTAATAAAGTTTCAGTCATCATGGTATGTATCCCAAATTAATTAATTGTGGTCTCCTTTAAGGATTGATTGTAATTGAAGGTATCGACGGATGTATAAACGAAAAAATCCCCACACCTGGCAAACCTGGCTCAAGTGTCAGACTTTGACCAAGCCGCAAATCTGGCATGGTGGGGAGCTTAGCGGATTGTAGTACGAATTCTACCAAAGACGTCCGAACACTTTACCGCGCTTACGTATAGCCTAAAGTACTGCAGGAATAATACAATTGAAAAAAGCGGCATTATCAGTGTTGCGGTTTTCGCGAATAGGCGTTAAAGCTTTCAGTGCTCTTTCTTAGTGAGCACCCACAAGTCAAGAGGAATATATGTGCCGAACTTAGAACTCAAAATAAACCCTCAACGCCACATAGCAAGGAATAGAGGGACAGGGTGCACTGTATCGCGATTATTTTCACGCCTCCTCGTGGTTATAGTTTAGATGAAAAAATACTGTTTTAGTAGTTCTCCAATAGCCTAAAGGAAAGTAAAAATATAAACATTAGATTTCCAGGACGCGTACAGTTTGAAAAAAGCTGCATTTTCGGTGTCACGGTTTTTGGGTTTTTTCGCGGTTAGGCGTTAAAGTTTTCAAAACCCTTTCTTAGCGAGCACCTAGAAGCCAAGAAGAACATAGGTGCCGAATTTCAAGTTTGTAGGCTTTATAGTTATGGAGATTTCGTGATGAGTGAGTGTACAATATAAGTGAGTGAGTGGTATTTGGCTGTATATATATATATATATATATATATATATATATATATATTGTAATATAATAAAAATATTACAAATAAAAATAAAAATAAATATATATAATTCAAATATATATAGAGATTGTGTGTGTAGCTTTGTGTGATAACAAAGGTATTGTGCTCTTCTTTTAGCCCCACTGTTAGGCTAGTCAAATTGTAATATAATTTCAAATGTAATAATAAATAGAATATAGAAATATTGATGATAAGAATATGTTATAACTAGGTGTGTTGGATTGATAAATAACAAATACATCAAACTTTAAAAATTGTGCAAATATTTTTTCTTGTTCTTGTATCGAGTTTGATGGAATGATTTAATTTAATTAATTAATAATTAATTAATTAGTTGAGTTTGTAATTTCCTTCTATATCTATTCTCTCAATGTGAATTATGGTTTTGCTTAATAAAAAATAATAATAACATTAATGGTAGAAATAAAAACAATGCTGGTAACTGAATACTGATTTGCGTTTATTCATTCAAAATTGTGCGCCAGTCAAACTGCGCATGTCCCAGGCACTGGCGAATATTCGCCACAGTCGGCAGTGAGAAAAATCAACAAATATATTTTTTACAAGTTTAAATTTATGGTTCTTTTAACGAGTCGAAATGGTCAGAGGGCAAGGAACAAGATACATTTAACAGGTATTCTTAAACTAAATGTTAATATCTGAAATAGAACAGAATTATTATTACAATTGTCAATTAGAAAGAAATTATTTAAATTTCGAACCAAGTCGAAGAAATGACGTCACTCCTCTCCAGGAAGCACTGGCTGATCGTCTTTATAGAAATTCAGCAATGGCCACCGTCTGCTCGATTTTAACTGCTATGACGCCGTTGGAATTGAATATCTTCTCCCACAGAAATAAAACGATGTTCCCTTTTTCTGCGAAGTGGTGTTGGTCCAAAAATATAGTGTTGAATGTCCCCTCGTCGTCTGCGATGTCGAATTCTGGATGGATCTCTTGTGTAGTGTGGTGTTCAAATATGTGTGTTCGTTTTCTGTGAATTCGTTCCAAAAATTGTTCAAAATGGCTGTCGATTTCTGGTGTTAAACTGTGTTTTTGGAAACTTGTGAAGTGTTAGACATTGATAGATAAGGTTATTTCACTTGTTAGTTCATCTCCGTTACACGCCGCATAACCACACTTGGTTTTAATACAAATTATTTGGTTTTCAATACTCCACTAACACATTTTTCAACTGTTCAGCTTTGCGATTAACAATAGACTAATAGACGCAACGTCGTCGTTTTAGGGCAATTTGTGGTATGTCTTTTTCCTCTTCATATTGTTTAATTATAAAATATCTGTCTAAGACTTGTTTCACTATCTAACTATACATAACAAGTTTTCTTATTTTTTACTGTATTTCAAATATTTCTTAATTTTACATGAATCTAACTATTCAGTAATATTGATTATTTAATTTTACATCTTTTGATATATAGCTGGGTTTGTTTCAAACTCATTTAAGCCCAAAAATTACAATTTTACATAATGATTGTATGCCCCATATTTTGTACAAATTCAGTGTTTTAAAGGTTTTTATTTGTTTTTTCGGTATAATATTTCCCTGGAATACACCTAATAACTCCGTAATTACTTTGTTGTTAATAATTTGGTTATTAAAACATTTCAATATTGATTAATTTGCTGTTTAGTCTGATTTGATTACTATCATAAGCCTATTTTTGACTGTTTCCAAAAGAAGTTAATTTTCTTTCTTTTGTCATTCTATTTGCTATTAACTGTATCTGCATTAATTATACTTTCAATTTCTGTATTGTATGTATTGAATTCTATTCCTATTACATAGATTAATTCTTTGATAGATAATTTTTTTGGTTTATAGGCCAGTCTGTGTTTACAAAAATGGTGTCTTGGCTGGTCTGTTTGTACAATTATACATGGTTTACTGATTTGAATAAAATTATTACATTTTTATGCCCTATTTGCCTCTCTGACTTACACAATGGAAAATTAAATGACATGATTTTAAATACAATAGAATATCTTGTATCTACTAAACTTTCTTTATACTAATAACATCATTGAACCATAACATGAACATCTTATGCCTAATTTTAACAAAAACATCTTATTATCAACTATTTTCCATATATCACCTAATTTTAACAAAAACATCTTATTCCTATTATTTTTTACTGTATCATCAAATGATAACAAAATAGCTTATCCTAGACATAATTTAATTAAAAAAAAAAATAAAAAAACTCCTATTACTAGTAACACTGTCAGTCACTAACTGTCTTGTGTATTTATGATTTTTTTGAAAACACTTTAACTGTGATTAAAAAACATCGTGTATCTATTTACACCTTACATCTAAAATATTATCTAATTAATAATAAATAACAAACATCTTAATATTAGTCATACCTTCAGTTATGAACTGTCCTTTGGTATTTTTGTCCTTCTCACCATTTACTTAGCTATAATTAAAGAAAACATTTTATATGTAATAGTTTTTCTTATATCTAATTTAAAAACTCTTATTACTGGTAATGTTGTCAGTCCTTAGACTGTCTTTCATTCCAATGGTTTTATTATTATTATTCTACACTCATGGTAGTCTTTTTATAATACTTAAACTTCATTGAAGATTTTTTCATAGATTTTTTAACTATGTTTCTCACTATACACTCTGTAGTTTCTTAATTTTGTTATCTCACTTCACTTTATTGGATTCTACGCTCTGGTAGTCTTTTTAGTGAGTTCTACACTATGGTAGTCTCTTTTGACATATTTTTTAACATATTACACTTACAACTAACATACAATTTGTGTTTTATAGAATTGTATCTTGTAACTTGTTTGGGTTTACCTATATCGGTTAAATTTTGTCTCATGGTATTTATTATATGACTAACATTTTGTTTTGGCATATCTCTTCCTGTTTCTGGTCTCTTTGTTGGAATCTTGATATGTTTTGTCCCTTCTTCAAATATCACATAAGTAGTTTCCTTATTAAAATGGTTTCATGACAGATTATTTCCTTTTTTATGGTCCTTCCCTTTTTGTACTGCTTCCCCAATCTACTGGGTATACTGCTGGTTTAACTGGTTTTTTCATAGTAGGTTATTTTAATTAATGGTTTTCTTTATTATCTTCCATTTTTATTAACATTTTCTAGACTTAATTATACAGTTTCTAGTGTAATCCTTAAACAATTTATTCCTCTCACTCACTATGGAACTTTTTCTTTTATTTATGTAACATTAATTCAAATGTTTAGTGTGATAATTTTGTTATGTTACATATGCTCTCCTGTAAAAGTGATTAGTTCAGATCATACTCTGTATGGATGAAATAATTACTACTAATTCTTTTGTATTTACATTTTCTCCGTGATTACATGTTTTCACTTTATATACCTTCTTTTTCCACCATTGCTTCCTCTCAGATGACGTGTATCTCCTTCATTGGTTTCTTTTTTCATTGATAAGTGATCTTCAATCTTGTGTATAACATTATCATTTTATATTCCTTCTTATTTGGTGCTTCCTCACCAGTATGTTTACTCCCTAACATTCCCTAACAAATTAATTGGAACAGTTCAGAGTGGCACTTTTGGCTTCAATCCCTGCTGTCCAATACTTCAATTGAGTCCAGAGGTATTATCATCTCTGCTCAACACATAAGACTGATGGCATTTTCTACATCCAGTCATAAAAATAAATAAACAGTAAAAGTAGTCATTTTTGACTAAAATAAACATCTTTAGATTCTTCACTTCATAATACGTTATATTAATTAATACTTTTATACACTTGACTCTTCTTCTCTCTTAAAGCTTATTCCATATTAGGTGGTTTAGGTATGTGGTATAATATACATTTCATCATGTTTACATAGTAAGTAGTATTTATATTTACTCTTTCTACCATCTGGTATCCATTGAGTTACTTTTATTGCTCATGGTATAACATGAATTAATTCTTTATCACTTTCACCATAACAGTGGTTGTTGTAACAGCATTATCATTATTAGTATCAGGTTTTTTTTTTTTTTTTTTTTTTTTTTTTTTTTTTTTTTCACTATTTGGTCTTTAGTGAGCTGGTCCTTCTTCATTGTTCCATTTTTATTAAATTATTTTCTGTGTGAGTTTGGTTAATTTGTTCGATTAAGTCATATGACATTCTGGTTTCCTTTCTCTTTTAGAATTTTGTATCTCTTTCTTACAAAATCTTTTTTCATATTTCAGAGTTATTTCTCATCATTTGTATGAGTAATGATGTGAGTTTAATGTTTTTTAATTTTAGACATTTTTATTCAACTACATTCTTTCTTATTCATAGTTGTCTTTCAAATATTTTGGTATAAGTTGTACTTATTATTGTTTTGAATTTTGAAATTATTATTCCTCAAAATTCTTTTTTCGTTCATAATAGTCTTTGAATGTTTGAGTAAGTGGTACTTACTAATTATTTTGAATTTGGACAATTATTATCTGCATCCAAATTCTTTTTACTTGCATAATAGTCTTTGAATATTTGTGTAGCTTGTACCTACTATTGCTTTTGAATTTTGAAGCTTATTATGTTCAAAATTCTTTTTATTTATTCACAATAATCCTTCAAATGTTTTGTTGTAAGTTGTACTTACTGATTTTTGAATTTTGTAATTATATTCTTATCAAAATTCTTATTTTGTTCACAATATTCTTTCGGATATTTGGTGTAAGTTGTGCTTACTGATTTTTGGAATTTGGTAATTTTTTATTCTTCCATCAAAATTCTTATTTTGTTCACAATATTCTTTCAGATATTTGGTGTAAGTTGTGCTTACTGATTTTTGAATTTTGTAATTATATTCTTATCAAAATTCTTATTTCGTTCACAATATTCTTTCAGATACTTGGTGTAAGTTGTACTTACTCATTTTTGGAATTTGGTAATTTTTATTTTTTATCAAAATTCTTATTTTTCTCGTTCATGAGAGTCTTTGAATATTTGTGTAAGTTGTACTTACGGACTTTTTGAATTTTGTAATTTTATTCTTATCAAAATTCTTATTTTGTTCACAATATTCTTTCTGATATTTGGTGTAAGTTGTTCTTACTAATTTTTGAATTTGGTAATTATATTCTTATCAAAATTCTTATTTTGTTCACAATATTCTTTCAGATACTTGGTGTAAGTTGTACTTACTAATTTTTGGAATTTGGTAATTTTATTCTTATCAAAATTCTTATTTTGTTCACAATATTCTTTCTGATATTTGGTGTAAGTTGTGCTTACTGATTTTTGGAATTTGGTAATTATATTCTTATCAAAATTCTTATTTTGTTCACAATATTCTTTCAGATACTTGGTGTAAGTTGTACTTACTAATTTTTGGAATTTGGTAATTTTATTCTTATCGAAATTCTTATTTTGTTCACAATATTCTTTCTGATATTTGGTGTAAGTTGTACTTACTAATTTTTGGAATTTGGTAATTATTATTTTTTCAAAATTCACAATTTCTTCATAATAGTTTTAACTCATAATTATGAGTCCTCCAAATATTTTTTAATGGACAACTGATTATAAGTTCCCTTTACTTTATTCGAAATGATATCCTTTAGTACATACGTATTGTTATTATTGTTTTTAATTATCAGGTATGGGCCGGTATACAGCAGTAACAACTTTTTGGTAATGCCTTCCAAAGTACTGGGTAATTCCCTGTTTTTTAGCAGTACCTTTTCTCCGACTTCATAGCTTATTATCTTCTTAACAGCCTTTTGATATTTGTTCTTGCGCCTTTCCTGGTCTTCAGCCAATTTATTGTAGAATCTGATTCGATTGAATTTGTATTCTTGACTCCTGGGGAACTCTATTATGTCTTGTATTTCTCTCGGAGGCGGTTTTTCATACATTGCCGTGTATGGCGTGGTACCAATAGCGGTGTGATATGACAAATTAAGGAATTCTTCAGTAGCTAATAAATATTCTTGCCACTTCTTTTGTTGATTATAGCAATACGTCCGTAATATTCTTCCGACCTCTCGCAGTACCCTCTCCGCTGGATTGCTGCTGGGGTGGTAGACAGACGTCTTGTATGTCTTAATGCCCAATGTATTCAGAGTGTTTCTCCACCGCCAACCCTTAAATTGCGTTCCATGGTCGGTGATTATGGATGTCGGGCTTCCTACCTCTGGAATGTAATGATTTGTTATTATTCCTAGAGTCTTCAGAGTGGTGGCTCTGTTCACAGGGTATAGTTTTGTAAATTTTGTAAAATGATCCATCATAATAACAATATACTTGTATCGATGGCGTCCGCCACTGCGGGGAAATGGACCACATATGTCCAGAAAGACCTTTTCCAGTTTGGCTTGTGAGGTAATTGGTATCATCATACCTTCCTTTCTCTCATTGTTGGTTTTCACCAATTGACATATCATACAGGTTTTAAGGTAGTTTCTCGTTTTTCTATTGATACTTTTTATGTGACAATTCTCTTCTATTGCCTTGATCACCTTCATGGCTCCCATGTGACCGTATCGTAGGTGATAGTCCAGGATGATATCCTTTTCGATTGTAGTAGGGATCATGACCTTCCATATTTCTTCATCAAGGGATGTCTTGATGAATAAAATCCCATTATGTATACAATAAAATTTGTTTATTGTGTCATCTTGGTTGGAGAGACGAAGTTTAATAGAGTTTAACTTCGGATCGGACTGCTGGTGTTTGCTGATGTCCCGCACTATCTTCTCTAAATCGGATCTGTCCTTAATAATGTTATAGATTTTCAAAATGCTCTCCTTTTCGCCTTCGAATGTTTGTTCTTCCAGATTCACTCTTGACAATACGTCGGCTACTACATTTTTACTTCCAGGAACATACTCCCACTGTATATCGTATTCCTGTAGGGCGAGTACCCATCTGGTCAATCTACCATGGCTTAATTTGCATCTTCTTAGAAATGATATTGACTTGTGATCTGTTCGGACGGTCACTGGATATCCGAGGATATACGTCCGAAACTTCCCGCAGGCAAAGACTACACTTAGCAGTTTTTTTTCCGTCACATTATAGTTCTTTTCACACTGGTTAAGGGTTCTGCTAGCAAAGCTCACTACTAGATGGTTTCCACTTTCATCTTCTTGGTACAGTGTTGAACCCAAGCTAATGTTACTAGCGTCACAGTTTAGAAAGAAGGGTCGGTTAAAATCTGGATGGTTGAGCATTACTGCCTCTAAGAATTTTTCTTTAATTGATTTAAAGGTTTCGTCTTGTTCTTGACCCCATCGCCATTTATTCTTGGACGATAACTGGTACTGAAACTGGGCTGTTAGTTCGGAATAATTATTCTGGAACTTCCTATAATAGTTACATAGGCCCAAAAATGATTGTAGTTGCCTTCTGTTTTTTGGTGTAGGGAATCGTTGTATGGCGTCTACCTTTTCTGTTGATGGTGTTATTCCTTGACTGTTTAGCTGGAAACCCAGGAATTGAACTTCTTTAGCTATAAGCTTGGACTTGTCCAGTTTAAGGGTGACATTATTTTCAGCAAGCTTCTTCAAGACATACTCCACACGATAACAGTGTTCCTCCCAGTTGGTTGATGTTATTAGGAGATCATCAACATAGACAGTCGTGAATTGGAGCGCTTCTGGTCCTAGTATATGATCCATACAGGCGACAAAAACAGCTACTGAATTCACCAACCCGAAGGGCAACCTCTTAAACTGATAATTGCGCCCTTCGAAGATGAACGCCATGTATTGCCGGCTTGCTGGGTGCAACTCCACTTGCCAATAGCCGCATACCGTATCCCAGGTGGTAATGAATCGTGTTCCGTGGAACCTCTTCAAAATTTCATCAATTTCGCCAGGTGAGGTACGATCGTTTATTATCATCTTATTTATCTCACGAGCGTCAAGGCAAAGTCTTACCTTCCCATTTTTCTTTTGTATGGCCACAATTGGGCTTGTGTATGGCGATTGACTGCTCTCGATGATATCCCTACGGATCATATTCTGGATCTCTGTGCGTACGGCTTCTTTCAAAGATTGTGCTATTGGGTACGACTTTCGGTTAAATTCTACCGGTTCTCTGAATCGTATTGAACATTGGTAGTTCCGGATCTTTCCAGGTTCGTCAGAAAATACAGCTCGATATTTCTCATATATTTCTACCAATTGATTCAGCTGGTTTTCCGTTAATTGCTCGTTAGTATTGTGGCACTGGAAGTTACGTATCTCTTGGATCTTTTGTTGCCATAGGTCTTCCTCCGAATCCTGATGTACTGGCTTGTTGTTTGTTGAGTGGTTGGATAAGTAATTCACCTTATTTTGGTGGTCGAGAAGTTGTCTGGAGTCTAAAGTCTTGTTATCAGTTAAATTGGCTATCCAGGTTGAACCTTCAGCAAAGAGTGATACCTTTCCTCGGCACAAGTCGATAATTGCTGAGTTTCGGCGCAATATGTCACATCCTATCATGATGTTGAAAGGTAATCCGGCTGCAACAAGAAATATCATATCCACACTAATGCCCTGACTTTTGACACTGAGGGATACCTGCTTTCTTATGGTCTTGTTCTGTCGGCCGGTAGCTCCTACAAGTACAATATTATTAATAGGTAGTACCGGTAAGTTTTTGTGGCATTCCTGCTGTATCCGGTCCAACTCATTTCGATTTATTATGGAGACATTGGCTCCAGTGTCTATCATTATAGGAACAGAAATACCTTCAATTTCTGCGATTATGTATATTATTTCATTATCATTATTTTTAATATTAAGCTCACTTTCTTCTAATAGGTCCTTACGGATGTCCTTCAAATAGTTGCTATATATTATGGTAAAATTTTTTCTGTTTTTCTTCAAATTCATACCTACTTGGTTAAACCCAGCAGATTGGAGCAGTAAAGGGTCATTGGATTTTATTACTGCCTCCGTTCGTTTAAATGTTCCGCTTCATTACGGATTAGGCCGTTGGAAGCGTCAGCTTGAAGTCCTGAGGCTGTTTCGTTTGGTTCTGCTCGATCGTCTGGTTGGGCTTCTGTTACAGGTAGTCTTCGCTGATTATCCAGGCTGGAACTACGTCTGGGCTCGTACTCTCTGTACCGATTACTTCCCTGGCTCCCTTGGAAGGTCTCGTACTCGTAGTATCGGCTCCTTCTTTGAGGCTGGTACCTCCTGTGTCCACTGCCTTCTGCTCGGATGTAATTAACATTAGGTCGATATGTCCTGTAATTGTGGTTACCTCCATTTGGGTAATTCCGGTTATAATTACCATGATAATTATTATTATTAGAAAGGTTGGGGTTCCTCTGACCATTTGGAACATAGTTACTATTACTATTATAATAACCGTGGTTATTTTGTGGACGGCTATTATTATTATTATTATTATTGTTGTGGTTTTTGTTATTATTATTATTTATACGAGGAATATTACTATTATTATTATTGTTGTTAAAACGGGGCGAATTATTGTTATTTCTGGGGTTATAATTGTACTCGGCATCATTCCGATTTGTGGAATTATAATTATTATTATTACCCACATTCTGCCGATTATTATTATTATTCAAATTATTGTTGTTATTCCTTGGTTCCGGCTTTTCATACCTCCTGCGACTTTGACGGTAATAGTCTTCGTGCTCGTACATTTCTAAAAGCTCGGTCATGGCTTGCACCGTCTTTATTTGACTGTTTCGTCTGGCTCTGATAATATCCTCCTCATAGTGGTATGAGAGTTTGCTGACCAGGCATTCTTCCGGTATTCGGGGCTCTAGATGTTTGGCCACGCACACCTTTCCTAAAAAGTACGCCGTTAAAGTTTGGTTTCCATACGGGTTGTACTTCCCATGACATATCCCGTCTCTGGCGATATTTTGCGTTGATTCAGACCAATATTTGGCTTTGAATAGCCTTCTGAATTGTTGATAGTCGGTCACCTCGTCTCTTATCGCCATCCACCAATTGTCTGCTATCTCCTTGAACGATTCGTCAAGCACCTCTTTATTCTCCCTCCAGCGATTACCTCTGTGTTTGGCAAAGTATTCCTCGATTCTTGCTAGGAATTCCATGGGTTTATTTTTATAAAACCTGAAGTTAATCCCTTCACGATTTTCACTGTTGGGACAACTGGTAATGGTTGTCGGTCGACTATGGAATAGGTCTATATCTGTCTGGTTCTGTCGTACCTGACTGTTGACACTGGTCACAGCAGCTTCTATGCCGTCACATTTTTCTGTGAATCGGTCCTGCACTCGCTCCCAGTCTTCCCGTGTTTCCTTTAGTTTTTCCTCCAACGTCTTCCTAGTCGTTTCTTCAATGGTGTTAACCTTCGTATTTATTTCTGTCCTGATACTCCGTACTTCTTGTTCGGTTTGACTCCATTTTTCGTCAGCTCTGGTAACCCTTTGTTCGATTACCGTTATTTCCTCTTCTACTTTCTTGCTGATTGTCTCATTGTTTTCAGCTATCTTCTGGCTCAATTCTTCCTTCAATATTTCCATCCTTCCGTCTAACCGGTTCATGTTTTCTTGGTTCGTCTCCTTCAATTCTTCTCTCAATTGCTGACTATTGCTTTCCATTTTCTGATTCGTTTCTTCCATCCTCTTGTTGGTTTCTTCCAGTTTTTGGCTTATCTGGGTTAATTCCTCTTTCGACTGTTTATTGTCAGTCTTTATTTCCTCCATTTTCTCCTCAATTTTCTGAATATTTTCTTCCATCTTTTCTTCTATCTTCTTACTGTTTGCTTCCATCTTCTCCTCCATCTTCTTGCTAGTATCTCCAATTTTGTTGCCCAATTCTTCCTTCAATCGTTGGTTATCGTTCTTCATTTCCTCCTCCATCTTCTTACTATTCTCCTCCATCTTCTTACTGCTTTCTCTTAATTCCTCCTTCAATCGTCGGTTATCGTTCTTCATTTCCTTACTATTTTCTTCCATCTTCTCCTCCATCTTCTTACTATTTTCTTCGATTTTCTTATTGGTATCTCCGATTTTATTACCCAACTCTTCTTTCAATTGTTGGTTATCGTTTTCCAGCTTCTTACTATTTTCTTCCATCTTCTCCTTTAATTCTTCCTTCGTCGTTTTAAATTCTCTGAGTAACATCTCCATCATTTGATCAAATTTTGTATCTTCCTTTGCGGTGGATTTCTCCGGCTGTTCCTTCTGTGGTGCAGGCTTATTTGGTTCTGCTGGCGGTAACATTAACTTCACATCTTCCACTGGTGTTGCCTCTTTATCTTCCATGTCTATCTCCTGCTCGGCCTCCATAGCCCTTTTCCTTGATGTAGCTCTCCTGTGCATCTCGCTCCCTCTTCCGACCTGTTGACCGTTGCCAAGCTAAAAATAGGAAATTGGACAATCGTCCTTATTTTACAACACTATTACCTCCTATTTAAAGCCCCTTAAGTTGGACGCCAATTTGTAATATAATAAAAATATTACAAATAAAAATAAAAATAAATATATATAATTCAAATATATATAGAGATTGTGTGTGTAGCTTTGTGTGATAACAAAGGTATTGTGCTCTTCTTTTAGCCCCACTGTTAGGCTAGTCAAATTGTAATATAATTTCAAATGTAATAATAAATAGAATATAGAAATATTGATGATAAGAATATGTTATAACTAGGTGTGTTGGATTGATAAATAACAAATACATCAAACTTTAAAAATTGTGCAAATATTTTTTCTTGTTCTTGTATCGAGTTTGATGGAATGATTTAATTTAATTAATTAATAATTAATTAATTAGTTGAGTTTGTAATTTCCTTCTATATCTATTCTCTCAATGTGAATTATGGTTTTGCTTAATAAAAAATAATAATAACATTAATGGTAGAAATAAAAACAATGCTGGTAACTGAATACTGATTTGCGTTTATTCATTCAAAATTGTGCGCCAGTCAAACTGCGCATGTCCCAGGCACTGGCGAATATTCGCCACAGTCGGCAGTGAGAAAAATCAACAAATATATTTTTTACAAGTTTAAATTTATGGTTCTTTTAACGAGTCGAAATGGTCAGAGGGCAAGGAACAAGATACATTTAACAGGTATTCTTAAACTAAATGTTAATATCTGAAATAGAACAGAATTATTATTACAATTGTCAATTAGAAAGAAATTATTTAAATTTCGAACCAAGTCGAAGAAATGACGTCACTCCTCTCCAGGAAGCACTGGCTGATCGTCTTTATAGAAATTCAGCAATGGCCGCCGTCTGCTCGATTTTAACTGCTATGACGCCGTTGGAATTGAAGATCTTCTCCCACAGAAATAAAACGATGTTCCCTTTTTCTGCGAAGTGGTGTTGGTCCAAAATATAGTGTTGAATGTCCCCTCGTCGTCTGCGATGTCGAATTCTGGATGGATCTCTTGTGTAGTGTGGTGTTCAAATATGTGTGTTCGTTTTCTGTGAATTCGTTCCAAAAATTGTTCAAAATGGCTGTTTTGCACACGGCACAATGTGGTTTCATGCCGAGAAGTGCATACAATTTGCATGGGAATGCATAGATGGTTATCTATGAATGTCTTATCTCACGCAGAAATGCGTTTTACGAGTTTTATATTTTAAAAGAAATCATATTTTAACATTATTTTATGCTCAGGAAATATAGGGAAACTGTAGCTAATATAATAGTTTATGTCCAGTTCAAGTGTCAATACGATTCGATACTTATCTCACGCACGGCAGGAAAAACGTTTATCACTCGCGCGCACGCGCACATTTCCACTGACACAGTACATGAATAAATATAACATAAAATAATACACAGTTTGACTTATCCTAATTCCTTATCCGTTCTAAAATACAAAACTTTTAGCGAAAAAACCAAACCTAACAAAATACCATTTGAAACTTGAATGTTCATCGTCTGTGTATTTACACAAGCCTGCACTGCTTATCAGGATCCTGTGTTTCATTGCAGGATTAACCCCTTCCCACATAATTTTTTTTTAGCTGACTAACAAAAAAAATTTTTTTTTTTCTTTTGATACTTCCAAAACAAATTCCTACTCTCAAACGTAAAATCAAATAAACAACTCCTTTGCAATACTAGCATTCCAAAACTGTCAACTTGACAGAATAAATAAAACAAAGACACGTGGCTAAAATGACCTTTAAACCATAACAAATACACATGTTCTTGACAAGCAGATAGCAAGTGGGCAAGGTCGCAATGTAAATAAGTCCAAACCCTGGCGTGTTACACATCAGACTGCATTCCTTATCTCTAATCGATTAACGTTCATTCACAGATTTACCCTACATATAACATTTGTACATGAACTGACATATTTTAAATATAGCTACACATTTGTACATCCTATATCCTGACATTTATTTACTTATGGATTTTTTTGTATAATACTTTCTCAGCGACGAAGCATGAAATTTGCCAATCGCACGGTTAGTGTTGGGGTTGGTTAATATGAAAGTATTCTTTCCAGCCTGCTCAGATAGGGTATAAGGACCATTGTATAGCCTGAAAAACTTCGCGGCTGTGTTGTCCTCCCTTCTTCCAACATTCAATGCACGCAAGAGCACACTTTCCCCAGTCTTGAAACTCACAAGTTTATGTTCGGCATTAAATTTTTCCGTGCGCTCTTCTGCGCACTTTTTAATGCGTCGCCTCGCCTCAAGTTTCTTTACTTCGACTAGTATCGGAACATTCTGAGTAGCTGTCCTTTCGATGTGGCCTTCCCAGACCCGTCCTGGCATCGCTCCGGTTTGGAGTTCATTTGGGGTGTATCCTGTTGTCGAATTGTAATTGCCATTTATGACCGATTCGAAAAATTCCAGGAATTCCGGCCATTTACTCTGGTTGACATTACAATGTGTCCGGAACAATCTCCCCAACTCCTTATTGACGCGTTCAGCCAGGTTTCCTTGCGGTCTCCGGATCGCTGTCGGAACAGTCTGCACACCGTGTTTTTCTAGCTCAGAGTGCCACTTGGTGTTCGTAAACTGTTTACCTTGATCAGACAGTAATTTTTTTATGGGACCATATTTAGGTATGTATTTATTTATTATGATGTTTATTACCGCAGATGTGGTCGGCCTACCGATGGCGTACAGGCTGACATGTTTGGTGAAGGCATCGGTACAAACCACAAGGTCTTCATCCCACGAGCCGCCCGCGGAAGTGGATCTAAAAAGTCGATGCAGACGAGGTCGTTTTTATTCTTTGACACGACACACGACGTTACCCATTTCTACCTGGGTATGTTGGTTGGGATATTTCGCAGTTTGGCAGGCGTGGCATGTGCGCAGTATGGCCTTTACTTTCCTGGCCATATTTAACCATACAAAATCCTCCCGCATCGCTAGGTAACATTTATAGGCCCCAGCATGTGCGAGGCTCTCGTGACACATCCAGGTAAGGTCTTCCACCATCGCGTCAGGCACCATGATTTTCCAACCCCCATTAACAATTTTATACAGCACATTTTTATATATTTTGTATTTGGGGTTTTCTTGGATCCGGATCGCGTCACTGATTTGTTTTAATTTGGTGTCCCGTTGCTGTTCCGTACCAATATTTTTTAACTTATTCTTTAGACTATCTTCTATTTTGTATTTAACCGCCAGAATTTGTATTTCTTTATTATTTGAAGAATGTCGCTCTTGTTTATTTTGCTCGCTGCCCGTTATCTGAACATTGTGGGTCAGTGAGTTATGTGTTATCTTATCGGCTTGCTGGACCGCCGGTCGGATTAATGTATACGGCTTACCTACAGGCCTCTCCTTATCTTCCACGCGTCCCAATCTGATAACGTCTGGTTTATTATTAATTGTACATTTCAATGTTTTGTTCGGAAAATCGGTGGTAGCGTGCAGTTTATTTAACGTGTCGACTCCCAAAATAATATATGCTAGTTTTCTAATTACAAGTACAGTGATTTCTATTTCTATTCCCTGTACGTATATTGTTATTAGTGCTTGTTTGTCAACTGTCTGCGATTCACCCGTCGCCGATTTTATAATTTTGAGGCAGAATCGAGATTTTTTGGAAGTGGGTTTTGTGTTTTAATAGGAACCGCTCGTCCATCAGCGAGATTTCCGCGCCGCTGTCAAACAATACCTCACCAACACAACATTGATTTTTGCATTGACGACAAGGTTAGTGTTCTTTTTAACACCAGTATTTTCATTACATTCACTGTTATCATTACTACAAATTAAACTATCCCTAATTTCTGCAGGATATAGGCCAGACACAACGAATCTATTCTTACAGCTAACATTATTCACATTCGATTGATTGAACTGCTTTTTAACTGAATCACTTTCAGTAACTGCTGCTACTCTGTTGGAACTAAATTTCTGATTTGTATTTTTATTTGTAGTTTTATGTTGTTGTTGTTGTGATTGTGGTTGCTTCTGTTGTGGTTGAAATTGAAACTGTTTTCGTGGTGTTTCATTACTGTTACTACTATTACTCTGATTGTCAATACCCTCCCATTTTGTGAGCAATAGCAGCAGCTCTTCTAAGGATTAAACCCCTTGTGTAATGACAGCAACTTGTATGCCGCGTCCGAAATGGTGTGCCAGTTTATTGACCATATCCGGTTCATTTATTATAGGTTCTAGGTATTTAGCCCTCGATATCAACTGAATTATATACGATTCTTTCGAACCTTTGGTATTGGAATATTTGCCAAATTCCAGTTGCACGCGGATCTTTCTCTGGACCTCCTCATTCCAGTATCTAGCCCTGAAATGCTTTACCAGATCTTCGTAGGTGTTGATCTTATCTTGGATAACGGAGAACCACTCCCCCGCAGTACCCTTTAGGCGTCGTACTACAAAGTTAATTTTGTCGGCCTCACCTAAAGTGTCCCCAATCGCTTCCAGGTCCCGTTGGCAGACTTTAATGAAGTTCATGGAGTTTTCACTTTCCCGCCCAAAGAACTTTAGCTGCGAATTAGCGTCGTCTAGGGATTTGTAGACATATGTAGTCTGGTTGAGCGGCGACGACGTACTTTGCAGTCGTGACACTTGATGTTGCAGCTCTTGGATTCGCAGGTCTTGCTCGGCCACTAATTCACTCATCGTGGACTCGTGCTGTACTACCTTCTCCTCAGTCCCGGAGATTTTAGCCTCGCATGCACTAATGCGTGAATTGTTAACCTCTAACACCGACTCTATGTTGGATCTTATAATTTCTACCGTCTCGCTAATTCGTTTTTCCGTAGCTTCTAACATCTGTTTGCTCTGTTTGGACTGGTCTTGCACGGCCGCGTATATTTTTTTGTTTTCATCATGGAGCGCTTTATTTCGTTTAATGGCTTCTTCTTTACTGGCTTTATTTTCTTCTGAAATTTTCTGTATATTCGATCTCATCTCCTCTTGACCGGCTTTCATCTCTTCTTTACCGGCTTTATTTTCTTCGGACATGATTTTCATATTAGCTAATAAGGCAGCTAAAGCATTCTTTATTTCTGCTGTATCCGCCATATTGATCAAATTTAATTTAAAATTTTATTAAAATTTAAATTCCCTGACTTAAATGCAATGAAAATTATTATTATTACAAGATTATTATCGTAGTGTAACCCAGTTTATATGCACACAGTAAGCAGTTCAATTTACCAAAATGTAAACAACCTTATCTAACACACAAACAAATAATAATCACCTCCAAATATACTGATAAAATTGTTCATATATGATCCACAAGAGAGTATGCACAATTGATAATTTATATCCTCAGATTTTTACATGAACCATTCACACACAAATACTACTTAACTAAGATTATACGTCGGATTTCACCAACAAATTTTATATTATTTGACATATGTAGAATAGCGTAAAATTACCGCTATTTTTCGTGCCCTACGTTGCTAAGCGCCAAATATCTCTATGCGACAACACAAATAACTTAACTATTGGCGCATAGGATATGGTAGTACGTGTGTTTTAATGCAAAAGTCTATACTGGAGGATTTAAGATTATTTATTGCACACAAGACATATGAAATTGTTTATGCGATATATTTGATAAGAAGAATAATAATAGTATTTCCAAATTTAGTCTCTTAAAATGTTAAATAGTGTTCATATAGGAGTTATGGTACATTACATATACGATGATTTCCACGGCAATGTTGAGGGGGGGGGCTTTGTTGTAGTGGAGTCGTCAGGCGTGGCGTACGATGATAGATGGTTGACCCTGGTGATGATCACAGCTGGGCTGGTGTCCTGAGGTTCCTACGTTGACACTGACGATTCGCACTCAAACAATGGTTCTAGGGGTACTGTTACTGGAATTGTATACAGTATTTAGAATTCACAAGTATCTCAGGTCACAGTGGGTATTAACTAGAAACGGTATATTAGATTTATACCTATCCGGACTCTTCAAGTGTTCACGCGTAACACTAGGTCTACGACGGTCAGCAGACCTCCCTAAGCGGAAATCTTCCACTCACGCGGAAACTACTGATGATAATATTTTTACCAATAAGTAAATTATAGAATACTTCTGGTACTGTAGACTACCTCACACAGTAACCAGTTTAAGTTCACTTTTATACACGTTATGTTTCAATAAAAATAACGTGTGTGAAGATGAATTAAATACACAGTTCTAAGAGATCGCACCTGTTACTACCGACAAAAGGACTTAACAGATTCTCGCAAGCGAAAAATCTTGCACGAGAATTGCACGTTCCGTTCGTGACAGCTAGATGAGAAGAACTGCCCGTGCAGCCACAGGCTGAAGAAAATTCCAACTGCCTTCGAACTTCTTATTGGTGGAAGGAAGTCACATGGTTAATTTTGCACACGGCACAATGTGGTTTCATGCCGAGAAGTGCATACAATTTGCATGGGAATGCATAGATGGTTATCTATGAATGTCTTATCTCACGCAGAAATGCGTTTTACGAGTTTTATATTTTAAAAGAAATATTTTAACATTATTTTATGCTCAGGAAATATAGGGAAACTAGCTAATATAATAGTTTGTCCAGTTCAAGTGTCAATACGATTCGATACTTATCTCACGCACGGCAGGAAAAACGTTTATCACTCGCGCACACGCGCACATTTCCACTGACACAGTACATGAATAAATATAACAAAATAATACACAGTTTGACTTATCCTAATTCCTTATCCGTTCTAAAATACATAACTTGTAGCGAAAAAACCAAACCTAACAAAATACCATTTGAAACTTGAATGTTCATCGTCTGTGTATTTACACAAGCCTGCACTGCTTATCAGGATCCTGTGTTTCATTGCAATATATTATAATTGTATTATATATATATATATATATTGCGACAACACAAATTACTAATTTATTGGCGCATAGGATATGATAGTATGTGTATTTCAAATTACAAGTCTATATTGGAGGGTTTAAGATTATTTATTGTACAAACACAAGTTATAGTTTATATGGTATATTTGAAATGTACAGAATGTAATGTTTGATATAGAGTCTTTCTTTTAAAATGTTAAATAATGTTCATACGCAAGACGTGATACGTTACATAAGAAGACTCCCACGATGATGTTGAAGAGAAGGGCCGGTCTTTGCGGTGTAGTTGGTTCGTCAGGTGTGGCTTCCAAATGACAGACGTTTCACCAGAAACGTTTACAGCTGGGCTGGCGTCCTGTAACAGCTGGGCTGGTCCTATAACAGCTGGGCTGGTGTCCTTTAACAGCTGGGCTGGTGTCCTATAACAGCTGGGCTGGTGTCCTATAACAGCTGGGCTGATGTCCTATAACAGCTGGGCTGATGTCCTGTAACAGCTGGGCTGATGTCCTGTAACAGCTGGGCTGATGTCCTGTAACCGCTGGGCTGATGTCCTGTAACAGCTGGGCTGATGTCCTGCAATTCCCACGATGAATCCGACACTTCGCACACACAACGGTACTACGGATTTTATTACTCGCAAAACTTATATAGAGTTTAAGACCAAGTAATATCTCAGGTGACAGTGAGTTTAATCAATAACGGTATATTGAGCTTATACCTCTCCGGCTTCTTCAAGTGTTCTCGCGAATAACAAGGTCTACCGCGATCAGCAGACCACCCTATGAGGAAATCTTGCACTAGCACGGAAACGTCTTGATGGAACTATTGCGTAACAATTAATGATACTGTCACTGCGGAAAATCTCGCACAGTGATACAGTTACACTCACTTCTTACACACGTAATATTACAATATTAATATCGTGTGTAAAGATATAAAATCAATTGTTATGCGTCACACACGTTACTATCCTCGAAAAGTCTTAACAGATCCTTGCAAGCGGTAGAGTCTTGTACAAGGATTGTATGTACCGTTCGCGGTAGCAGCAGTGAAGAACTGCTTGTAATTTTACGCACAATGCGTTAAAACACTGGTGTGTGCAAATGTACAACACACACAGTTCTGAGTCTTCCCGTTTCACTAACGACGAATAGTTTTTACAACACCTTGCAAGCGGTAGAATTCTTGTACAAGGAGTGCACGTTCCGTTCGCGGTAGATGGCGTAGAAGAACTAACGTAATTATACGCGTAATGCGTTTAAACACTCCTGCGTGCAGATGTACTACATACACAGTTCTGAGCCTTCCCGTTTCACTATCGACGAATAGTCTTTACAACACCTTGCAAGCGGTAGAATTCTTGTACAAGGAGTGCACGACCCGTTCGCGGTAGATGGCGTAGAAGAACTGCCTGTGTAACGACAGGCATAAGAAAATTTCCAACCACCAGTCAGCATTCTATTGGTGGATGGAAGTCACATGGTTAGTAAAGGTGACCATGCACTTTTCATGCATTAGAGTGCATTTACCTTGTAACAGCATGCATAGCGGTAATCAGACTACACGTATCTCATGCATGCTGCCTACATATTAATAATATACATGAACGTAAACAATAGTCCGACAGGTATAGGGATTGTAGCGATACACATGTCTCAGTTCAGCTAATGTCAAAACAACGATAATACTTCACGCACCGCACGGGAAACGTTTCCCACTCGCGCACGCGCGCACATTTCCACTAACACAGTACATGAATAACCATAAATAATAATGCACAGTTTTTTTAAACTAAACCCTTAACCTTACTAAATACAATTGATAACAACCAAACTTAACCATCTACCAATATAATATGAATGTCCATTGTCTGTGTAATATATGACTTGCCCCGCCTATCATGATCCTGTGATTCGTTGCAGGATTAACTCCCTCCCGCATAAAAAAAAAATTTTTTTTTCTTCTTTAGTTAACTAACAAAAAAATAAAATTTTTTTTTTTTTTTTTTCCAATATAACCAAAACAACTTCCTAATCCTGAAATAATAATAATACCCTCAAACTAAAATCAAATAAACATCCTCAATTAATACTAACATTTCCAACTGTCACTTTGACAGAAGCATCAAATCAAAAGACACGTGGTAACCTTCAAACCAAAACAAACACACATGTTCTTGACACACAGATAACGACATCTAATGCAGGGTCATAGCGTACACAGACAACATTCCTTATCAAAACTAGATTATTGTTCATTCACAGAGCCATCTTACATACAACATTTAAACCTGAATTGACATATTTAAATCACTACACATTCTTACCCCTATATCCTGACATTTATTTCTGAGTTTTTTGTATAAATTTTTCTCAGTTTTGAAACGCACACGTTTACTTGGAAATACAGATTTGAATTTGTTTAATATACACCGTAATTGCCTTATCTCGCAACCCATTAACTGAACCTTGGGGGTCGGTGAGTTATTCGTTATCTTATCTTTCGAGCGTCCTAGTCTGATAAGGTGCTCTACACTATCAACCTTATCTCGTAATGTATGGTTTGGAACTCCAACTGGCAGTTTATTCAATTCGTCGATTTCCAATATAATATTATGTCCGAGTTTTCTAACTCCAATTACGGTCACATCTATTTCCGTTCCCTGCACATATCTTGTTATACGTGCCTGTTTTTCAACTATCTGCGACTCACACGCTGCTGATTTTACCCTTGTGTGACCTACCGGCAGAATCGGCATTTGTATAAAGTGGTTTTTACACCTCTTTCGTAACTGCTTGTCCAACAGCGATATTTCTGTGCCACTGTCGGACAACCTCTCGTCGCCATAACCATTGATTTTTGCTTCGACAATAAGGTCGGTGCAATTTTCAATCCTAATATTTCCCTCATGTTTATTACTATTATCATTATTACATACTAAATTATCCCTAATTTCGGCAGGATATAGGCCATACATAACAGTTTCATTCTTATAACTAACATTTTTCATATTTGATTGATTGACTGCTTTTCAACTAAATCATTTTCAATAACTGTTGCTAATAAGTTGGTATTAAATTGCTGAGTTGTATTTTTATGTTGTTGTGATTGCGGCTGATTTTGTGGTGTTTGAACATGAAACTGATTACGCGGCGGTTCATTATTATTTACCATAATTGTTGTCACCTTACTGTCACCAGTATCATTCACCTCTCCGTCCTCCGTAAACACCTCAGTACCTGATATAGATTCATCTAGTACCTCATCATCAGGCCATGTGTCATAAATACCTGCACCGTTAGTATCCATACTAGTTCCAGGCTCTACGACTGGTTCGGAATTTTTATGTGTTATGCATACACTATCCGCATCCATGATAGCTTCAGATCCTACCATACGTTCACGGTTCTCGCATGCTATATCTGTAACACTATAAATTATCACCTCATCACAGCACTTACCTGAAGTATGTTCCAGATTAATAGTGTTGTTACTACTAATTTCATTTCTGTTATCTTCACTACAATCCGATGCAGAATCTAAATACTCGACTTTATCGAGATATGAACTACTAGGCCCTAATAAGGTGGTTTCTGTATAATCACTTTCAAGTTCACCTGCTACGCTACTGTTCTCCGTTAATCCTTCCGATGTCACATCTTGGTTAACTTCCATATTACTTTCGTTGAGAGTATGTTCCACAAGGACATTAGGTACCTCAAAATTATCACACGGTGCAATATTCTCAACAGATAAATCTGCTTCAATATCAGCTGACACTTCCTGTAGTTCCGCCATCCTCTCCTCTCCGTCGGCGTCCATTTCTTCCCAAAATTCCTGCCTAATGGCATCTCCTCACCCACAGCTTTCATCTCCTCGCAGCAATTATCTGAAGTATGTTCTGGACTAATAGTGTTGCTATTACTAATTTCATCTTCGTCATCTTCACTATAATTGCATGCATAATCTAATTCTCCGATCATATCGAACAATGAAATACTATGCCCTAAGCGAGTTGCCTCGTTAATATTACTTTCAATATTATCCCAGAATTTCCGCCTAACGGCTCTACTCTGCTCAGATATGGTTTTATCATCCAGTGACCTGGCCCTTAAAGCCCTTAAATATTCTATAAACTCTTTTTTATTCGACATAGTGATCAAATTAATTTAAAATTTAGTAAATTTAAATTAACTGATTTATAAGCAAAGAAAGTTATTATTATTACGACAAGATTAGAACATACGGTAACCAGTTTATATGCACGCAGAAAAAGCAGTTCAAAATATCAACATGCAAATACCTTATCTAACATACACCAACTAATAATCTACCTCCAATATACTGATAAAATCTGTTCATATATGATATACAAGAGAATATGCAAAAATGAAAAATTATATCCTCAGATTTTCATATGAACAATACACATACAATTATTACGTTAATTATACTTATACGTCGGATTTTTCCAACAAATTTTATATTCATAGACAAATATGTAATAGCGTAAATTTACCGCTATTTTACGAGCCCTACGTTGCTAAGCGCCAAAATATCTCTATGCGACAACACAAATTACTAATTTATTGGCGCATAGGATATGATAGTATGTGTATTTCAAATTACAAGTCTATATTGGAGGGTTTAAGATTATTTATTGTACAAACACAAGTTATAGTTTATATGGTATATTTGAAATGTACAGAATGTAATGTTTGATATAGAGTCTTTCTTTTAAAATGTTAAATAATGTTCATACGCAAGACGTGATACGTTACGTAAGAAGACTCCCACGATGATGTTGAAGAGAAGGGCCGGTCTTTGCGGTGTAGTTGGTTCGTCAGGTGTGGCTTCCAAATGACAGACGTTTCACCAGAAACGTTTACAGCTGGGCTGGCGTCCTGTAACAGCTGGGCTGGTCCTATAACAGCTGGGCTGGTGTCCTTTAACAGCTGGGCTGGTGTCCTATAACAGCTGGGCTGATGTCCTATAACAGCTGGGCTGATGTCCTATAACAGCTGGGCTGATGTCCTGTAACAGCTGGGCTGATGTCCTGTAACAGCTGGGCTGATGTCCTGCAATTCCCACGATGAATCCGACACTTCGCACACACAACGGTACTACGGATTTTATTACTCGCAAAACTTATATAGAGTTTAAGACCAAGTAATATCTCAGGTGACAGTGAGTTTAATCAATAACGGTATATTGAGCTTATACCTCTCCGGCTTCTTCAAGTGTTCTCGCGAATAACAAGGTCTACCGCGATCAGCAGACCACCCTATGAGGAAATCTTGCACTAGCACGCAAACGTCTTGATGGAACTATTGCGTAACAATTAATGATACTGTCACTGCGGAAAATCTCGCACAGTGATACAGTTACACTCACTTCTTACACACGTAATATTACAATATTAATATCGTGTGTAAAGATATAAAATCAATTGTTATGCGTCACACACGTTACTATCCTCGAAAAGTCTTAACAGATCCTTGCAAGCGGTAGAGTCTTGTACAAGGATTGTATGTACCGTTCGCGGTAGCAGCAGTGAAGAACTGCTTGTAATTTTACGCACAATGCGTTAAAACACTGGTGTGTGCAAATGTACAACACACACAGTTCTGAGTCTTCCCGTTTCACTAACGACGAATAGTTTTTACAACACCTTGCAAGCGGTAGAATTCTTGTACAAGGAGTGCACGTTCCGTTCGCGGTAGATGGCGTAGAAGAACTGCCGTAATTATACGCGTAATGCGTTTAAACACTCCTGCGTGCAGATGTACTACATACACAGTTCTGAGCCTTCCCGTTTCACTATCGACGAATAGTCTTTACAACACCTTGCAAGCGGTAGAATTCTTGTACAAGGAGTGCACGACCCGTTCGCGGTAGATGGCGTAGAAGAACTGCCTGTGTAACGACAGGCATAAGAAAATTTCCAACCACCAGTCAGCATTCTATAGGTGGATGGAAGTCACATGGTTAGTAAAGGTGACCATGCACTTTTCATGCATTAGAGTGCATTTACCTTGTAACAGCATGCATAGCGGTAATCAGACTACACGTATCTCATGCATGCTGCCTACATATTAATAATATACATGAACGTAAACAATAGTCCGACAGGTATAGGGATTGTAGCGATACACATGTCTCAGTTCAGCTAATGTCAAAACAACGATAATACTTCACGCACCGCACGGGAAACGTTTCCCACTCGCGCACGCGCGCACATTTCCACTAACACAGTACATGAATAACCATAAATAATAATGCACAGTTTTTTTAAACTAAACCCTTAACCTTACTAAATACAATTGATAACAACCAAACTTAACCATCTACCAATATAATATGAATGTCCATTGTCTGTGTAATATATGACTTGCCCCGCCTATCATGATCCTGTGATTCGTTGCAATATATATATATATATATATATATATATATATATATATATATATATATAGATTTTAGTACGAAGTGAACCTAAACGTCATTAATACGTAAATAAATAAATATGAGGAAACGTCTCACCACAACGGACTGGCACAAGGAAACGTAGCAAGGTCGTCGTATATTCTTTATAAGATTGCTTTCACGGCCGTAGTGTCACCAGGCTTTTTTTTAATTTTCCGTGTAGAAGGTGGTGTATATTGTCCGATGTCTCTTGGTCGGACTGTCGTATGCTTCATCCTCTTCATTGGGTACGTTGTATCTGGAATATTGTCATACGAATATAACCACAGATGACGACTACCGTAGTTGTCGACGAAACATTAGACAATGGACTACGGCCATCCACGTGGTAAGTTAAAAAAAAAGACAATAAGGTCAGGTATTTTTAGCTTACAATCGAAGAACCTTGGATGTACCCGAAATAACACGAACAGTGTTAGCTGAGTACACTCAGAGTCACTGCTATGTCGTTTGGTTTATTACGGTTACAGCGAATGTTTTTGGGACATACTGTTTGTATGTTTTCTTGCCTTTGCGCCATACTTGTTTTCCGTTATTCGTGATTTTCCTACTGCCTAAGAGTCTACTGACTTGTCTGCTAGCAATTATACCTTGCAGATCTAGATATTTCTCATGATTAACCCTTATTTTCCGTTATTTCCATTTCTAGTTAATTGCATTGCACTCTATTTGCGGAGCCCCCCATTAATATAAAAATCTTTCCCTTCACTTCCACTAAGACATATTGTTTTTTTTTTTGTGAATCGATTGCCAGGCTTCGTTTGTTCTTGGAACTTGACTAGCGTATCTGAATACCCGTCTCATTTTCACCTTCATAATGTGAATAGGTTTTCATCTTCAAATAGGCTTGGGTATTTACAGCAGTAAATATTGTTTTTGTTGTCGTTACAACATTTACGTGAGAGTTAAGGTGATTAAGTAAACTGCATATCGCTGACATTCTAGCTGTACTAAAAACTCTGCATGTCTTCCTAAGTCGTTGGGCAGTATACATGATCAACATATTTGACAAAGGGAAGAATATTCAAAAAGGCTTTGAAAGAAAACCAGAGGGTGGACGACTAAGGAGGGCGACCAAAGAGGAGATATATTGATAAGATTGAGAGCTTTGGGCGCGAGTACGTGGACAAGAACTCGTGATAGAAAACGAGGGACACGATGTCGTGGAACAGACCAAAGCTCTTTGAAGGGCTGTGGCGCCGTAAGAAGAATATGATCATGGTATCTACTACGTTTGTAAATATAGTGGAAGTCATTTTAATTAACTAACTCCTTAAAATGTACGTAAAACTGTTAAAATGTCACTTCATGTCGGTACGATTTAATGGAAATATTATTTATAAACCAGTAATTGATTTTTCTTATTTAAACATTTGAAGACTGCCGTATGGATTCTCTAAATTGGACATTGGGTGTTGTCTTTGGTACTTTTTAAATAATCGGTATGGAGAACCATACATGACGTCCATGTTGTAAGATTTATGTTTAAAATAATTTACTTAAATTCGGTTCGGTAATTTATAAAAAAATATCGCCCACCCTCAAACTAATTTCACTATTTATAAATATTTTTGTTATTATGGGGTAGTCGTTTAATATAATGTTATTTTCAGTCACTTTATCCATAAAAATTAGGTAGGCTTACTATATTCTTATAAAGAAACTGAACTACGCAAATAATCATCCCTCCTCTAAGCGCTCCGAAGTCGCTCATGGACCCTGAGCATCTTGCAGAGGGTTCATTCCCTAAAGACGAAAAGTCTGTCTATGAACCGTTCCTCTGTAAACACGTGCAGTTACACTGCCCAGCGATCCACAGGAAGCAAATCGCTATCCACGCTGGACACTTTTTCGGCTTGCACGCGTTGTGTTGGTGTGGGTTTTGGCACTTTCCATTTAAAAAGCGTGCAAATGTAAGAAAATAAACATGAGTGAGGCCAAAAATAACGCGAATAGTGTGTGTGTGTGTGTTTTGCCTGCCTTTTTATTGCGGTAATCATAATAATAAAATGGAAACGTAAACATTACATAATTGAGATATGCTTGCCTGCCACGAACGATATATTTTCTCTCATACATGATTTAAATTAAAATGAGAAAATATAGAATTTTGTTAAAGTTAAACGAAATGTTTCCATAGAAACTACTTCTTTGTTGTCAATAACGTAGTACACATATATACCTTATAAACATTTACCTCCTCCATCAACTACCATTTTAATTTATAAAAAAAATACCCCCTCCCCCTTCCACTACCCTTTTCATTTATAGATATTTCATCTACCTTTCTACAGTGGATTATTATGACCTTCTTTTCAGGATACTTTATTTATCAAAATTAAGCACTTTACTCTTGTTAAAACGTAAAACGTTGCAGGTAAACTACCCCTTTCCCTTAACCGATCTTCACCAAAAACAAAGGCCTTGAGTCTTCTACAATTCACGGCTGTATGCAAAAAATTATTTGATTCTGTTTTAATTTGCGGGTGTTATCGTTTTCCATAGAAAAAATCGGTATGGAGAACCATACATGACTTCCATGTCCTAAAATTTATATTTAAAATCATTTAAATATTAATTAAATAAATGGATGCTTGAGTTCTGAAGAAATTACGTATCAGCTATAATGGTACCACCATGTCAGGTGGATTAAGACTATCCTCAACCTTCGTGAGGAAGGACTGTACTTTTGGATAAAATGTCTGTAGGTTGAACGAAGAGCTAGCTAAAGATAGCTGCGATCTGATTCCTGTAATGAAATTGGACTCTCGCTGCGAGGGGCCGAGGGATGTCTATAGTGTTATCAAAGTCTTTCCTTTCAATACTATACTAGTCATTTTTCTTTTTTAAAATCGAGTCTTGATTTCTTTCTTTCCATTTGTCTTCTGATTTCCTGAACGACTATTCTGTTCGCCCGTATAATTATAAATTTCAAAGCAAAACATTTCTTCCTTAATACGTTTGTGTCTCCTGTTTAACACCCACCATTCTGATCCATGTCATAACGCTATATTCCACACAATCTAGTAAATAACTAGCCATCAGAGAGGTCAAAATATTTTGAAGGAGGGGCAAACAATTTTCCAAAGGAGAAAAATATTTATATATTTTTCATACATACACACATGCACATATTAGTTTATAATTCTCATATCATAATAGAAATAAGTACACAGATTGTATTAATTGCTTTAATACAACAACACTGCCCAGCGATCCACAGGAAGCAAATCGATGTCCATTTTTTCGGCTTGCACGCGTTGTGTTGGTGTGGGTTTCGGCACTTTCCATTTAAAAAGCGTGCAAACATACGAAAACAAACATGAGTGAGGCCAGAAATAACACGAAATTTGTGTGTGTGTGTGTGTGTGGGGGGGGGGTGTCTTGCCGGCCTATTTATTGCGGTAATCACAATAATAAAACGTTGGAAAAGTAAACATTACATTATTGAGATATGCTTGCCTGCCAGGAACGATATACTTTCGCTCATACGTGATTTAAATTAAAATGAAAAATATAAAATTTTGTTAAAGAAATGAAATGTTTCCATAGAAACTACTTCTTTGTTGTCAGTAACGTAGTACACATATAAAACTTATAAACATTTACTCCTCCATCATCAACTACCATTTTATTATATAAAACAAATTACCCCCTCCCCCTTCAACTACCCTTTTCATTTATAGATATTTCATCTACCTTTCTACAGTGGATTATTATGACCTTCTTTTCAGGATACTTTATTTATCAAAATTAAGCACTATACTCTTGTTAAAACGTAAAACGTTGCAGGTAAACTACCCCTTTCCCTTAACCGATCTTCAACAAAAACAAAGGCCTTGAGTCCACTACAATTCAGGGCTGTATGCAAAAAATTATTTGATTCTGTTTGAATTTGCGGCTGTTATCGTTTGCCATAGAAAAAATTCTACACACAGACACTTTTCAAAAATGAATGTTTTTCATGTTTTGATGGTAGTACAATCAGAATCTGCCGTTATCTCGAACACGATTTTTTTCGCCATGACCATACTTCCATTTCCTTATGGAACATGGAAGTAAAACGTGTACAGTATTACATGAAATTGCTCTCAAATAGTAATGAATATTCTTATTTTCTCCAGACACAGACAACTGTAAATTTAAATACGATTCTTTTGCGAATTATATTTTTAACGTCAAACTTAATTCTGCAAGAAATGTCTATGTAGGATCTACAGTGTATGTTTCACAGAACAAACACGCGAAAAAGAAGGAGCGCTCCGAAGTCACTCATGGACCCTCAGCATCTTGCAGAGGGTTCATTCCCTAAAGACGAAAAGTCTGTCTATGAATCGTTCCTCTGTAAACACGTGCAGTTACACTGCCCAGCGATCCACAGGGAGCAAATCGCTATCCACGCTGGACACTTTTTCGGCTTGGATGCGTTATGTTGGTATGGGTTTCGGCACTTACCATTTAAAAAGCGTGCAAATGTAAGAAAATAAACATGAGTGAGGCCAGAAATAACGCGAATTGTGTGTGTGTGTGTGTGTGTGTGTGTGTGTGTGTGTGTGTGTGTGTGTGTGTGTGTGTGTGTGTGTGTGTGTGTGTCTTCCCTGCCTTTTTATTGCGGTAGTCATAATAATAAAATGGAAACTTAAACATTACATAACTGAGATATGCTTGCCTGCCACGAACGATATATTATTTTATACATGTATATTAACTCATACATAATTTACATTAAAATGAAAAAATTGTAATTTTATTGCCTGGCAACAAAATTATTTTATTTTTAACAATTACCATTGTTTCAAAAAGTTTAAATGAATTTTAAAGTACTTTACTGTTGTTAAAACGTAAAAGGTTGCAGGTAAACTACCCCTTCCCCTTAACTGATCTTCACCAAAATCGAAAGTCCTTGAGATCTCTACAGTTCAGGGACGTATGCAAAAAATTATTTGATTCTGTTTGAATTTGCGGCTGTTATCGTTTGCCGTAGAAAATACCCTTGTTAAAAAAACGTTGCAGGTAAACTACCCCTTTCCCTTAACCGATCTTCACCAAAAACAATAGGTCGTGAGTACTCTACAAATCAGGGCTGTATGCAAATAATCTTTTATTTCTGTTTGAATTTGCGGCTGTTATCGTTTGCCGTAGAAAATACCCTTGTTAAAACATAAAACGTTGCTGGTAACTTTCCCTTAACCGATCTTCACCAAAATCAATAGGTCTTGAGAACTCTACAATTCAGGGTTGTATGCGAAACATTATTTAATTCTGTTTGAATTTGCGGCTGTTATCGTTTGCAAAAAAAAGTTACAGTTGATAAAAAAAAAACCGTTGCAGGTAAACTACCCCTTTCCCTAACCGATCTTCACCAAAAAAAATAGGTCGTGAGTACTCTGCAAATCAGGGCTGTACGCAAAAAATTATTTGATTCTGTTTGAATTTGCGGCAGTTATCGTTTGCCATAGAAAAAAATTTACAGACAGACACACACACACAGACACTTTTCGAAAAACCACTTTTTTTCATGTTTTGAGCGTAGTACAATCAGAATCTGTAATAATCTCGAACACGATTTTTTTTGCCATCACCATACTTCCATTTCCATGGAAATGGAACATGGAAGTAAAAGTCGTTTTTCGAAAAGTGTCTGTGTGTCTGTCTGTCTGTCTGTCTGTCTGTAGATTTCTTTTCTATGGCAAACGATAACTCCCGCAAATTCAAACAGAATCAAATAATTTTTTGCGTACAGCCCTGATTTGCAGAGTACTCACGACCTATTTTTTTTGGTGAAGATCGGTTAGGGAAAGGGGTAGTTTACCTGCAACGGTTTTTTTTTTTTATCAACTGTAACTTTTTTTTTGGCAAACGATAACAGCCGCAAATTCAAACAGAAACAAATAATTTTTTGCATACAGCCCTGATTTGTAGAGTACTCAAGACCTATTGTTTTTGGTGAAGATCGGTTAAGGGAAAGGGGTAGTTTACCTGCAAAGTTTTATGTTTTAACAAGGGTATTTTCTATGGCAAACGATAACAGCCGCAAATTCAAACAGAATCAAAAGATTATTTGCATACAGCCCTAAATTGTAGAGTTCTCAAGACCTATTGTTTTTGGTGAAGATCGGTTAAGGGGAAGGGGTAGTTTACCTGCAACCTTTTACGTTTTAACAACAGTAAAGTACTTGAAAATTCATTTAAACTTTTTCAAACAATGGTAATTGTTAAAAATAAAATAATGTTGTTACCAGGCAATAAAATTATAATTTTTTCATTTTAATGTAAATCATGTATGAGATAAAATATATCGTTCGTGGCAGGCAAGCATATCTCAGTTATGTAATGTTTACGTTTCCATTTTATTATTATGACTACCGCAATAAAAAGGTAGGGAACACACACACACACACACACACACACACACACAAAATTCGCGTTATTTCTGGCCTCATTCATGTTTATTTTCTTACATTTGCACGCTTTTTAAATGGAAAGTGCCAAAACCCATACCAACATAACGCGTGCAAGCCGAAAAAGTGTCCAGCGTGGATAGCGATTTGCTTCCTGTGGATCGCTGGGCAGTGTAACTGCACGTGTTTACGGAGGAACGATTCATAGACAGACTTTTCGTCTTTAGGGAATGAACCTTCTGCAAGATGCTGAGGGTCCATGAGTGACTTCGGAGCGCTCCTTATTTTCCGCGTGTTTGTTCTGTGAAACGTACACTGTAGATTCGCAGCTTTACTCTAAGCAACGCTCAATAGGAAATGTCGACAATTTTTGTCCACGGTGTACCCTCATACACACTAAACCTGCTCTGATATTTTAATTACGGACATCATAATATTAAAACTTTGGAAACTTGAGCACTACTTAATGGAGATCAATCATTAACTTATACAAGCCATTAATTTTATGCATTTTTTTTATATATATGTGTACAACGTTATCGGCAACAAAGAAGTAGTTTTTTGTTAAAATTCCTTCCCTGGCTGTTTGGCTGTAGTCCAATGTTTTCTACAAAACCAGACGTTTCGGCAATGCCATCGACTTCCATCATCAGTGAAAATCGAGTGTGATAACGTGAGATGGTATACGTTAGTGACCACAGCACTGTGGTTAAGGCTGAAGCAGTAAGTAGAAAGAAGTAGTTTCTATGGTAATATTTCATTTCGAAAATGATTTTAAATATAAATCTTAGAATATGGAAGTCATGTATGCTTCTCCATACCGATATTTTTAGTTATTCATGAAGCAAATAAGATATAACACATTTACAGATATTTCAAAATATTGGGAGTATTAAAAACTAAATTGATACATTTTACCGCTATTAGGAGGTTTTCCTCTATTTAAAGCAACTATTTTTTAAATATACAAACAGGTTTATTACGGAGAATTTACGTATACGTTTGCAATATGAAAGACATACAAATTAATTCACTGACATCGGAAAACGTTGTTAATGAAATGGCCAAAAAATCAAGGCGCATAAAAATTAAATTCTAAAACATTCAAACAGTGTATCTTTTTTGGTGTACAAAATTTTCTTGGTTACCTGTACTTTTTTTACTTCCATATTCCTTAAGGAAATGAAAGTATGGTGATGGCAAAAAAAATCGTGTTCGAGATTATTGCAGATTCTGATTGTACTACACTCAAAACATGAAAAAAAGTCGTTTTTCGAAAATTGTCTGTGTGTGTGTGTGTCTGTCTGTCTGTCTGTAGATTTTTTTTCTATGGCAAACGATAACAGCCGCAAATTCAAACAGAATCAAATAATTTTTTCCATACAGCCCTGATTTGTAGAGTACTCACGACCTGTTGTTTTTGGTGAAGATCGGTTGAGGGAAAGGGGTAGTTTACCTGCAACGGTTTTTTTTTATCAATGGGAATTTTTTTTTGGCAAACGATAACAACCACAAATTCAAACAGAATCAAATAATGTTTCGCATACAGCCCTGAATTGTAGAGTTCTCAAGACCTATTGTTTTTGGTGAAGATCGGTTAAGGGAAAGGGGTAGTTTACCTGCAACGTTTTATGTTTTAACATGGGTATTTTATATGGCAAACGATAACAGCCGCAAATTCAAACAGAATCAAAAGATTATTTGCATACAGCCCTAAATTGTAGAGTTCTCAAAACCTATTGTTTTTGGTGAAGATCGGTTAAGGGAAAGGGGTAGTTTACCTGCAACGTTTTATGTTTTAACAAGTGTAACCCCTCTTTCCCTTTTATGCTTTTTATCTATAGAAAACCAACTCCCCCTTTTTTTATTTATTTTTATTTTTATTTAATTTTATATTTATTTATTTTATTTTTTTTTGAAAGAGAGGCCACAAGTTATTTAGGACTAGGGTAGAGCCTAGAGAAGCCAAAATGGTGCTGGGTCCAGTATGATGGGACTTGCAAATGAAACACTGATCTTAAGATAACAATAACAGTATTTATTGTACTCTGCTTTGTACAACATATGCGTCCTTAAAGCAAGATAATTAAGTATTTCACAATCAAAATAGCTGACTTCCAAAACCCTTAATTGTTGTTATAATTCCCTTAACATATGCATCGCCAAATAGCTGAATAATAAATAATAAATTATTATCATAAATAAATATTGAATAAATAATATATAGTTGAATAATTATGGAATAATAAATAGTTGAATGGCACATGAATAATAATAATAGTGCGGAATGGCGCACAGTCTCGACCCTCCCCGTAATTACACAAATCACAACATGGTATAAATATGTAGATATATACACATATGCATAATCAAGTATAATAATGTAACAGTCACATAAGACACAAAACACACATATAATTGACATAGAAAGACATTTACATATAAGTAGCACATCACATGTTCACCTGGTTAGCAGTGTATATTTGTCATCATACACCCTCAACCCCCCTTATTCTGACCAAGTATCCGGCCCACCTTAATTTTCAATTAATAAATGACTAAACCCCAAAACCTCAATTAATATCCCAAAAGAGTAGAGTAGACATGCCCCAAAATTCTAATTAGATAATAAGTAAATCTAAATGTACTATGTGAGCATTGTGGCCTGCGCACAAATACCACGCAGATCTTTAATTATCAATTTCGGATCTCGTCAATGATAATGATAAAGAGTGCCATCACGAGGTTAACATGGATGCCTGGTTGCCTAACTGCATTTCTCATTCCTTTTGTTTTCCTGACAAAATTTAATAAACGAGTGGAACGTAACCACCCATAAATACTCATAACTGATACTGATTAGTCTTGTATTCTTTAACATTAATTAACTGGTATTGTGAGCAATAAAAGGTTAACAGTTACAAAATTTAAACTATGGCAAAATATAAACTGTGACAATATTTAAACTGGCTATGGCATAATTTAAAGTTTACAAATTAGCTAAACAGTAGAATTGAATTCTGCAAAACTGAATCTATGTAACGAATGTACTGAAACATGCTTACAGTGTTCATAAAAAACTTGACTTCAGGCATGGTCATGCGTCCGGGCGAGATCCAGCAAAATCTGACATGATACAGTTCTGCAGTGAACGGCCCCTACAGGTGTCGCCCACATGTTAAAACACCTCCCAGATCTTTAAATTAATAATAAAATACATGAGCCCTCATTAACTGAAAAATTAATTAACCGTAAAATTTCCCAACGTGGACAGATACATCCGTCCATGCATGCTTAAGACAGAAACAATTTAGTGCCGACCCTTTTTACAGAAAACTCCCCTCGACCCGGGTGATGCATGACCCTGGCCGACTTTACAATTCTCAGAATGAGATAGACATTGATATGTTCAGGAGGCGTAAGCCTTACAAAAATTACAAAGTAAAATATAACCCCCCATTGTCCGGAAATAATTCTCCAACCTGGAGCGTCTGCACAAGTGTCTCAAAAGAGTTTATCGGCCACAACATTTTGGTTTAATAAGCTTAAATTTCACCTGGTTAGCAGCGTGTAGGTAGAGGGTCCGGTTGAGTGTATTTGTCCGTCGATTCCGGCTGACAGCTGACGGAAGTGTTTAAATCTACATCCTCGGAGGCGGGTGTTCGGCCTTCCTTCTGGAGCTGGACAGATTCCCGTCTACATCGGAAACCCTGCACAATTATATCTGGGATTACTTACAAGTTTAATAAAACACACTACCACATTTACCAGCTGACATTGCATGGCCTGCCCAGTTTATAACTCCGAAAATTCACTAAGTATAGAACACCCTTGAATCTAATAAATCGCTTCAAAATAACCCTTTTAAATATTTTAATAAATAATATGTCCAAATATAGTCATTCCATAATAATAATCATTTCAATTAATAGTTATGCACCAGTTTTCATGAAGCACTTAACTCACCCTTACAGGAATTAGCAAACTTTAACAAGTCCGTGATGTACACTGATTTCAGAAAAATAACTGACTTACGCCCCATTCTGGTTTAAGGAATTGAGTATGATTATTACTACATTATTATAACACATTATTATATTATTACTGCTAATATCGGTTAACCAGCGTTAAAATTAAAACATACTTAAAACAAATTTTAACCTGGTGCCGGCCACGTGGTGATCAATCCCTGCAAAACCTATCGCACTGCATCTGAGTTAATATCAAATAAATACAATTTGTTTTTATGAATAATTAATTTATATATGTTAACACACTTACCGGAGGTCGCGTAGACTTCTACTTATCCATAGAAGCAGCTAGAAGACGAAAATCTTTACATCTACTCTGTCAGCCGGACGCCAGATGTTAATACGCTGAGAGCAAAAGTTGAACTGGCCCAACCGGCAATTGAAAAAACAGTACGGAACCTTAGACCTAGATCGCGCGCGGGTCGGCCGGCAGGGAGACAATTCATAGCGACAAAGTCCAAATAATCGTACGTAAATTTTTACGTAACCCCTCGCGTAGTCAAATACGTAATTTTAATCATTCCGCTATATATGGAACACCGCCTTGTTTTCCCAAAATACGGCACACAAGGTTAATTTTTTCTATGACGAACGATAACTGCCGCATATTCAAACAGAATCCAATAATTTTTTGCATACGTCCCTGAATTGTAGAGAATTCAAAGGCTTTTGATTTTGTTGAAGATCGGTTAAGGGGAAGGGGTAGTTTACCTGCAACCTTTTACGTTTTAACAACAGTAAAGTACTTGAAAATTCATTGAAACTTTTTCAAACAATGGTAATTGTTAAAAATAAAATATTTTTGTTGCGAGGCAATAAAATTATAATGTTTTCATTTTAATGTAAATCATGTATGAGAGAAAATATATCGTTCGTGGCAGGCAAGCATATCTCAGTTATGTAATGTTTACGTTTCCATTTTATTATTATGACTACCGCAATAAAAATGCAGGGAAGACACACACACACACACACAATTCGCTTTATTTCTAGCCTCATTCATGTTTATTTTCTTACATTTGCACGCTTTTTAAATGGAAAGTGCCGAAACCCACACCAACATAACGCGTGCCAGCCGAAAAAGTGTCCAGCGTGGATAGCGATTTGCTTCCTGTGGATCGCTGGGCAGTGTAACTGCACGTGTTTACAGAGGAACGATTCATAGACAGACTTTTCGTCTTTAGGGAATGAACCCTCTGCAAGATGCTGAGGGTCCATGAGTGACTTCGGAGCGCTCCTTCTTTTCCGCGTGTTTGTTCTGTGAAACGTACACTGTAGATTCGCAGCTTTACTCTAAGCAACGCTCAATAGGAAATGTTGACAATTTTTGTCCACGGTGTACCCTCATACACACTAAACCTGCTCTGATGTTTTAATTACGGACATCATAATATTAAAACTTTGGAAACTTGAGCACTACTTAATGGAGATCAGTCATTAACTTATACAAGCCATTAATTTTATGCATATTTTTTATATATATGTGTACAACGTTATCGGCAACAAAGAAGTAGTTTTTGTTAAAATTCCTTCCCGGGATATTTGGCCGTAGTCCAATGTTTTCTACAAAACCAGACGTTTCGGCAATGCCATAGACTTCCATCATCAGTGAAAATCGAGTGTGATAACGTGAGGTGGTATACGTTAGTGACCACAGTACTGTGGTTAAGGCTGAAGCAGTAAGTAGAAAGAAGTAGTTTCTATGGTAATATTTCATTTCGAAAATGATTTTAAATATAAATCTTAGAATATGGAAGTCATGTATGGTTCTCCATACTTTTTTTTATTAAAACTTTAGTTATCATTTTTAAATGTGTAATGTAAAATAACTTCTAAACTATGTTTAGATTTCAGGATGTTATCACAGGGTTTTCACCCACTTAAGATTGTAATATTGATTGTTATTTACTTGTACTTTTTTTTGTGTGGAGGCGACACAACCGGACCGCCTCCCCCAATCCAAAATCTGGGTACGCTACTGTGTGTTTGAACAAGCCAGTACGTACTGTATTTTAAACAACCGTGCGCGAGTGTCGGGAGGTTGCACTGTTTCCGATTGGGTAAGAATGTCGTAAATCATTTTTACTTAGAGGAATCTTTTACTTACTGGACAGATACTACACTTTTCTTTTACGAAAGTTCCAAGTTGTGGCCATATATCAGGATAGAGAGATTGTGTTCAAGCGATCAGTATAAGTATGAAACATTGTTTTTCACAGCTTACTGTTTGCACGTGCGCGCATTAAGGTTATTTATTACTACCACTGTGCTAACTGTAGTAATTTTCGTGCGATCATATACAAAGCTAAATGATACGCTGATAATTTGTACGTTTGTCTGATATCAGATTCGGGAACGGACGTTGTATATAGGTTTTGTCATTTTAGTAAGTTCGACGAATGCATGCAAGTTTGTTATTAATTATTTTTAATGTGTTAGTGATCAGGAGCTGGTAAAATTTCAGTAAAAATCCATTGAATTTGTTAGTATTATGTTGTATTGTAACGCGTGGATTCAAAATTTTTCGTCCAACTATGAAATTAGAATATTGTTCTGTCATTTTAGAGGTAGTTATAATATATTGTGTCTTATTCTTCGTATTGTTTAAATTAGCAGCCATCCTTACTATTTCTTTTATAAATTTGCTAACTGCTGTAATTTTTATTGTTCGACTAAGCTTTTCGTCATTTTCTGATGATGTCAGTGATGACGAAAAGCTTAGTCGAACAATAAAAATTATAGCAGTTAGCAAATTTATAAAGGAAATATTGTGTCTTAGGTAACGGTTTTTCTTGAATTCGTAACTTATTAGTAGTCATCGTTGGCGACGGCGTACGTCATTCGAACACAGTAAAAAATATCCCACTCGTGTCAGTGTAATCATGTAATAGTCTTTTTTCTTTGATAATTTCCGATGGATCGGTTATTCAGGTCTAGAAACGACCTGATCGGCGATCGCTAGGAACAACTGAAGCCAGGAGATTGGTCTTCCAGGTCTTACGCATGTAACAAGTAGCTATGCATGAAACACACGGACATTGTTCAGCGGAAGCCTCCATAATGTTTAGAAGGTTATGTTACCATCTCGTCTACCATCTAATACTAGATACTTGGTCTCCCCGCCGGACTGACAGCTTCACAGCCTAACCGCCCCAAGACAGTTGAAAAGACATTATCACTCCGCAAAAACATTTGACTCTGGGGGACCAGGAGCGATGGCGTTTGCCTCTCAATTTAGCACCGCCTCTTTCCTTGGCTTTGGGTTTCGAGTTGACATGACTACTCAACAGACATCAGTACATTCACAAAAACCGGCTCATCATATGACATCCAACTTTCGTCGGTTGTAAATCGCCGATTATCTCCTTACGGCAAAGCTGTGTACACTTTTTCTGTCTCCTCGCCTCGTATTCCGAAACCCATGAAATAATGGTAATGGTAATCGCGCTCTCTACGCATACATTTTCTTTTTTTTTTTTGCTCGGTAGGTAGTCAGAGAAAGTACAGAATTTACTCTTCAAAACGTGAATATAAAAGTTATAACGTCTCCCCAAAATTTAAAAGCATAAAATGCGAAGTTAACTTTTTTACTGACACGTCTTTATTACACTGCTTGTTTTGTGATTGATATGACAGTTTGCGGGGTTCGTCGGTCCGCTTTCGACAGATCTGTCAGTTTTATACGGAGCATTTTATTGGCTTCATTCTTCACGTGGAGGAGAAAATAGATATTTTTCTTCGTTGTTGACTACGGCATAATTTCAATAACAGTGAATGTTTACATAAGCGAAAAGTCGTTTTCATCGACAGCTTCCATGTCGATGATCCGTATTCGTACGGGCGCGCATGTTAAAAGTTTCACTGAAATTTTGTGAATACCCATTGCACTGTCGATATGTGCCATACTAAATGTGGGTTAGACATGAACTTATAAACAGACGGTACTAGAGATTTTACGTGTGCGCGCCAGTACAATAAGGTGAATGCTGATTGATTTGAGGCAGAGGCACTAAATATGTTATTGTAATTATGCCGCGGTTGGTGTGATTCTCAAGTATATGTTATCAGTATGAAATTTTTTGTTTCAGAACACTGAAGTAGAAATTATAATTATTATTCAGCGTGGATGTATATGGCAATTTTAGTAGTGTTTGATATAGTATCCTTATAGAAACCTATTTAATTAGTTTCTTCGTAAGCAAATAATGCAATAAAGCGATATCGTATCTGCTGTTACATTATATAGACACATCTCTATTCTAGTATTACAGAGATATCAGAATAAAGGCAAAAGTTTGGGGCGTTTGCATTAATAGTTTTTGGCATTAATTGCCTGTAACGGTATCAGGTGTTCATAATACGCACACTGAACCACATAATTTAAATCATGCCAAAGTAGGGATTAAAAGTTTTGTTGTATTTTTCTAAGTAATAAGATTGTGATAATAGGCGATATCCGAATAAATATTTCGCGCGCGCGCGTGAGAGACAGAGAGAGAGAGTACTTCACGTTAGATTTGCCATTTCTCGCAGCCTAGTAACAAACGGTTTTCGCATGTATTTTCCGTTACACCTGTACTTCCCTTCATCACACCCACCATATCCTTCCATTTAGTCCATGGGCTCTCTCGTCTCCCATCAATTGCTTTTAACGACCGTCCATTTAAAAACGTTTTGTGGGCACCTGTTTTCCGGTGTCCGCCTCAGGTGTCCATACTAAATCGACTTACCTTTCCTTTATCTGCGACTTGGCTTCAACTCGCATCCTGTGTCTTATTTTTGTATTTCTGATGTAGTCGAGCCTTATTTCCTTACAGCTTCCTCACCAGTAACCCAGTTCTCTCGTCTCCAATGCCTGGCTCGTTCGGTATCCATATTTCTGTTCATAGAGACAACTTTCAGCCATCGTTTTATGTATTTTCTTTTCGTTGTTATTTTATGGTCACCCATGACGAGGAATTACACAGAAGATGTCTACATTTCTCCCCATTGACATCTTATTCCATACTGGCTTCTTGTCCGACCCACCAATGTTTTGTTGTAATGTGTAAATTATGTATTGGTAACAGTTTAAAATAAATCTGTCCTTGACATTTTAATAAATATATAGGGTTACGTAGTATTCCAAAAACAGGGTCTCATCCGAGTCCGGCTGTTCTATTTGTTTTTTCCGCCTGTTATATATTTTTGAAATTCTCTCTCTCTCTCTCTCTCTCTCTCTCTCTCTCTCTCTCTCTCTCTCTCTCTCTCTCTCTCTCTCTCTCTCTCTTATAACATATCATTAGACAAGCGAATAACATTTACGTAGTAATATAAACAAATGTTAATTCTGATGATTTTGAACATATTATTCAGCGAAATATGCGTTGCATGTTAATAATAAAGTAAAAATATGTAATACTGGGAACGTTATGCGCGCGCACGCACACGCGCTCGCTCGCTCACACACTGCTTGATATTATATTAATATACAGTCTTATGTTTTTTTCCTTACTTACAACATGTTTCCGGCATCAAGCAGCGTGCTTGTCGGCAGCCAGGTTAGTTTTCCGTCTGGTGAAGTACCTGTGTGTCGGTTGGTGCTCCTGTTGGCCTTTGGGTAGAGCTCGCTGATGTTACTGTGATGTGAAATAGTGTATAAATTTGTTCTTTGGGTATTTCTAGTGCTTAGTGTTTTAAAAAGTATGTTGTGTTTTGTATTGATTCGCATTTGTTTCGTCATTAGTTAGTTTTATTTTTATACGGGTGTAGGTTTTCCCAAATATTCATTACAGTTCCTTTATGTGGTATAAGTTTTATTAGTGTCATGTTGTTGATGTCCGGGAATTCGTGTCCTGTATTTATTTTGTGTGTAGCTAAATCGGATTTATAAATTTTGTTATTGTTTTGTTTTCATATAGGCTAGTTTTCGAGGTGTCGCATTGTAATTGTTTTTTCGACTGGCCTGTGTTCTGAGTGAGGACATCTTAATTGTATATTATCAAGTAATTAATGTATCAATAAAAGAACTGTAGTAACAAGTGCGCGCGCGCGAGCGTGTGTCTGTGGTAGAGTGAGAAACAGTGGGGGAGATCGGACTAATACAAAGCTTAAGAAGTAATTGTATTTAAAAACAAATTAATCGTATTTGATCTCAGGGTTTTGAATTACAGAAGCTTATTACGTTTTCATTTATAAAAAAGGTCGATGAGTACGATTTAACTTTTGACATTTTGCATATTTGATTCTACCGTAATTTTTCCGGCAGGTGATTTAATTTTATTCTATGCCTCACGGTAGAGTATGAAATACAGGCGCATGGAGAATATGTTTTCGAAATAGCGGTAACAAAATTAGAATATGGTTAAATGAAAGGAAATGCAGGTCATTATAAGCTATTAAAAAAGTTGTTAATCTACAAAGTCAAGAGATATAACAGAAAGACGATTTTGCAAAATATCAGTTCATGTGGAAATTATTTACCATCAGTTATTTTTATCAAGTGGTAAGTGATTGTATAGTTATTGGGGGATCCAGTACTAAAGGAAATAAAAATTTGCATTTAACGTTTTTCTGTTAGTCAGTAATTTGTATTGCAAACTTCTGCTACGCGCAGATACACACTCATACAATAGACGTGTCTGTCAATATTTCGTATCTGTTTAGCAGATCATTGAGTCGTGACTGTAAGAGGAAATTGTGCAGTTGGTTGGTCTAATAAAGTCGCTGTAGTGCGAATTCAGACAGATCCAGTTAATTATGAAACCATTATTCACAGTCCTGTTGACTCATTCCTGTTATCACGCACATTGAAGTATGATTCATTAGTCCTGACGCAAGAATGAACTTTGAAAGTATTTCTTGATTCCACGGACTTGCTGGAATTTAGTATATGTGGGTAAATTAAATTGATTTCAGCCTTGTTTTATCCGTTGAGTTTATTAACGCCGCAAAAGGATTCACTGCTTATTTGAATTACTACACGTTGTTGTACACGTTATATATGATAATAGTGATTGTCTTATTCATTACTGATACCTGGTATTTTTCGTGTTTAGTGTTAAGAACATAGGGTTGTCAAAGACTTCATCTGCCAGTCTACCCTCACTGTCTCAAGGCCTGAAGGTAGAAAAAATCAAGTTCAGCAGAATTGGTTTCCATGAAATAGTTTGTGTTGTACGATAGTTTTTGTTGGTGGCGTTTCACACAACCAAACAGTTAGCCCAGTATGATTTAGTCATCCATACAGTTTAGAGGCAGTTTTCGTGTTAGGTTGAGTTGTTGGATCAGGATCGAACAGTTCGTTGATAAACAAGGACGTTTGTATTTATGGTACTTAGACTGAAACGATCAAGACTTGCTGCTACAAAAAGGTATTGCTACTTAGGAAGGGAGTGGCTACTTTTTCCCATTTTCAAATTAATTAACGTCATGTAGAAAACAGTAAAATGGTACAAACTGCTTCATCCAAGTTTCCTCTTTTAGCTCTCCTTTTTGTAAACGTTCTTGTGGATACACTAATAAACCGTGGTTATAGGACGTCAAATAGTTTTACAGGCTCACGTGATTCATTTGTTCATGACTCTGCTGAATAAAAGACATTTTGGCGCGTGATGTTATATTTAAAGGTACAGTAATTGGTTACATTGGTTGGCTGCACATTAGTTGAATGAATTACAGAGACAGGCTGGGTAAATTAAATTGATACTGATCGCGTAGTAAATTCGAATATGTTCCACGCCTAGTTTGTGAATGGGTCCCCCACCAAACAGTTATAGTTGGTGTTGTCGTTTGGTCGTTCGATTATAAAGTGCTGAGTTTTGTGTAAAATGTAGCACGGCGTGAAGATTTCCTCTTATTTATTTGTATACAGTTCGTACAAAAAGCACTGAAAGTTTACTTTTATTTTAAAAAGTTAATTTAATTAGAAATATCAGTTAAATGACGCAGAACTTTTTTTTTAGACTGAACTGCCCTACTTTTGTACAGTAAGTGATAGGTAAATCAGTTAGGAGACTTTCTGTGAAAGTTGGGAAGCAACCAGTCGATGTAAGTATCGATTTGACTTTAATCTCGAGTGGGAAAGCTTGACTTGAGTTTTCACAGCAGTTGCCGGTGTAATAAATCTTCTTTACTGTCAGGTTTCACCCTCTCAGGTTAACTCCGCGTGTGTGTGTGCGTATGTGTGTCGGTCGCAGGCTTGTATGTGGGAAGAAGTATTTGTGGAATTGAAAGCCATAAACTAATTCTCAGTGATACGGTCTGCGACTTCCTACCGTACCACGCTGTGGTTTGTGGTAACGCGGAGTTGCGGTGCAGACGAGATTAACGACGTAAACAGTGGTAGGTTTAAATTACGTTTGCAATCGCTTCAGTGTCAAACGTAATTTTAATCTTATTGTTTCTGTGGTATATCGTTGAATGCAGTGTTACATCGTTCAATACTGGTTTAGCTAATCATTATAATTATCGTTGAATGGTGGTTAGTACATCAGTATAATTAGATGAGTAGGAATACGTATTCGCAGAGTATACTATCCCAGTCGAATATCAGTAATGAGGAATAAACTGTAAACGAACAGAAAGTTTGGTATATAAACTTTCTTGGGAGGGAAAACCAACATTTTCATTTTCACCGTACATGTAGGACTCTCGCCCACTGAAACCATCTTTTTCGCCAAACGTGTGCTTTGAAGCAGTTTGCGTATATCATAGTTACCAAATAGCGGTCTATTTTGTTCTTACTCGCTCTTTTCACTTTTTCTTTTCTTCCTTATCTCCATGCATCTGACACGTACTACTTTTACCGACTTTTAATTCTTGCTTTCCGTTTGCTTGTTACTAACGACAGTCATAATTGTGGTATAAATTATTGTCTAATTATCTTTTGTCTCTACACTATCTCTACATCGAGAACTAGATTATGTTCCAGGTGGAAGTCTGTTATTTCTCGTAATCCTTCCATCTATTACACTGAAGTGCTGTGTCTCCACAACATCAGTCTCCTCAACAGACGTATGTCATTTTCCCCCTTACCAAATCCCTCTGTGAACAAGTTTTAATCGCCCTATTTAACCAATCAGTTAAAAATTGGTATGATAATAATTCATTTGCCTGTGCTTAGTCCAATGAGTTTAGTATACTGGCGATCAGACGTTTCGTTCATTGTTCCTTTTTGTTTGTCTTACCACTTCGCTTGCCACTGTGTACCACTATTCTCCTTGCTACTATTTGGATGACCGCAAGTCTTCGCTGTTGTTATTTTCTTAAACAGATATCCATGGATTTCTACGAATAGACCAATCGGGGGGATTACGCTTATTATCCGCAGTAGATATTGTTTGTCATGCCGACGCTATAGTAAGCAAACTCTTCATTTGTGCCCCAACAAATTTATCTTATATTTCCTAATTCCTCGTGTTTTGTACCATACAAAGTAGCTAAACGACATATTACTGCACACAACGCCTCCGTCTTTCGGTTTAATTGTACCAGCAGTGTTTGGCATCATTTTGCTGTTTCTGCATTTTGTTTTCCGCCATGTTCACTTGGTGCCCGTAGCTTCCACATTCATTCAGCGTTAATTCCCAACACAGTCACTGCCTTTCTGGAACATATGGTGTGTAAAGTATACATTTAGTTAAATAATATTCCTCAAAGAGGAAAAAGCTGTTACTTAAGTTGGAATTAAACCAGGTCAGGTTTGGGGCGGGGGACTCCAATTTTTGAGTAGTGACGCAGGCCTTCTATACAGTGATCAGCTGAATATTTGAGGCAGAAAAAAGTGTCTTGTTTTCTGTATACATTAGTCTCGTGTGGAAAAATATAAAAATTTTCGGCATTAATTCTTACAAAGGTTGATTTCTGAAAACGTGATTTGTTGTAACGGATGCCTACAGATTAACTTAAGGTTACGAATCTGTTGAATAGGTTTAACAAAAGTAATTACTGGCTTATAGTAAATGGAATGTTTACTGTTAGCCTCGACTCCAGGCTGTAATTTATTAAACCAGTCAGAACCCAGTGGAAGTGTTGGATGATAGTGTATGACCAATGATGTAACAGATCTTTCAAATCTAAAAGAATATCTCATTTTTGTTTAAGAAAAATTTTACCATATGTACGTTTTACCTGTTAAGCAAGTTTATGTTTATATTTCAGCTCGTTACTTATTTATTGAACTTGACTATAGTGGGAATGTAAACATTTCGTAAAGCAGCAGTGGAAGAGTAGACGTCATTGCGAGTAGTTGCTTAGGTTTAAACGGTTATGCACAAACTTAATTTTATGTTGCGGGTGGGCCCTATCGTAAATCGTTCAGTGTTCGTGTGAACACTTCTTATCAAATCTGTTTTTTTATTCTTTTTATGCCTTCCAAGAGTAAGCTTCCATTTCATCACTCCCACCGGTTCCGGAGCATATCAGCGACTCTCCAAGCAAACTTAAAACTTCCCTTGGCAACATTCCTTTCTCCATACTCATTACAAACTCTTCCCACGTATTCTTGTCTTTCTCTGTCAGCTCAACAAAGTTTTAAAAAACAAAATGTATCAGGTAGATTATTTTAACGTTGTAATTAATGGTAATCGATATTACTATATTAATGTAACGTGGTTGATGATTATAGAAGCGTGTCTTTCGTTCAGTTCATGTTGAGTTTCCGATTTTATGCTAAGGTTGAACTTTGTCAGAAGATTGGACCAAAGACTTGTGTGTAGTAAAACGTGGAAGGAATCCAGTACTACTGTCATTGCGTATTACATTGAGCCTATACATAGGCCTGTCTGTGCATCAGCTCACAATTTGATATATTGATTAATGGGTTGCTTTGTATAACGTAGTAGTCACTCAGCGTATGGGAGTAGTTAAATGTTCGTACGTTAAAGTTTGTTATGTGATTGCTCGAGTTCAGGAACGTACACGATGGGAACTCATTGTGTTTCCCGTATTGAGATGTCGAAACGGTGGATTCCTGTCATATTTTACACAAACACACAGGCGTCCTACTTACGTAAAATTGAACCTGTGCACCTATTTGTTACAGTTAACGACGTTTTCTAAGTCGTGTGGTTCCGTGGGTAAATATTTTAAGAAAGGCTGTAGATTTAATTAACGGAGCGAGCACGGTTGGTGGGAAAGTTTAAATTATCAAAACGTCTCGTGTAATATGGAGCGTCCAATAATTTGATAACACACTTGTCTTCGTCCACTTACTTATCACAGCACTTCACTCAGTTTTTCGAGTTCCACAGATGTGAATGAATTTTGAAATAACCTTTATACGTAATTGATGTGTACATGCCTCTTTTGCAGTACTCGGTCATGTAGACTATAGTATTGAACAGTCGTACACATGTTGTTTTCGAATCTTAATAATGTCGTAGAAGGTGCTGTAATGTAGACAGTTGCCACTAAATTTGAAAAAACGGATTATTTTTTCTGTAATGTAACTATTGTTTTGTGCGTCGGATCCAGAGACGAGAAATTTAAATATTAAGTCCCTGAACTTCGAATTGTAGCTGAGGGAAGAAATTGAAGTATTATTGAAGCGTTAGAAAGGATATTGTTCATACGGGTGAAGTTGTTGGAGAATATCAAAGGAAGACGAAGACAGAGGAATATTGGATGAACTTTGTTCGCGAAGATTGAAAAAGAAACGATTAACGGGTAAAGTGATGTTTGGGGTCGAAAAAGGTGGAATGTTGTTCCCGCCTGAACGAGATGAGAGTCGAAGATCTGTTGTTCTGTACATTACTTCACTTCCCGTGATGCATTACTTTGGAAGTGTGACCTTATAAGGGTGAAACTAACTTTTTACTTTAACTGTATTCATCGCTTTATACACCTTCTGTAACACAAACGTTTATATAATTTTAAAGTTTATATATTTCACCTTCATTTTGGTTTAGTTTGAATTTTTTACAAGTAAAATATTTTTTCTGCGTTATTAATAATAATGCTAACAAATTTGAAAAGTAGATTTCCTTGTTTTTTCATAGCAACCGATGTAGGTAACTAGAGCATTTGGCGATCATAGAACGGTATCGATTTTGACTTTAAGTCTGACGCGAGACAAAGGAAGCTCTTTGTATTACTGTGATAAATACATATTTCTTACTGTCAGATTTTCCCCGTTCCTCGTAGGGCGAACTTCCTTTGCTCTGCGTTAGGAAGGAGTGTGCTCAGCATGGATATCTGTAAGGATTAGCGTATCTGCTGTCATACATTTCAGGCTTAAACTTTACCTGTAAACGGGAATTAGTAACGGTTCTGATACATCTCTTATACGAATTATTCTGGTCAGATCTATTGTGCAGCGTTTGTTAGTTGAGAATGTCTCGTTGTAAATTATTAACAGTTTTGTATGAATGTATTTGTTTTCTATGGCAAACGATAACAGCCGCAAATTCAAACAGAATCAACTACTCTTTTGCATACAGCCCTGAATTATAGAGTTCTCAAGACGTATTGTTTTTGGTGAAGATCGGTTAAGGGAAAGGGGTAGTTTACCTGCAACGTTTTATGTTTTAACAAGGGTATTTTATATGGCAAACGATAACAGCCGCAAATTCAAACAGAATCAAATAATGTTTTACATACAGCCCTGATCTGTAGAGTACTCAAGACCTATTGTTTTAGGTGAAGATCGGTTAAGGGAAAGGGGTAGTTTACCTGCACCGGTTTTTTTTAAACAAGGGTAATTTTTTTCTATGGCAAACGATAACAGCCGCAAATTCAAACAGAATCAACTACTCTTTTGCACACAGCCCTGAATTATAAAGTTCTCAAGACCTATTGGTTTTGGTGAAGATCGGTTAAGGGGAAGTGGTAGTTTACCTGCAACGTTTTTACTTCCATATTCCTTAAGGATTGGAAGTATGGTGATGGCAAAAAAAATCGTGTTCGAGATTATTGCAGATTCTGATTCTACTACACTCAAAACATGAAAAAAAGTCGTTTTCCGAAAAGTGTCTGTGTGTGTGTCTGTCTGTCTGTCTATCTGTCTGTCTGTCTGTCTGTCTGTCTGTAGATTTTTTTTCTATGGCAAACGATAACTGCCGCAAATTAAAACAGAATCAAATAATTTTTTGCATGCAGCCCGGATTTGCGGAGTACTCGCGACCTATTGTTTTTGGTGAAGATCGGTTGAGGGAAAGGGGTAGTTTACCTGCAACGGTTTTTTTTTAGCAAGGGTAATTTTGTTTGTTTGGCAAACGATAACAGCCGCAAATTCAAACAGAATCAAATAATGTTTCGCATACAGCCCTGAATTGTAGAGTTCTCAAGATCTGTTGATTTTGGTGAAGATCGGTTAAGGGAAAGGGGTAGTTTACCTGTAACGTTTTATGTTTTAACAAGGGTATTTCCTATGGCAAACGATAACAGCCGCAAATTCAAACAGAATCAAAAGATTATTTGCATACAGCCCTAAATTGTAGAGTTCTCAAGACCTATTGTTTTTGGTGAAGTTCGGTTGAGGGAAAGGGGTAGTTTACCTGCAACGTTTTTTTAACAAGGGTATTTTCTATGGCAAACGATAACAGCCGCAAATTCAAACAGAATCAAATAATGTTTTGCATACAGCCCTGATTTGTAGAGTACTCAAGACCTATTGTTTTTGGTGAAGATCGGTTAAGGGGAAGGGGTAGTTTACCTGTAACGTTTTATGTTTTAACAAGGGTATTTCCTATGGCAAACGATAACAGCCGCAAATTCAAACAGAATCAAAAGATTATTTGCATACAGCCCTAAATTACAGAGTTCTCAAGACCTATTGTTTTTGGTGAAGATCGGGTAAGGGAAAGGGGTAGTTTACCTGTAACGTTTTATGTTTTAACAAGGGTATTTCCTATGGCAAACGATAACAGCCGCAAATTCAAACAGAATCAAAAGATGATTTGCATACAGCCCTAAATTGTAGAGTTCTCAAGACCTATTGTTTTTGGTGAAGATTGGTTGAGGGAAAGGGGTAGTTTACCTGCAACGTTTTTTTAACAAGGGTATTTTCTATGGCAAACGATAACAGCCACAAATTCAAACAGAATCAAATAATGTTTTGCATACAGCCCTGATTTTTAGAGTACTCAGGACCTGTTGTTTTGGGTGAAGATCGGTTAAGGGGAAGGGGTAGTTTACCTGCAACGTTTTTTTATCAAGCGTATTTTCTATGGCAAACGATAACAGCCGCAAATTCAAACAGAATCAAATAATTGTTTGCATACGTCCCTGAATTGTAGAGTTCTCAATGACTTTCGATTTTGGTGAAGATCGGTTAAGGGGAAGGGGTAGTTTACCTGCAACGGTTTTTTTTAATCAAGGGTAACTTTGTTTGTTTGGCAAACGATAACAGCCGCCAATTCAAACAGAATCAAATAATGTTTCGCATACAGCCCTAAATTGTAGAGTTCTCAAGATCTGTCGATTTTGGTACAGATCGGTTAAGGGAAAGGGGTAGTTTACCTGCAACGTTTTATGTTTTAACAAGGGTATTTCCTATGGCAAACGATAAAAGCCGCAAATGTAAACAGAATCAAACAATGTTTTGCATACAGTCCTGATTTGTAGAGTACCCAAGATCTATTGTTTTTGGTGAAGATCGGTTAAGGGAAAGGGGTAGTTTACCTACAACGTTTTTTTAACAAGGGTATTTTCTATGGCAAACGATAACAGCCGCAAATTCAAACAGAATCAAATAATTTTCTCCATACAGCCCTGATTTGTAGAGTACTCAAGACCTATTGTTTTTGGTGAAGATCGGTTGAGGGGAAGGGGTAGTTTACCTGCAACGTTTTTTATCAAGCGTATTTTCTATGGCAAATGATAACTGCCGCAAATTCAAACAGAATCAAATAATTTTTTGCATACATCAGTGAATTGTAGAGGACTCAAGGCCTTTAGATTTTGGTGAAGATCAGTTAAGGGGAAGGGGTAGTTTACCAGCAAACTTTTACGTTTTAACAACAGTAAAGTACTTGAAAATTCATTTAAACTTTTTCAAACAATGGTAATTGTTGAAAATAAAATAATTTTGTTGCCAGGCAATCTGAAAATTTCAGATTTTGTACCACAAAATCTGAAAAGATTATACGATAGTTTATGAAATGGTTAATAATACGTCAGTGGAAGGTGTAATGAGAAATTAGCAGAAATGGAAACCTGGGGAATGTTAACTGTTCTGTAGATACAATTTTGTCAGAATGTTTGGAAATGATCATCAACATTGAAGAAAAAGTAAGCATATTAAGAAACATATGTAAGTACTTATTATAAAAAAATAATGTTTGTTTTTTGATTAAGTCATTTTGATTATAAAATATAAATATTTACAACAAGAAAAGAATTTTCAGTTTTCAAAATTTAAATATATTTTTATAAAACAATGGGTTCTTCATTGCGGTGGGGACCATGTCACTCACTCCATCTCAAGCCTCCTCTCCCATTTTGCAGAAAAAGAGGACCCTGTCAAGGCTGATACTTTGACGACAGTGACAGGGCTTTCCACCAAATTCAGCAGAGTGACAGGTAGGCCCAACTCTGATTGGCTCCTCAGATTTCCCCAGCGTTAGTAGGTTCTATGAAAATATTTTATTTCAAAAATGATTTTAAATATAAATTTTAGATATGTTTTATAAATTTCATGTTTTATGTTTTAACATGGGTAATTTTTTATATGACGAACCATAACTGCCGTAAATTCAAACAGAATCAAATAATTTTTTACATATGTGCCTGAGCTATAGAGAACTCAATGTCTGTTGATTTTGGTGAAGATCGGTTACGGGGAAAGGGCAGTTTACCTGAAACATTTTTTGTTGTAACATGAGTAAAGTACTTAATTTTGATAAAATATCCTGATAAGATCTTAATAATCCACTGTAGAAACGTAGATGAAATATCTATAAATGAAGAGGCTAGTTGAACGGGCTGGGGGTAATTTTCTATAAATCAAAATTATAGTTGAAGGGGGAGGGGATAATATTTTTTATATGTGTACTACGTTATTGGCAAGAAAGAAGTATTTTTTTGTTAAAATTCCTTCCCTGGCTGTTTGGCTGAAAATGATTTTAAATATAAATCTTAGAATATGGAAGTCATGTATGGTTCTCCATACCGATATTTTTATCGGGTGTAATTTTACTTCCATGTTCCTTAAGGAAATGGAAGTATGGTGATGGCAAAAAAAATCGTGTTCGAGATTATTGCAGATTCTGATTGTACTACACTCAAAACATGAAAAAAAGTCATTTTTCGAAAAGTGTCTGTGTGTCTGTCTATGTGTCTGTCTGTAGTTTTTTACTTCCATATTCCTTAAGGAATGGAAGTATGGTGATGGCAAAAAAAATCGTGTTCGAGATTATTGCAGATTCTGATTCTACTACACTCAAAACATGAAAAAAAGTCGTTTTCCGAAAAGTGTCTGTGTGTGTGTCTGTCTGTGTGTCTGTCTGTCTGTCTGTCTGTAGATTTTTTTTCTATGGCAAACGATAACTGCCGCAAATTCAAACAGAATCAAATAATTTTTTGCATGCTGCCCGGATTTGCAGAGTACTCGCGACCTATTGTTTTTGGTGAAGATCGGTTGAGGGAAAGGGGTAGTTTACCTGCAACGGTTTTTTTTTAGCAAGGGTAATTTTGTTTGTTTGGCAAACGATAACAGCCGCAAATTCAAACAGAATCAAATAATGTTTCGCATACAGCCCTGAATTGTAGAGTTCTCAAGATCTGTTGATTTTGGTGAAGATCGGTTAAGGGAAAGGGGTAGTTTACCTGTAACGTTTTATGTTTTAACAAGGGTATTTCCTATGGCAAACGATAACAGCCGCAAATTCAAACAGAATCAAAAGATTGTTTGCATACAGCCCTAAATTGTAGAGTTCGCAAGACCTATTGTTTTTGGTGAAGTTCGGTTGAGGGAAAGGGGTAGTTTACCTGCAACGTTTTTTTAACAAGGGTATTTTCTATGGCAAACGATAACAGCCGCAAATTCAAACAGAATCAAATAATGTTTTGCATACAGCCCTGATTTGTAGAGTACTCAAGACCTATTGTTTTTGGTGAAGATCGGTTAAGGGAAAGGGGTAGTTTACCTGTAACGTTTTATGTTTTAACAAGGGTATTTCCTATGGCAAACGATAACAGCCGCAAATTCAAACAGAATCAAAAGATTATTTGCATACAGCCCTAAATTACAGAGTTCTCAAGACCTATTGTTTTTTGTGAAGATCGGGTAAGGGAAAGGGGTAGTTTACCTGTAACGTTTTATGTTTTAACAAGGGTATTTCCTATGGCAAACGATAACAGCCGCAAATTCAAACAGAATCAAAAGATGATTTGCATACAGCCCTAAATTTCAGAGTTCTCAAGACCTATTGTTTTTGGTGAAGATGGTTGAGGGAAAGGGGTAGTTTACCTGCAACGTTTTTTTAACAAGGGTATATTCTATGGCAAACGATAACAGCCGCAAATTCAAACAGAATCAAATAATGTTTTGCATACAGCCCTGATTTGTAGAGTACTCAAGACCTGTTGTTTTTGGTGAAGATCGGTTAAGGGGAAGGGTAGTTTACCTGCAACGTTTTTTTATCAAGCGTATTTTCTATGGCAAACGATAACAGCCGCAAATTCAAACAGAATCACATAATTGTTTGCATACGTCCCTGAATTGTAGAGGTCTCAATGACTTTCGATTTTGGTGAAGATCGGTTAAGGGGAAGGGGTAGTTTACCTGCAACGGTTTTTTTTAATCAAGGGTAACTTTGTTTGGCAAACGATAACAGCCGCCAATTCAAACAGAATCAAATAATGTTTCGCATACAGCCCTAAATTGTAGAGTTCTCAAGATCTGTCGATTTTGGTACAGATCGGTTAAGGGAAAGGGGTAGTTTACCTGCAACGTTTTATGTTTTAACAAGGGTATTTCCTATGGCAAACGATAAAAGCCGCAAATGTAAACAGAATCAAGCAATGTTTTGCATACAGCCCTGATTTGTAGAGTACCCAAGACCTATTGTTTTTGGTGAAGATCGGTTAAGGGAAAGGGGTAGTTTACCTACAACGTTTTTTTAACAAGGGTATTTTCTATGGCAAACGATAACAGCCGCAAATTCAAACAGAATCAAATAATTTTCTGCATACAGCCCTGATTTGTAGAGTACTCAAGACCTATTGTTTTTGGTGAAGATCGGTTGAGGGGAAGGGGTAGTTTACCGGCAACGTTTTTTATCAAGCGTATTTTCTATGGCAAACGATAACTGCCGCAAATTCAAACAGAATCAAATAATGTTTTGCATACAGCCCTGATTTGTAGAGTACTCAAGACCTATTGTTTTTGGTGAAGATCGGTTAAGGGGAAGGGGTAGTTTACTGGCAACGTTTTTTTATCAAGCGTATTTTCTATGGCAAACGATAACAGCCGCAAATTCAAAAAGAATCAAATAATGTTTTGCATACGTCCCTGAATTGTAGAGGTCTCAATGACTTTCGATTTTGGTGAAGATCGGTTAAGGGGAAGGGGTAGTTTACCTGCAACGGTTTTTTTTAATCAAGGGTAACTTTGTTTGTTTGGCAAACGATAACAGCCGCCAATTCAAACAGAATCAAATAATGTTTCGCATACAGCCCTAAATTGTAGAGTTCTCAAGATCTGTCGATTTTGGTACAGATCGGTTAAGGGAAAGGGGTAGTTTACCTGCAACGTTTTATGTTTTAACAAGGGTATTTCCTATGGCAAACGATAAAAGCCGCAAATGTAAACAGAATCAAACAATGTTTTGCATACAGTCCTGATTTGTAGAGTACCCAAGATCTATTGTTTTTGGTGAAGATCGGTTAAGGGAAAGGGGTAGTTTACCTACAACGTTTTTTTAACAAGGGTATTTTCTATGGCAAACGATAACAGCCGCAAATTCAAACAGAATCAAATAATTTTCTCCATACAGCCCTGATTTGTAGAGTACTCAAGACCTATTGTTTTTGGTGAAGATCGGTTGAGGGGAAGGGGTAGTTTACCTGCAACGTTTTTTATCAAGCGTATTTTCTATGGCAAATGATAACTGCCGCAAATTCAAACAGAATCAAATAATTTTTTGCATACATCAGTGAATTGTAGAGGACTCAAGGCCTTTAGATTTTGGTGAAGATCAGTTAAGGGGAAGGGGTAGTTTACCAGCAAACTTTTACGTTTTAACAACAGTAAAGTACTTGAAAATTCATTTAAACTTTTTCAAACAATGGTAATTGTTGAAAATAAAATAATTTTGTTGCCAGGCAATCTGAAAATTTCAGATTTTGTACCACAAAATCTGAAAAGATTATACGATAGTTTATGAAATGGTTAATAATACGTCAGTGGAAGGTGTAATGAGAAATTAGCAGAAATGGAAACCTGGGGAATGTTAACTGTTCTGTAGATACAATTTTGTCAGAATGTTTGGAAATGATCATCAACATTGAAGAAAAAGTAAGCATATTAAGAAACATATGTAAGTACTTATTATAAAAAAATAATGTTTGTTTTTTACTTCCATATTCCTTAAGGAATGGAAGTATGGTGATGGCAAAAAAAATCGTGTTCGAGATTATTGCAGATTCTGATTCTACTACACTCAAAACATGAAAAAAATTCGTTTTCCGAAAAGTGTCTGTGTGTCTGTCTGTCTGTCTGTGTGTCTGTCTGTAGATTTTTTTTCTATGGCAAACGATAACTGCCGCAAATTCAAACAGAATCAAATAATTTTTTGCATACAGCCCGGTTTTGCAGAGTTCTCGCGACCTATTGTTTTTGGTGAAGATCGGTTGAGGGAAAGGGGTAGTTTACCTGCAACGGTTTTTTTTTAGCAAGGGAAATTTTGTTTGTTTGGCAAACGATAACAGCCGCAAATTCAAACAGAATCAAATAATGTTTCGCATACAGCCCTGAATTGTAGAGTTCTCAAGACCTATTGTTTTTGGTGAAGATCGGTTAAGGGAAAGGGGTAGTTTACCTGTAACGTTTTATGTTTTAACAAGGGTATTTCCTATGGCAAACGATAACAGCCGCAAATTCAAACAGAATGAAAAGATTATTTGCATACAGCCCTAAATTGTAGAGTTCTCAATACCTTTTGTTTTTGGTGAAGATCGGTTAAGGGAAAGGGGTAGTTTACCTACAACGTTTTTTTAACAAGGGTATTTTCTATGGCAAACGATAACAGCCGCAAATTCAAACAGAATCAAATAATGTTTTGCATACTGCCCTGATTTGTAGAGTACTCAAGAGCTGTTGTTTTTGGTGAAGATCGGTTAATGGAAAGGGGTAGTTTACCTGTAACGTTTTATGTTTTAACAAGGGTATTTCCTATGGCAAACGATAACAGCCGCAAATTCAAACAGAATCAAAAGATTATTTGCATTCAGCCCTAAATTTTAGAGTTCTCAAGACCTATTGTTTTTGGTGAAGATCGGTTGAGGGAAAGGGGTAGTTTACCTGCAACATTTTTTTAACAAGGGTATTTTCTATGGCAAACGATAACAGCCGCAAATTCAAACAGAATCAAATAATTTTTTGCATACGTCAGTAAATTGTAGAGGACTCAAGGCCTTTAGATTTTGGTGAAGATCGGTTGAGGGGAAGGGGTAGTTTACCTGCAACCTTTAACGTTTTAACAAGAGTAAAGTACTTGAAAATTTATTTAAACTTTTTGAAACAATGGTAATTGTTGAAAATAAAATAATTTTGTTGCCAGGTAACAAAAATAAAGTCATTTTGATTATAAAATATGAATATTTATTTACAAGAAAAGAATTTTCAGTTTTCAAAATTTAAATATATTTTTATAAAACAATGGGTTCTTCATTGAGGTGGGGACTTGACGACAGTGACAGGGCTTTCCACCAAATTCAGTAGAGTGACAGGTAGGCCCAACTCTGATTGGCTCCTCAGATTTCCCCAGCGTTAGTAGGTTCTATGAAAATATTTTATTTCAGAAATGATTTTAAATATAAATCTTAGATATGTTTTATAAATCTCATGTTTTATGTTTTAACATGGGTAATTTTTTATATGACGAACCATAACTGCCGTAAATTCAAACAGAATCAAATAATTTTTTACATATGTGCCTGAGCTATAGAGAACTCAATGTCTGTTGATTTTGGTGAAGATAGGTTACGAAGAAAGGGCAGTTTACCTGATACATTTTTTGTTGTAACATGAGTAAAGTACTTAATTTTGATAAAGTATCCTGATAAGATCTTAATAATCCACTGTAGAAACGTAGATGCAATATCTATAAATGAAGAGGCTAGTTGAACGGGCTGGGGGTAATTTTCTATAAATCAAAATTATAGTTGAAGGGGGAGGGGATATTTTTTTTATATGTGTACTACGTTATTGGCAACAAAGAAGTATTTTTTTGTTAAAATTCCTTCCCTGGCTGTTTGGCTGAAAATGATTTTAAATATAAATCTTGGAATATGGAAGTCATGTATGGTTCTCCATACCGATTTTTGATTAAGTCATTTTGATTATAAAATATAAATATTTACAACAAGAAAAGAATTTTCAGTTTTCAAAATTTAAATATATTTTTATAAAACAATGGGTTCTTCATTGCGGTGGGGACCATGTCACTCACTCCATCTCAAGCCTCCTCTCCCATTTTGCAGAAAAAGAGGACCCTGTCAAGGCTGATACTTTGACGACAGTGACAGGGCTTTCCACCAAATTCAGCAGAGTGACAGGTAGGCCCAACTCTGATTGGCTCCTCAGATTTCCCCAGCGTTAGTAGGTTCTATGAAAATATTTTATTTCAAAAATGATTTTAAATATAAATTTTAGATATGTTTTATAAATTTCATGTTTTATGTTTTAACATGGGTAATTTTTTATATGACGAACCATAACTGCCGTAAATTCAAACAGAATCAAATAATTTTTTACATATGTGCCTGAGCTATAGAGAACTCAATGTCTGTTGATTTTGGTGAAGATCGGTTACGGGGAAAGGGCAGTTTACCTGAAACATTTTTTGTTGTAACATGAGTAAAGTACTTAATTTTGATAAAATATCCTGATAAGATCTTAATAATCCACTGTAGAAACGTAGATGAAATATCTATAAATGAAGAGGCTAGTTGAACGGGCTGGGGGTAATTTTCTATAAATCAAAATTATAGTTGAAGGGGGAGGGGATAATATTTTTTATATGTGTACTACGTTATTGGCAAGAAAGAAGTATTTTTTTGTTAAAATTCCTTCCCTGGCTGTTTGGCTGAAAATGATTTTAAATATAAATCTTAGAATATGGAAGTCATGTATGGTTCTCCATACCGATATTTTTATCGGGTGTAATTTTACTTCCATGTTCCTTAAGGAAATGGAAGTATGGTGATGGCAAAAAAAATCGTGTTCGAGATTATTGCAGATTCTGATTGTACTACACTCAAAACATGAAAAAAAGTCATTTTTCGAAAAGTGTCTGTGTGTCTGTCTATGTGTCTGTCTGTAGTTTTTTACTTCCATATTCCTTAAGGAATGGAAGTATGGTGATGGCAAAAAAAATCGTGTTCGAGATTATTGCAGATTCTGATTCTACTACACTCAAAACATGAAAAAAAGTCGTTTTCCGAAAAGTGTCTGTGTGTGTGTCTGTCTGTGTGTCTGTCTGTCTGTGTGTCTGTCTGTCTGTAGATTTTTTTTCTATGGCAAACGATAACTGCCGCAAATTCAAACAGAATCAAATAATTTTTTGCATGCTGCCCGGATTTGCAGAGTACTCGCGACCTATTGTTTTTGGTGAAGATCGGTTGAGGGAAAGGGGTAGTTTACCTGCAACGGTTTTTTTTTAGCAAGGGTAATTTTGTTTGTTTGGCAAACGATAACAGCCGCAAATTCAAACAGAATCAAATAATGTTTCGCATACAGCCCTGAATTGTAGAGTTCTCAAGATCTGTTGATTTTGGTGAAGATCGGTTAAGGGAAAGGGGTAGTTTACCTGTAACGTTTTATGTTTTAACAAGGGTATTTCCTATGGCAAACGATAACAGCCGCAAATTCAAACAGAATCAAAAGATTATTTGCATACAGCCCTAAATTGTAGAGTTCGCAAGACCTATTGTTTTTGGTGAAGTTCGGTTGAGGGAAAGGGGTAGTTTACCTGCAACGTTTTTTTAACAAGGGTATTTTCTATGGCAAACGATAACAGCCGCAAATTCAAACAGAATCAAATAATGTTTTGCATACAGCCCTGATTTGTAGAGTACTCAAGACCTATTGTTTTTGGTGAAGATCGGTTAAGGGAAAGGGGTAGTTTACCTGTAACGTTTTATGTTTTAACAAGGGTATTTCCTATGGCAAACGATAACAGCCGCAAATTCAAACAGAATCAAAAGATTATTTGCATACAGCCCTAAATTACAGAGTTCTCAAGACCTATTGTTTTTTGTGAAGATCGGGTAAGGGAAAGGGGTAGTTTACCTGTAACGTTTTATGTTTTAACAAGGGTATTTCCTATGGCAAACGATAACAGCCGCAAATTCAAACAGAATCAAAAGATGATTTGCATACAGCCCTAAATTTCAGAGTTCTCAAGACCTATTGTTTTTGGTGAAGATGGTTGAGGGAAAGGGGTAGTTTACCTGCAACGTTTTTTTAACAAGGGTATATTCTATGGCAAACGATAACAGCCGCAAATTCAAACAGAATCAAATAATGTTTTGCATACAGCCCTGATTTGTAGAGTACTCAAGACCTGTTGTTTTTGGTGAAGATCGGTTAAGGGGAAGGGGTAGTTTACCTGCAACGTTTTTTTATCAAGCGTATTTTCTATGGCAAACGATAACAGCCGCAAATTCAAACAGAATCACATAATTGTTTGCATACGTCCCTGAATTGTAGAGGTCTCAATGACTTTCGATTTTGGTGAAGATCGGTTAAGGGGAAGGGGTAGTTTACCTGCAACGGTTTTTTTTAATCAAGGGTAACTTTGTTTGGCAAACGATAACAGCCGCCAATTCAAACAGAATCAAATAATGTTTCGCATACAGCCCTAAATTGTAGAGTTCTCAAGATCTGTCGATTTTGGTACAGATCGGTTAAGGGAAAGGGGTAGTTTACCTGCAACGTTTTATGTTTTAACAAGGGTATTTCCTATGGCAAACGATAAAAGCCGCAAATGTAAACAGAATCAAGCAATGTTTTGCATACAGCCCTGATTTGTAGAGTACCCAAGACCTATTGTTTTTGGTGAAGATCGGTTAAGGGAAAGGGGTAGTTTACCTGCAACGTTTTATGTTTTAAAAGGGTATTTCCTATGGCAAACGATAAGAGACGCTAATTCAAACAGAAACAAATAATGTTTTGCATACAGCCCTGATTTGTAGAGTACCCAAGACCTATTGTTTTTGGTGAAGATCGGTTAAGGGAAAGGGGTAGTTTACCTACAACGTTTTTTTAACAAGGGTATTTTCTATGGCAAACGATAACAGCCGCAAATTCAAACAGAATCAAATAATTTTCTGCATACAGCCCTGATTTGTAGAGTACTCAAGACCTATTGTTTTTGGTGAAGATCGGTTGAGGGGAAGGGGTAGTTTACCGGCAACGTTTTTTATCAAGCGTATTTTCTATGGCAAACGATAACTGCCGCAAATTCAAACAGAATCAAATAATGTTTTGCATACAGCCCTGATTTGTAGAGTACTCAAGACCTATTGTTTTTGGTGAAGATCGGTTAAGGGGAAGGGGTAGTTTACTGGCAACGTTTTTTTATCAAGCGTATTTTCTATGGCAAACGATAACAGCCGCAAATTCAAAAAGAATCAAATAATGTTTTGCATACGTCCCTGAATTGTAGAGGTCTCAATGACTTTCGATTTTGGTGAACATCGGTTAAGGGGAAGGGGTAGTTTACCTGCAACCTTTTACGTTTTAACAAGAGTAAAGTACTTGAAAATTTATTTAAACTTTTTGAAACAATGGTAATTGTTAAAAATAAAATAATTTTTTCATTTTAATGTAATATAATATTTTTCATTTAATACAGCAATAAAAAGGCAGGTAAGACACAGCCTGGCTGTTTGGCTGAAAATGATTTTAAATATAAATCTTAGAATATGGAAGTCATGTATGGTTCTCCATACCGATATTACTTCCATATTCCTTAAGGAATGGAAGTATGGTGATGGCAAAAAAAATCGTGTTCGAGATTATTGCAGATTCTGATTGTACTACACTCAAAACATGAAAAAAAGTCGTTTTCCGAAAAGTGTCTGTGTGTGTGTCTGTCTGTCTGTCTGTGTGTCTGTCTGTCTGTAGATTTTTTTTCTATGGCAAACGATAACTGCCGCAAATTCAAACAGAATCAAATAATTTTTTGCATGCAGTCCTGATTTGCAGAGTACTCGCGACCTATTGTTTTTGGTGAAGATCGGTTGAGGGAAAGGGGTAGTTTACCTGCAACGGTTTTTTTTTAGCAAGGGTAATTTTGTTTGTTTGGCAAACGATAACAGCCGCAAATTCAAACAGAATCAAATAATATTTCGCATACAGCCCTGAATTGTAGAGTTCTCAAGATCTGTTGATTTTAGTGAAGATCGGTTAAGGGAAAGGGGTAGTTTACCTGTAACGTTTTATGTTTTAACAAGGGTATTTCCTATGGCAAACGATAACAGCCGCAAATTCAAACAGAATCAAAAGATTATTTGCATACAGCCCTAAATTGTAGAGTTCTCAAGACCTATTGTTTTTGGTGAAGATCGGTTGAGGGAAAGGGGTAGTTTACCTGCAACGTTTTTTTAACAAGGGTATTTTCTATGGCAAACGATAACAGCCGCAAATTCAAACAGAATCAAATAATGTTTTGCATACAGCCCTGATTTGTAGAGTACTCAAGACCTATTGTTTTTGGTGAAGATCGGTTAAGGGGAAGGGGTAGTTTACCTGCAACGTTTTTTTATCAAGCGTATTTTCTATGGCAAACGATAACAGCCGCAAATTCAAACAGAATCAAATAATTTTTTGCATACGCCCCTGAATTGTAGAGGTCTCAATGACTTTCGATTTTGGTGAAGATCGGTTAAGGGGAAGGGGTAGTTTACCTGCAACCTTTTACGTTTTAACAAGAGTAAAGTACTTGAAAATTTATTTAAACTTTTTGAAACAATGGTAATTGTTAAAAATAAAATAATTTTGTTGCCAGGCAATAAAATTATAATTTTTTCATTTTAATGTAATATAATATTTTTCATTTAATACAGCAATAAAAAGGCAGGTAAGACACAGCCTGGCTGTTTGGATGAAAATGATTTTAAATATAAATCTTAGAATATGGAAGTCATGTATGGTTCTCCATACCGATATTTTTCTATGGCAAACGTAACAGCCGCAAAATCAAACAGAATCTACTACTCTTTTGCATACAGCCCTGAATTGTAGAGTTCTCAAGACATATTATTTTTCGTGAAGATCGGTTAAGGGAAAGGGGTAGTTTACCTGCAACGTTTTATGTTTTAACAAGGGTATTTTATATGGCAAACGATAACAGCTGTAAATTCAAACAGAATCAAATGATTATTTGCATACAGCCCAAAATTGTAGAGTCCTCAAGACCTATTGATTTTGGTGAAGATCGGTTAAGGGAAAGGGGTAGTTTACCTGCTACGTTTTATGTTTTAACAAGGGTATTTTCTATGGCAAACGATAAGAGCCGCAAATTCAGACAGAATTAGATAATGTTTTGCATACAGCCCTGATCTGTAGAGTACTCAAGACCTATTGTTTTAGGTGAAGATCGGTTAAGGGAAAGTGGTAGTTTACCTGCAACGTTTTATGTTTTAAAAGGGTATTTTTTATGGCAAACGATAAGAGTCGTAAATTCAAACAGAATCAAATAATTTTTTGCATGTAGCCCTGATTTGTAGAGTACTCAAGACCTATTGATTTTGGTGAAGATAGGTTAAGGGAAAGGGGTAGTTTACCTGCAACGGTTTTTTTTTTAAACAAGTGTAATTTTTTTCTATGGCAAACGTAACAGCCGCAAAATCAAACAGAATCTACTACTCTTTTGCATAGAGCCCTGAATTATACAGTTCTCAAACCTATTGGTTTTGGTGAAGATCGGTTAAGGGGAAGGGGTAGTTTACCTGCAACTTTTTTTTATCGGGGTAATTTTTTCTATGGCAAACGATAACAGCCGCAAATTCAAACAGAATCAAATAATGTTTTGCATGCAGCCCTGAATTGTAGAGTTCTCAAGTCCTATTGGTGTTGGTGAAGATCGGTTAAGGGAAAGGGGTAGTTTACCAGCAACATTTTATGTTTTAAGAAGGGTAATTTGTTTTACGAAAGATAACTGCCGCAAATTCAAACAGAATCAAATAATGTTCTGCATACCCCTCTGAATTGTAGAGTTCGCAAGATCTGTTGTTTTTGGTGAAGATCGGTTAAGGGAGGGGGTAGTTTACCTGCAACGTTTTATATTTTAACAAGGGTATTGTTTATATGAAGAACAATAACTGTCGCACATTCAAACAGAATCAAATATTTTTTTGCATGCATCCCTGAATTGTAGAGGACTGAAGGTCTATTGATTTTGGTGAAGATCGGTTAAGAGAAAGGGGTAGTTTACCTGCAACGTGTTATGTTTTAACAAGAGTAAAGTACTTAATTTTGATAAATAGTGTATGCTAATAAGAAGCTCATAATAATCCACTGTAGAAACGTAGTTGAAATATCTATAAATGAAGAGGTTAGGTGAACGGGGTGGGGGTAATTTTCTATTAATGAAAATTATAGTTGATTGTGGAGGGGAGAATTTTTTATATGTGTACTACGTTATCGGCACCAAAGAAGTAGTTCTTTGTTAAAATTCCCTCCCGGGCTGTTTAGCCGTATTCCAATGTTTTCTGCAAAACCAGACTTTTCGGCAGTCCATCGACTGCCATCATCAGTGAAAATCGAGTGCGAAAACGTCAGGTGGTATACGTTAATGACCACAGTACCGTGGTTAAGGCTGAAGCAATAAGTAGAAAGAAGTAGTTTCTAAGGTAATATTTCATTTCGAATATGATTTTAAATATAAATCTTAGAACATGGAAGTCATGTATGGTTCTCCATACCGATATTTAAAAATAGCATTACGTTTTTTGTATGCAACTAGCATATCGTCAGTTTTTTGTGTAAGAGGTGGTCCTTCGGAACGATTCGTCGCCTGGTTGAACGTCCCAGCAACATGTTGTTTGTGAATGTTCTGTCATGTTAGGGGAACACTGAACGTCTGCAAGAAAGTGTCATTGAAAAACTGAATCTGGTCTCTGCCGAAGCTTATTATGGCTCGAATGCCACTGCACCATATTTTAAACATCTTGAGACCACTTGAAAGTGTATGCATGAACAAGCCTCGGAAATCCTTGAACTACGAGATCAGTTTCATGCATACAGCCACGATCATTAACTACAGTAAAAGAGCTCGTCTTAGTGAAGGGAAAGTGAGTGGCATGTAAGGGCTGTGGTTTCCCACACTGTGTCAACAACTGTCTCCAAATATTGAATAAAAATTAATTCTTAACAACAAAAAACCTATTAACTGCAAACTGTTTAGCGACAATAGGGGATATCATGTATTAGTTGCAAAGTAGTTGTCGGTGTATGTAAATAGTACTGAATGAAGTTTTTATGAGAACTCAATTGAGAACATAAAACTCTACGATAGAAACTGAATTAGTACAGTGAAATAAGTCGTTTGATTTGCTGGGAATCTAAAGAATGGAATAGTACATTTTGTGGATGAGAAGTTTGGAAAACCCGCACGAGGGCCCAGTGTTTCGAGCGTTCCCTCTGGCATGCTGGTGTCTAGAATCCTTTACGTGCAGCTGTTGATCTCCAGGTTATTCACCTTTATGGACGGTGATGGTTGTACTTGCAGTTGAGAAACTAGGTTACTAGGACTCCTGCTGATGTTTTGTGATCGTTTGTTAAATTTGGCGTCCGTAAGAAAAATAAATTAGTTTTTCTGTTGTTCACGTCCGTCTGTGTCGATTGTTCAACTCAGCAGGGATCAACGAGTTTTCTTAATCTTATTGTAGCGGTTGCCCGCGTGATCCAGTCAGCCCCACGTTTCCGAGAGGCGAATCGGTGGGTGGATTGACAGGTTATTGTACTCGAACAAAATAAACGTTCGATTATTGAAGGCGTCGGCAAGAGCCACGTGTTATACGTGGAAAACATTTTGGACACAGGTATTTGAATTTTTAAACAAACTTTCTGTCGTAATGGAAAATAAATCATGTAAGTAAGCAGAATAAATTAATCCATAAAATATTTTAAAGAAATTAATATATTTTCATTAATCGTTGGATTATACGATTTAATAACTTACTTGTTTTATTAATTGCGCGCATTTAAAAAAAAAATCAAAGTAACTAAAAATTTACTTTAAGATATCAATTCTATCTTTTAGCTGGCTGCCTGCCTGTTGTACTTGAACTGTAAGCGACGTACGAAATTGCACAGTAATGCCGCGTCCTTATTTGCGACGATATCTGTGCGTGATTGTCAGTTGTGGTCAACCCTATCATTATTCACCCGACGGTGTCGTCTACTTTTCCAACTGTCGAATTCACCCTCAACTGTACGAATAATACGATATGCTGAAATAAGGTTTTGTACGGTTTCTTTCTGTTCACGTAATCTGATATTATACAGTCTGCATTTTGTCTAGCGCTTTAACTAATCTTTCGTGCGTTGGAGTGTACCGCCTGCTTACAGTGTTGTCAAAAAAATATGTTTTATTTGAAATATGGTATACTTTTTTAATAATTGAGAAACCATTCTATTTCGGAAAAAAATTAGCTTAAACATTTCGATGAGTATGATAAATTCTAACACAGTTTTCACCGATATATATATTTATTATAATACTTATAATAAAAGAAGCGTGTGTAGAGGAATAGATGGTGTCGTGTTTCAAAAGTAATTATAATATACTGATCACCTTGTGAGATTACGTAAGAAAGAAATGTTGGCTTAATTTTATGACACGTTTGTTGAGAATGTGTAGAAATTGCCAGTTAAAAATGTTTAGTCATATTTAAAAAGTTTTAAAAAATTCCACAAATTGTTTAATTTTGTTTTCAGTGAGGTGTAATAAACTCTGATAAAAAAAGGACAAAACTCGGTTTTTTGATAAAATTTTTTAGTTCATTAGTTTAAACTCGTAGAGATTAAGTGTATTGAAAAATTAAATAATGGTAAAGATAGCTTTACAATTTAGGTTCTTACATAACATGAAGCTGTGCGATACAAATATTTCTACTGTAATTTTTTATTTGTTGTACGGATTATTGTTGCCGTATAATGGGTGAAGATGAAGTTATAAGGTATAAAGTATTTGGTCGATGACAGATGAATGTCATGTAAGCATATGACAAACGCAGCGGGTATATAGTAGGCCTACACCAGGTTAAACGTCCAATTGGAATGTCTCGCGTCGAGCAGCCATCCACAACGCTTGTCGGGCAACTATAGAAACTACTAAAAATTGTGCTCGTTGCATTATTTATATGCAAATTCATATTGTGTTATGTTTTGCGTTTTGTAGTTTAAACTTGACTGCTATATATCGTCTAATGGACAATTGGTGATCACACAGTTTATTTTTGCACGGGAAATTTGATGCCCCGTGGGAATTTTTCCATTTTCGATTCAGATCAGGTGACCAGTTTCAGAAATCTTGGGAAACGTTCCCAACTACGTGAAGAGTGAAGGGTGTTAAAATAGAGCAAGGAGACAGTTCCATGGCATGATAATTTTTTTCTGTTTATTAGTCTGTTCGTTGAGCGACGCCATGGAGAAGATCGATAGTTGCCATGATGGCGGCGGCTGCATAGTAGACGCTTGCTTGTTATAAATAAGAATACGTGTGCACAAGCCTGTAAAGATACTATTAAATCATTTGAGAACAAAACACCGATGTTAGGGGTGGAGTGGGAGTTAGGGAAGCAGTGTCCTCTCCTTACAGGGGAGGGGCTGACTGTATGCGTCATACAATATAAACCCAAGTAGACTACTGGCACAACAATCCCGCAACAGCCACTCCCTTTTTTGGCCTTGGCTTTTATTTTTAAGGGTGGTTAAAATATATTTAGAAAGTCTTGTACATGTGTGCAAGGGACGCTGCAGTAGAACGCATCAACTTTCTAATTAAAAATAACGAAAATTATATTTTTGAAACGTTGGGCAGTTAATTAAAATGTGTATATATATAAAGTTATCTTAAGTTGCATTGGAGGGTGGTAAAATGATAATAGGAATGACCTTCTTTTGCTGTAGCCAGCAGCAGGAATTGTTACCCATCGTAACAGTCTGTTAGAATTAATTACTTTTGCACAATAAAGGTATATGGTAAACCGCATGTATCATACACGTTAAAAACTTCCATAATGCTTTCGTACATAATATGTATAATATACTGAAGACATAATAAGTTAAGTAGCGTTTGAAATATTATACTGTTTTCTTTACAGTGATTGTTTTACAGTACTCGATTAAACATCCCTTTCGTAAAAGTATCGGATACATTTTGTTTTTTAGAAAAATAATTAAAACATATCTTGCAGAAAAACGTATTTTGGCGATGATTAAACGGCGATGACGATGACGTTTTGAACATTTTTCTTAATTTTTTTTACCTAAATACTTATAAGATATTAAATCTATAGTGGCGATGACGTGATATCAAGAGAGAGGTAGGCTGTCACATGAAGAAAAGCACTAACGCTTCAGATCGTTCGTAGATAGTCCCATCTGTTTTGAAATATTTTTGTATACCACGAATAAGAATAAATCATTATGTGTGCGCGTATGAGTACAGTAAGTTATAAAAACATTAATTTATAAAAAAAATTGGCACGTAAAAATATTTACCAATACTTCGATAACATTTAATATTACTTTCAAAACAGGACTAAGCGTTCCATATATTTTGCGTTGTGTGTTAAGACCGTGTTGAATTATACACGTATACTTATCATGTAGGCTATTTCGGCTGTAGAGAAGAGTAACTGTTATTTGTTGTCAGTTGGGTTTTACGTTTGTTGGTAAACTGTACTTTGTGTTGTCATATAGGCCTACATGCGTTCACGCTCACGACACTTTATTTTCTACATTTTCTTATTCTTGTACGTAATATTTCTGCGTTCCTCATCGTTAAAATGTGAATTTTATGCAGCTGTTTACGATTTTTTTTATGGGTTTCCGCAAATTCTCTTTTGTTGGTAATAAGTTTCTTTTCATAAATTAACTAAGTATAAGTTACGCTTTTGCAATAAGTGTAAAAAAAAACTATACTCGTCAATCACTACTGTTAGTTTTGTTGCCAAAGAGCACTTTCAGCCTTTAGGTCTAGTTTTCGTAATACGCGTGTCAACAGTACAGTAAAAGTATTGGGTTGACGACTGAAGGTCATTAATGCGACTGTGGTTCCTAGTCTGGTTCGACTCTGGTTCTGCGAGTCTGATCACAGTTGGAATAAGTCAACAATAAATTAAAATAAACATTAATGTTCGCTTAATTTTTATAGTAGAGGATTGTATAATATAGTTTAGTATACGATACTGTAGTATAATAAATATAATGAACATTGTAGTAATAAGTTTAGTGACCATACTTTTTTGGGGAAAAATTAATTTTTGGTGAATAGTGAGCATTAATAAATTATCTAATTGTGGTCAGACTGTGTTAGCTGTACTCATCAATCTTTGTTTAGTCATTGGTATTGGAAACTAGTCCCATCAATGTGTCACTGCTCGCATCTGTGAACTCCAGTCGTTAACCCAATATTTTAAATGAACAAATACTGTTGACAAGAGAATTAACGAAAACTAGACCTAAAGGTTAAATATCGGTATGGAGAACCATACATGACTTCCATATTCTAAGATTTATATTTAAAATCATTTTCAGCCAAACAGCCAGGGAAGGAATTTTAACAAAAAAATACTTCTTTGTTGCCAATAACGTAGTACACATATAAAAAAAATTATCCCCTCCCCCTTCAACTATAATTTTGATTTATAGAAAATTACCCCCAGCCCGTTCAACTAGCCTCTTCATTTATAGATATTTCATCTACGTTTCTACAGTGGATTATTAAGATCTTATCAGGATACTTTATCAAAATTAAGTACTTTACTCATGTTACAACAAAAAATGTTTCAGGTAAACTGCCCTTTCCCCGTAACCGATCTTCACCAAAATCAACAGACATTGAGTTCTCTATAGCTCCGGCACATATGTAAAAAATTATTTGATTCTGTTTGAATTTACGGCAGTTATGGTTCGTCATATAAAAAATTACCCATGTTAAAACATAAAACATGAGATTTATAAAACATATCTAAGATTTATATTTAAAATCATTTTTGAAATAAAATATTTTCATAGAACCTACTAACGCTGGGGAAATCTGAGGAGCCAATCAGAGTTGGGCCTACCTGTCACACTGCTGAATTTGGTGGAAAGCCCTGTCACTGTCGTCAAGTCCCCACCTCAATGAAGAACCCATTGTTTTATAAAAATATATTTAAATTTTGAAAACTGAAAATTCTTTTCTTGTAAATATTTATATTTTATAATCAAAATGACTTTATTTTTGTTACCTGGCAACAAAATTATTTTATTTTCAACACTTACCATTGTTTCAAAAAGTTTAAATAAATTTTCAAATACTTTACTCTTGTTAAAACGTAAAAGGTTGCAGGTAAACTACCCCTTCCTCTTAACCGATCTTCACCAAAATCGAAAGTCCTTGAGACCTCTACAATACAGGGATGTATGCAAAAAATTATTTGATTCTGTTTGAATTTGCGGCAGTTATCGTTTGCCATAGAAAAAAAAACGTTGCAGGTAAACTACCCCTTCCCCTCAACCGATCTTCACCAAAAACAATAGGTCTTGAGTACTCTACAAATCAGGGCTGTATGCAGAAAATTATTTGATTCTGTTTGAACTTGCGGCTGTTATCGTTTGCCATAGAAAATACCCTTGTTAAAAAAACGTTGTAGGTAAACTACCCCTTTCCCTTAACCGATCTTCACCAAAAACAATAGGTCTTGAGAACTCTACAATTTAGGGCTGTATGCAAATAATCTTTTGATTCTGTTTGAATTTGCGGCTGTTATCGTTTGCCATAGGAAATACCCTTGTTAAAACATAAAACGTTACAGGTAAACTACCCCTTTCCCTTAACCGATCTTCACCAAAAACAATAGGTCTTGAGAACTCTACAATTCAGGGCTGTATGCGAAAAATTATTTGATTCTGTTTGAATTTGCGGCTGTTATCGTTTGCCAAAAAAAAAATTTCCCTTGATAAAAAAAAACCGTTGCAGGTAAACTACCCCTTTCCCTCAACCGATCTTCACCAAAAACAATAGGTCGCGAGTACTCTACAAATCAGGGCTGTATGCAAAAAATTATTTGATTCTGTTTGAATTTGCGGCAGTTATCGTTTGCCATAGAAAAAAAATCTACAGACAGACACACAGACAGACAGACACACACACAGACACTTTTCGGAAAACGATTTTTTTTCATGTTTTGAGTGTAGTACAATCAGAATCTGCAATAATCTCGAACACGATTTTGTTTGCCATCACCATACTTCCATTCCTTAAGGAATATGGAAGTAATAACAATACCCTTGTTTCAAAAAGTTTAAATAAATTTTCAAGTACTTTACTCTTGTTAAAACGTAAAAGGTTGCAGGTAAACTACCCCTTCCCCTTAACCGATCTTCACCAAAATCGAAAGTCATTGAGACCTCTACAGTTCAGGGACGTATGCAAAAAATTACTTGATTCTGTTTGAATTTGCGGCTGTTATCGTTTGCCATAGAAAATACGCTTGATAAAAAAACGTTGCAGGTAAACTACCCCTTCCCCTTAACCGATCTTCACCAAAAACAATAGGTCTTGAGTACTCTACAAATCAGGACTGTCTGCAAAACATTATTTGATTCTGTTTGAATTTGCGGCTGTTATCGTTTGCCATAGAAAATACCCTTGTTAAAAAAACGTTGCAGGTAAACTACCCCTTTCCCTCAACCGATCTTCACCAAAAACAATAGGTCTTGAGTACTCTACAAATCAGGGCTGTATGCAAAACATTATTTGATTCTGTTTGAATTTGCGGCTGTTATCGTTTGCCATAGAAAATACCCTTGTTAAAAAAACGTTGCAGGTAAACTACCCCTTTCCCTCAACCGAACTTCACCAAAAACAATAGGTCTTGAGAACTCTACAATTTAGGGCTGTATGCAAATAATCTTTTGATTCTGTTTGAATTTGCGGCTGTTATCGTTTGCCATAGGAAATACCCTTGTTAAAACATAAAACGTTACAGGTAAACTACCCCTTTCCCTTAACCGATCTTCACCAAAATCAACAGATCTTGAGAACTCTACAATTCAGGGCTGTATGCGAAACATTATTTGATTCTGTTTGAATTTGCGGCTGTTATCGTTTGCCAAACAAACAAAATTACCCTTGCTAAAAAAAAACCGTTGCAGGTAAACTACCCCTTTCCCTCAACCGATCTTCACCAAAAACAATAGGTCGCGAGTACTCTGCAAATCAGGGCTGCATGCAAAAAATTATTTGATTCTGTTTGAATTTGCGGCAGTTATCGTTTGCCATAGAAAAAAAAATCTACAGACAGACACACAGACAGACAGACACACACACACACACAGACACTTTTCGGAAAACGACTTTTTTTTTTCATGTTTTGAGTGTAGTAGAATCAGAATCTGCAATAATCTCGAACACGATTTTTTTTGCCATCACCATACTTCCATTCCTTAAGGAATATGGAAGTAAAAATGGTCTTCATCGATGAAACTAGAACTAGTAATGGACGAGTACATTACAGCCTTTCTTCTTTTATCGGCCTGATGATTGATTTGAGACTCCCCAGTCTTTCTTCGTCTTGAGTTTTATATTTCGTACTCTTTTCAGAAAGTTTTTTTTTTCATTTTATTACGTTAAAAAATTCGATAATACTTACAGTGACATCACAGTTCAGACTTCTTTTATCTAGTTTATCTATGGTTGATGTAAATAAAGCTACGGTTACTGTTATTTACAAGGTTGTTGGAGCAGGTTTGTGTTTGTTGATGGAAACATGGAGGTTGAAGAGAACTGAGGTCTAACTGCATAGAGTTGACCATAATATTGAGAGTGTTTAGCATTTAGTTTCAAAATGTCAGCAGCGTTTCGCTCAGTTTTGGGGATGTGCAAACTCTCTTACCATTAACAAAACCACAGGATTGAAGTGCCGTTGTAAACTGTGTAAAATAATATATTGTTTAAAATAAATAAATGGTATAACATAAAAAAATGATAGTATAAAATGATAAAAAAAACAACAATAATATGCGATGCGTAATTCCTATACTTTTAAACGTTTGGCAACAAATATGAGTATGCCAGTAGAAGGTCTCGTGTCCTAGAAAATTTTAACTCTACGTTTGTTGGTGATAAATAGAAGTATTGTGGTGGCGGTTCGGTATTATTCAGCTACCAGACGGATTTCTGCATTAACTTTGATGACGATTCTGTTTTAAAGTAACATGTAATTTCGTTAGCTTATGGAATGCAATTAATGATATTCCTTCAAAAATCAATAAATAATGCGAGTAATAATAGTAGTCGCGGATGACTGGCCAGAACACAGTAGTAGTTATACCGGTGCAAGCGTGGGTTTGCGTTATCGTGACTTTGACTGATTTCTTGCGCTTTCATGCAGCTAACGCTTCCTTTCCGTTTCCTCTTTAATGAAATAATTGTGTATTTACACATTTTCATTAATCCGGTCGGTGGGTTTTGCTCTGTCCAGTTTCGACGCAGTATATTAGTTGCGGGCGGGGCGAACTTTCTACGTGCAAGATGTTGCACGAGCGTTTTTACCGGTGTGGAAGACTGCCTACGTATGTGTCCCTCTCTCTCAAAATATATACGAGATCAATACGTGAAACTAGAAATAACACGGCCAGTTCTCCTATGTCAAAATTTACATTATAGCATGTATCTTCTTTGCCACTATATATATAGCCTACCTGTGAACAGAATTGTTGTATCTTTTCTTTTTTTTTACCATACGTTTCTTTATTAAAATATAATGGATAATTAATTGTAATGTTAAGATTTTCAGCCATTGGAAATAGAGAAATCGGTAAAAAAATATGCCAGTTTTTTGTGCTAACTGCTGTTGTATAATATAATAAATCTGAAAAGTTACGAATTACTTTCCTAAAACATTTTCTGGTCACCAAAATAATTTTTCAGGAGTAAGTTTTGGGTGATTGGATGTAACCTATATGTTGTAGTGATCTGGTCCTTTACTAGAGTTGATAGTATTTTGTGGACCGTATAATTGCAGTGATTATTTTACAGCACCAATAACATAATTGTCACACACGCTAAGAGGAAACATAAGATAGACAAGGTCAATTTGCGTATTATACATCAATTTCTTAGCGTTGTACAGAAGCGTACCAACATGCACAATTAGTTTGCGTGCAGTGTTGAACGTAGAGGGAAGTGTCGGTGCCACTTTACTAGTTTGTTTAGTGCCCATGGATTTGTGTTTTATTGACCAAAACTCGGAGGAATACTCGAGAGAGAGGGGAGAGAGAGGGTAGTTTTGATCGATTTATGAAATTAAAAGAAAAAGTACTTTGGAACCCCGCTCGCGTAGCCGGTAACAAAAAGAAGGTAATAATAAAAATAAAGTAATTTTTTTGGTGGTAACGTTTGCAAACAGCGGGGAGATTGAGTGGGGACAGTGATCCAGTAAATTGCATACACGCATTTCTCCGTTTCAGCTTGAAATTTAGTTCGTGAGCTCTATAATGTTTGTGTGTACACGAGTGAACGAGGGCAATTATTACCAAGTAATACTGGGATTGTGTAATCCGGTCGCTGTTACAAAATAGCTAAACAATTACTGCGCGGAATCGTTAGTGTGATCATGTGAAGTTAATTTGTGGTTTCATTAGTGATTATACAATCGCAGCCATTTGTGATTAGCTGTGGTTTACTGATTCTAATCCACGAATCACGAACTAATTACTGATTATAGTCCACGAACTAATTTTTAATTTTTATTTATGGCAAATCATTATATGCACAAAAGTGGTGCTTATTTATGGGTACCGTAAACGGACGAATACAAAATGAATAGTGGCACACTTTATCACCAAACAGGATTCATGAATGTTGGAACTGAGAGTAACTTAAAATTAACTTAACTTGAGAGTATTATATAAAACGAAATTTACTGTATATTAATATAAATGAGTGCTGCTTTTTAAACGAATTTTTATAGTTTGTTATTTGTGTTTTGACGACTCCTACGATTAAATTGTAAGTTTTTTTTTGTAGGTTTTAGTAACTTAAGTTCTATGCCTTTTATGTACGTGCTTTATCATGTGTACAAATACAAGTTGATAACAATCGTTAATAATTGGTTTTATTTTTCAGGTGAGTATTGAGTAGCAAGCGGCTTTATTTTTGGTTTGTGAGTACATTATCATTTCTTTATTTTCAGGAGAGAGAGAGAGAGAGAGAGAGAGAGAGAGAGAGAGAGAGAGAGAGAGAGAGAGAGAGAGAGAGACTGAGTGTTTGTCCGAAGTTAGTAAGAATAAATTATGTATAATGATATGAAAATTGAAATTACTCAATTGCTTCTTATTCACTTCGCTCTCGCTCGGCGTTAACTGGAGTCAGTCTATAACATGAATAAGTTATAAATCTATTGTGCTAATCGCGATTGAATTACTTAATGTGTTAATTTAATAATTTCTTAAATTTATCTAGCCCTTAAGTTGGACGCCATTTTATAACAATCATTTAATATGCGTATTGATAGCACAATAAATTAATTATTAAATATATAAATTTAACGATCACTGACAAGTATGTGTATAATTTAATCTTAATGATGATTCTAACTATCTACGTTCATCAACACATACGTGATATCATTTATTTAATTGAACATAAGAAACTCTTAAAATCTATTTGCATTCTTTCAAACTTTAAGTCAATATTCGGGTTGCATTGGTAATAATGAACGCATGTTTCTGGTTAACTAAAATACTAGTTTAATTATCATTTATGACATATTATAATAGTACATAGAATACGTCGCTGTACCTGAAATACATACATATTTATAATAAACAAAGATATATGTCAATATATATGCTGAAATAAAGAAAACATACATACATATATAAATCCAATGATGTTACAATTCAATATTCTACTTATTTAATGCGTTCATTAAATCCCAAATAAGCTTTTGTTTATACGTTCATTAACTACTTATTTCAATTTTACTCATTACTTTTCTTAATAAATTCTCAGGTGTGAATTCTTTGAAAGAAACCAGGTCAGTAGAAGTTACAAATTAGAAGTAATTATAATAATGGTTACTTGGTTAGTGAATATCCATTAGTTGTTGACGTAGTCTCGTTCTGGTGATGGAGATGGCTCGTAGATACATTCCGTCGTTAGTTGTTTTATCACTGCCACTTATCACTTTATTCTTCCGACCACTCGCGTAGGTGTTTGTATATGTGTGGGTAATTGAAGTTCAGTGTTCAATCAATGTTCTATCTTACTGTGTTTGCTGTGTGTTCGTTTTAAAGTCAATAAACATGTCTAGTTTCATTTGTCGCTGCTTCCACAAACGATCCTATAATTGGTTAGTTTGTTTAATGTTTCGTGTTCATTATGTTGATGATACACAATATTAAGTTCCAATAAGTTCTGTATCGTTTAGTGATGCTGTCTGTTAGTGTAACGGTCTGATTGTTCACTTGGTGTAATTTTCACTAAGTCCGTTAATGCGCACGTCGGTAAAGTAATACTACCGCGATATGAATGTATTATTACGTTTTAAGTTCCTTGTTATTTATCTAACTTCCTAATGATTCGAGTAACAATGGAAAGTTTATGATGTACCGTCTCTCGCACTTGAAGTTAAACTACTTAATAATTGAAATGTAAACTGTCTGAAAATTCTAACTGCAAAAACTTTAGTATAACTGACGAAAATTTGAGTGTGGCTGCGTAAAATTTGAGTATAACTGACGAAAAATTGAGTACAACTGACGCTCCGTCTTCCTGGACAGCTAGTTTTATTAATTCGTCCCTACTCAAAATTTTGTCTCTGGCGCGCTTCACGCCCACTTCTTTTCGAGATTGGTCAGTTTTTGATTTTCTCGGAAAATACTGTCCCACTCTGTCAAAATCCGACGTCATAGTTCTTCCGATAGGTTCTTCGTCTCAGTTGCTATGGAAACATCCCTCACCATCAAATTTCTCGCTGGCTGAAGGTCTCTGATAGGTCCTTAGGTCTCCCTTGCTCCCTAGCTAGACGATCGTTGACCCGCTTCGAAGAAACTCTGGCTATAAACAATTTGTCTAACAGCCTATTGTCTGAGTAAACTCTGCGTTTCTATAGATTCCCATTATCTGTACTTACAGTCTTCCTGGCGTATTGTTCTGTGCTCTTACCCCTTTTTTCTGGCTATTACTAATTTCGAACATCTGCTGGTCGTTGAAGTCACTCTAACTTTCCCTTCGTAAATTCTTGTCTGTCAATTAGACGATACCTCCAGCTGTGTAACATGACTTTAGTTTTTGTCAGCCTATCTTCCAGTATTGTTACTTAAGGTGCAGCGTTTCCGTTTCATTGTAGTATGGAGCATTACTTGTTTTTGTCGCTTATCGTCTACTGACGTAATACGGCCACATCTGCTACAATTCTTGGTACGGGTGTGAATGTCCTCCTTACTTTGTTACAGCTGCGCAGAGCAATAATTCTGGACGAAACTTTCCCTGTCATCTTACGCCACCAAATTCTATAGTTGGATAGAACTTAATGCGTTTCTATTGTCAAGTCAGCAACGCTTCACTGACACCTTCTCATTACTCCTTATTTATTGCTCCACCATAAGTCGTTGACACTTGCCTCGTGTGAACGTACTCTGCCGAGGTGAGAATTTAAAAAATTTTAAAATTTTCTGCTCGTTACAGTGTCCTCAATTTCGATTTGACGATGTGACCTCTGGGAACAACTCAAATCTAAATTCTGCGCCCTGTACGTCGCCTCGCCGTGTCCATCTTCTTCGGGGAAGGTATACACAATAACCTACTTTCAAAAGCTTATATGACCAGTGGTACACCCCCTTTTGGTTTTAATTAGTTCTCTGAATTTATTGCCAGCTATTTGGGATAGCTGAACGCATTTCACATTGTCGAATTGACATATAAATACCTTATCTTTATAATTTATAAGATAAGTCATAAATTCCATAAGCAATTAAATAATTTCATCAATTAAATAAGATCTTACCTTCTAAAATATCATATTCACAATACAGTATCAAATAGTTAAGCGGTTCAATGTAACCTTTACATGGTATCAAAGAAAATCTCCTATACATATACACCTTTGTGCACTATTAATGATCTTACCAATAAAATCTTTTAAACTATTATTTTAAAATTAGATTGTTAATTGACACAATCGCTACGTTAACTGTAATTATTTTAATAATTTACATACACGTATAACATTTAGTTTCAATGATTGACCTACTTCATGATACATCATTTATAATCCTAACCTACTAATTACATACATTCACATTAATAAAGTTCATTCACTATCTAGTTCGTTAAATATTATCACTTATCTGATTTAAGTGTCCATTTTTCTCACTTTGTCCTTTTAACTTATTACCATATAAATCAATTAATAGCAATTAAATGTCCTTTGCATTCACTGCAATAATTTTATAAAATGTCACACTAAATGTTAATTTATCTTATTATTTAACATTTAATTAGTGCTTAATTGACTAAATACATTTTGATGTTATGTTTCATCAATTAAAGTACATAACTTTCTTGGATAAGCCAGCTTGAATGATATCATCGCGTCAATTACCCTAACGCAGTTGATTCATCAGCATCGGCTAGCTTCTTAAGACATCTTCTTCTATTTCTTCCTCTTCCTTCATCTTCAATTTTCTGGTTCATAGTATTTTTTCAATTGTCTGGCATTAAATTTTCCACGGAGTTTCTTGTCATCATCGCAATCAACGAGTAGATAAGTAGCTTCTCCGAGAATTTGATGCACTTTATATGGTCCGCAGTACAGTTCGCAAAATTTTTCAATTCTTTTCTGGACCGCGTCCGATTGATGATATGTTCTGATTAACACTTTCTCACCAATGTTGAATCTTGTAATGGTTTTAGTCTCATTACATAATTTTGCCTGTTTTTCTCTCTTCTCCTTCATTTTGATATATATTTGTTTATGATCTACCCCTTTAACTAGGAGCATATCCTTGTTGATGTATTTTTCCCACGCTCTGGGAGATTTTCTTCCGAGCTGAGCTTCGTACGGTGTTACTTCTATCGTCTCGTGGTACGTTTCGTTAATACAACTCTCGACGATTGGTACGTAACGCGACCACTTTGTATGTTGTTCATCAACAAAGATCCTAAATAAGTTCCCAAGCTGTCTGTTGAATCTTTCAGCCAGATTCGCACAAGGGTTCCTTATTGCGGTAAATCGTGGTTGGATATTTAGTTCAGTTAATCCATCTAACCATTTTTTAGATGAAAATTGCGTTCCGTTGTCTGTGATAATCACTCTAGGAGATCCTAGTTCTTCACAATATTGGTGTACTCTCCTCAGTGTAGCGACGGTCGTTGCCCTTCGAAGTGTGAAAAGTCGTACGTATTTGGTAAAGTTGTCAATCATTATAAACAGATACCTCACCCCACTAGACGAAGCAGGTAACGGTCCGTAAAAGTCCGCGCTCACAAGGTCACCCTTGCATAACGGTATTATGGCTTTTGTTCCTCCAAACGAATTTCTGTTGCCGGAATCCTTTTTTTTTCTGACAAGTGTCGCAAGTCCGTACATAAATTTTCACCCTCTTTAACATTCCGTCCATGGTAAAGTACTCCTGCAATAATTTGATACATCTCTTCGCACCGGGATGTCCATACATACGGTGTATTTCAGCAATTATTTCGCCAGACACACTGTTCGGTACGTATAGTTTCCACTCTCCTTTGCGTAATCTGTACAATTTCTCATCGACAAATCTATAAAATTTATTTAATTTCTTATCTATACAATTTTCCCTAATCTTATCAATAATATACTTAAGCTTATGATCTTGAATTTGGTGCCTTCCAATATCCATTAGGATCTTGCTTACCTTCTTATCCATTTTGATTGTCAGGTGGTTAATTAAATATTCGGAAATATTGTCACTAATTACTTCTGGTGTGGCATCTTCTGGATTTCTGCTCAGAAGATCGGCAATAATATTGTCCTTACCTCTACAATGGACAATGTCAAATTTGTACTCCTGAATACTTAAGATCCAGCGTGTAATACGCGAGTTGTTTAAATGACATTTATTCATAAAAGTCAGTGCTTTATTATCAGTAATGATGGTTAACGGTTGTCCTAGTATGTATATACGGAACCGCTCAAGACATCTTACAATACACAAAAGCTCCTTCTCCGTAGTGTAATAATTTATTTCCGCACCCTTGAATGTCCTGCTGGTAAAAGCTATTACTCCAATTCTTCCTTCTTCATCCAATTGATATAGTTGTCCGCCATATGCAAAGTTGCTGGCGTCACATTGCATATAATATCTTTGGTTTATTCGGGGAAACTTTAAGATGACTGTTTCTACGAATAACCTTTTAACCTGCTGAAAGCATTCATTTAATTCCTGTGTCCAGGTGAATTTCTGTCCCTTCCGTAGCAACTCGAGTAATGGTTTAGTAGTTTCAGCGTATTTGTCTGTAAAACGATTATAGAAATTTGTCAACCCCAGGAAACCTTTTAATTGTTTTTGGTTCCGAGGTGCAGGAAACTTCATAATGGCCTCTATCTTCTCGTCCGTTGCTCGTATTCCTTGCGTTGTTAGTTGATAACCGAGGTACGCGATTTCTTGTCTGAAGAACTGCGACTTCTCCAAATTGATGGTTAAATTTGCCCTTCTTAAATTAGATAATAATAAGTCTAAATGTAACAAGTGCGTTTCTAAATCTTCTGAATAACACAGGCAATCGTCGACATAAATAATGGTATTTTCTTTTACTTCTTCGTCCAATACTGTGTCCAATCCCCTGGTCAGTGCAGCAGAACTGGTACTCAGGCCAAATGGTGTAACTGTAAAACGATAACACTTGCCGTCGTACATAAAAGCGGTGAAGTCCCGGCATTCCGACTTCAGTGGTACTTGCCAGAAACTGCTAGTTAGATCTACGGTAGATAGGTACTTCATCTCTCCACATCTCGCCAATATGTCGTTTATTGGAGGGGCTCCCTCGTAGTCCGGGATAGTCACACTGTTCACCTTCCTCGCATCCAAACACAATCGTACGCTACCGTCCTTCTTGATTACCGTAACTAGTGGGTTGATATATGCGCTGTTGCATCTCTCAATGACCCCATACCGTAACATTTTCCGAATCTCCTGATCTACCTTCCCTTTATAGGCTAATGGGACAGGCCATCCTCTCTGGAAGTACGGTGTCTGGTCGGTGACTCGGAACTCGTGGACATACCCATCGATTCTTCCGGGGCATTCTCTGAATAAACTACAATTTCTTATTAGAATCTCTCTTAACCTTTCCAACGTTCCTCTATCTCCGCATTCTATACTTTCTATTTTCTTGTTAATGTTTCTGATGATCTCTTCTTCTTCTTCTACGTCCACCACTTCTATATGCATCATAGGCACCGTGTACGTCGCTTCGTTATCCTCTCTTCTTATCTCGACGATTCTTCTTCCCATGTCAATGAGACACCCTGTTTCTTGAAGAAAATTGGTTCCTAATATGCATGGTTTTATCAAATCTGGTATTATTAGGAAAACACATTCATATTTAATTTCTTCAATATAGATATCACATAATATTTGTTTTCTGATTAGCTTTGATTTATTACCAACTGCGCTAACTATTAATGTGTTAGACATCGGTAATATTTCATAAGGTGTAATGTCATGTTTGTTTTGGTGAAACCACGACTCAGACAACCCAGCTATTACAGATCCAGTATCGATTAACGCTTGCACACTAACATTATTATTGAACTTGATATTTATCTCTGGACACCTAATTATTCGTTGAGAAATTTCTTCATCATCACTACACAATAAATCGCTTCGTAAGTCCGGTAGGATAATATTCGTCTGGTAGTCATTTATTTTGATGGCTATCTTCGTTAATGGGTGGAGGGATTTTTTTTTTCCTCTTCTTGTTGACGATTTCTCTTTGGTTGAGTGCCCGATGCACCAGCTGTCGTGTTTGTAAATTCTATTGTGTTGACAGCGCGCCGGTCCGTGTTACGGGGCTGATTATTTATGGCAGGTCTGTCACCCCAGGTTTTCTTCTGTATTCCGCCTCCTTTGTTCAAGTTACTTTCACCTTCCTTATACGCATTTCTGCCCTCGTTCGCCGCATAGTTCGCTTCTCTGTTAATTCTTGGTTGAATCTGTGAATACTCGATGATCAGAGACTCGAAGTTTGGTATCGTCACAATTCCTCTTGTAACCACCGCAAGCTGGATGTCACGCCCAAAGTGACGAGAGATCTTACGTATTAACTGATAATCAGATAAAGTAGGTGTTAACTGCTTACTTTCCAATAAAATCCGTTCAATATATTGAATAGCAGTAACTGGTCCGCGCCAATCAAATCTGTCAAACTCCAAATGGTCCCGAATACTGTCCTGTCGTTCCTGGCCCCAATATTTTAGAGAGAACGCTTCCTTGAATTCTGCGAAGTTTGATATCTGGTCACGTATCACTCGCCACCAAATTCCTGCGTCTAACTCCAGATGTCTGCCAATCCACTTGATATTGTCAGCGGGATATTTTTGAAACGTTGGGCAGTTAATTAAAATGTGTATATATATAAAGTTATCTTAAGTTGCATTGGAGGGTGGTAAAATGATAATAGGAATGACCTTCTTTTGCTGTAGCCAGCAGCAGGAATTGTTACCCATCGTAACAGTCTGTTAGAATTAATTACTTTTGCACAATAAAGGTATATGGTAAACCGCATGTATCATACACGTTAAAAACTTCCATAATGCTTTCGTACATAATATGTATAATATACTGAAGACATAATAAGTTAAGTAGCGTTTGAAATATTATACTGTTTTCTTTACAGTGATTGTTTTACAGTACTCGATTAAACATCCCTTTCGTAAAAGTATCGGATACATTTTGTTTTTTAGAAAAATAATTAAAACATATCTTGCAGAAAAACGTATTTTGGCGATGATTAAACGGCGATGACGATGACGTTTTGAACATTTTTCTTAATTTTTTTTACCTAAATACTTATAAGATATTAAATCTATAGTGGCGATGACGTGATATCAAGAGAGAGGTAGGCTGTCACATGAAGAAAAGCACTAACGCTTCAGATCGTTCGTAGATAGTCCCATCTGTTTTGAAATATTTTTGTATACCACGAATAAGAATAAATCATTATGTGTGCGCGTATGAGTACAGTAAGTTATAAAAACATTAATTTATAAAAAAAATTGGCACGTAAAAATATTTACCAATACTTCGATAACATTTAATATTACTTTCAAAACAGGACTAAGCGTTCCATATATTTTGCGTTGTGTGTTAAGACCGTGTTGAATTATACACGTATACTTATCATGTAGGCTATTTCGGCTGTAGAGAAGAGTAACTGTTATTTGTTGTCAGTTGGGTTTTACGTTTGTTGGTAAACTGTACTTTGTGTTGTCATATAGGCCTACATGCGTTCACGCTCACGACACTTTATTTTCTACATTTTCTTATTCTTGTACGTAATATTTCTGCGTTCCTCATCGTTAAAATGTGAATTTTATGCAGCTGTTTACGATTTTTTTTATGGGTTTCCGCAAATTCTCTTTTGTTGGTAATAAGTTTCTTTTCATAAATTAACTAAGTATAAGTTACGCTTTTGCAATAAGTGTAAAAAAAAACTATACTCGTCAATCACTACTGTTAGTTTTGTTGCCAAAGAGCACTTTCAGCCTTTAGGTCTAGTTTTCGTAATACGCGTGTCAACAGTACAGTAAAAGTATTGGGTTGACGACTGAAGGTCATTAATGCGACTGTGGTTCCTAGTCTGGTTCGACTCTGGTTCTGCGAGTCTGATCACAGTTGGAATAAGTCAACAATAAATTAAAATAAACATTAATGTTCGCTTAATTTTTATAGTAGAGGATTGTATAATATAGTTTAGTATACGATACTGTAGTATAATAAATATAATGAACATTGTAGTAATAAGTTTAGTGACCATACTTTTTTGGGGAAAAATTAATTTTTGGTGAATAGTGAGCATTAATAAATTATCTAATTGTGGTCAGACTGTGTTAGCTGTACTCATCAATCTTTGTTTAGTCATTGGTATTGGAAACTAGTCCCATCAATGTGTCACTGCTCGCATCTGTGAACTCCAGTCGTTAACCCAATATTTTAAATGAACAAATACTGTTGACAAGAGAATTAACGAAAACTAGACCTAAAGGTTAAATATCGGTATGGAGAACCATACATGACTTCCATATTCTAAGATTTATATTTAAAATCATTTTCAGCCAAACAGCCAGGGAAGGAATTTTAACAAAAAAATACTTCTTTGTTGCCAATAACGTAGTACACATATAAAAAAAATTATCCCCTCCCCCTTCAACTATAATTTTGATTTATAGAAAATTACCCCCAGCCCGTTCAACTAGCCTCTTCATTTATAGATATTTCATCTACGTTTCTACAGTGGATTATTAAGATCTTATCAGGATACTTTATCAAAATTAAGTACTTTACTCATGTTACAACAAAAAATGTTTCAGGTAAACTGCCCTTTCCCCGTAACCGATCTTCACCAAAATCAACAGACATTGAGTTCTCTATAGCTCCGGCACATATGTAAAAAATTATTTGATTCTGTTTGAATTTACGGCAGTTATGGTTCGTCATATAAAAAATTACCCATGTTAAAACATAAAACATGAGATTTATAAAACATATCTAAGATTTATATTTAAAATCATTTTTGAAATAAAATATTTTCATAGAACCTACTAACGCTGGGGAAATCTGAGGAGCCAATCAGAGTTGGGCCTACCTGTCACACTGCTGAATTTGGTGGAAAGCCCTGTCACTGTCGTCAAGTCCCCACCTCAATGAAGAACCCATTGTTTTATAAAAATATATTTAAATTTTGAAAACTGAAAATTCTTTTCTTGTAAATATTTATATTTTATAATCAAAATGACTTTATTTTTGTTACCTGGCAACAAAATTATTTTATTTTCAACACTTACCATTGTTTCAAAAAGTTTAAATAAATTTTCAAATACTTTACTCTTGTTAAAACGTAAAAGGTTGCAGGTAAACTACCCCTTCCTCTTAACCGATCTTCACCAAAATCGAAAGTCCTTGAGACCTCTACAATACAGGGATGTATGCAAAAAATTATTTGATTCTGTTTGAATTTGCGGCAGTTATCGTTTGCCATAGAAAAAAAAACGTTGCAGGTAAACTACCCCTTCCCCTCAACCGATCTTCACCAAAAACAATAGGTCTTGAGTACTCTACAAATCAGGGCTGTATGCAGAAAATTATTTGATTCTGTTTGAACTTGCGGCTGTTATCGTTTGCCATAGAAAATACCCTTGTTAAAAAAACGTTGTAGGTAAACTACCCCTTTCCCTTAACCGATCTTCACCAAAAACAATAGGTCTTGAGAACTCTACAATTTAGGGCTGTATGCAAATAATCTTTTGATTCTGTTTGAATTTGCGGCTGTTATCGTTTGCCATAGGAAATACCCTTGTTAAAACATAAAACGTTACAGGTAAACTACCCCTTTCCCTTAACCGATCTTCACCAAAAACAATAGGTCTTGAGAACTCTACAATTCAGGGCTGTATGCGAAAAATTATTTGATTCTGTTTGAATTTGCGGCTGTTATCGTTTGCCAAAAAAAAAATTTCCCTTGATAAAAAAAAACCGTTGCAGGTAAACTACCCCTTTCCCTCAACCGATCTTCACCAAAAACAATAGGTCGCGAGTACTCTACAAATCAGGGCTGTATGCAAAAAATTATTTGATTCTGTTTGAATTTGCGGCAGTTATCGTTTGCCATAGAAAAAAAATCTACAGACAGACACACAGACAGACAGACACACACACAGACACTTTTCGGAAAACGATTTTTTTTCATGTTTTGAGTGTAGTACAATCAGAATCTGCAATAATCTCGAACACGATTTTGTTTGCCATCACCATACTTCCATTCCTTAAGGAATATGGAAGTAATAACAATACCCTTGTTTCAAAAAGTTTAAATAAATTTTCAAGTACTTTACTCTTGTTAAAACGTAAAAGGTTGCAGGTAAACTACCCCTTCCCCTTAACCGATCTTCACCAAAATCGAAAGTCATTGAGACCTCTACAGTTCAGGGACGTATGCAAAAAATTACTTGATTCTGTTTGAATTTGCGGCTGTTATCGTTTGCCATAGAAAATACGCTTGATAAAAAAACGTTGCAGGTAAACTACCCCTTCCCCTTAACCGATCTTCACCAAAAACAATAGGTCTTGAGTACTCTACAAATCAGGACTGTCTGCAAAACATTATTTGATTCTGTTTGAATTTGCGGCTGTTATCGTTTGCCATAGAAAATACCCTTGTTAAAAAAACGTTGCAGGTAAACTACCCCTTTCCCTCAACCGATCTTCACCAAAAACAATAGGTCTTGAGTACTCTACAAATCAGGGCTGTATGCAAAACATTATTTGATTCTGTTTGAATTTGCGGCTGTTATCGTTTGCCATAGAAAATACCCTTGTTAAAAAAACGTTGCAGGTAAACTACCCCTTTCCCTCAACCGAACTTCACCAAAAACAATAGGTCTTGAGAACTCTACAATTTAGGGCTGTATGCAAATAATCTTTTGATTCTGTTTGAATTTGCGGCTGTTATCGTTTGCCATAGGAAATACCCTTGTTAAAACATAAAACGTTACAGGTAAACTACCCCTTTCCCTTAACCGATCTTCACCAAAATCAACAGATCAAAGAAAATCTCCTATACATATACACCTTTGTGCACTATTAATGATCTTACCAATAAAATCTTTTAAACTATTATTTTAAAATTAGATTGTTAATTGACACAATCGCTACGTTAACTGTAATTATTTTAATAATTTACATACACGTATAACATTTAGTTTCAATGATTGACCTACTTCATGATACATCATTTATAATCCTAACCTACTAATTACATACATTCACATTAATAAAGTTCATTCACTATCTAGTTCGTTAAATATTATCACTTATCTGATTTAAGTGTCCATTTTTCTCACTTTGTCCTTTTAACTTATTACCATATAAATCAATTAATAGCAATTAAATGTCCTTTGCATTCACTGCAATAATTTTATAAAATGTCACACTAAATGTTAATTTATCTTATTATTTAACATTTAATTAGTGCTTAATTGACTAAATACATTTTGATGTTATGTTTCATCAATTAAAGTACATAACTTTCTTGGATAAGCCAGCTTGAATGATATCATCGCGTCAATTACCCTAACGCAGTTGATTCATCAGCATCGGCTAGCTTCTTAAGACATCTTCTTCTATTTCTTCCTCTTCCTTCATCTTCAATTTTCTGGTTCATAGTATTTTTTCAATTGTCTGGCATTAAATTTTCCACGGAGTTTCTTGTCATCATCGCAATCAACGAGTAGATAAGTAGCTTCTCCGAGAATTTGATGCACTTTATATGGTCCGCAGTACAGTTCGCAAAATTTTTCAATTCTTTTCTGGACCGCGTCCGATTGATGATATGTTCTGATTAACACTTTCTCACCAATGTTGAATCTTGTAATGGTTTTAGTCTCATTACATAATTTTGCCTGTTTTTCTCTCTTCTCCTTCATTTTGATATATATTTGTTTATGATCTACCCCTTTAACTAGGAGCATATCCTTGTTGATGTATTTTTCCCACGCTCTGGGAGATTTTCTTCCGAGCTGAGCTTCGTACGGTGTTACTTCTATCGTCTCGTGGTACGTTTCGTTAATACAACTCTCGACGATTGGTACGTAACGCGACCACTTTGTATGTTGTTCATCAACAAAGATCCTAAATAAGTTCCCAAGCTGTCTGTTGAATCTTTCAGCCAGATTCGCACAAGGGTTCCTTATTGCGGTAAATCGTGGTTGGATATTTAGTTCAGTTAATCCATCTAACCATTTTTTAGATGAAAATTGCGTTCCGTTGTCTGTGATAATCACTCTAGGAGATCCTAGTTCTTCACAATATTGGTGTACTCTCCTCAGTGTAGCGACGGTCGTTGCCCTTCGAAGTGTGAAAAGTCGTACGTATTTGGTAAAGTTGTCAATCATTATAAACAGATACCTCACCCCACTAGACGAAGCAGGTAACGGTCCGTAAAAGTCCGCGCTCACAAGGTCACCCTTGCATAACGGTATTATGGCTTTTGTTCCTCCAAACGAATTTCTGTTGCCGGAATCCTTTTTTTTTCTGACAAGTGTCGCAAGTCCGTACATAAATTTTCACCCTCTTTAACATTCCGTCCATGGTAAAGTACTCCTGCAATAATTTGATACATCTCTTCGCACCGGGATGTCCATACATACGGTGTATTTCAGCAATTATTTCGCCAGACACACTGTTCGGTACGTATAGTTTCCACTCTCCTTTGCGTAATCTGTACAATTTCTCATCGACAAATCTATAAAATTTATTTAATTTCTTATCTATACAATTTTCCCTAATCTTATCAATAATATACTTAAGCTTATGATCTTGAATTTGGTGCCTTCCAATATCCATTAGGATCTTGCTTACCTTCTTATCCATTTTGATTGTCAGGTGGTTAATTAAATATTCGGAAATATTGTCACTAATTACTTCTGGTGTGGCATCTTCTGGATTTCTGCTCAGAAGATCGGCAATAATATTGTCCTTACCTCTACAATGGACAATGTCAAATTTGTACTCCTGAATACTTAAGATCCAGCGTGTAATACGCGAGTTGTTTAAATGACATTTATTCATAAAAGTCAGTGCTTTATTATCAGTAATGATGGTTAACGGTTGTCCTAGTATGTATATACGGAACCGCTCAAGACATCTTACAATACACAAAAGCTCCTTCTCCGTAGTGTAATAATTTATTTCCGCACCCTTGAATGTCCTGCTGGTAAAAGCTATTACTCCAATTCTTCCTTCTTCATCCAATTGATATAGTTGTCCGCCATATGCAAAGTTGCTGGCGTCACATTGCATATAATATCTTTGGTTTATTCGGGGAAACTTTAAGATGACTGTTTCTACGAATAACCTTTTAACCTGCTGAAAGCATTCATTTAATTCCTGTGTCCAGGTGAATTTCTGTCCCTTCCGTAGCAACTCGAGTAATGGTTTAGTAGTTTCAGCGTATTTGTCTGTAAAACGATTATAGAAATTTGTCAACCCCAGGAAACCTTTTAATTGTTTTTGGTTCCGAGGTGCAGGAAACTTCATAATGGCCTCTATCTTCTCGTCCGTTGCTCGTATTCCTTGCGTTGTTAGTTGATAACCGAGGTACGCGATTTCTTGTCTGAAGAACTGCGACTTCTCCAAATTGATGGTTAAATTTGCCCTTCTTAAATTAGATAATAATAAGTCTAAATGTAACAAGTGCGTTTCTAAATCTTCTGAATAACACAGGCAATCGTCGACATAAATAATGGTATTTTCTTTTACTTCTTCGTCCAATACTGTGTCCAATCCCCTGGTCAGTGCAGCAGAACTGGTACTCAGGCCAAATGGTGTAACTGTAAAACGATAACACTTGCCGTCGTACATAAAAGCGGTGAAGTCCCGGCATTCCGACTTCAGTGGTACTTGCCAGAAACTGCTAGTTAGATCTACGGTAGATAGGTACTTCATCTCTCCACATCTCGCCAATATGTCGTTTATTGGAGGGGCTCCCTCGTAGTCCGGGATAGTCACACTGTTCACCTTCCTCGCATCCAAACACAATCGTACGCTACCGTCCTTCTTGATTACCGTAACTAGTGGGTTGATATATGCGCTGTTGCATCTCTCAATGACCCCATACCGTAACATTTTCCGAATCTCCTGATCTACCTTCCCTTTATAGGCTAATGGGACAGGCCATCCTCTCTGGAAGTACGGTGTCTGGTCGGTGACTCGGAACTCGTGGACATACCCATCGATTCTTCCGGGGCATTCTCTGAATAAACTACAATTTCTTATTAGAATCTCTCTTAACCTTTCCAACGTTCCTCTATCTCCGCATTCTATACTTTCTATTTTCTTGTTAATGTTTCTGATGATCTCTTCTTCTTCTTCTACGTCCACCACTTCTATATGCATCATAGGCACCGTGTACGTCGCTTCGTTATCCTCTCTTCTTATCTCGACGATTCTTCTTCCCATGTCAATGAGACACCCTGTTTCTTGAAGAAAATTGGTTCCTAATATGCATGGTTTTATCAAATCTGGTATTATTAGGAAAACACATTCATATTTAATTTCTTCAATATAGATATCACATAATATTTGTTTTCTGATTAGCTTTGATTTATTACCAACTGCGCTAACTATTAATGTGTTAGACATCGGTAATATTTCATAAGGTGTAATGTCATGTTTGTTTTGGTGAAACCACGACTCAGACAACCCAGCTATTACAGATCCAGTATCGATTAACGCTTGCACACTAACATTATTATTGAACTTGATATTTATCTCTGGACACCTAATTATTCGTTGAGAAATTTCTTCATCATCACTACACAATAAATCGCTTCGTAAGTCCGGTAGGATAATATTCGTCTGGTAGTCATTTATTTTGATGGCTATCTTCGTTAATGGGTGGAGGGATTTTTTTTTTCCTCTTCTTGTTGACGATTTCTCTTTGGTTGAGTGCCCGATGCACCAGCTGTCGTGTTTGTAAATTCTATTGTGTTGACAGCGCGCCGGTCCGTGTTACGGGGCTGATTATTTATGGCAGGTCTGTCACCCCAGGTTTTCTTCTGTATTCCGCCTCCTTTGTTCAAGTTACTTTCACCTTCCTTATACGCATTTCTGCCCTCGTTCGCCGCATAGTTCGCTTCTCTGTTAATTCTTGGTTGAATCTGTGAATACTCGATGATCAGAGACTCGAAGTTTGGTATCGTCACAATTCCTCTTGTAACCACCGCAAGCTGGATGTCACGCCCAAAGTGACGAGAGATCTTACGTATTAACTGATAATCAGATAAAGTAGGTGTTAACTGCTTACTTTCCAATAAAATCCGTTCAATATATTGAATAGCAGTAACTGGTCCGCGCCAATCAAATCTGTCAAACTCCAAATGGTCCCGAATACTGTCCTGTCGTTCCTGGCCCCAATATTTTAGAGAGAACGCTTCCTTGAATTCTGCGAAGTTTGATATCTGGTCACGTATCACTCGCCACCAAATTCCTGCGTCTAACTCCAGATGTCTGCCAATCCACTTGATATTGTCAGCGGGATAATATAACTCTTGAACTTCGGACAATTCTTTGAGGAATTCCATAGGGAATCTGTCTGTGCCATTATATTTGAGATCATTGTGGTTAGGTCCGTTAATTCGATTTAACATTCCACAATCACCTTCCATCAATTGTCGCTGTAACCTCTCTTGGTTTTCTCTTACCTTATTTAAATGTCCCTTTAATTCTTCGATCCTAGTTGTCTTTTCTTTCGTAGTCTCGTCCAACTTCTGTTCTGTTGAACGTTGTCTACCGTCTACGTCTTCTAATTTTTGTATAATATTACTATTTGTTCCTTCTTGCTCCTGTTGTCTCTGCAGTATGGTATTATGCATCTCGGCCTTGAGTTCTTCGTGCTTCTTATTGTACTCCTTAACGTGAACATCGAACTTGTGATTAATCTTTTTAACGGTCGTCTGGGTAGAGTGTACCGCCGCCATCCATTCTTGTCGTTCATTATCTTGTTTTTCTTGTATTTCTACGTACTTCTTGTCAGCTTCTTCTCTCAACTCTCTCACGATCTCATCTTGCCTTTTCTGTAATTCATCGACCTTTCTTTCCCAAGTCTGCTGGTAGTCACGTATCTCGGACCTTATCTGCGTCAGCTGCTCCTCTGACTGTCGTTTCATCTCTTCCTTATGCTGGTCGAGTTTTTCATTTTGTTTTTCTAACTTTTCGCTAATTAATTTAATATTTTCTTCTAGTTTCATGCTTCGTTCTTCTTGTTTCTCGTCTCGTTCTTCTTGTTTTCTGTTAAGATTCTCTTCTTGTTTTTCATTCTGTTGACGGATAAACTCCATCAACATTTGTATAGTTCCATCTTCTAGTTTTGAAGTCTGTCCTCGCGCCCTATCTTCTGGACTCTCCACCCCACTACTTGGTTCGCTAGGTGTAGTATTGTCCTCGGTATTTACTACGCCTAATTGGTTATTAATGTCATATTCTACACTGTCTGAATTGCTCGCCATTTTAGCCCTACTGCGCGTAATCATTCAAACTGGCTTACACTAATAACACTTATCTTACTTCTACTTCTATGACACTACTTTTCTACTACTTCTACTGCCTGTTCTTTACCTAAGCCGTACGTGTTAACAATCTGTGTTAATACGTATCATGCCGTGCGAATGGGCGCCATTTATAACATGAATAAGTTATAAATCTATTGTGCTAATCGCGATTGAATTACTTAATGTGTTAATTTAATAATTTCTTAAATTTATCTAGCCCCACGTTGGGCGCCATTTATAACATGAATAAGTTATAAATCTATTGTGCTAATCGCGATTGAATTACTTAATGTGTTAATTTAATAATTTCTTAAATTTATCTAGCCCTTAAGTTGGACGCCATTTTATAACAATCATTTAATATGCGTATTGATAGCACAATAAATTAATTATTAAATATATAAATTTAACGATCACTGACAAGTATGTGTATAATTTAATCTTAATGATGATTCTAACTATCTACGTTCATCAACACATACGTGATATCATTTATTTAATTGAACATAAGAAACTCTTAAAATCTATTTGCATTCTTTCAAACTTTAAGTCAATATTCGGGTTGCATTGGTAATAATGAACGCATGTTTCTGGTTAACTAAAATACTAGTTTAATTATCATTTATGACATATTATAATAGTACATAGAATACGTCGCTGTACCTGAAATACATACATATTTATAATAAACAAAGATATATCTCAATATATATGCTGAAATAAAGAAAACATACATACATATATAAATCCAATGATGTTACAATTCAATATTCTACTTATTTAATGCGTTCATTAAATCCCAAATAAGCTTTTGTTTATACGTTCATTAACTACTTATTTCAATTTTACTCATTACTTTTCTTAATAAATTCTCAGGTGTGAATTCTTTGAAAGAAACCAGGTCAGTAGAAGTTACAAATTAGAAGTAATTATAATAATGGTTACTTGGTTAGTGAATATCCATTAGTTGTTGACGTAGTCTCGTTCTGGTGATGGAGATGGCTCGTAGATACATTCCGTCGTTAGTTGTTTTATCACTGCCACTTATCACTTTATTCTTCCGACCACTCGCGTAGGTGTTTGTATATGTGTGGGTAATTGAAGTTCAGTGTTCAATCAATGTTCTATCTTACTGTGTTTGCTGTGTGTTCGTTTTAAAGTCAATAAACATGTCTAGTTTCATTTGTCGCTGCTTCCACAAACGATCCTATAATTGGTTAGTTTGTTTAATGTTTCGTGTTCATTATGTTGATGATACACAATATTAAGTTCCAATAAGTTCTATATCGTTTAGTGATGCTGTCTGTTAGTGTAACGGTCTGATTGTTCACTTGGTGTAATTTTCACTAAGTCCGTTAATGCGCACGTCGGTAAAGTAATACTACCGCGATATGAATGTATTATTACGTTTTAAGTTCCTTGTTATTTATCTGACTTCCTAATGATTCGAGTAACAATGGAAAGTTTATGATGTACCGTCTCTCGCACTTGAAGTTAAACTACTTAATAATTGAAATGTAAACTGTCTGAAAATTCTAACTGCAAAAACTTTAGTATAACTGACGAAAATTTGAGTGTGGCTGCGTAAAATTTGAGTATAACTGACGAAAAATTGAGTACAACTGACGCTCCGTCTTCCTGGACAGCTAGTTTTATTAATTCGTCCCTACTCAAAATTTTGTCTCTGGCGCGCTTCACGCCCACTTCTTTTCGAGATTGGTCAGTTTTTGATTTTCTCGGAAAATACTGTCCCACTCTGTCAAAATCCGACGTCATAGTTCTTCCGATAGGTTCTTCGTCTCAGTTGCTATGGAAACATCCCTCACCATCAAATTTCTCGCTGGCTGAAGGTCTCTGATAGGTCCTTAGGTCTCCCTTGCTCCCTAGCTAGACGATCGTTGACCCGCTTCGAAGAAACTCTGGCTATAAACAATTTGTCTAACAGCCTATTGTCTGAGTAAACTCTGCGTTTCTATAGATTCCCATTATCTGTACTTACAGTCTTCCTGGCGTATTGTTCTGTGCTCTTACCCCTTTTTTCTGGCTATTACTAATTTCGAACATCTGCTGGTCGTTGAAGTCACTCTAACTTTCCCTTCGTAAATTCTTGTCTGTCAATTAGACGATACCTCCAGCTGTGTAACATGACTTTAGTTTTTGTCAGCCTATCTTCCAGTATTGTTACTTAAGGTGCAGCGTTTCCGTTTCATTGTAGTATGGAGCATTACTTGTTTTTGTCGCTTATCGTCTACTGACGTAATACGGCCACATCTGCTACAATTCTTGGTACGGGTGTGAATGTCCTCCTTACTTTGTTACAGCTGCGCAGAGCAATAATTCTGGACGAAACTTTCCCTGTCATCTTACGCCACCAAATTCTATAGTTGGATAGAACTTAATGCGTTTCTATTGTCAAGTCAGCAACGCTTCACTGACACCTTCTCATTACTCCTTATTTATTGCTCCACCATAAGTCGTTGACACTTGCCTCGTGTGAACGTACTCTGCCGAGGTGAGAATTTAAAAAATTTTAAAATTTTCTGCTCGTTACAAGTCTCATGTCTCCGCGTAACAAGTTAATAACAAGGCGCCACCTAGAGAACAAAACAAAGCGAAACGGAAATGGGCGTCAGGAATGGGGTCGAGAAATAAGCTAGTCGAGCATATTCTTCACCCATTTCCCTGAAAAAAAATCCTCTTGGTAAGGTTCGGCATAAGCCTGTTGCACTACAGAAGGTAGAAAAATAGCAATCAATAAAGGAGTAGGAGGAGAAGAGGGTAGTAAAATTGGAAACTTCTACCGTATGACATTAGTGAAATCGTGAAATAGTTTCTCATATTCCGTTATTTGGATATGTATTGGTTCTTTTCTTTTTCACGAAAATCAGCGCACGTGGAAAGTGTATTGAGTCTCTTACATACATAATCATGTCGCAAGTTTTACTTTTTATTAATACTGGAATCTTTATCTTTTCTCTGTAACTGGGTTGCTTATTTGATTGGAGAAAATTCATATTGCGGATGTGGTACAGTATATTTTAGTTAAACATTGTTGGGGAATATGATCAAAGATTATGAAAACAGAGTAGAGCCTTTACATAAAATTGTTTGCTAAATTGGTATATAATATTTTGTAATGGCTGTGGACAGAGAATACTACATTCTTATAAATCTATTATAACGTTATCAACAAGTAGACTATGAGGAAAAGGTAACTCGTGTTTTCGGGTAGTAAACTATTATGTTTGTCAAAGTAACAAGAAACTATATAATTGGTGTAGACATCAGAATTTTTACACTGTAGGTGGTGTGTAGAGGTCTTGGGTTCGATTACCGATGACACCAGGATATCAGGTTGCGTTTTTGAGCCTGCAGTTGAATCGGCTTGTGAAAATGAGTAGGTCACACCTAAGGCAACACTTACAGTAATAACAGGCAGTATGCAGTACTCACAAGCTGGGCGGCGTATCCACTTTCATAATACGAGGAGACGGTATTTTATTATAATTTTTTCCACTGACAATGTTTTTGTGTTGAAGCAACTGGTTGAAAAGCAACAGCACTATAACCTGAAATCAGACGCTGTTTACAGAGTGCTAGAAAGCCGTTGTACGAATAAAGAGAAATTTACTTTGGTGTATAGCGGACATACAGGGATGTTCAAAGCAATTCGTGACGAGTTGAGGGCACATCAGCATTCTGGATAGCATACATCTGAAAGCATAGTAAGAGTAGCAGGCGTGCATGTAGCATAAACTTTAGAATCTTAGAAATGATTGTGCTGACTATGAAGGCCGGTTTATAGTTGTTACTAATACTGTTACTGTATGATCAGCAATTCAGTTTATCGCTTTATTGTTTATTACTATTCAACGTAAATTTCTTTATGTAACTGAAACAGGATTAGCCCATTCATTTGGTACCTGTAATTGATTTATTTGGTAACATGGAGTAGAAAATTAGCAGGCATCATTCCCAGTCACGCAGTATTATTTGTTACCTTCCCAGTTATCACCGGCCTTCTTAAATATTATGCATACAACGTATACGCTTATGTTGAGTTCCACTGTTAACCTGTTGTTTAAAGTATAAATTAACTCTTTTTTAAGGGTATGTTATTTTAGGATATGGACTAAAATGTTACGAATACGAGTTTACAAAATAAGATCAGGCGTCATGATCTAAAGTGCCTTTATCTCGTGCCCGTTTCTGTTATTTTTACTATTATTATTGTTGCTACATTATTATAATTGGTATTGCGATTACGTAGAGGAATTAAAAAAGTTCCCCTGTTCTGTTCTTTCTTGTGTTCAACAGACTGTTCACAATAGCTTATAAAAGTTCGTGAACTTTTTTTTTAATAATTTAAAGTAATGTTATACTGTATGTATCTTATGAGAATTGCCTTGTCATACTATAACCCTATAGCTGTATAATATACAACCGAAAAGCTGTGGTTTTATAATTAATTAAGCGTCCATTTGCAAAGTTACAGAATAGAGTATATATGAAGTACAACAGCAACTTTGATTTGGGTTTTCATTGGAATAAATCACAGATATTATTTTGGTGTGAAAATTATCAAAGTGGTGCACGTTTCATTAATAAATTAGCGTAAAAACGTTTATAATTCAGGTTTACGACCAAATTGATAATAACTATTAATGTGAGACAGGCAATTTAATGTCTAAACGTGCTGGACTCTTTAGGTTTTATCGTAGTTGAATAAAAAATTAATTCTGTACAAAATTTGGTTTGTCGTCGATATATTGTGCTGATTCATTATTTGTATCTGGGTAGTCAGTGAATTGGGTCAATGAGCGAATAACAGTCACAGTGAGCAGTCGTTATTTGGAAAAGCTAAACTGCTCGTGCAATAAGTTAATGTTTTACTACCGGAGTGTTTAGAGTAGTGTGAAGCAAAACGGAAACGAGAATATTCTAATCACCAATTTGTACTGTGTTTAGAAACTGTCAAACAAGAGATTAATTAATTTGTAATAAACAAGAATCAAGCGATTAGTACACAGAAACTCGCAACAGATGTTAGGCAAAAATTTTCTTTACACAATGAGCAGTAAAGACGATGATTTAAAGGCTGGAGCTAATCGTCGAACTGTCAGCGAGCCTTAAAAAGCGCAGGACGACTTCGCACGTTGTCTTGGCCTATCTTCGTACACATCTGTCCGGGATAATTCTCGAAAGAAAATTGTGGATGACGGAACTACTTTAAAGCGTGGTGCTACGGAGAATGTATTGATGTTTGCTTCTAACGAGATGAACTGAATCAGGAATGGAAAGTAAAGCATTAACGGCGTACTAATTGCATGTTCTATGCAACTTGTCCAACTACAAGTGTTGTTACACATTGATTACAGTTACCATTAGTAATCAAGGCGATGACGTGAAACACTGATCAAGTAGGTAAAGAAACTTATGTCTAAAGCTGAATTATTCAGTGTCGTGTCAGTACGATTACGACGACGACGACGATCTTCTATTTTATTGAACAACACGTTTGTCGAAAAAATTGTTCGCTGACACCCTTTGGCGAACCAGGTTCGCAAAAATGGCAAACGTGCCAAGAGTAAAAATGCTTAGTGCAAGGTTTATATTTTCAGCAATGGAAAATTTAAGAAGATTTGGTATTTAGTAGAGAGCGTTCATGTCTACAGTTTGGATTGCATGTGGCTACTTCCTTTTCGTTTACCTTCTGCACATTGACAAGGGTTGAATGAGATGTACGTGGTGATGTCATACTTCCGTTTTCCGGAACTTTTAGATAATGAAATACACCACTGTCCAACATAACCTACGCACTGCATTATTAATAAAAGACTGTTATTTGGATAAAATAAGTCATTAATCGTCCGTTATAAAAAAGGGTATTATGTGCGTCTTAACTGTATTATTGTCGTATTCATTTTTTAAATGTAGCGTAGTGTATTAAGACGTTATTTCTAAGAAATTAAAACTACATGTTCTAAACATTCAGTGCATGTTCTAATGCATTTCTGTTCTCAGTAAACTATTTTTTATTACAGTACGGAATCTTTTGTAGTATGATGTAAACCTAACTTTATATAATAGTACGAAAATTCTATCGTTTTGTTTACAGACAAGTTTCTAACGTTGGAAGTTTTTTAAATTACGACTTTTTTCTTATTGGTATTGAACATTTAGTTACGTTAATTTTGACATACACAGTGCATTCAAAAAGTCCCGGGACTGATGCTGCTATAGGCATACAGATGGAGCTATCTCTGTGTCACAGCTGGAACACTATGTGACAACCTTCACCCACTTCCTGTGACAATTGCATTGTTGAGGACTCATTCCATAGTAAACAGCGACACTGTTAATTTTATCTGGTTTTTCCTTGTTGTCATAATTTTCGTGATGGAGCAAAGAGCTGCAATTAAATTTTGTTTTAAATGTGGAAAAAGTGCGACAGAAACGTTTTCGATGATGCAACTTGCATATGGAAAAGATTGTTTAAGTCGTAGCAAATTAAGAATTCGCAGGGTTAGGCCAGAAATGTACCGATCAGGGGAGTGGTTTCTTCTGCATGACAATGCTCCAGTCCACTCATCATTGATTGTCTCACAATTTCTCGCTGGAAAATCAGTCACAGTGATTAACCATCCACCCTACTCACCAGATTTGGCTCCGGCTGAGTTCTTTCTGTTCCCTAGGCTGAAGGGGCAGCGTTTTGATAATATAGAGACAATTCAGAAGAATGTGACAGCTGTTTAAACACGATTTCGAAGGAGAACTATGCGCATGCCTTTCAACGATTGTATGAGCGATCTAAAATCTGTATAGAGAGGGAAGGGATGTATGTTGAATAATAAATAATAAAATTTCATTTATCTGAAAAGTTGTGTCCTTAATAGCGTTAGTCCCGGAACTTTTTGAATGCAGTATGTATAACTAAAACAAATTATTATTATCGTATTTCTGAACATAATAAAATTAACTATATTTTTAATTTCCCACCCATAGTCTAAATTTTCTCAAGAGCATGGAAAAGTTGTGTCCTTAATAGCGTTAGTCCCGGAACTTTTTGAATGCAGTACGTATAACTAAAACAAATTATTATTATCGTATTTCTGAACATAATAAAATTAACTATATTTTTAATTTCCCACCCATAGTCTAAATTTTCTCAAGAGCATGTTAATGTGTTGCTGGATTTAAGGAAGGTGCTTTCTGCTTCTGATACGCTGTGTGAATTTTTACTTTTCCTATAATCATTATATTGTTACGACGGTCTCATGGATCGTCGTACGGTACAGTGGAAACAAAATACAGACAGCAATTAAGGCATTAATTACCAGCTTTAATTAATCACAAATAACAATGTGAAATCAACAAGGTACTCTTATACAATAATTCAACTTGAAGTTGTCCACACGCAATAATAATGTCACCTATATAAGAGTTCCGCACTAATTATAACGCAGTAGTCACTTTCCACTAAGCACTTGTTCTGCAGTAAAGAAATCGCCCACTTAACTGACTTATAAGTCGGCCGCTGTTGCGTATATAGGTCCCACAGATGTTCCGGAATAATTTTGCATTCTATTGGCGCCAGCATGATTTGCGTAGTTACAAGTCCTCTCGAACAGTCTGGAGTGCTACGTTAGTGGACGGCCTTGACACAGACCCCACATGCTGGGGTAGTGTAGAACGACACTTGTTTTCGAGAGCGTTCCGTAATTGTCGTAGCAATATTAAATTAACTGTTATTAATTTTAAATGTTAAATCCTTTATAATCAAAAACTTGAAAAATCACTCAGCCCTTAACAGCGTCGGATAATGAAGATCCCAGGTATGGACAGAGAAGTTGTCAGAATTCAAATGGAATGATGGGTGTGAGACTAGCAAAATCATGTGTTTAATTATTGATACAGATCTAAATAAATAAGTAAATACAAACTATATAAGTGCAGTGCAATACACTAACGTGGGAATGTACATAATTATTCAGTGTCAGGATGAAACGTCCCCCAATTTTTTTTTTTATTTTTAAGGTCGTTACTTAAGTTTTTTAAAACTAGACACTTGGCCTAGATGAAAGAAAAAAATGTGCTGAACCCATAGTGACAGGTCTTAAAATAAAACACTGTGTAACAGTAACAACAACATTTTTATTAGTTCTCATGTTATTTTCAAGTTATGTTCATTTTACAGATACTAAAAATTTTCAAGTTATAGTTTTAAATCTATTTTCAAATTATTTTCATTTCATAGACACTAAAATTTTAAGTTGTAATAATAACATGTAACCCCACGATTAACAAATGAATTACTAAGACTGTATGCAGATCCCTCTCTCAGTAATAATCACATCATGCACAATATGTCTGCATAGGACATGTTACGACCAATCTTAACCCTTAGATGTAAGAGTCTACTGTTTCTAACTGAGTCTTTCGTTTGTTGCGTTACAACAAGTGGAGTGCTGTGTGTGTGTGTGTGTGTGTGTGTGTGTGTGTGTGTGTGTGTGTGTGTGTGTGTGTGTGTGTGTGTGTGTGTGTGTGTGTGTGTGTGTGTGTGTGTGTGTGTGTGTGTGTGTGTGTGTGTGTGTGTGTGGTTAATAAAAAGGAATCCTCCCACCTGCTCTTAGAAGACGCATATGATCGAAGTTTCTGCTATGTAACCCTGGATGAGAATGACTGTGATGAAGGAAAGAGCGAGCTTCTCTGGGTCGTGTACTTTCTTTTTACAGCGGTTCCGTTGGGTGTTGGTGGGCTCTAGGTAGGTCTGACGGCGCCGGGGAACTTGTTGTTCTGCTCAGCGGATGAGGATAGATGGAATGCCCTCATCCTGGCAATTCCCCTTACCTCCCGACTATGCGGGGACCCTGGAAAAATTCCATTTGTAAATTGCAGTCAAAAAAAGAACACCTTAACCCCCAAATCTTTCTCGCCCCGTAAACCCAGTCACACACACACTATTATAGTCTCATTTCGACTACTGCTCGTCATTAGTAACAGCAAGGCTAACATTTTCAAATTATTAAAACTAACTATTAAATGAACTATTTAATTACACCCACGTGATTATTTGATTTATTTAATTACATTTAATTAGAGGGCCACGTGTTCTCGACCACACCAGAGTAACATGACGAGTCGTATCACACATACACTGTTATAAACGTAATACACACACAAGCCCTTATTAAATTAACATTAATAATATTAATACATCAATACTTTGGCTCACCTGAAGCACTTTATAAAATTACGAAGTCATTTTAAAGATGTCTACAAATGCTAGCCCTCAAACGAACCGCCCCGTCGGAGTGTTGAAAATGAAAAGACAGGCGTATTCAGCCTGCCAAGCAAGAGTACAGAAAAGGGTTGGAGAGAATTGTGAACGGTTACAAACAGCTGACAGATCGCAGCCGTCCTGATTACGCTGCCGCGCGCCGTGACGGTATATCAGTCAAGGCCGATATATAGTGAAGCCCTTCCCTTCCAACCGCGCAACCTTTGTCCTCATATTCAGCCAGCATTGTCGGCGCGAAATATGGCCGAGGAATTCAACTTTAAATTTTTGCCTCGGCACAAGGATAACGTAGCTGGATGATCGAATCAGAGTTGTCTACTGATCGGAAAGCCAGCAGAGTAAAGGCTCCTACTGTCCCGAAGGTTCAATTGAGTCGTCGCCAAAATCCATACTCGTTGAGCTATATCATGAAGGAGAGCCGTTTCCCCATCAGTGGCACTATACCATTGATGCGGAACGTGTACAACGTTTCGATAATCGAAGAAAACGAACATCACCTAGCCCGTCTGTTGTCTTAAAGGCAAAATATACATTTAGACGTTGAAAGTTTCAGAGGAAAATAATATATATATATATATATATATATTGTAACGTATGACTTAAAATTACATATGTGAATGTGTGTACTGGGGTTCAATCAAGCTCCACGTTGGTTTGAGCCAATTTGTAACGTATGAATTAAAATTTGCTTAGTATATTTTATTAGTATTTGTGTTTAAAATAATAAAAGGTTGTAGTTGTTGAAAATTGAAAGTTACTAATTTTATAAAGCAATTAAAATGTAGCATTAGATGTCATTAAAAGTGTGTTTACAATTGCACAATTCTAATTGTCTGAAAAGAATTCCTTTAGATAAAGAAAAAATAAAATAGTTGCGTTAATATTATTTAAACAATAACGTTACTTAAATTTAAAAAATAAAGTGTACTAGCTGGTCGCTTGATGGTGGTGACCGTTTTGATGATACTAGCAGCGAAACTCCTCCTCCAGGTTGATAGTCGTCTAAGTACGTACAGTCTAGTAATGTCTGGACAACAGAATAAATAAAATACACTTCCACGTACCTGTTCGTGTTTTCTGGGAGTTCAGAAGTTCAATAAATCAGTAAGCTGCCAAGACGGTTTACAAAACCAACTCACTTTATCTACAAGGTTAGGGTACCTTGTTTAATAATGGGCGCCACACAGGTTTATTTCGGGAAAATCCCGTGGAAAACCCATTAATAGAATCAAATAATAATTTTAAAAAGTTAAAATGATTGTTTATCGCCCTTATGGCAATGCAATTCAACAATATTTAATCACAACTGAAGGTTGTTTTGGTTCTTCTGAATGAATTATTTATCTATTTTTTAGAAATAAATTAAGTCAAGTTATGCTGCTAATATTGGGGTTTTATTCATACCCTTGTTAGTGAATTCAAACAAATACAATTAAAAGAATACATTGATGTACAATTGCAAATATTTTGTTACATACCCTATATAACTGGCTCAGAGCATAAGCAACAATTCTGGTTAAGTCCAGATATTTTTTACTTTAAACATTAATATTATTTAAATCTCAGGCGTAAGTTCTTTGAAACACAAAAAAGAATGCTAATGCCTACACAATAGCTAATTATTTTCTGACATAATATTGACTAGTAGTACCTTTCAGGTTACTAATATAAAATAAAAATAAAACCTATTTTATAGGTTAGGCGTTCGTCACACTTGGTTCATGATTTACAAAGTTATATGTTGAGATCACTTATGACTAACATCCAACTTAAATAAGATTGACAAATTCATTAAATAAATTTAGACATGGTTTAGTACAGTAAAATGTTTCAGTGTTATGCGTCAGTACAGATTTGTTTATCAAAACATCTAGGTTATCGCACTCGGCGTAATGAATAAATTATCACCCTATTACCTTTGTGTTTTTAATCTTTCGATTAAAATTCAACTAAACACATCAGTGATCGGATTATAATGATCATTGTTATTCACTACACACGCACATGAACAGAGAAAAGTGGTCCGCTTCTAACTAAAAGGACCGTATATGACATTATTTAATTATTTCTTCTGTTCGTTATTTCCCCGCACTAAATAAAATAATACTGCACTTAAACGCACTGGTTCCTTGTAGAATATCTTGTAGTTACTTTTGGTTGTTGCCGAAATGTTTCCATCGATGCACTATTACAATGACGCTATCAGTTAGTAAAAATTTTGATGAGACGAGCGCACCTTCCGCCTCGGATGAAAGTACAAAAGTGTCTAACGGCAATTAGCCGCCGTTCCTTATATACTCTATCGTTTGATCGGCCTTAGGCGATTGTTTTACTTATTAAACTATTTTCTGATTGGCTTAGCCAGGCTTTACGAAAGTGACGTATTGTCTTTTCAACGGTCACTAACGGTTTTTTAACCGACTCCTGCCCGAATGATTGACAGTTGATAAACAGATTTCTTATGCATTTTGTGCAAATGATGCTAACGCCTGTCTCGTACTTATTATAGTTACGATCGGGGTCGTATCGCTATCAAATTAAAGGATATTTTTTCTCTTCAATTTGATATAGTTTGACACTGGTTTATCTACACTTTTGCTGACATTGTTTCATAAACAATGTTCAGACACTCGGTTTCGCGCCGTCGTCTGCTAATCGAAGCCGGCGATTACACACTCTTATTAATACTGTTTGTGTTCCACATCGCGTTTTTTCACTTAAACGTTTATGTTAGAACACTATTATATCTGTACTGATATTTATTTACTGCACATTATGATTAAACCTTAACTTATACACTGCTACTAACTATACTTACTCACTATGACATTTTGCTTCACATTATTTTGTTCCGTGCTATTAATTAACAATTGAACTATTAATCGTATATCATATTCCTAATGCTTATCGCTATGTTTGGGTATAAAAATTGTCCAGTGTATGCAATTTACACTTCTAGTACTTCCTACTAATCACCTTACTGATGATTGTTTGTTTTAGGCATTGCTGAGGCATACCGTTTGTATCGGATTTATGCCCTAACAACATTTATTAGTTTACCATTCGGTATTTTGATGAGGTAGCTTATTTGTATAAGGTTCCCTCTTACAAACCTTTTCACTTGTCATAAGTATATTTGAGACTGTAATATAGCTTCATTCTCATATTGTGGCCATATCTAATCTTAGTTCTTGGCATTCACAGTTACTAGTCATAGTTGATTAATTATCAGCCCAACTGCTGATTTTGAAATCACATTATTCAGATTCTTATTTAATCATTTTTATTAACATTTCATATTCCATTTAAGTTATTCACTGACTCGCTTGACAGCTTAAAGTGAATTTAATTTGTCCATTAGTTTGTGTCAGTTATAGTATGGTTGTAGTGTCAAGCAGTATTTGGGTTTACTGCTTCTTGTGGCACTTCTTCTTCTTTCTTCTTCAATGGTTCCTCTCTTCTTGGTTACTCTTATCATTATATTACCTATTTACATTATCGTTATGTATTTATTAAATCTGATGGTATATGTCTAGGTTATGTAACATCTGGTTATGTTACAATATATATATATATATATATATATATATATATATATATATATATTGTATAGGTTACAATACAAATTACAACATTTTTCATGTTTCTTTATGAATCTTGAGAAAATAAAAATTGTTTGTTCACTCTTCGTAGATCGGGATGTTGACGAAAAAGGAATATGCCGTGCGCGTGTCACATTCTCCCAGTCGGGCCCTGGGTTATCTGCCTTTCTGTTTTTTACTTTTTCTTTGTTGCACATTATTTTGTGCTGGCCCGCAAAATTTGTGCGAGTATGTACGAGTATACACATTTGTGCACCGCACCATTGAGTTCTAACTTGGAGCTTAACATAGAGGGACACGTTAGCAGGAAAAGTGTTAGTAATACTGCCTCGACCAAAAGGATGACAGTCCGATAGCCTTTGATGTAATAAGGTGTTCTCAAAAGTGCGGCTCTACCCGACACTGTCTGTTTGTACCAGTCAGATTGCACCGTTAGTAAGACGAGCATTTTTGAGTCCATATTAAGGCCTCATTGCCGCAACCGCAGCCAATCACCTTCAGTGGAACCTACCCGTCATGTCGTCATCATTCTGCTGTCGGTGTAGTAGTTGTTTAATGATTTGTGCAGAAACATGTCAACAACGTAACTACACTGATGCGAGATAAAATATTAATTACGACCTGGTAACAGTTGCTTTGATGCCGAAGATAACTGCTTAAATAGAGCTATAAACTGAACGTTACGTCGCTTACGTATGCTGTCTCATTTGTGAGTACTCTGTTCAAATTTCAACATTGCTATTCCCATGTTATTGTTATAAAATAGTTTTTTTAATTACGACTATGCTGTGCGTTCTCCAAGACATTTTCGCCTTTATTTGTTAAAACTTTAGTAGTACACTAAAATATTAATCTGTACGATCATAGATGTTTTTTGAACAGTATTGAAACCGTATGTATTTTTTCAGTTGGCTGGACTGTGAACCTAGTATAGCTTCGGACGTCAGAGAAATTTAACAAAATGTATTCACAAGGTCTTGTTTTTTAATGTTAAAACATAGGTTAAAAAATATATGTAAAAATAATTGACTCCCCGTTGATAAACGTATCATGTCCTGTCTATTACTATCCTGGTGGATATTTAACTAGCGACCCCCCCCCCCCCCCCCGGCTTCTCACAGGAGTAATTTTGTATTACCGGCAACAGTCTTCTGTAACAGAGCTCTTATATAATTTCCTCGTATATTAATAGTTCTTCGATTTCCGTTATTCTTAAGACTTGTTTCACTTGTTCGTCTTTGGTCGGGTCCGTTTTGTTATAGATTGTTTTTCGATACACCTAAATCTTCCACGACCCTCTGTAGAATACAGCAATGTAGAATGGTGAAATGGCATCAGAAGCCGCCCAGTGGTTTTCGAGAATATCCCGATCAAATTTACAGCCGGGGCCTGTCTGAGCCTTTAGAGATAGTGAAGTAGTTGTATTTGCGTAGTTTTTTTAATGTGTAGTTAGCATCATCGTGCTGCAGGGTAAAGGCAGGTAACAATACAAAGTCAGGGTTGCGGTATAAGCCGAACTACCTTGAGAAACGTCCGTATTAAAAATCAGATGGTGCAGTGAGTTATGAGTGAACTAAGGTAGTTCTGAATTACAAAAGTTTTCTGTTAATTTTTATAGTTCGTTGTACGCTATTCTTATTAAGTCTTATTTTTATTAAATACCCAACACAATTATGCTGTGGTAGGGTGTTTTATTCTGTAATTTACGTCTTTCTACGCAAAAAATCTTTTAATTGGGCATTATAAATTAGTTATGAGTCATTTTATAAACATATGAGTACTATTTGACAGTAGTCATATCGTTTTTCTGGAATACGTTATTGTAGGCTACATTCCTAATATATCGTTATTTGAAATCGTGTTCTGTTTGTAGTTTCATGCAATTTTTTCTTCAGAAGGAATACAGTAAAATAATATGCTATAATACAGAAAATAAACAGTGATGTACATGATAAGTTTTTACATGTTCATTTCATGTAACTTCTTATCCCAGTTGCAGCTTGCACACACTTCATATTGTTGACCAGACAGACTTGGTATTTGTTTGAAATTAGCGCTCACACACACAACCCAGTTTGTGCTTAAGAAATCGGTGTTTCATTTCTCAAAGGAGTTGTATCTTTGTGGTTGCTGCAGGTAAATGGTAATGCTTTTCGTGCCATCAGAGAAAAACTAACATTAAAAAGACTCCGTATGATATTGCTACAGATTGAACCGTTATTAACAGGCACACAGGGTGAACTGCAGTACTATTCCTGCTTACAGCGTTGGTCTTGTCGGGTGATTGTATTCTGTCAGCTCTGTTATTTATGGGTTTCAGAAAGCGTGCCAATACATATGCGACTCGCCTATGAAGCATAACATGTTCACTGTAATTTATGTTTCTATGAGGGAAGTCTGGAAAGACTTCTGTTAGATTCTGTCAGAAAATTGATGAGCGTTTATAGGAAATCGGTTATCATGGCATTGAATCCCATTATCAAAATAGCTTTTGTTATGTGCACATATGTGATGTGTTTGTGACTTTCGTAAGTGAGTGCGCGTGTGCGCTCGCGCATACGTGCGCCGCAATATTATTCTCTCAACCGTAAAATTGGAAGTTTAAGAGTTATTAACGTACATTAAGAGAATTGTGTGGACAGAATTTACAGTTTTTGGTTAAAATTTCTAGAGTAACTTAAAGAGTTCTATCTGCTCCTAGGAGACCGATGTTTGACGTTCTCGTATTAACTCTTGAGATTTATACGTCAGCCGGTTGGTTAGTTATTGTTCCTTGACGCTGCGCCGCCTAGATAAAGAATGGTCATTCACTGTCCACGTTTATAAAACGTAATACATAAAAAAAATGACGGCTACTTCTTAGATCGTTATCAGCTTCCTCGACAAATGTGAATACTTGGGTGGTGCATGTAAATGTTACAAAACATTATTCGTTAAATTACTTATAGTTTATGCAGAAGAATATATTAATATAATAAAAATTGTTTGTTTTAAGAGTGAAAAAAAATGCTTTATGCACTGACTGAGGAAAAATCGTTGTCCCCTGGTGTGTGGGACTCCCACCGACTAAAAAAACGACCTCTAATTAAAACATTATATCCTTCCTGGAACCCACTTAGCGTATTACTTCAGGATAGAGCCTAACGCTCCCTTATCGGGCTCCTAATTGTCCCTTATCTTCTGCTGCCCGTCGGATGCAAGTTTGGCCTCTCTCGTCTTTTCTAGTAGGACCCACCGAGTAAGCGCAGAAATGCGGTTCCACTCATCCTTGCCACGAAGTATAATGTCAACTATGCCATCGGACGTAAACTCCAGTGCCATCTTCATGGGGAGAGTAACCATATTGGCATGGCATGGGACTCCACACCTTTCCCGTTATGGTGGAGGTAAAGCATTAAAATTGCCATGACCACTGAGGAAACAGTGTCAGATGGTTGTTAGCCTCACCGTGCTGGCGGTCAAGCCACTGTCTTCAGTTCGATATGAGCCGGTTAGGTCCATCTTTCTCTGACCTCCCTATTGCATCGATATTGCCAGTGCCGGAGAGTAGGGGGAAAATAAGGGTTCAAACCCACAAAGGAATGCCGCCTTTTTTTTAAAAACACTAAAAAACATGATCTCAGAGATGACGCCGCCACCGCTGACCCGCAGCATCCCGATGGACCACAGCACCGCGAATTTCCGCGAATAATTTTTTAATTTTATTTTTTTTATTTTTTAAATTAAATTGATTTGGTGGGATGATGTTCAATGGACCACCAGCATCCGTGAATATACTTTTTTATTTTTTTAAGAAAGCTGATTTGCATATCAGTGGGTGGTGTTGGGTGGGAGGTTGTTTTTTTTTTATTTCATATCAGTGGGTGGGGGGTGGTTCCAACTCGAAGCATTATAGTGTATACTAAAATATATGATCAGGTGTACCAACCTTTGCATGAGTTCAAATTTGTTGTGTGTTATAATGTATATTAAATCTATATGATCAGGTGTACCAACCTCTGTAGTATTATTATAGTGTATAGATATTTTATATGAGCAGGGTTGTCAACATTTTCTGCGGTGGGGGGAGGGAAATGTGCGTGTATAGAGCAGATCTGCCAACATTTCTTTCTCTTCTGAGCTGGGAAATTCAAACTATATATGATCATAATTGTTACTCTCTCTCTCTCTCTCACACCGGTGTGTTTATGGTCTTCTCTCTCTCTCTCTCTCGTTGTCAAACGTTATACTCACCGGCATTATAGTGTATATTAAAATATATGATTAGGTGTACCAACCTTTACATGAGTCAAATTTGTCGCGTGTTATAATGTATATTAAATCTATATGATCAGATGTACCAACCTCTGTATTATTCGTCCTCTCTCTCTCCCTCTCTCTCTCTCTCTCTCTCTCCTCGTCTCTCTCTCGTCTCTCTCTCTCTCTCTCTCTCTCTCTCTCTCTCTCTCACACACACGTTGTGTATGTCTCTCTCGTTGTCAAACGTTATGCTCAAACTGTTTCTCCTCTCTCTGTGGTCAGTACCGCACGCATGTATATGAATTAGAAAGTTTATTTCGACATATATTAACGCCCTCCTCTCTCTCTCTCTCTCTCTCTCTCTCTTCTCTCTCTCTCTCTCTTCTCTCTCTCTCTCTCTCTCTCTCTCTCTCTCTCTCTCTCTCTCTCTCTCTCTCTCTCTCTCTCTCTCTCTCTCTCACTCTCACTTGTTTCAACTGTGTCAACAAATAGTAACGTCCTCTCTCTCTCTCTCTCTCTCTCTCTCTCTCTCTCTCTCTCTCTCTCTCTCTCTCTCTCTCTCTCTCTCTCTCTCTCTCTCTCACTCTCACACGTTTCAACTATGCAAGGTTCCATACCCTTTCTCCTGTCTCCCTCTCGTACATTGAGTAGTCGGTGTGATGAATAAATAATTTTAGCACTATCTCTCTTTCGTTGTCAAAACGTCGTCTTCATTTTTCAATGTATTAAATAATTAATTAATAGTTTTATAATGCAGTCAGTGTGATTGATCTTGTTAGAAATATATATATTCGACGTCAATGAACTACTTACCTGTTATCTTGTTACAGATGACAAATCCATACGTTAACGGCTTAGCAATCCGGTACAATACTTCTGTTTTAAGGTTGCAGTTTACACACACACACACATAGGTTCAGTAGTGTATAGCGAAATAAATTAAAATTATACACACACATTGAAAACGGCGGCTGAAATTCATACAAATCTTCTGATGTAACAGTTCACAAAAAATAAATTAATTGTACACATGTTCAGAGGTGTAGAGTGAAATAAAATAAAGTCATAATTTGTTTAAATGATTAAATATATTTTAACATCACAATATAAAATTCACAATTAAATAAATACATTAGAAATTGATATTTTCGAAGTTTATATATAATTGTGTGTCGTACTTGTAGAAGAAGCAACCTGCAACATAACAATACAACAACACATTAAAATCATGTTAAATATCACACACACAGATGCACACGCAACGCACGCACATACAGACGCATACGCAACGTAATCACACACACACACACACACACACATACATACGCATACGCAACGTAACCAAACACGCAACGCGCCCACACACAGACGCAAACGCAACGTAATCATACACATACATACAACGTGTACACGTTTGGTTTGAATCATGTAGGACCAATAAACAGATAACAGATTTAAATATGCTATAGTCATTGTAAGACGTTACAATCATTGAAGTGTTTAATAAGTAAATTGTATGTATGTATATATCACTGAATAATAATAATATAATCGTTCTAGTGTTAACGTTTGCTGCAACAGGTAAAGCAGTTTACAAATAATTACATATAGGTTCAGAGGCGTATAGTGAAATAAATTAAAAAATCCATTCATCAAACTTTGTAAATTAGAATCTGCACTACATTCAAACATACGCACACACACAATGATAAAAAAATTGTTTATTAAAAGTAGTTTGTTACCTTAACGAGGTACGATTTCCATATGTACTGTTTGATTCCTCATGCCTCGAAACACGAGATGTAGGTCGCTGGGGCTTATATGACGGAGCTCTTCATCTGTAAAGACGCAAGCATACCTCTTAGGTAGATATACACGATAGCGTAGCTCACCATCTTCCAACGTTACAAGCACAGACTTCCCATATCTTGTGTCCACATGCACCATGTTAACAATCTGATACTGCTTGTTCAATGTTAATTCTGCACACCGTTTGTACTCAATAGCAGGAAACTGCATTGAATTTTGTGATAAACGACATTATTTATGAGAAGTGAAGACGTCTGTATCAAACTAGGTGGAACTAAACAATGACTACAAAGAAGACTAGTGAAAGTAATGGTGGTGGTGGTGATGTGGTCATCAGGAAAGTTCACGTTCATCGCCCGAAGCTTTGCATGTACATACACACAGGCAGAATTAGCGCTGGTACAAATATATATATTAGGAAAGTCAAGCCCACAGACTACTAGAAATAGTTATCGTTTGAAAAAAAGAAACCGCACATTACGAACTAATATCGTTACAATAATAATAATACATAAACTTACGTTTACGGTCATTCAAACTGAAGTATGGAGTGACAATAACTATAGATATCACAGTAAGAATTTTTGTTGTTGTTTTTAACAGGTGATGTTTTTCATCCCCTGAAGCTTTGTATGCAGAATTATGACTGTTACATAATATATATTAGGAAAGTCGACAGAAATAGTTATCGCTGCAGCAAGAATTTTTGTTGTTGTTTTTAACAGGTGGTGTTTTTGCATCTACATACATGCAGAATTATGACTGTTACATAATATATATTAGGAAAGTCGACAGAAATAGTTATCGCCTGCAGCCATATACAAGTTTACCTAATGAAATTAACAATGCTATGAGACACTTACATTAAAAATGTTTGTATAACAGAAAAAATCATTAATTATCCACTCTCTAAGTGCGTGCACATTATGGTTTGTACATAGTGTAGAAGAAGAATTGCAATGTGTAAGACATAACGCCCCAGGAATGTCTTTTGGTACGTCTTTTGGGCAACCAATGTCATCAAGATTTATTATATGATAATGAATTATTTTCGATTCTAAAAAACGTTTTTTCTCAAGACCTTCACAAAACACATATTTATATATGTTCGTATACGTTGTTAACACTGAAACAAGATTGTCGTACGGTGTCTCTCCTTCATCCATCTTAGCCCATGATAGTTTGTCGTTAACCAGCAGTTGGTTCTAGTGTATTTCGAATTCGTAACGACTGTAGCAGGCGGGGCGAAAATCCAATGTCTGCATGCAAAACGTGTTACGTCCATAACCGACAACTCCTTTACTAATATAATTGCCGTTGTCATCATAAAAGCAGTGAAAGTCAATATTACAGCAGCGTTTCCATTATACTATAAAAAAAAAAAAGAAACCACACATTACAAACTATATTATAAACACAAAGATCGTTACAATAATAATACACAAACTTACGTTTACTGTCGTCCGAACTGAAGCGTGAGAGAGAATAACTAACGATATCACAGTGAGAATTCTTTTTGTTTTTTAACAGATGGAATTTTAGCAGGAGGGGAGCAGAGTCGCCGTCGGCAATTAATTTGGCACGTACGTAAGATTTTAATAAAACAATTATCAGTTTTAAATAATAATTTTCGGAAACAACCCCCGACTTAAAAAAAAATATAGTTTACCTTGTGGTAATAAAATTCAAACTATTAAATTGTCTCTCTCACACACATTCTGATTACTATACAACTAATTGCATGTATGTTCAGATGGTTCTACCGAAATAAACCATTGTATGTGTGTGTGTGTGTATGTGTGTGTGTGTATGTATTCGCTAAATCCGCCTTTCACTTTCTAATATGACACATGACACTCATTAGTTGCACCCATCACAAGTAATTATGGATTAGAAAGTATTCACGTCCAAACAAACATCGGCTGTCCCCTACCACCGGAGACCAATATATATATACTCAACAAATTTAACGATAAATTCTCATTTGACCTGCTTGCGTGCACTGACAATCTATCACGACATTTTAATAGTTGGAAGACTGTATTATTGTGCAATCGCAGTATACGCAAGTTCTGTGTGTAGTCAACATACAATAGTTTTGGTGAGTATAATTTATTGTATGTACAGATTTTAATTTAAACGTAAAAATTATTTGCATTAAAACATTATTTAATACATGTATGTGTATGTTCAAATTACAATTTATGAAATATATTCTTACCGTATTTTTTTAATTACACTTCTAATTGAAGATATATATATTTTAATTTAATACATGTGTGTGTAAGCGTATGCGTATGATCAAATTACAATTTTCTGAATATATTCTTAACATACTTTTATTCTTAACGCACTTTTAATTGAAGATATATATTTGAATTTAATACAATTTTCTGAAATATATTCTTACTGTACCTTTTATACACTTCTAATTGAAGATATATATATTTTTAGGTATAACTGAATTTTATCGGATTCACACTGACTGCTTGCGTGCGTTGATAAATCTATCTCAGCAGTTTTTTAATAGTTGAAAAACTGCTTGAATTATTGTGCGTCTCAGTATACAAAAGTTCCTCTGTGTGTATTCAACATACGTTAGTTTGGTAAGCATAATTTATCAAGTGCATTATTTATTGATTTAATACATGTATGTGTGTGTGTGATCAAATTATTATTATTATCTGAAACAGAACAGTATATATAGATTCGAGTGGTATGTAAGACGCTGTTATATGTTACTAGTAAAAACATTATTTACTGAATTTAATACATGTATGTGTATGTTCAAATCACAATTTCTGAAATATATTCTTACCGTATTTTTTATATTACAGTTCTAATTGAAGATATATATTTGAATTTAATACATGTGTGTGTGTGTGTGTGTGTGGGTGATCAATTTTCTGAAATATATTCTTACTGTACCTTTATATTACACCTTCTAATTGAAGATATATATTTTTAGGTATAACTGAATTTTATCGTTTCACACTGACTGCTTGCGTGCGTTGATAAATCTATCTCAGCAGTTTTTTTAATAGTTGAAAGACTGCTTGAATTATTGTACGTCTCAGTATACACAAGTCTGTGTGTGTGTAGTCAACATACGCTAGTTTGGTGAGCATAATTTATCAAGTGCATTATTTATTGATTTAATACATGTATGTGTATGTGTGTGTGTGTGTGTGTGTGTGTGTGTGTGTGTGCGTGATCAAATTATTATTATTATCTGAAACAGAACAGTATATATAGATTCGAGTGGTATGTAAGACGCTGTTATATGTTACTAAAATCATAACAAATATTTTCATTCTAAGCATATTTACTGTTTAATAATAATTACAACCCAACGAATGATATAATAGTTTGATGCTTATAAGTTTGTGTACATTGGTTGTATATTGTAAGCATGAAAGTATTATTTAAATCTGTTTGTGTGTGTGCGCGAAAATAAACTTAATTTTCTCGATCTAGCAAATAGTTGGTCTAAGCGTACATGTATTATGTACAAATTGATATTTAAAACGTTTACGTACACTAACATAATACCAGCGTTATAACAGTACCTTTTGTTTTTCAGTATTCATTCATTCTCACTTGAAGATCATGGCTAACCTTCAGCAGGAACGTGGGAGGAGCAGACTGAACAAGGTAAAAAGTCCAATACCAATTGTCACAGTTAAGAAATTATTTTTGTAATTATGTAGTGTGCAAACTTGCTGATGCGAATTAACGTTGAGTCATACTATGTCTATTGGTGTGTGCATGAAAAGTCTCACTCTTAACATCGTTTAGAAATTGACATGTAGATGAAAAATTTTCATGTTTCCTTCATAGGTTTGTCACCTTCTTTCCATCAACTAATTCAATTCCACAACAAAAGCATTTAACTCTATCGTCTACGAATGACATACTATGTCCACAAACATCGAAATTCTAGGGTAGAAGTAGAACCCCGCAAACGCTAACTCGTCGGGGCTGATAAACGTCACTTCCCAATACTTGAATGATTTTATTCTTTCACTTTCAATACTAAAATCAGGAGTAGCCGACATCTTCAACGGTTTGTAATAAACTGACATATTACCCCGACGTGTGTTATTATTTACTACAAATATGAATTTGTGTGTACACGTTATTTATCATTCTATTGGTTACTAATACTCATGTTTCTATTGTTTCAGTTGTGACTCGGTTTATATCGAGAGGAACAGTAGTGTCCGAGGGTGCATCACAACTTTCGACTACATTCCAGTGAACGTCAACGCGTCGGATCATGACGTAGTATTCGTAATGACTGAGGCACGTCCTTTATTGCTTGAGGATATTCAGGCAGAGCAGGCACGTTTACGCAATATCAAGTGGCATATTGCGTGCAGGATACGTTTTACCAAAACCGTGGTAGATGGTGACAGTGGTGAGGAGAAAGAGGTAACGAAGACGCCGTCTCCACGGACGTTGTCGCACGTTGCTCGCGGACGACAGCGACGAGTTGAATTGTCCTACTCGATGTATCCTACGATAAAATCTTCAATAGCATATCTAATTTTACCCGTGACGGGAGCGGATGGTCGGTGGATGCTGTACTGAAGCTGGAACTGGTTGTTGGACGGTACCAGCCTCTAGCAGCGTCCTCCTACCTTCCAACCCCGCGAAAACTCACGCTCACTAAGGCAGTAGTCAACATCAAGAACCCCGAGATGAAATGTGTTTTCTGTGGTCTGTTCTAGCCACATACACCCTCAACAACATAATAAAGACCGTGCTTCAAACTACATCCCATTCATAAACACATTAAATATGTCCGGTATCGAGTACCCTGTTTCGTTAAAGTCCATTTCCAAATTTGAAGCACAGAATCCTAACATTTCTATAACGTTTTCGGCTATGATATAGAAGACATATCAAAAATGAATCAAAAAATGAGGTTTACCCTCTGAGAATTACCCCGAATAAGGATAGGTCGCATCACGTTAATCTTTTGCTTCTGACCGATACGAATAGCGAAAACATTACTGTCTTATCAGTAACATGAGTAGATTGTTATCATCCCTAACAAAACACGACGGTCAATCATTTTACTGCGACTACTGCCTGCATCGTTTCACCACAGACATGGTCTGTCCGATCATCTCCCTACTGCACACCTTACGGCGAGCAGAAAACCAAAATGCCACGGAGGAGGAGAAGTTTATGTCCTTTAAAAATTACGCGCACTGTCTTAAAGTACCCTTCACTGTCTACGCCGGCTTCGAGTCCCTCATCACTCCGCTTCAGTCGTGTTCACCTGTAACGACGTCCCCGACGACAGTGCACGAGTTAGGTGAATTCTACTCCGTCGATAGCAGCGGTGCCCGTCAGAAAATAACTTCTCCTCCTGTATCGTCCACATCATACGAAGCGATGCATATCCCGTCAGGTTCTCCTATGCTATCGTCGATCATACGCACAGCCTTTGGAGAGAGGCTAATGTTTATCGGGGTGAAAACGTTGTAGACACTTTCTTCTCGTGGTGTTGAAAGACGCCGAGGATATGATGAAGGTGGTACGACATAACGTACAATTAATTATGTCCGATGATGACAATGTTGTGTTCACTAACGCCACCGTTTGTCATTTGTGTGAGCGCCCTTTGACAGACGATGACAAGGTACGCAATCATTGGCATCTTACGGGGAAATTCTTGGGAGCAGCCCATAATAGCTGTAATCTGAGTTACAGATGCCTCGTCATATCCCCGTCTCTTTCACAACCTTCGTGGCTACGACTGTCACCATTTAATGCTTGGTTAGGGAAATATAAGGACGAACGCGTATCCTGCATCGCAACATCCAGTGAGCGTTACGTGTCGTTCTCCTGGGTCCCTTGCGTTTCGTAGACTCCTTTCATTTCTTAATCGCTCTCTGGACACACTCGTTACCAATCTGTCCGCGTCCGGAGCCAATTTCCTTTGCTTAGAGAGGAAATGCTTAGACGGGGTTTCGATGAACAGACCAATCTGCTCGTACGCAAGGGGGTATACCCATACGCATACGTTGACATTATTGATCGGTTCAACGAAACAAGTCTACCCGCTCGTGAACACTTTGATAACCGGTTGATGGAATCATCTATTTCGGACGCAGATTACGAGCACGCGCAAAACGTGTGGAGTGCATTCAATCTGCGTACGTTTGGAGATTACCATGATTTGTATTTGTTGACAGACGTAATGCTGCTGGCCGATGTCTTTGAAAGTTTCCGAGACATGGCCTTACGCGATTACTGCTTGGACCCCGGTCATTTTTAGTCGATCGC